>CM053027.1:222014446-222629446 GCA_028564925.1 Lithobates sylvaticus | reverse complement strand
GGAAAACCCTGACAGAGGACATGCTAAAACTAGAACAAGAACACAAACAACTCAAGGGACAACATCAGGGGATATTTCACCACTTAGTGAGTAAAATAGAGGAACTTAGGGATATAATGGACCAATAGATAAATAAAACATTCCATATAGTGGCCAAAGAAAGATTGCTAGGGGGGAATAAAGTAGGAAAGCACTTGGCAAATATGCTGAAAAAAAAGAAAGAAATTAACTTTATCGAAAAAATCCAAAATAAAAATGGGGAAACACTTTATAAAACTAAGGAAATCGCAGAGGAATTTAGGAATTATTATAAGGACTTATACTCTGTAAATCAGAGGGGGAGACAGGAGAAAATAGCAGAGAAGAAGATCAGTAAGTTCAATTCTTGAACAATGCCAAATTGCCCCAGATTTCAGCAAGCGATAAACTTCTGCTAGACAGACCCATAACTGAAGAAGAAGTTAGCCAAGCCATAAAGAACTCTACCCCAGGGAAAAGCCCAGGACCGGACGGGTTTACGATTCTCTACTTTAAAAAATTCAAAGACTTACTAATCCCCAGACTATGCCGATACATGAATGGGTTGGGAGTCAACTATGATATGGGAAGGGATGCCTTGGCAGCGTCTATCACCGTTATTCTAAAAGAGGGAAAAGACAATACGCGGTGCTCAAGCTATAGGCCGATAGCCCTTCTAAATGCAGACGTTAAGCTTTATGCCAAGGTATTGGCAACGAGGCTGAAAGATTGGATGATCGACCTGGTACACCCGGACCAGGTGGGATTTATCCCCGGGAGAGAGGGGAGGGACAACGGCGTGAGGGCAATGTTCCTCATCCAGGCTATAAATATCAGTGAGACCCCAGGGCTACTCCTGTCGATTGATGCTGAAAAAGCATTCGACAGGGTAGACTGGGGTCTCATGATCAAAACGCTAGAAACAATGGGCTTAGGTCCAAGGATGATTAAATGGATACAAGTTCTATATAAAAACCCATCAGCCTGCGTTAAAATTAATGGTACGATGTCTCTGCCTTTCGAGATGAGGAATGGAACAAGGCAGGGATGCCCGCTGTCACTGTTGTTATTCGTCTTGACGTTAGAATCTCTATACTCGACAATCCGTAACAACCCAGACGTAAAGGGCGTTAGAACGGGAGGTGAAGATCACAAGCTGGCAGCCTTCGCCGACTACGTTCTATTCTTCATCTCGGAACCCAGGACTTCAATGCCAAACCTTCTGAAAGTTTTGAAAATATATGGTGACATTTCAAACTTTAAAATCAACATGAACAAATCGGAAATCATGAAGATTAATATTAGTAGCCGGGACGAGGAAGATTTGAAAAGGGCTTTCCCATTCCCATGGAAAAACAGCCTACAATACTTGGGCATAAGATTAACAAGCTCCTTGAGGAAAACATATCAAATAAATGACATCCCCTTGCTGGACGAAATCAAGTTGGAGACAAAAAAAATAGCTAGTCGACCTCTATCCTGGATCGGGCGTATCAACGCAATAAAGATGGTCATAATTCCAAAAATATTATTTAAATTCCAGATGCTTCCAATTCCACTCCCACAAGTATATTTCAAAACCATAAAATCAATTCTAACAAACTGTATTTGGCAAAATAAAAAAACAAGAATAGCGTCTGCCGTATTAGAAAGAGGGAAGAAACAGGGGGGCTTGCGGCCCCAAACATTAATAAATACTACAATGCAGTCATACTCTCACGGGTGGTGGAATGGGCAAAAACAGGAACCAAAAAAGATGGGTTAAATTAGAAATCACAATGAGTAGTTCACAACTAGGCAAGTAAATTTGGAATCCTCCAAGGTGTAGGATGTTGGGGGTAAATACACACACTTTAACGCACAATGTATTTAAAATATGGGACAAGGTGCACAGACAACAAAATTGGACACATGATTCACCTTTGATCTACTTAAAAAATAATGAATATGTCACCGATGGTGACAACACCCGTTCCTTCGACACCCCCGAGGCCGCTGCGGCGTGGTTGGATACCCGCTAGTGTCATGGCGCCAATTGGAACTGGGATGGACGTGCAGCTTTCTGGGACCAGCTAAATACCTTACCCTCCTCTGATGATCTGCTCATCGGTCCCTTGTTGACTTTCAGCATCTCCTATTCTCTCCTCTCACTGCCTTCTGCACCGCTGCACCTTGCCATTACCCTAACCCTATATCCTACATCCTCTGCCAATGGAACTGAGACCAGCTCCTCCTGTCTTAGGAGCTCCAGCAACTTGTATGCAGACTTTTGTCCTTGATCCCTAAATGGGAAACCGTCCCAATTTCCCACCGAGTCACCCCCCCCCTCCCTAACCCAGGTTTCCGGTGAGGACTTTTGCCAGTTTTGGCAACCCCCCTTCCCCTTTGTTTGGTCCAGGACGTGACCATACTAACCAAAGTTTAAAGGGTTTACTGTTGGTAAGTTCTGGGTATAGGCCCGATATGATCGCTCCCCAGTTTTTCGGGATGTCATCAGATGAGGGCAGGGCTGACACTTTTGTGTCATTACTGGTATTGTTTATTAGTTTTGTAAATGTTTATGTTCACTATTTTTTTTTGGTCTTCCATTGGTCGCAATTCTACCTGGCGCAGGTCCCTAGAGTTTTTGCTGCTCCTGAGATGCACAAACGCACCTGTTTCGGCCCTCCTGCCTTTCCCCACCAAACCCCCACACAATGGCGGGACGTGACACCCCCACATACAGTGTACTGTCCTGCAATGTCCGGGGACTAAATTCCAAGTTTAAGAGAGCGGTGCTCTTCAAATACCTCAAATTACACTCCCCACATATCATAATTCTGCAAGAAACGCATCTCGTGGGCAGCAAACTACTGGCATTGAGGAAACCATGGATCCAGAGAGCCTTCCATGCCTCTTACTCCACGTATGCCAGAGGGGTCACAATCTTAATCAGTAAATCCTTCCCTTGTGTAATAGAACAGGTTCATACGGACCCCCAGGGCAAATACGTGCTAATAGTGTTTACTGTCTGGGGTATCCGTTATATTTTGGTAGGTGTTTACATCCCTCCGCCTTTCTCCTCCACCCTATATACCATTCTAGAGAAAATCACTCCATACTGCCCGGCCAAACTGTTACTTATGGGTGACTTCAATGCCATCCTAGCCCCAGAACTGGACAGGCCTATCCATCTTAAACAATTTTCCACGGACTTGCTCTCATGGGCAGAGGCACTGGGAGTGTCTGAGGTGTGGAGATGGAAACATCCCACAACCAGGGCATACTCGTGTTTCTCCAATACGCATAAAACTTCTTCTCGCATAGATCTTGCCTTTGCCAACCCGACTATGCTGACAGATATATTGGACGCCTCCTACTTGCCCAGCGGACTTTCAGACCACTGCCCCCTACTCCTTAGCATTCGTTCTCCGTCCCCTCGTTCCTCGTCCCTTTGGCGCCTGGGGACCTATTGGATCTCCCATGCGGACCTAGCAAATACCATTCCACCACGTTTGACAGAATTTTGGGATCTTAGCACAGGGTCCTCCTCCCCACCTGTGACCTGGGATGCCTTTAAGGCTTTCACCAGGGGGCAGTACATCTCTTCTATCGCTGGGATCCGGCGGGAGCAAGCTGCTGCCACCACTGTCCTACAGGCCGCTGCACAATCCCAGTCAGACATCTATGCTGCCGACCCCTCAGATGCACATTATGACTCCCTCAATGCAGCAAAACGCAAGCTACACCTCCACCTCACCGAGGTAACCAGACTAGACCTCTACCAGAATAGGCAACGTTTCTTTGAGCAGGGGGACCGGAATGGTCGCCTCCTGGCGATGCTGACACAACACGACAAACCCTTGACGTGATCCCCAGTGTGGTGTCCCCTTCGGGAGAATCGGTCTCTTCTCTGCCAGATGTACTGGAGGCATTCCCCAAATACTACACCTCCCTCTATACCTCAGTGCTTCCAGCGGATTTCCAGCCACGGGACCTTGCACCCTGGCTGGACCCCTTGGCATTTGGTTGGCTTTCTGATGAAGAGAGGGAATCCCTAGTGAGGCCGATTACCCCGGAGGAGGTACTGAAAGCGATGGGGTCCTTCCCTACCAGGAAGTCTCCAGGCCCGGATGGACTCCCCATTGAGTTTTATAAAGCTCATGGGGACCTACTGGCCCCCAAGTTAGCTCAACTTTTTACCCATTGTTTGGCTGATGGTGCCCTTCCAGCTTCCATGAGTCATGCCCACGTCATTCTCATCCACAAAGCACCCAAAGACCCCACATCCTGTGCCTCCTACAGGCCTATTGCCCTACTCAATACGGATTTCAAGATCCTCACCAAATTATTGACCATGAGACTACAGCCCTTACTCCCCTCTGTCATCGAGACCGACCAAACAGGTTTCATGGCCAATAGATCAACAGACGTGAATCTAAGACACCTGTTTACTAACATACACGCGCAGCATCTTAATAAAGGGTCCAGGGTGGTGGCCTCTCTCGACATCGAAAAAGCCTTCGACACGGTCGAGTGGCCTTTTCCTTTGGGAGATCCTCCGACGAATGGGATTTCCCCTGGTCTTCATTGAGTGGATTAAGGTCCTGTACCGTGACCACACCTCCGCCATTAAGCTGGGAGGGGGCCTGTCACAGTCCTTCCATCTGTCCAGAGGTACGCGGCAGGGCTGCCCTCTCTCTCCGGCCCTGTTTGCCATTGCAATGGAGCCACTTGCGGAGGCCCTCCGCACCTCCCCTTGCGTTAAGGGGCTGAAAATTGGCTGGCTGGAGGAGAGGGTCCCCCTTTACGCAGATGACCTCCTGCTTTTCCTCAATGATGCGGGCCCATCGCTCGAGGGAGCCCTACAGATCCTCAACTCCTTTTCCACTGTCATGGGCCTCAGAGTCAACTGGACAAAATCTCTTCTGTTTCCTATGGACCCAGAGGCCTGTGTCACAGCTCCTCCTAATATTCCCCTCCAATGGGTCGAGACCTTTAAATACCTGGGGGTGGTGGTCTCCAGACAGGCCTCCGACTACTTACCCCTGAACCTGTCCCCGGTAGTTCAGGAGGCACGACTGAAGGCATGGGAATCATTGCCACTTTTATTGATGGGACGTATAAATTTGTTTAAAATGAAAATACTACCCAAGTTCACGTACCTATTTCGCCACTCTCCACAGTGGATACCCAAATCTTTCTTCACACGTCTACACCGCCTCCTCGCCTCTTTCCTGTGGGGATCCCAGTCCCCCAGATACAGCTGGACCACACTGATACGCCTGACCTCTCAGGGTGGCTTGGCATGTCCAGATCTATTTAAATACTTTTTAGCCACCCAGCTGGTAACGTCCGCTTGGTGGCTCAATCCGAACATCTCCAACCCAGCTACCCAGATAGAGACGGCAGTGCTGGGATCCCTTAAGGGCGCTCAAATTTTTACTCCTTCGAGGCCCCCGGGCCCCCTACCCACTGACACCCTCCATGCGCACCACGTTGCGTGCATGGGGGGCAGGTCTAAGAATCAAAAAATACCCTAAACATGCAATCTCACCCAATGCCCCCCTCTGGCGTAACCCAACCCTAGAGCACATCTACAAATTACCTGAGCCCCATGCCTGGACTAAATTTAACATAAAAACGGTATCACAGATTGTCTCCAACCAATCCCTAGTCCCGCTTCCCAAACTGAATTCTGACTTCAATGTACCACGATCCTATTTTTTTCGATACCATCAACTCACCCATGCCTTCGGTTGCCAATTCTCCAACTCCCCTCCTCAACTGATCCAGTCCTCACTTGAGGACCTCCTCGGATCAGATTGTGCTAAAAAGCCCACCTCTCAATTGTACTCACATTTGATTATCACCTCTCTCCCAGCGTTGGAAAAGCTAAGAACTAAATGGTCCCATGACATCCCTGATCTTGACAATGATGACTGGGACGACATATGGGATTTCCCTTTTAACTCCCTGGTCTCTCTGAGAGACCGCCTGATCCAGTTCAAGATCGTTCACCGGGCGTACTTTACCCCCCATAGACTGCACAAAATGAACCCTGACTCCCCTCCCGGGTGCTGGAGATGTGGCGTGATTCCTGGGCATTTCACCCATATCTTCTGGACCTGCACAGCAATTACCAGTTACTGGAAAGAGATCTTGGACTTTATCGCGCAAATTACCTCTGTACCATTGCAACAATCAATGGCAATTTGCATACTAGGCCTGATTGAGCAACTAATCCCTACGGTGGCAGGACGCATACTTGTGGGACTCCTACTGTTTTATGCCCGCAAAGCCATTGCTCTTAGCTGGCTCAAACCAACCCCCCCTCCTCTCTCCCTGTGGAAACAACTCATCAACAATAGCCTACCTCTATATAAAGACACATACGCCAATAGAGGCTGCCCCAACAAGTATGACAAAGTCTGGTCCAAATGGTTGGCAGATTCCTCCTCTGCTTCGGAGGCCTCTTAGTAGACCCTCCACCCAATAGACCTCAAGTGAGTCCCGACTGCACAATGAATATATCAGTTATTGTACCATTATATGCAAATGTTAAACTACAATATCCTGTGACCCAGGGAACTGAGGTGCTGTACAAACACTCATAATATATGATCTGTGCCTGCTGTCTGTATATAACATAACTGTAACAAGGTCCCCAAAGGGACCACACTGTTTGTTTTTGTTTTTTTCTTTTTTCTTTTTCTTTTTTGTTGTTTGCTATGTTTTTCTTTGTAAATCAATAAAAAGATATTAAAAAAAAAATAATGAATATTTCCCACCGGGGAAAAACTCAATAGCAGGGAATTGGATAAAAAATGACACAGCACAATTAAAAGATATTTTGACGAAGGGTGAAATAAGCACATATACAGATTTGAAAAGGAACACTGAGTTATTGGATTTAAATGAGTGGCGGTACCTCCAACTTAAGCACTTTACAGAGAAACTTCCCTCCCCCTAAGGGAAATGAAGGAGCTTAGGCCCCTTGAGTTTTTGTGCGAAAGGGGGAAATCACGCAACAACATAGCTCGAATATATAAAGTCCTAAATAGTGTGAGTGAAGAGGTCCCGCCATACATCAGGAAATGGGAACTAGAATTAGGCACACAATGTAATAAACATTTTTAAATTAACACACAACTCAGCCATCGATTCTAATACGGCAGAGAGGAACTTTAAATGCCTAGCAGGGTGGTATGCCACCCCGGACAAACTGAATAAATTCCAATCTGGGGAATCCCCGTTTTGCTGGAGGGGATGTAAAGTACTGGGCACAATGGCCCACATTTGGTGGGACTGTCCGGTGATCAAGCTGTACTGGAAAGAGGTCTTAAAATTAATAAAGGAAATCACCAATAAAGATATACCGGAAGATCCTTGGTTATGCCTGTTCCACGGAGTAGAGAGTCCGATTAAGCAATACAGAGAATCAGTTGTCTCCATCATGATAAACGCAGCTAAAAGCCTTATACCAAAAAACTGGCAGGAAATGGAAAGCCCTAAAATGAGAGACTGGATAGCGGGAGTAAACAACAGCTTCAAGTGGGAGAGATCAGACTCAGAGTGGAAAGAAGGAAAAGGGCAAGACCATAAAGATAAGTGGGACAGTTGGATAGCGTTCAAAAAGACGTGGAAATATGTAGAAATAATGATCCAATAAAAGAAGGGGCTAAGGATGGAAGTAGAGACATGAAATAGGGATAGGAATTCAATCAGGTGCCCGGGGAGGGAGGGGGGAGACATAGGGGTAGGGATCGGGAGGATGGGAAAAAAGATTAGAAGTTTCAAACAGGATGTGAGCGAAGTATAAATTGCTGATTTTGTAAAAAGTTAAAACTGTCGATTCTTTGTACGTTTTGTATGTGGAAAATTTGAATAAATAAAGAATTAAAAAAAAATAAAAAAAATAAGGGAGTCTAGAACCTCTGGATAGAATGAATGAATGAATGAATAAATGAATGATTTGTATAGCGCTGCAACTGCGAACTGAATCGCCTCGAGGCGCTTGACTGCTCATGTTGGGATGCCATGTATTAGAAGAGGTGGGTCTTGAGTTTTTTCCTGAAGGCCTGATGGTTTTCTTCCATGCGGATGTTGTTTGGTAGAGCATTCCATAGCCGGGGTCCCTGTACTGCGAATCTTCGTTCTCCCTTCGATTTGTAGCGGGCTTTGGGGATGAGAAGGCGATTTTGGTTTGTTGATCGAAGTCTGCGATTCGGTATGTATTTTTCTATTTTCTCACAAAGGTATTGAGGCGCATTTCCTTGTGTACATTTGTGGGTGAGGCAGAGGGTCTTGAATGTGATCCTGTCTTTTACCTTGAGCCAATGGAGCATCCTTAGGGATGGGGAGATGGATTCCCAGGGTTTCTTTCCGGTGACTATTCTTGCTGCTGTGTTTTGGACAATTTGAAGGCGCGCAATCTGGTAATCCGGTAATCCTATGTAGAGTGAGTTTGCGTAGTCGAGCCGTGAACTGATGATCGTTCCTACTACTACCGCTTTTTCCTTTTCCGGGATGAAGGGGATGAGTCTGCGTAGCATGCGAAGGAGATGGTGGGATCCGCTGATTACGGATCCTATTTGTGCCTCCATTGTCATCTCTGAATCAAAGATTACTCCGAGGCTTTTGGCTTTGTTGCTTGGAAGGATGGTCTGTCCCAAGATGGTTGGTGGTGTCCAAGAGGTCTTCGTCTTTTTCCTTGAGTTTGCGTCGAGGAGCAGTAATTCTGTTTTTGATCCATTTAGTTTGAGGGAGCTAGTGGTCATCCAGTCATCTATCAATGTGAGACATTTTCCTAGTTCCTGGTATTGGTCTTTTTGTCCGGTGATCCGGAAGTACAGTTGAGTGTCGTCCGCGTATGAGTGGAAGCACAGATCCAATTTGCTAATAATTTTGAAGAGTGGTCGGATGTAAATGTTGAACAGTACTGGTGACAATGGTGATCCTTGAGGAACTCCATAAGTGATTGCCCGAGTTTCCGAAGTGAAGGCTCCTAGTTTCACTGTTTGTGACCGGTTTCCTAAGAAGGAAGCGAACCATGGCAGATCTCCATCTGTAACTCCTGCCACTTCCTTGAGGCGGCTGAGAAGCATGTTGTGGTCCACTGTGTCGAACGCCGCACTGAGATCCAGCAATACCAGAAGACACGATTCTCCCTCATCCGCTGCTTCTAGGGCGTCATCCCATATTTTCAGAAGTGCCGTTTCTGTGCCATGGCCTGGGCGGAAGCCCGATTGTAGTGGGTCTAGGAGCTTGTGTGTGTCCAGATGAAGTTGAAGCTGTTGTACTACTGCTTTCTCCATGATCTTGGAAATGGTGTTCAGGCTTGTTACCAGTCTGCGATTGTTCGGATCCTTTGGGTCGAGGTTGGGTTTCTTTAGTAATGGTTTGATGATGCCTTGCTTGAGGGAATTCGGAACCAATCCTTCTTTGAACGACTGATTTACTAGGTGTGTGATAGCGGGGGCCAGAATGTCGGAGCATTCTTTCAAGAGTTTTGTGGGGATGATGTCGTTTGGCGAGGTGCTGTCTCGGAGGCTCTTGATGACATTTTTGGTTTCATCCGTTGTGATCGGGGTAAGTGAAAAATGTGGTGCTTGTGCGCTGTGGATGTAAAATTCCTTACCTGGGTTGAGTTGAGTAGAGCTGGTTGTTGTTTTTTTTTGTTGAATTATTTTCTGAATGTTGTCTATTTTGTTGATGAAAAAATCTGATAATTTGTTGCAGTATTCTTGAGTTTCGTTTCCTAGGGGCTCAAGGCAGGTGGGGTTCATAGTCTGGGCGACTAGTTTGAAAAGTTCCCGTGGTCGGTTTAAGGATTTTGAGAGGGTGTTTGAGACATGTTCTTTTTTTGCTGTGAAAATTGCTTTATGATATCTCTTGGTGAGTATTCTGTAGTTTGTGTGATTTTCCTTTGTGGTGTTTCTTCTCCAGGCTCTTTCTGCTCTTCTGTGTTCCCGTTTCAGTAGAGTAAGCGTGCCATTAAACCAACCAGAATTTTTCTTGCGGATGGGTACTCGATGTTTCGGGGCGACTGCGTCTGCTGTTTGTAGAAGTGCCTTGTTTATGAAGCTGAGTATTCGTTCTGTTGAGTGGTTTTGATTTAGTGTACCCATTTTGTGTGTTAGTGTGGTTTTGAAGATTTCCGAATGTAGTTTCTTCTGCGATGTAATCCAGTGTGTTGTTGCTGCTGGGTTTGGTTTTTGCAGGGAGATGTTGGTGGCGATCTCAAATTTGATAGCGTGGTGGTCTGACCATGGTAGCGCTATGTTGTCTTGAATGCTGATGTCCGTATTTTGCTTGAAGATGAGGTCCAGGATGTGACCCGACCCATGTGTGGGAGCCTTTACTAGTTGTTGAAGCCCTAGGTCTTCCAGTTGATTGATGCAGGTGGTGGCAAATGATTTATGGAAGGCTATAGACACCCCTTTTGACTTGGCCTGCAGGTTTGTTCTGTGATACCACTGGTGGGAGTAATGATTATTAAGGGTTGGGACGGCTGTGCCCCTAAAGTGGGTCTCCTGCAGGAGCAAAATTTGAGCCCAGGCTTTGTGGAAGTGGTATAATATTTGGCTTCTCTTCTCTGGAGTATTGAAGAGGAGAGGACACAAAATTTCCATATAGCAGCTAACACCGAGCTGTATTTGCACCAAGGTCTGCCCAATGGGGAGGAAAAGGAGGGAGGTAAAGGGGGATGTGGGGGGGGGGAGAGAACAGAATATGGAGAGAGGAATAGGCGAGAGAAGGAGGGGTGGGTGGGATCCATCTCCAGTACAGAAGAGAATAAAGAATTAATGTAGCAGGAAATGGGAACCACCATTGAAAACAAAAAAAAAACAAAAATAACAGGCCACTAGGTGGCAGCAATAAACCATTGAGTAAATAACTTGACATTTCTAAAATGTAGAACTGACTAGTAAAAGTACAGTGCATACGCATGCACTATCGGTCCTAAGGGGGGGTAGTCGTGGTAAGCACACGGAGTGTCTCCCGGCCCGGTCCTGGGGTCCATGGGGGTACAATAAACGAATGCTAAACTGGAAATAACAATCATCAAAGATTATACATAGCTTAAAAGGAACTATAAGGCATTGAATGTACAAGATAAAACAAGTAATCCTCCACACTGTTGTTGGGTATGCTCAGGGGAAGCTGGGGAATTCTGTGGGATGTAAGATGCGATTAGTGGCACGAGGGGGGATAACCTATACCGTCAGAGTCTAATAGCCCAACTACAGTGTGGAAGAAGTTGCCTGTATGTCCAGATATATATTCAAAAACAGAACAGGTAAAAATAGTGCAAAAATTATAGAATTTTTTTTTAATGAAAAAGGTAACATCTGGGTGGCATCTGGGAGGCAGATCTGGGGTGCTTCTTGTTGAACTTCTGCCACTGAAGGGGAGACCCGGGGAAGTAGGGGAGAGGGGCCAGTCCATTAAGGAGACCTGCTCATAAACTGTGGCAGGTCCCCCAAAGTGCAGAAGAGGGCCCTCTTGCCTTCATGATGGACCTGCAGTTGGAATGGAAACCTCCATTGATATGTTTCTCCTGGAGGAGAGATGTGAGTGGCTTGAGAGAGCATCTCATGGCCAGTGTTTGGCATGAGAGGTCAGGGAGCAGCATAACAGGGGTGTCGTTCAGCCTGATGGAGTCTTGGGTGCTGGCCGCCCACATAATTTCCTCCTTAACCTTGTAGAAGTGGACCCTGAAAAGTGTATCGCGGACAAAGGATGAATCAGGGTTCCTCGGGCCCGAGGTCCAGTGAACTCTGTCCAATTCAATGTGGGCATCTTTAGGCTGCTGGAGTAGCTGGTTAAAGATGGCGGTGACTGCCCCTGCTAGGTCTTTGTGTTCCACTGTTTCAGGGATGCCATGTATCCTGATATTGTTCCGTCTGTTATGGTTCTCGATATCGTCTTGGTGGTACATGAGCTGCAGCAGTAAAACAGTGTGGGAGTTAAGTGCCTCCTCGTGTGACTGCAATGTGTTGCAAATGCCGTCAGTGGTGTTCTCTATGCCTTCCATACGGACTCCCAGGTCTTTCTTAAGTTCAGTTATCACCTGCCTGTATGCTTTTTTTTAAATGTGGGAGTAATAATGTTTAAAGTCAGATTTTGTAGGCAGGGATCGCATGTATGTGTGCAGGGATCACATCTGCGATTCCATATCCCAGCCATCACCGTAGCATAGAGAAGCCTGTGAGAGGCTGTGGGGGCTGTGTAAGGGAGGTTCAAGGTCTGCAAGGGGGGCTGAACAGCCCCTGGAGCTTACCTGCATGGCGTCTGCTGGCTCAGAGTGGGCCGGGGATGGATGTGCCGTCACCATCTTGGATTTCCCCTTGTTCATGTAAGCCGCAGATGCTCAGATTAGAAACCATCCCAAATCACCCTGTGTCCGGTCACTGGCGGGTTTGGATTGATCCAAACGGTGCAAATTGGAGGGAATGTGGATGATGATGGAGGAGATGGAGCCCCATGGAAGCCATCAGGACCAGGAGCTGCCCCGATGCACCTACAGCTCCTTGTGCTAGGCCACATCCCTTGAGAGATATAATTTAACCCCTTTACAAATCATTAGTGAGACCTCATCTGGAAGATGCAGTTCAGTTTTGGGCACCTGTTCACAAAAAGGATATTGGGGAACTGCAGAAAGTGCAGAGAAGGGCAACCAAACTGATAAGAGGCATGGAGGAGCTCAGCTATGAGGAAGGATTAAATTTATAGGTAAAGTTGATCCAGGGAATATCCAATTGCCTCTCGGGGATTAGGAACACATTTTTTCCCCTGCTGGAGCAAATTGGTTCATGCTTTGCAGGGATTTTTTCCCTTCCTCTAGCTCAATTGTGGATCTAGGATTGTGTATAGTCAGAACAAGCCAGTAATCCAGGAAGCCAGAGATCAGCGTAGTCGGTGGCAGCAGACAGGATCAGGAACCAGAATGGACGTCAGGTAGGCAAGTCTTAAACAGGAACACAGCAGAAAGTATCCAGATATGTTTTACCAAGGCGAAGGCACAGAAGGAATGAACCAGGCAGTTTAAATAGCCAGAAGGGCTCGGCCTTAGGCTGGACTGACGAGCAGGAAATGATCACCAGGTGAGCTCTGTGGAATGATAAGTACTGGCAATTAACCCGACAACTGAGCAACCTGAGTACTGAGAAGGGAGCTGAGAGCCCATCCCTGACAGCTATACAGCCTTGTTTGCCAACGTCCAATCTCCTGAAGGGAGCAGCATAACCCAATGTCTCAAAATTACTTGTCTCCCAAAGCATATCTAAGTCCAAGAACACAAATTATGTTGTAGCCTACCAGTTCTTAGATGAGGTGGCTGAATATGTTTTCTTTTTACACACTTTTTTCTGTTATTATTTTCACCTCATGATCTTGCCAGGAACATATTTCTGTCCTATAGTGGATACTGTCACACAGTGGTGTCGCTACAGGGGAGCAATTGCCCCCCTAGGTTATTCCTTGCCCCCTCGTGTGCCCCTCCCCCCACTAAATTAGGCTGCCAGGCAGTGTATGCATTTAGGAGATTAGAATATTTTTTCAATCTCCCCCATCGGTCTCCTGCACACTTGCTCTGTCTGTGCCCTCTTGCACTCCTAACCTCCCCCTTCCCTTCACCCCGATATCCAGTGTCCTGCTGAGAGAAGCCAGAACACAGCTACTGCTAACATTGCAGAGATGGAGGTGAGCTGAGCTTAGGAAAGTTTGTGGAGATAAACTGGTATCCTTTCATGTCAGGACAGAGGACAGATTTGTTTGCAGGACAGGAGACACTAGCAAGGAGGGTCAGAAAAGCAGGTGTGTGTGTGTGGGGGGGGGGGTGGGAGGGTGGCGGTAGTCGCCTAAGTCTGCAATCCCCCCATAGCTGATACACATCTCTCAATAATGCAAACATCACTGAATAAGTACCCCCAATCACTCTGTTTATGTCCAGATAATGTGAACTTAATTTATGACCATTCCATTCTTTTGTGACTGTCTCTTTATTGGATTGGGCTGTCTCTTTACTTAATATTTGGGAATAACTCTTTTCTGGATTGGGCTGTCTCTTTGCTGGATTGGGCTGTCTCTTTTCTGAATATGTGGGGATGTCTCTTTGCTGGATTGGGCTGTCTCTTTGCTGAATATTTTGGGATGTCTCTTTGCTGGATTGGGCTGTCTCTTTCCGGAATATGTGGGGATGGCTCTTTGCTGAATATTTGGGGCTGTCTCTTTGCTGGATTAGGGTGTCTCTTTGCTGGATTTGTATGTCTCTGTTCTAAATATTTTGGGATGTCTCTTTGCTTAATATTTGGGACTGTCTTTTTGCTGAATATTTGGGAATGTCTCTTTGCTGGATTGTGGTGCCTCTTTGCTGAATATTTGGGGATGTCTCTTTGCTGGATTGGGCTGTCTTTTTGCTGAATATTTTGGGATGTCTCTTTGCTGAATATTTGGGGATGTCTCTTTGCTGGAATGGGCTGTCTCTTTGCTGGATTCAAGTTTCTCTTTGCTGAATATTTGGGGATGTCTCATTGCCAAATATTTGGGGATGTCTCTTTGCTTGATTGGGATGTTTGTATGCTGAATATTTGGAAATGTCTCTTTACTGGATTGGGCTGTCTATTTGCTGGATTTAGATGTCTCTTTGCTGGATTCAGATGTCTCTTTGCTGAATAATTGAGGATGTCTCTTTGCTGGATTGGGCTGTCTCTGCTAAATATTTGGGTATGTCCCTTTGGTGGATTGGGCTGTCTCTTTGCTGAATATTTGGGGATGTCTCTTTCCTGGATTGGGCTGCCTATATGCTGGATTGGGCCATCTCTTTTCTAAATATATGGGGATGTATCTTTGCTGAGTATACAGGGCTACCTCTTTGCTGCTCTTTGGCCAAAATATAATTAGTTACTGTTAAACAGGGATGAGCCAAACACCCCCGTTTGGTTCAAAACAGAACATGCGAACAGGCAAAAAATTTGTGCGAACACCGTTAAAGTCTATGGGACACGAACATGAAAAATCAAGTGCTAATTTTAAAAGCTTATATGCAAGTTATTGCCATAAAAAGTGTATGGGGACCCGGATACTGCCCCAAGGGACATGTATTAATGCAAAAAATGTTTTAAAAACATTTCTTTTTCAGGATCAGTGATTTTAAGAATGCATAAAGTGAAACAATAAAAATTAAATATTCTTTTAAATATCGTGCCTGGGTCTGCCTGTAAATTAGCACATCTGTGTGATTAGTTTTATAGTCCCGCAGGAAAATTTAATTTCTAAAGGAAAAAATTTAATTTAAAATTGCTCGCAGCTGTAATGTATTGCTGGCTCTCGGTAATATAGATAAAAATCAAGGAAAAAACTGCGTGGTCCCCCACAATCCACACCAGGCCATTCGGGATTGGTATGGTTTTTAAGGGGAACTCCACGCCAAAATAAAAATATAAGTTGGCGTGGGGGTCCCTCCCAAAATCCATACCAGACCCTTATCCGAGCATGTAGCCTGGAGGACAGGATAGTGGGGGGCGAGCGAGCGCACCCCCCTGAACCATACCAGGCCACATGCCCTCAACATGCACATGTTGATGGGGACAAGGGCCTCATCCCCACAACCCTTGCCCTTGGTTGTGGGGGTCTGCAGGTGGGGGCTTATTGGAATCTGGAAGCCCCCTTTAACAAGTGCCGTAACCGGATGACCCCGCCCCCTCTGACACGATGTCAGAAGGGGCAGGGTCACTCGGTTAAATCACGGGTGGCCCCGCCCTTGCCTATAAAACAGCTGTCACCGTGAAAGGACAGCAGGAATTGTTAAAAAACGTCTTTTGTGTTTTTTTTCTTTTTACACTTTTTTTTGGTGAATGGGTAGGGGTACAATGTACCCCATATCCATTCACATAGGGGGGACAGGATCTGGGTGTCCCCTTATTAAAGGGGGCTTTCAGATTCTGATAAGCCCCCTGTCTGCAGACCCCCACAACCGGGCAAGGGTTGTGTGAATGAGGCCCTTGTCCCCATCAACATGTTGAGGGCAAGCGGCCTGGTATGGTTCAAGAGGAGGGGGGCCCTTGCTTGTTCTCCCCCCTATCCTGACCTGCCAGGTTGCTTGTTTGTATAAGGGTCTGGTATGGATTCGGGGGGACCCCACGCTATTTAAAAAAAAATATTTGGTGCGTGGTTCCCCTTAACCACTTCAATACACTGTGTTAGCGACAGGTCTAAACTATGTGGCATGTTCACCAATGCCAGGAGCCTGGTGGACAAGATGGGTGAACTAGAGATACTATTGTACGAGGAGGATTTGGATTTTGTGGGAATTTCAGAGACCTGGTTCAACAGCTCTCATGATTGGCTGGCAAACATTCAAGGGTATACCCTTTATCGCAAGGATAGAGAGGGTCAAAAACGGGGGGGGGGGGGGGGGGTATGCCTATATATCAAGAATAATGTACACGTGAATGTGAGAGATGACATCACTAAGGGAGCTAGGGAGGAGGTAGAATCCTTATAGGTAGAGCTCCAAAGGGATGAAGCTAAGGGGAAAATGATACTAGGAGTATGCTATAGACCCCCTGACCTGAGGGAGGAAGGGGATACAGATCTCATATCACAATTTGGATTAGCAGCAAGGATGGGAAGTGTTATCATAATGGGGGATTTTATTTATCCAGATATAGACTGGGCGGAGGGAACCACGCATTCATCTAAGGCTCGCCAGTTCCTAAATGTCTTGCAGGACAATTTTATGGGTCAGAAGGTAGACGCATCAACTAGAAATAAAGCGTTACTGGATCTACTGATTACCAACAATACAGACCTGATCACGGATGTGGAAATACGGGGCAATTTAGGGAACAGCGATCACAGGTCAATTGGCTTCCGTATAAATCACACAAATAGGAAACATAAGGGGAATACAAAGACACTGAATTTCAAAAGAGCCAAAAACTACAAACCTTACTAGAAGGCATAAATTGGGATAAAATCATAGGAACAAAGAACACGGAGGAGAGATGGGTTTGCTTTAAGAGCATATTAAATAAGGGCATTAGCCAATGCATCCCATTGGGTAATAAATTTAAGAGCGAACAAAAGTCCTGGATGGCTTAACTCCAATGTAAAAATGCATATAAAAGCAAAAGAGAAGGCCTTCAAAAAATAGAAGGTTGAGGGATCATCATCAGCTTTCAGACTTTATAAAGAATGCACCTCATCCCAATATTACAATATGGGTGTGTAGGAGGGGTAGAACTGCGGGATTATGACAGTGCCAAATAAGTGTTTGTCAACAATTCAGTACATTTTACAAAAATAATTTTATTAGAAAGTAGAAAAATACAAATTTCTATATATATATATATAGAGAGAGAATAAGGCTCTTAGCCCCCAATTTTGCACATTAGAGTCAATATTCATATGAAAAGTCAAACAAATGCATATACATTGATGTCTAGATACAATTATAGGTTAGTTTGATACAACCATAGGTCCAAGTCCAAGAGGACTTAGTTGACAGTGCAGGCCGTTATTTTGCCGACATGTTTCGCCATTTCAATGGCTTCTTCAGGGTAGGCCTGCTAATCGGATAGTTAATCTAAGTGTGGAACAATAGATATATATAAATATGTGATAATGAAAGAGCAACAACTAATTATTAGAACAATAAAGCTCTCAGTTGGAAAATATAGACAGTAAACAGAAACTGCTCATCCCTATCTCGCCAAGCCAGCCCAAGGCCCAGAGGCACTTACCTACTGAATACCAATTAGGTATTTACTGGAGAGCATGCGCAGTTCGGGTGGAGTCACCGATGGAGAAACTAACCATTGGATGCAGGAGATGCACTAGACCTAGCAATAAAGATCAATTTAAATTATTTTATGTAAGATATTTTTAATTATATTATTCATATACAATGATACCTTTTATGGGAAATTTAAATCCCATAATTTATAGGCATAACATTGTAATTGGAACTATGGCTCAGTACTTACTTGGGTTAAAAATAATTAGCTACTAATTGGAGCGGACAATGATATTCTAGATAGCGCCTATGGAGTTAATAGATATGGATCAATAATGATAAAATGACTCACAGAGTATGCATCAAAAACGCTATTTAGCTGCATATCCAGTTTAAATTATGGATAGACCTAAGCAGACCAAGGACTGAAAGTATGGTCAGTTACAATATGATAAATGAGATAGTGCTAGATTAAGTTAGCATTATATCATCATTTATAAATAAAGATTATAAGCGTTTAGTTTTACCTGGATTAGTGAATAGAGAGGGGAATAATAATAATAACAGTTGCCAGTTGATGGGTTCAAATATAGAAAGCAAGTGATTCAATGCTAATCAGTTAAACCAAAAAGCAGAGGAAAAAACAATGCTGGTGCCAGCGAAAAGGCTCCTATGAAAAGGGTAAATACAACATCAGTTAAATGCTAGTAAAGTGGCCATTGTTAGAATTCAAAGTAATAAATTCAAAGTTTAGTTGATTTAGGAAGAAAAAAACGTACTTAGAAGCTGCAATTGTTATGTGTCAGGCGCCTCCAAAGTCCGGTACTCAAATGAATGCCGGCTGCTGGCTTAAGTAGTGTCTCACCTGAGTGGGGGGCGTGTGTGAGCGCCGCCCATTCAGTGGACACAATGGCCAGTGCGCATGCGCAAATATCTCAGCTCAGTATGGGCCTACATTGCCCATACTGCAGCGTGCTGAGATGCCATACCATGTGATCACGTCACGTCGGTATAGGCATAATGTGCGCATGAGTGTGGTGAGCAGAGGCATAATATGGGCTGGCATCTGGTAAGTGGCGCCGCCCTTGGGTGTCCGTGCAATCACAATGGAAGTACTCCACTTTCAGTAAACTCCACCTAGAGCTAGGACATACTGCCAGGTTAGATTTTTTAGGGAGGACGCTCTCTGGCATTAGCTGGCTGGAAAACAGGAAGTAGAGCAAAATGTCCCAGTACGCCCAGAGCCCAGACATCAAAATAGAGGGCTCAGGGAGTCTAAGGCCAAGTACAGTGTCACAAGGACCATACAGAATGGTCAGATGATCCAGAGGACACTGGTCCCGTTATATAATGTCCACAAATCGAGCCGCGAGCAATTGTTCTAAAAAAAAAAAGGGGGGGGGATTAAAAAATAGGGAAAAAAAATAATGAAAACCACAAAGTTTAATGTGTACATCATTTCCCCAGTAAGATACCAAAATATTAGTAAAAATTGAAGATAGAGAATAATGGAATAGCATGAATTAGCACAGCAAAATTAGTTTGTTAGAAGAACCATTAGTTTTGAATCATAGTTATATGTATTTATATTTTATATAGAAGCTTGAATTTATAGTAATATAGAGCATATTATAAATGGAGCATACTAAGACGGATTTTTGGAATCACTCTGTCTACATAGCAAAGGGAGAAGTGAGAATATTAAAAGAAGGAAGGGACCATAGAGACCAAAAAGGTTATTTAGTAATACTGTAATAAATGTTGGCAATTATAAAAAGGACTTAAAACTGATATATTCGTTCAGTCCTGGTAATTGATTGGCATCTAGATTGTGTATCCATCTGGTCTCTAATTGAAGCAATAAATTATCAATGTCCCCACCCCGAGTGCCAATGGGGACATGTTCCAAAGCAGAAAATTGTATCGCATGGACATCAAAATTGTGAAAGATACCTACATGGCGGTTAATGGCTGTATAAGATCCTGTCCAAAATATAAGCACATCATCAATATATCTTAACCATGTCAATACATGTTGGGTATAATTGGAAAAATTTATGTCGGAAAAAATCTCTCTTTCCCACCCCCCCCAGATACAGGTTGGCATAAGAGGGGCCACACCCTGTATCTGGAGGAAGTGGGAAGTGCCAAAAGTGAAATAATTTCTTGTCAGAATAAATTGCAAAAGTTCCAATATGAAGTTACTGTACATTTGGGAATCAGGACCACGTTCCTGAATTTGTTTACCTATAACTTCTATACCTCTATTGTGAGGGATAGCATTATAGAGGCATTCTACATTGAGTGCCACAAGCCAAGTTCCTACTGGAAGTTGTTTGTTCTCAAGGGTTCTCAATAGATGGATTGTGTCTTTTATGTAGGATGAGAGCGAAGTCACATGAGGTGCAAGATATCGATCTACTAGTTCACTAGCTTTTTCGGTGAGGCTCTCACAACCTAACACAATTGGTCTGCCAGGTGGTTTTAACATTGATTTATGAAGTTTGGGCAGAGCATAAAAGGTAGGGGTTTTTGGATTGGCCACATACAAAAATTTCCAAGTATTGTTATCAATGATTACATTTTTAAGTGCTTGGAAAATAATATTATGATATTCCGAAATAAAATTCTGAATTAATAGTGAGGATATTGGTATATACCATTCATCATTGTCAAGGATGTTCCGGCACATCTCGATGTATGGCGGAACATCCATGACAACGACGTTTCCACCTTTGTCCGAGGGCTTTATCACAAACGTGTGATTGGTTTGGAGTGATTTTAGGGCTTGTTTTTGTGGTCTAGATAAGTTTGACATACCTGATTTTTCAAGTTCTAGATTTTGTATTTCTTTGGTAAGTTGTTGTACAAAGGCCCAAAGATTTGGATTTGTTGATAAAGAAGGAAAGGCTTTTGACTTGGGTTTAAAGGGAACCGGTGGGGGAAAGGAGACACCCGGAACAACTTGGTCCACCTGGGCAAAGTCCAGGAGGTCCTCGTCACCAATGTCAGCCTCATCCCAAAGAGTCATAAGATCTTCAAGGGCTTGAAGTTCTGCAATTGTGGGAACAATATTGGTGGTATTGGGTTGCTGTTCAGAAAGGTTCATTTTATTATGGTAAATAACTTTAAATAGTAATTTACGAGCAAAGAGATGAACATCTTTTACTAATTGAAAACAATCAAAATCTATTGAAGGACAAAAAGTTAGTCCTAATTGTAGGACTTGTATTTGCTGTTGTGTTAGAATAGTGGAGGAAAGATTAATGACATCTAGGTCATGTGTTCTGGAGTAGTTGAGATTGCAATCTGGTTCTGATTTGGAACTATGGGTAGTTCCGGAGCTTGCACTAAAAAAATAGGGGCTATTTTAGGTTCATTTAGTTGTGAGTTTGTGGGGAACATTGTAGTTATAGAAGGTTCACTTACTCGTCTTTATAGGGGGGGGGGGGGGGGAGTTAAATGAGGTGCAGAGTTCAAATCTAGGGAAGCTAAGTGCGAGGTGGAAGTGGATGTCCCTGAGGACAGTAATTGTGCCCGAGAGAAGGGAGTGGATATGTTACTAAGTTTGGGACGGGAATTAGATAGTTTAGTAGATAGGGTAGGCCCGAATGTGCGCTTAAGTGATTCAGTGGATGAAGTGGGTTGGTCCCCCTTTTGTTTTTTGTGGTTGAGGTCTTGTGAAAGTTCCTGATACGTTGTGCTAGAAGAAAAAGAAGTCGATAAGACATTGGAGGGTTCATGATTTGGTTTGGGCGGATAAGATTGATAGGGTTTGGTTGAAGGTTTTGGGTATGATTTGTTTTCCCATTTATAGGCATACCCATTCTCATGTGCTAGTTTATCTCGTATGAATTTACATTCCTTAGTGTTAATGATTCCCAGCGTGTATTCTTCCAGGTGAGTTTGCAGGTCTTTGTCCCGCTTGCTAAACCGGGATAAGGACACACAGGGTGCATGTTCATAGTACCAGCCCGAAATAGAAAGGTCGAGCTGGTCTAGCTCATGTTCATATTGTTTGCATAATATCGATATCATCATCGAGCATGATTGTAAGTTATATTCCCATGAGGATTTGAGAAGATCATTCATTTTTTTAATATTGGGGAAGATCTGTATATGCAGACCCCAAGGTACAATTTGATGTTCTGTATATTTTTCAAAATAGGTTTTATGCCAATATATGCGAACCTTTTTCTCGAAGAGACGTTGGAGTCGCATAAAATCTCTATCTAGATCTGCATCGGAAATGTTTGAGTTTTTTGATAAATGGGTTTTAGTCATAAACCCCTTCCATGCTTCTCCACAGAGGTCAGCCATCATGCGCCAAAGCGTAAACAGGCTCTCAATTGTGAATAGTTTTTTAGGCTATTTAACAATCGTATTTAAATTTTTTTCAAATTATAGTTTAAAACCATTTATAATTAGAGTTGAGCGGACACCTGGATGTTCGGGTTCGGCTGGGTTCGGCCGAACTTTGGAAAAAAGTCCGGGTCCGGGACCGAACTTGACCCGAACTTGACCCCGAACTCCGAACCCCATTGAAGTCAATGGGAACCCAAACTTTTCAAGACTAAAATGGCTGTAAAAAAGTCATGGAAAGGGCTAGAGGGCTGCAAATGGCAACAACATGTTGTTAAGAGCATGGCAAGTGCTCTGCAAACAAATGTGGATAGGGAAATAACTTAAAATAACATAAAAAAATAAAAAATAAAAATAAAATGCTGGAGGCCCCCTTCTTAGCAGAAGAGGTACAGGAAGTCATTAAGAACCTCAGAAACTCAACGGCACGATGCCGCACATATAGTGGGAATACCCCAGAATACGCACTTTCTGGAAAAAATTATTCAATTTAATGGATAAGATAATGGGAAAATAAAATACTTGGAAATTAAAAAAATGAAAAAATTATAATCTTGACCTAGGAGGACGAGGTCCATATGGAGTAGGAGGTTGAGGTGGCGGTGGATGTGGCGGTGTAGGTGGAAGCGGCGGTGGAGGAGGACAAGGTAGCCAACACTGGTTCAGAAATACAACAATGGCTGGGTAAGGCTAGTGGTGAATGATGTGTCGAATTCTGTCCCCCGTCGCATAGTGTCCGCCCTGTACTGCGCTTGCTCAGTACGTAGGACAAGGGGATTTCGAAACTCTCCGAAGACGATGCGCAGTGACTCCAGGTTCAAGCCACATCATCCGAGGTTGAAGCCTAGCCAAGCGAGACCGTGAGGGGCCCTGTTACTATGTGCTACCGTATGTCCACTTGGATGGTGGGGCTTGAACTTGCACTCACTGCGGATGCGACGTTCATCTTTGGAGATTTTGTGAATCTCCTTGTCCTCCGTACTGCGCAAGCACTGCGCCTGCGCAGTAAGTGGCCGGACACTATCCGATGGCCAGACAGTTTTTGTCAGAACACCGGTATACGTGTCTATTCTGCACAAGGTACAGACAAGTCCTGTCTGTCTTGTCTGGCTCCTCCTCCTCCATCTCCTCGTCATCCTCCACCTCGTCATCCTCCAGAACTGTGCCCTTGCTGCCGGACAATTGTGTACCTGGCACTTGTTGGTGCAGGAACCCACCCTCGTAGCCACTTGTAAATGACTGCCCTGAAAGCCTTGGAAATTAACCCTCTTCCTCCTCCTCCTCCTCCTCCTGTGCCACATCCTTTTCCATCATCGCCTGAAGTGTTTTTTTCAAGTAGGCATAGAACTGGGATAGTAACGATGAGAACGGCGTCATCGGCACTGGCCTTGTTGGTGGAGTACTCGAAACAGCGCAACAAGGCACACATGTCTCGCATGGATGCCCAGTTATTGGTGGTGAAGTGGTGCTGTTCTGCAGAGCGACTCACGCGTGCGTGCTGCAGCTGACACTCCACTATCGCCTGCTGCTGCTCGCACAGTCTGGCAAGCATGTGCAAGGTGGAGTTCCAACTTGTGGGTGCGTCACATATGAGACGGTGAGGGGGAAGGCCGAAGTTACGCTGCAGCGCTGACAGGCGAACAGCAGCAGGGTGAGAACGCCGAAAGTGCGCACAGACGGCCCGCACTTTCTGCAGCAGCTCTGGCATATCGGGGTAATTCTTAAGGAACCTCTGGACCACCAAGTTCAGCACATGCGCCAGGCAAGGGATGTGCGTCAAACCGCCTAGGCCCAGAGCTGCTACGAGATTTTGCCCATTATCGCACACCACCAGGCCGGGCTTGAGGCTCACTGCCACCAACCACTCATTGGTCTGTTGTTCCATGTCCCTCCACAACTCCTGCGCGGTGTGGGGTTTTTCCCCCAAACAGTAAAGTTTTAAAACTGCCTGCTGTCGTTTACCGCTGGCTGTGCTGAAGTTGGTGGTAAGGTGTTACGCTGACTGGATGAGGAGGCGGTAGAGGATGAGGAGGCGGAGTAGGAGGAGTTAGCAACAGGAGGCAAACTGAAGTGCCCTGCAATCCTTGGTGGTGGAAGGACATGCGCCAAACTGCTATCCGCCTCAGGCCCAGCCGCCACTACATTTACCCAGTGTGCTGTTAAGGAGATATAATGTCCCTGACTGTGCTTACTGGTCCACGCATCCGTAGTTAGGTGGACCTTGCCACAGATGGCGTTGCGCAGTGCACACCTGATTTTGTCCCCCACTCGGTTGTGCAGGGAAGGGATAGCTCGCCTGGAAAAGTAATGGCCACTGGGCATGACGTACTGTGGGACAACCAATGCCATCAGCCTTTTAAAACTCTGCGTCTCCACCAGAAGGAAAGACAGCATTTCAAAGGTGAGGAATTTTGAAATGCTGGCATCCAGGGATCGCGGGTGGCTAGGGGGGATACTTCCTCTTCCGCTCCGGTGTTTATGAGATGGAGAGCTGAATGCTTCCATGGGACATTGTGGAGATGGTTGGTGACCCAGGTGGTAGTGTTGCTGGTTTGCGGGTTGGCAGGTGCCACTGTCACTACAGAGGTGGATGAAGAGGCCGAGACTGCAGCAGAAGAGGAAGCAGGAGGAGCCAGAGACCTTTCTTGGTTTTTGAGGTGTCTACTCTACTGCATCTCGTGCTTTGCACTTAGATGCCTGGTCATGCAGGTTGTGCTCAGGTTGAGAACGTTTATGCCTCGCTTCAGGCTCTGATTGCACAGCGTGCAAACCACTCGCGTCTTGTCATCAGCACATTGTCTGAAGAACTGCCACGCAAGGGAACTCCTTGGACCTGGCTTTGGTGTGCTCGGTCCCTTGCTGCGTTGGGCAGTATCAGACGTACTGTCTAGGGGACAGACGCTCTGCTTTTGCACCCTGCTCCCTCTTCTGCTGTGCTGGTGGCTCTGTGCGACCACCGCCTCTTCCTCCGAACTACACTGGTCACCTGCATGACGTTGATTCCATGTGGGGTCAAGGACCTCATCGTCCTCCACATCATCTTCCACCCAGTCTTCACCCCTGCCCTCCTTGTCGGTCTGCACAATGGCGCAAGCAGCAGCAGTTGGCACCTGTGTTTCATCATCATCCAAGACGTGCTGCGATGGTCTTCCCATGTACTCATCATGAAACATAAGCGGTTGGGCATTGGTGCACACAATCTCTTCCACTTCTGGGGCAGGACTAGGTGTATGGCCCTGGGAAACCCTGCTAACAGAGTCATCAAAAAGCAGAAGAGACTGCTGCATGATTTGGGGCTCAGACTGCTTGGCTGATTTGCAAGGGGGTGAGGTGAAAGACTGATGGACATCGACTGCAGGTGCCAACTCTGAACTTTCATCAGGAGACTGGGTGGGAGACAATGTGAAGGAACCGGAGGCACTGTCAGCAACCCAATCTAGTATCGCCTGTACTTGTTCTGGCCTCAACATTAGTACAGCCTCATTAGGTGCGCCAAAATACTGCTGCAGGCTCTGTCGCCTACTCGCACCTGAGGAAGGTGTTTCACTAGTGCGTTTAGCTGGCACAGATCGACCACGTCCTCTCCCTGCAACAGGAGCTCCACCAGCAGCACCACGACTGGGGCCACGTCCCCTGTTTGATGATCTCCTCATATTTTCAAAATTGATGATCTCGCCCTAAATGGGTGTTTTTGCAATAGCAGAATACACCCACAGTATGTAAAGCGTGTATCTCAAAAACTGCTAAACTGCAGAAAATGCTATTGGGAAAAAAAAATGTCACTACAATTTTTCTTTTGGGATAGCACAATAGAAGAAATATTGATCGATTGTATGTCACACTCCTGCACACATGCACAAAGCACTGAAATATTTTATTTTTTGGCAATAGCAGAATACACGCACAGTGTCTAAACCGTGTATGAACATGCAGAAAATGCTATTGGAAAAAAAAAAATGTCGCTACAATTTTTTTTTTGGGATAGCACAATAGAAGAAATATCGATCGATTGTATGTCACACTTCTGCACACATGCACAAAGCACTGAAAGATTTTATTTTTTGGCAATAGCAGAATACACGCACAGTGTCTAAAGCGTGTATAAACATGCAGAAAATGCTATTGGAAAAAAAAACATGCACAAATCACAGCAAAATTTAATTTTTTTGCAATGTTTTTGCAATAGCAGAATACACACAGAGTATGGTGTATTTCTTAGTAAAATATGCAGTGCAGTGATGCTGCACTGAGCTTGCAGGTAAAAGTTATATTTTGTCTGGCACTGGCCTCATGGCACTGTTAAAAGACTGTGCACTGCACCCCAGCCAGGGTACAATTGATTTAGGAATCTCTTGAATAATTCTCTCTGCCTTTCTTTTCCTTAATAAAGACACTCTCTAGTCTCTACTCTAGCTATGTAGATCGCTCACTGATATAACTAATTTGAAGAAAATTTAAGGAATGTGGACTGACTGACTGTATCAGACTAACTCCTAATGAAATCCTCTCTTAGCAGCACAGGAACCTGTCTATAGCAGAATGAGGTGCTGTGCTGTGTGCCTGTACCTTTATATAGAGGTTGGGTCACGTGCTGCACTGGCCAATCACAGCCATGCCATTAGTAGGCATGGCTGTGATGGCTTTTAAGGGCACACTAGTGAAACTAGCGTAGATTGGCTGCCCTGCAGCCTGTAAAAGGCGCCAATACATCGCCGAACACCGGACCCGAACCCGAACATACAGTCAATAGTTCGGGTCCAGGACCCGGACACCCAAAAGTCCGGTACGGACCCGAACTTTACAGTTCGGGTTCGCTCAACCCTATTTATAATGAAATTGAATTGTTGACAGACACTATAAGTTCAAATTTGAAGCAAGGACCTTCAACCATAGAGTGGCGTATTTAAACACCCATATAGGAGAAAAAATTGCAGATGATGGTTGAGAGGGTCCAAAACGTTATACAGCACCTCATCCCAATATTACAATATGGGTGTGTAGGAGGGGTAGAACTGCGGGATTATGACAGTGCCAAATAAGTGTTTGTCAACAATTCAGTACATTTTACAAAAATAATTTTATTAGAAAGTAGAAAAATACAAATTTCTATATATATATATATATATATATAGAGAGAGAGAGAGAGAGAGAGAATAAGGCTCTTAGCCCCCAATTTTGCACATTAGAGTCAATATTCATATGAAAAGTCAAACAAATACATATACATTGATCTCTAGATACAATTATAGGTTAGTTTGATACAACCATAGGTCCAAGTCCAAGAGGACTTAGTTGACAGAGCAGGCCGTTATTTTGCCGACATGTTTCGCCATTTCAATGGCTTCTTCAGGGTAGGCCTGCTAATCGGATAGTTAATCTAAGTGTGGAACAATAGATATGTATAAATATGTGATTATGAAAGAGCAACAACTAATTATTAGAACAATAAAGCTCGCAGCTGGAAAATATAGACAGTAAACAGAAACTGCTCATCCCTATCTCGCCAAGCCAGCCCAAGGCCCAGAGGCACTTACCTACTGAATACCAATTAGGTGCGCAGTTCGGGTGGAGTCACCGACGGAGAAACTAACCATTGGATGCAGGAGACGCACTAGACCTAGCAATAAAGATCAATTTAAATTATTTTACGTAAGATATTTTTAATTATATTATTCATATACAATGATACCTTTTATGGGAAATTTAAATCCCATAATTTATAGGCATAACATTGTAATTGGAACTATGTCTCAGTACTTACTTGGGTTAAAAATAATTAGCTGCTAATTGGAGCGGACAATGATATTCTAGATAGCGCCTATGGAGTTAATAGATATGGATCAATAATGATAAAATGACTCAGAGTATGCATCAAAAACGCTATTTAGCTGCATATCCAGTTTAAATTATGGATAGACATAAGCAGACAAAGGACTGAAAGTATGGTCAGTTACAATATGATAAATGAGATAGTGCTAGATTAAGTTAGCATTATATCATCATTTATAAATAAAGATTATAAGCGTTTAGTTTTACCTGGATTAGTGAATAGAGAGGGGAATAATAATAACAGTTGCCAGTTGATGGGTTCAAATATAGAAAGCAAGTGATTCAATGCTAATCAGTTAAACCAAAAAGCAGAGAAAAAACAATGCTGGTGCCAGCGAAAAGGCTCCTATGAAAAGGGTAAATACAACATCATTTAAATGCTAGTTAAGTGGCCGTTGTTAGAATTCAAAGTAATAAATTCAAAGTTTAGTTGATTTAGGAAGAAAAAAACGTATGTGGCGTACACACGGTCGGAATTTCCGATGGAAACAGTCCGATGGGAGCTTTTCATCGGATTTTCCGACCGTGTGTATGCCCAACGGTCTTTTTCTGTCGGAATATCCGACGGACTTTGAATTGAGAACCTGTTCTCAATTTTTCCGACGGAAAACCTTTCTATCGGATTTTCCGATCGTGTGTAGGCAATTCCGACACGCCAAAAATCACGCATTCTCAGAATCCACTACGAGACGGAACCGCTCGGTCTGGTAAAACTAGCGTTTGTAATGGAGCTAGCAGATTCTTCACACTGGAATTTTTAAAATTGTTTAATGCGCCGCTCATTCTCTTCTTTATAATGCTAGAAGAATGAAGTTGTTTTGCTGCTCATATTCACACAGAGTTTTTACAAACGTATTTCTTTATTATTTCTAGGTCTCTCCAGAATAATATTTAGATTAAAATTTAAGCCAGATCTGCATAAAATATATATCATTTTTTAAAGTGTTTTTTTTATTTAATAAGAATATTTGTATTATTGTATTATTTTCTTGTGCTCTCCTTTTTATTTTTTATGTTACGTTTCCACAACACCATTTTTATGTATTATTTGTAAACCTGTTTGTTGTTGGTGTCCCTTGTTAATTTTGACATTGTATTTTTGAAATGTATCTGCCTACTCCCCCAAAATAAATTGATTTGCTATTTGTATTAAAACACATAGGCAAGTGTTTTCTGAAAACAAAATAAAAATTTATTTCACATCAGAATAACAAAATAAAGATAAATGCAATTGGGCGACTGGGGGGGGGGGGGTTGGGACTTTAAATGAAGCAGGCAGGTGTAAAACATTTAGATTTATTAAAAAAGCAAAACAAGCAAACAATCAATGGTAAGTTGCATGAGGGTAGTCATGAGTACACCAAAGAAAGCAATGTTTTCCATTCAATGGATAAATATACAAAGATGACAATTGACCACAATAGTACAAATCACAGTTGCAAGTGATCATAGAAAAAAATAAAACAGTAGTTGGCATAAGACATGGCATATAATAGCTCTATGCATTTCGTGGATTCATCCACTCTTCAGGAGCATGCACGTGGAAAACTGAATGCTGTGATATGGTAGCGATATCTGTAAGGTCTGACCCTGTCACGGGAAGGAGGTTTAAAATAAGGTAATTATAGATAATAATGTCTAGGATAAACCCCCTGAAACCACTCTCAAAAAATATACTTACATAATCTTTGTGCAGTAACAGCAATGGGCCAACATGGATCAGATTAACCCCATGAGGGGTATCACTGGAGGGAACTGAGGTGGTGAAGGCAGACCAGGGCTGAGCAAAGATGATTTCCAAGAAAGAAAAATTCCAAAAGAAGGGATGGTCAAAAATAACCATGTGTGCTAAGGACAAAACATAAGATATAAAGTAGGTTGGGAACTCATTGTGTGGTACAATATATAGTTGTTCTTTTAAAATAAAGATAAAGGTAACGCAGGAGAAATTGCTTCAATTTGTGCAGCCTTTGGCCCCCAAGGCAGACATCAAAAAAATTGGTAGCTTGAGAAGTCCATAGAAAAATGAGGACAATGTGGTCCAGGGGTCCCAGAGAACCGGAGCAGCAGCAGATGGTATATGTACCCAGTCTGTGGTCCTACAACAGGCTGTGGGTTCTTTGAGACCTGAAGGCAGGGGATCACTTCTTGGTCTTCTGTGCAGCCTTCCCTGCAGCCTTCCCTGGAGGCTGTGGCTCTGGAGGTGGCATTGTGGCAGGAGGAGGAGGAGGAGGAGGATGGGGGAGAGAACATAGATGTTCGTTGTCACACATTTCCCCACTCATCCCTTGTGGAAAGTAGAAAAAATTATTTGTTCACACTTTCGCCGTTGACCCTCCTCCATCTGTTGCAAATTTGAGGCTATAAAGATGCCATAGGCCTCTGTACCATCGAGGGGGGATCTGAGGGCGTCATTAGCCTCCTTGATCAGGGCCAGTGCTGCCTCCTCTGCTTTCGTGCCCTTCCTGGGCCTTTTGTAGGGAAGGATGATGGGAGGCACCTGGGATTGCCTATTACTGGGCCCTGCCACCTCCTGGGTTACACTTCCCCCTTGCCTCCTCCTGTGTGCCACTAGCCAGAGCCTCATCCTGGCTAAGGTCATCCTGTGTATGAAAAAGGGACATCGTTTTAGTTTTTTGTTCATCAAACACACACAATTTTCAGCTCATGACTGTTGCAAATTTAATGTTAATAAATAGAAAAGACTATCATTGTGAGCCCAGCATTTTTCCTTCTTGTTCTAATCTTTTTTGGCCACTTTTGTCTATTAATATGTTAAACAATTTTTGTTACTTCATTCATTTATTAGCAATAATAACATCTACTTACCAACAATCTTTTTTTTGCACAGATAAATTATGTATAAAAAACCTATACCTGGCTCCATCTGGGCTCCTCAATCTCCTCCTGTATGGAAGGCCCAGGTTGGTCCACAGATGCCTCAGCTTGGGTAGAGGGAAGGCTGGATGGAAGGCTGGTTGGAAGGCTGGAGGGAAGGGGTGCCGGAAGAGTAGAAAGGGATTTCCTGCCCTCCATCTGGTCATCTATAAACCTCATCCTGCTGTAGTACCACAGACTGGGTACATACACCTTATCTGCTGCTACTCCGGACCTCAGGGACTTCTGGACCTTCTGGTACTCCTTTATAGGTGCTTCTCAAGCTACCAATTTTTGCCTCAACAAATTTGATGTCTGCATCGGGGACCTGGGTCTTCACAAATTGAAGCAATTTCTCCAGTGTTGCCCTCCTAGCTGGTTTATTATGGTACAAGGGGTTTTTCACCTCCCACAGATTTTTCATCTCATGATATTTATCAATGAATTCCCCAAGGAATTCTGGGTCCTTAAATGGCAGCATTATGTCTGCAAGACCAAACAAAATACAAAAATAAACATCTCGGGATAATCTTTCAACACAATATAGGCATAAATCTAGATTCAGTATAGGCCGCACATGACTCCAAAAAGTTTAAAATCTTACCTTCGTTGTAATGTTCGTCGTTGTTCGACGTTCTTCGTGGTGTCCGTTCCTCCTTCCTGTGCACACAGAACGTAGTTACGACACACACGTGTTTGAAGCTTTATATACACTGCGCGTGCGTGAATCTCAGCCCGCGTCGCCCGCCCCTGACGTTCTTTCTAGAATATTCGCCGCCCAGTCTCTTTCGTTGCAGTGGGAGCGGAACATGGCGGAGACACAGCAGGTGCATAAGAGCAGTAACGAGGAGGAGGATAGCCCGGAGCCTGAAACGTCACGATCGAGGAGGAGATTTAAGGCCTCAAATATGGCCTTTGTGGAGATGTTGGAGATGGTGGACATCTTGAGGAGCAACGACTATGATGGGAATTATGGTCCGTACCCCAACCCAAATATGAGAAAGGCCAAGAAAGGTCAAGATCAATAAAGTTGTGAAGAATCTGTACAGTAATTTTGGGGTACGACGAACCAAGGATCAACTGAGGAAACGATGGTCGGACCTCAAATTAAGGGAGCACGATCAGTACAGGAAGATCAAGAAAGTTCTTCGAAAAAGTAAGTATATTATGTCGTGTGTACCTATTATTATTAATATTGCATGCTGCGCCATGTGTTTTCCCCTAATAAGGTCTTGTACACTTCAAAATGGCTACTTTCATGGTCATACGCAGTAATCGTTCGTTTTAAACCTCGTTCGTTTTCCAAAATACGATGTTTTCACAGACAAATGATTAAGTACTTTTGTGGCTTCAATTTTTAACACAATATCCAAAAGAGTTTTTAGGACATTGTTGTCTAGATGTGTTTGAACCTAGAAGGAATATCAATCTTCATTCAGTGTAATGTATGTAGAGGACACTCTGCAGCTGTTTACACATCTGGACTCAGGTGCACTAGTGTGGGACACCAGAACAAACATTTTAGGATCTCAAACACAGGTACTCCAGTGGATACTTTGGGGTGTCTCCAGGTGGGAAAATTATCCAAAAAAGGTAAGTATTCCAGCCTGAGGAATTAAGGGAATAAATCATGTCTTCAGCTTGGAATTCTGCCCAAACAGACAATTGTCCCCCACTTCCAAGCAATGTTTATCATTCATATTCGTTGGCTCAAATATCTGTGTGATAAGTATACCTTTTGTTTTATTCTCATAGGGGAACAAAGAATCAGGAAATATCATGTCCCCAGGGACCGGCCATCTCCTGAACAAAGGGAACAGAGTTCACCACCAGATGAGGATGTGGAGGAAGGAGAAGTGATTGAGATTGAGACCACAACAGGTGAGTGTCTGACACCCCAGATTCAGGTAATCAGACATGTATGCCTGCCTATTTATAATACATGGTGTGTTTTTTTAATTTTTTTAGGTGAAGTACAGGTTGTGGAAGAACAGTCACAGTCAGATCATTTCACCAGTGACAGTGCCCAAAGGCTAATCCAGGACATCATGTGGTGTAGTCAGGATTTAGAAATGATTCGCAAAAAAACTAGGGATATTGAAGTTAAATTTAAAAACATGATTGATGTCCTTGGAAGAATATAATTTTTTCCAAAATATCCAACTTTTTATTTTTGCTATTTAAAATTGTACAACATTTTAAAAAGCCTAATTATGAAGATGCACACAGTATGTCAACATGTGCTATCTGCCATCAGGGGATATCAATGTACGCGTTTTGTGCCTGCTACCCCTTCCTCAAAACTCAAGTCAGTGAGAGGAAGGGGTTGCACCCCTAAAACACAGACAATGATCCCCCATGATGGGAGCTAGCACATGTTGACATTAGGCATGGGATCAGGATGTAAATCCCCAGTTTGCCTCACAATTTGTGTGCATCTTCAAAATTAGGCTTTTACAGGGGTGACTGCACCCCATCTGATGAAGGCAAGATCCACACATTTTAGACAATGTAATGTGTGATCTTGGCTTCAAAAGTTTTTCTACGTACAACTTTGTTATGCACCAGAGTTGTGTATTTTATGTTTGGAAACATGGCTGTTTATGTAACGTAACCCAAATTTTTGGGGGTGAAAATGCAAAACGTGTTATTTTTTCTAAAAAAAAAAAAAAAAAAAAACGTGAATGTGTACGGAGTAAAAAAAAAAATTTTTGCTCAACAATGTGTGCCTTCTTCTTTCAATGATCAATACCATTTTTTTGTGTTTAAATTGGTGTTTACAGTGACAATGGGTGTTTAGATAATAATGTGCAAACCACTTGGCACTACAAGTGCACTAGGAGACCCAAAAAAGAAACACAAGCAGGAAATTCAAAGCAAGATTTTTAAAGATAAAAAAAAGGTCAAATTTATTCAAACACTGCTGGCAAAGCAATGGCCCCCCTGCCCGAAAAATATTCGGAATAATTTTCCCGCACATCACGGGCGCTTTGGGGGGGCAAGCCAGGACGGGCCGCTTCCAGGGACGTCAGAGATTGCAGTCCAGCGTCAGGCCCAAGTGTAACCACATAATTGGGGTTGGTCCTTTTGAAAAAGTTGTGCAAAATGCAACACGCTACCACTATGGTATTCAGTTTGTATTCTGCCATATTTATGGCCGTTTGGAACAGGCGGAACCGGCTGGCCAGAATACCAAACGCGTTTTCCACGACTCTTCTGGCTCTGGCCAGCCGGTAATTAAATACCCTCTTCTCCGGGGTGAGGGTCCTCTGGGGGAATGGTATCATCAAATGGTTAGCCAAACCAAACGCCTCGTCTGCCACGAACACAAACGGGAGTCCCTCGACATTCTCCTCCGGGGGTGGCAATCCCAAGCCACCACTCTCGAGACGTCGGTAGAACTCTGTCCGGCAAAGACTCCTCCATCCGACATCTGGCCATTCCTCCCCACGTCCACATATAGGAACTCATAGGTCGCCGACACCACCGCCATCAACACGATACTATTGAACCCCTTATAGTTGAAATAGTATGACCCCGAATGGGGTGGTGGCACGATGTGGACATGCTTCCCATCGATTGCCCCTCCGCAGTTTGGGAAATCCCACCACTGGGCAAACTGGGAGGCCACAGTCTGCCATTCCTGTGGCGTGGAAGGAAACTGTGAAGTCAAACAAGAAAAATATAATTAGTACATTTGAGAATAAACATTACAAGCAGATTCTACACAAACATTGTTGGCAAACATCAGTATAACATTTCTTGTAGTATTTAAAAGGCTAAAATATAAGGTCCACTTATCAGATTCCTCCCCCCCTCTGATGGCCCCTTGTAAATATTTTAGGGGGGAGGTATGTTTTGGACAGGTAACCACCCTCTCCACTACGTAATGGAGTAACAAAGTAATGTGTGATAGTTTGGCTAGCCCCTCCTTAATTACACTATTGGCAGCCCACTGGACAGGTAAGAAGAAGTGGCCTAAAAAAAAAAAGGAAAATGGAAGCACATTTTTGGATTCTGCTTTTACCTATCACAATAATAATAGGATAAGAAAAATGAAAACAGTAGCATTTGAAAGTATTGAGGCAGGCCCTTGCACTACATGCTTTGAAAAATTAATCCATAAATATGACCACTATAGAGGTAGGTATAGTGTGTATTGGGTTTGGCAAAGTCAGCAGATAGAGGATTGGTATCAGCTGACTGAGCAGTTGGGGGAGGGGGGTTCCAAAAAGATTTGGGGCACCACAAAACAAAGCCTCAGGCACTCTGAATGAATTTAAGGACAACTATAACATTTGTACACATTTTAGGGGGTGTTTAGGGTAAAGCATTACAATGGAGCTGACAAAATATATTGTTAAGTGACTAGACTATAGGTATATATGGGCCCCAGATAGCATGCTGGGGGGGGGGGGGGGTTAGTGAAGGCAAATATGCATGAAGGACAAAAAAGGAACAAACGAAAAACCAACATGCATGAGGACAAAGGGGCACAGCATATTACAGCATATTGAAATCCTGGTAATTAGGGAAGGATGAAAGAAATACAATACATTAGCAAACAGTAAATACAAAGAATGTGATGTTAAATAATACAACTTATACACCGTGGCTGCGTTTGGGCACAGTGGCTGCTTTTACCGGGCACCGTGGCTGCCTTTGATGGGCACCGTGGCTGCCTTTGATGGGCACCGTGGCTGCGTTTGATGGGCACCGTGGGCGTTTGATGGGCACCGTGGCTGCGTTTGATGGGCACCGTGGCTGCGTTTGATGGGCACCGTGGCTGCGTTTGATGGGCACCGTGGCTGCGTTTGATGGGCACCGTGGCTGCGTTTGGGCACCGTGGCTGCTTTTACCAGGCACCGTGACTGCGTTTGATGGGCACCGTGGCTGCGTTTGATGGGCACCATGGCTGCCTTTGATGGGCACCGTAGCTGCCTTTGATGGGCACCGTGGCTGCGTTTGGGCACAGTGCCTGTTTATTCAGGACTCTTCCTATTTTCCTAGCTACTTGTTGCCAGTATTTTCCTATTTTACCACAGTACCACATTACATGAAGGAAGTCTGCTCCCCCCTGCCCGCATCTAGTACATCTTGGTTCAGTCATCCTCCCCATTTTATACAATCTATTTGGAGCCAAGTATGTCTGATGTATTATATTCATCTGTATTATCCTGTTATTCATTGCAGGGGATACCTTCCAGTGAGAATTACAGGCTTCATCCCATTCATGATCGCTCATGTCTGGGATAGCCTCCTGCCATTTATCCCTTATTTTCAGTGGTTCGCCTTCTATTTTCTTCTGTAACAGGTGTGTGTAAATCTTTGCTATCAATCCCTTAGGTCCCTGTGATCTCAGGATCCCTATAAGGGGATATTTGGATATTTTTATTTCCTCTCTTCTAAACTGTGTCTGTAGCACCTGCCTCAGCTGAAGGTATCTGTAAAACTGTTTACTCAGTAAATTATATTGTTTGCACAGGTTTTCATAGGTTAGTATTACATTTTTGTCATATAGCTGACCAAAAGTTGTTATCTTATTCTGCTTCCAAAATTTACTGTCCTCAAAGGCTTCCAGTTGTTCAAATTTTGGGTTGTTCCAAAGCACAGTTTCTGTTGGGATTCCAACAAATCCCGTCAGTTTCTTAGCCTCTCTCCATACTGTCCTTGCCAGTTTCAAGAGGGGAATTTTTACTCCCACTCTCCTCAGGTCTTTTAATTCTAGTCCCGTCATTAAGTCATCTATTTGCATTTTGCTAAGGAGATATTCCTCTATCCTTGTTATTTTTTCCTGTCCTACCCATGATCTTAGATGTTTCAGTTGTCCTGCCAAATAGTATAAATATAAATCCGGGAGGGCCAGTCCAGCTTCTGTCTTTGGTCTTTGTAATTTATTAAATTTTAATTTACATCTTCCATATGCCCAAATGAACCGAGTCATCTGCGAGTTTAATTTTTTAAATATCTGTTTTGGTATTTTTACTGGGGAATGTGCAAATACATATAAACACTTGGGTAGTATAATAGATTTTATCAGGTGGATTCTGCCTGCCATTGATATTGGTAGCTTTATCCATATTTCCAATTTTCTCTTTACATATTCTACTAGTGGGAGTATATTAGCTTCCATCTCATCTTCATGTTTCAACGTTATGTTTACTCCTAAATATTTAAAGACTTCCACTATTTTTAATGGGGTCTGAGCTCTCCTTTCATTACCTGTTCCCAGAGGCATTAATGCGGATTTTTGCCAATTTATTTTTAACCCTGAGAACCTCCCGTATGTTTCTATTATTCTCATTGCTTCTGTCAGAGATGCTTGCGCATCTCCCATATACAATATAATATCGTCCGCATATAAGCCTATGTGTTCGGTTTTTTCTCCTACTTTAATCCCTTTGTATTTGTCTGATTGTCTGAATCTATTTGCCAGTGCCTCAATTGCCAGAGCGAATAATTGCGGTGACATTGGGCAGCCCTGTCTTGTTCCTCTATATAGTTTTATTGTAGGGGATAATATACCGTTTATTAGTAAATTGGAGCATGGTTGTTTATAGATTATCCTCACCCATTTTCTAAATTTTTCCCCAAATCCATTCCTTTCCAAGACTGTCTGCAGAAATTCCCATTCTATAGAGTCAAATGCCTTGGCTGTATCCAGCGATGCCAAGGCACTTGTTTCTGGGATAAACTCTCTCATTTGTGTCATATATTGCGTCCTTCTAATATTAATTGATGTGGATTTCCCTGGCATAAAGCCAGTTTGGTCCTCCGCTATTATAGACAATATTACCTGGTTAAGCCTATTGGCAAGCACTTTTGCCAGTACTTTATAATCTATATTTAATAGCGATATTGGCCTATACGATCCGCACTCAGTTCTATCTTTCTCTGGTTTTGGTATCAATATAACTGTAGCATCATACATGGAAACAGGCATTTCTCCCCTTTGGAACGCCTCTCCATACATTTTGGTCATAACTGGTATCATAATTTCTGCATATCGCTGGTACATTTCCAGTGGTATGCCATCTGGTCCTGGGGACTTACCCTTTCCCAGAGAAAAGATAGCTTCTCGTACTTCCTCTTCCTCTATATCCCTCTCTAACTCCTCTTTTTGTTCCTCTGTTAATTTAAGGAAGTTCAAGTCCTTCAGGTATTCCTCTATCTCTTCTCGTGTACATGTCAATGTTGATGTATACATATTAATATAATATTTTTGGAATGTCTCAAGTATCTCATCTAATGTGTTTACCGTCTCTCCTTTTTCGTTTTTCACCTCTTATATAGACATACTTGGCTCCAAATAGATTGTATAAAATGGGGAGGATGACTGAACCAAGATGTACTAGATGCGGGCAGGGGGGAGCAGACTTCCTTCATGTAATGTGGTACTGTGGTAAAATAGGAAAATACTGGCAACACGTAGCTAGGAAAATAGGAAGAGTCCTGAATAAACCTTTTATAGCTACGATGGAATTATGTTTGTTGGGGATATTGAGGGAAGAGAGAGATAATAGAGATAATAATACCTTCTTAAGGGAGGTATTGTTCCTGGCAAGAAAACAAATAATAGAAAAATGGATTCAGCCATATCCCCCGACAGTAACCCAGTGGGTGAGAGCAGTAAATCAGGTCCTACCCTATGAAAAAATAATGTATGAACAAAGGGGAAATGGGCGAAGGTATGAAAAAATATGGGCAAAATGGAATAGAATATGGCTATCAACGGATAGAGGAATATTTGAAAATATAGTATTAAGTGACCATAGAGGGTGAGAGAGGAAGGAATGAAAGGAAGGAGCAAATGTAATTATGATTTGTATTATATAAAGAAATGTAAAAGTATATAAAAATGTATAATGTAAATTATTATGTAATGAAAAATTTGGAATAAAGAGTTTTGAAAAAAAAAATAATACAACTTACCCTCATATAGTCCTTCTGCAGGACCTGGATGATGGCAGAACAGGTCTCTGGAATGATGATCCCCAGAGCCTGGGGGGGAGATGCCTGTCGAGAACTTGAGGTCCTGAAGGCTTCTCCCTGTCGCCAAGTACCTCAACGTGGCAACTAACCTCTGCTCCGCAGTGATGGCTTGCCGCATGCAGGTATCCTGCCTGGTAATATAAGGGGACAGCAAAGCCAACAGACGGTGAAAAACGGGGTCCGTCATCCTGAGATAATTCCTGAAATCATCAGGGTTATTCTCACGGATCTCACGAAGCAGAGGCATGTGCGAGAATTGGTCACGCTGAAGCAACCAATTCTTGGTCCATGAACTCCTCCTCACCCTGTTCATGGACCGGGCTTGTGTCAAAGTAAGAACCCCAACACCAAGCCCCCCCACATCACTTCTAAACGGTCGGCTGGTCAGAACTGACTAAAGAAAGCACTGATAAACAGCAAGGCCTGAGAGAACGAAATGCAAATCAAGCAACGAGCAGACAATAAGCACTGAAAATCAAAGCGTACTATATATATAAATATATAGGCCACAAAGACAAACAAATGCGAACTGACTACAAGCACTGATAAGCAAATACGCACCGACAAGCACAAACTGTAGAGCAGGAACGATCTGAAGCACAAAGTCTGAAAAACACAAATCGTCTATAGCGAAACTTCTACTAACACGCGATAAACACGAGATCAGCAGAAGGAGCCCAACGGGTGCCGGACATGGTGTTGAACTTTCCTTTTATGGTCTCGTCGTACGTGGTAGACGTCACAGCGTTCTTGGCAGTCAGAATTTGGTGTGATCGTGTGTAGGCAACACAGCTTGAGCGGAATTCCGTCGGAAAAACCGCCACAGTTTTTTCCGACGAGAATTCCAATCGTGTGTACGCGGCATTACTTGGAAGCTGCAATTGTTATGTGTCAGGCGCCTCCAAAGTCCGGTACTCAAATGAATGCCGGCTGCTGGCTTAAGTAGCGTCTCATCTGAGTGGGGGGCGTGTGTGAGCGTCGCCCATTCAGCGGACACAATGGCCAGTGAGCATGCGCAAATATCTCAGCTCAGTATGGGCCATCCTTGACAACAATGAATGGTATAGACCAATATCCTCACTATTAATTCAGAATTTTATTTCGGAATATCATAATATTATTTTCCAAACAGTTAAAAATGGAATCATTGATAACAATACTTGGAAATTTTTGTATGTGACCAATCCAAAAACCCCAACCTTTTATGCTCTGCCCAAACTTCATAAATCAATGTTAAAACCACCTGGCAGACCAATTGTGTCAGGTTGTGAGAGCCTCACCGAAAAAGCTAGTGAACTAGTAGATAGATATCTTGCACCTCATGTGACTTCACTCTCATCCTACATAAAAGACACAATCCATCTATTGAGAACCCTTGAGAACAAACAACTTCCAGTAGGAACTTGGCTTGTGGCACTCGATGTAGAATGCCTCTATAATGCTATCCCTCACAATAGAGGTATAGAAGTTATAGGTAAACAAATTCAGGAACGTGGTCCTGATTCCCAAATGTACAGTAACTTCGTATTGGAACTTTTGCAATTTATTCATTTTTTTTCTTTTTTTTTTTTTCACTTCAGCAAAACTTATGTGTAGGACTAAGTCAGCAAGGAAAAACTTTTTCTCTGTCCCATCTCAGTCTTAACATCATTGTGGCTTATCTTATAACTCCTTTTTTTTTTTTTTTTTTTTTTTATTAACCTCTTCTGGGTTTGAGCTTCACTCTTCATTTTTATAGATTATCGTATTAATATATAAAACCATTCGGTGTAGACACATCATGGACAACAGAAAGAAAAGGAGGGGGAAATGGACATCTACATCGTCCCCACCATTCGCCAAACACTCTCTTCAATAAACTACTATAACCCCCCCCCCCTCACCCTTCTAGCGAACCAACCCCCCACCCCCCCCCCCCCCCCCAACGCTACTTACTTTTTTTTTTTATTTGAGACTTATCTACCTCCTGTTTAACTAGACTATTTCTTTTGCTCCACTATCTCTCTATATCCTTAGGACCTCCACATAGCTCCAAGTTTTTTTGAATTTTTTCCAACATTCCCACTTCTCCTTTATTCCCCCTTTATCCTCTTCCATACTGTTTTTCAAGCATTCCATCGTGTAAGTGTTTTCGACCTCATCTATCCATTCCCATATGGGGGGGCTTTCTGGGTCCTGCCACCTCCTCGGGATTAGTCTTTTCGCAGCGTTCAGAAGATGCGGGACCAGTGTTCTCTCATAACGCCTCACTCCTCCTGCTGTAGCATGCATCAAGATCACCCATGGATCTTTTACCACCTCTATTTGGGTTATTTCTTTGATGTACTTTAGAACATTATCCCAGTATTTTTGAATTTTATGGCACTCCCACCAAATGTGGGCCATGGACCCTATTTGTTTACATCCTCTCCAGCAGTTAGCGGACATCCCTTCCTGGAATTTACTTATTTTATCAGGGGTCACATACCACCTTATTAAGCATTTATAGTTCATTTCAGCAGTCCTCATATCTACCGCCGATCTGTGGGTAAGCTTCAGTATTTTCTTCACCATACTTGTGTTTGTTTGTGATCCCAACTCCCTCAACCATTTCTCAATGAATGGGGGATCTCCCGTCCGTCCTTCTCCAAAAATAATTAGTATATTTTTTAAATCGTTTTCTTTGTATTTTCTGCTGTGCATATTTTCTCCAGCTTTGTCAGATCTCCAGCATCCCTGATCGGTTGTGGTAGCGATTTCACAAAGTGAAATAACTGGAGATACCTCCACTCATTGATTGTGAACAAATCCACCTTACTTTGTAATTCCTGTAGTGCCAGTGGTTGCCCTGAAACTAAAACATCCCCTAATTGTGTTTTATCGTTAATTATCCAATCCCCTCCTATCTCTTTTTTCCCTGGTGGGAAATAGTCATTATCCTTAAGTGCGATCAAAGGTGAATTAAATTTACCATTAAACCGCTTATATATTTTGTCCCAAATTTAATCGTGTGCCGTGTAATCATATGTGTGTACTCTCCTAGTGCTCTACATCTTAGGGGATTCCAAATGATCTTCCCAAGTTGTGCATTACATAGTGCCATTTCTAAGTGAACCCATCTTTTTTCACTGTACACTTTTCCCCACTCTGGAATTCTTAATAAAGCCATTATATAGTAATAACTTACAATATCCGGGACTGCCAGACCCCCCTGTCTCTTGTCTTGTTTTAAAATTTGCATAGACGTTCGATGCTTTTTGTTTTTCCAAACAAAATTCAACAGTAATGCTTTTAGTTTCCTTAAGTACTGATGTGGTAAAGGGATTGGGAGCATCTGGAGCTTGTATGTTATTACTGGAAGCATCATCATTTTTACGGCGTTAATTCGCCCTATCCACGATAGTGGCCTATTCGTATATTCTTGGCACTTTTTTTTTATTTCGTCTAGCAACGGGAGGTAGTTAATTTTATACATTTTTTCCATTGTATTAGACAAATTGATACCTAAGTATTTTATTTGTTTCTTCCACGGAAACTTAAAATCTCTCTGTATGGTCTGCTGCTCGATCTTACTTAAATTAATATTTAATATAAAGGATTTTAATGAATTAATTCTAAAATTTGAAATTTCGCCATAGGAAAGCAGCGTCTTCGAGAGATTGGGCATCGTCGTCTGGGGTGATCCCACATAAAATAGAATATCGTCGGCGAAAGCAGCCTATTTGTGGTCCTCGCCTCCTGCCGAACAGCCCTTTATTTCTGGGTTTCCCCTTATCGTGGCTAGTAAAGGCTCTAGGGACAGAATGAAAAGGAGAGGAGACAGGGGACACCCCTGTCTTGTCCCGTTTCTCATTTCGAAAAGAGAAGATAAAATTCCGTTTTACTTTAATATTTGCTTTCGGGTGACCATATAGGACTTTTATTTGTTGAATAATTTTTTGGCCAAACCCCATATGTTCTAGTGTTCTAAACATGAACCCCCAGTCTACTCTGTCAAATGCTTTTTCTGCGTCTATTGACAGAAGCAGACCGGGGGCCCGTGTATCTTTCATCTTTTGCAGGGCCAGCAGGGTTCGCACCCCGTTGTCTCTACCTTCCCTTCCGGGTACAAAACCCACTTGGTCCGGGTGGATCAGTGTTCCCAAGTGGCCTTTTATTCTCTCGGCCAGTATTTTGGCATAAAGCTTTGTGTCCGAGTTTAACAGGGAGATTGGCCTGTAACTCGAGCACACTGATCCATCCTTACCCTCCTTCAACAAAACTGTAATAGTAGCCGACAAAGAGGCTTCTTTCATTTCATAATCTGTCCCAAGCCCGTTCATGTATTGTCTAAGTCTGGGGATCAAAATCTCTTTAAAGGTTTTATAGTACAATACTGTAAAACCGTTGGGTCCCGGGCTATTACCTGATGAGGAATGCATCAGCGCACTCTTTATTTCATTCTCTGAGTCTCTCCAACGCCTCCCTTTCCTCCTGGCCCAGGGTGGCCAAACCCACCTTCCTCAAAAAAGTATTAATTTTCTCTCCCTGATCCCCTTTTTTCCCATTTATGGCATCTACTGCATAATAAAGCTCTTCATAATATTCCCTGAAAGAAGAAGCAATGTCTTTAGACACATATTTCATCTCTCCATTTTTGGCTTGAATTTTTTCTATATCATTTTTTCTTTTGTAGGGTTCTCGCCAAATGTTTACTGGATTTATTTCCCCAGATGTAACGTTCTTTCGCTATCCTGTTAAATGTCTGTTTTGCTTCTTGTTCTGCCAGCTCTTTTAATTCATCCCTTTTAGCTACCATTTCTTGATATACCGCCCTATTTTGGCCCAGGGACGACTTATGTTTCTGCTCGAGTCTATTTATTTCAGATGTCAAGTCCTGTACTTTTCTCATTCTATCTTTTTTTTTCCAAGATGCTTTAGCTATCAAAATCCCTTTAATAAATGCCTTATGGGCATCCCATAGATTGGACCCTTGTACTTCCCCGTTATCGTTAGTTATAAACAAACGCTCCATTTCTCTTCTCACATACTCCACCACTTCCTGGTCTTGTAATAATTCTTCATTTAGTTTCCACCCGCTTGAGGGTGATTTATGTTCTGGAACGGTTAATGTCATAGAAACGGGAGCATGGTCCGAGAGAGAGATGATCTCTATTTTAGTTTTAATAACTCTATCTAAGATACCGTGATCAACAAATATGTAGTCAAGTACATCCCGTGTACAGGGGAGAAGAACGTGTAATCCCTTACTTGCGGGTGTTGAATCCTCCATGCATCTACCAATTGATTGTGACACAGTTTATTTTTTATCGATTTTAGCTGTACGTTCCCTGTCTCCTGTACACCGGACGTACTGTCAGCCCCATAGTCTAGGCAGAAATTCAAGTCTCCCATAAGTATTAGGTATCCTTTCCTAAAGGCCCCTAATTTCCGCAGAATCTCCTCCAGAAATTTTGTGGGACTTATATTTGGGGCATATATATTTGCCAGCGTATAGGTTGTTCCAAATAGTGTTCCCTTTAAGAATAAATACCTCCCCTCAGGATCAGCCTTTCTATCTTCCAGCTTAAAATGTGTGTCCCTGCAAAACCAATGGCTACCCCTCTTGCTCTACTTGATATCGTGTCACCATAATACCAAATGGGATATGATCTTGAGAACAATTTTACATTAGAAGAGTGTGAGAGATGGGTTTCTTGAAAAAAAATCACACTGGTCCCATATCTCCTGACCTCCTCTAGTATCTTATGCCGCTTACCCGGAGTGTTCATTCCCTTTTACGTTAGGTAAGGAACTTCAATACAGACTTCATTCACCTATTTGACTCTATTAAATCTTGATTTATAAGTAGCGATGGGGATAGCCCTCCCTGTTTTCCCTCCACCCTCCCTCCCCTCTTTCCTCCCCTCCCTCCAATCTTCCTTTCCCCTCCTCCCCCGCCCTCCCCACCCCCTCTCATCTTCCCTCTCCCCCTCCCCCCCCTCTCCCCTGCCCTACCCTAACCCTCCCTCCCTCCCTTTCTGACCCCATCTCGGATCTTTGGATCAATGGAGGCCACAATCCTGTGACCGCCCATAATTCTCCTGGTACCGAACTGAGGTGAGATTCTAATCCCGCCTCTTTATACTCCTCCACTCCCCAGATTTCAACGGGGTATAGTGGATGTATAGGCCGATTCTAAGGTAACACTCTTTAGGACATTTTTTTTTTCTTACCTCACAGCCTTCTATTTGTATCCAATGTCCTAATGAGGGACGCTCCTCACAGTATTTTCCTTCACCACAGGCCTGGATACAGTAATTTGTAGACTGAATCTAAAGGGGTACAGATTGTTCCTATGGAGAATCCCGGGGGATGGCTTCTTCCTGGCAGGAGCATGAAACCACTTTAATTCATGCCCTATACTTTTCACCTCTCCCAGGCCTATAGGTCTCTATCTCTGTACTCGTCCAATATTAACCTCCGTTAATTTTTCTTAGTTGTCTCCAGGGGTCGCCCCAAAATTCTGGCCACCCCTTCATCCAGTTTATCTAATAAATTTATTCCAGCATCGACATTATTGTAGTAAAATGAGGTAAACAAAAAATAAATAAAAAGGAGAGACCGGACCCAACCTTTTGTATTAATTGTCATATGACCATGCTCATGCGTTGTTGCCTTTTGGGATTGCTGCCCCTATAAGCAAGCGTCGAAAGCTCCTTAGATCCCCAATCTCCAAACTGCACTGGTCTATAGTCCAAACATAAGGCCCATTTATTTTATTTTTTTATACATAGGTTACTGTATGCCTTTCCTCCATTGGATCCATGGGGTGCCAAGATCCATCATCCCATTCTCGGGCCCATCTATTTGCCGTCTATCACCAAACAGCTGCTTACTTTGTTGTTATTAAAAAGGGTGTGCAACCGTATATATACCAAAAAAAAAAAAAAAATTGTGAAAAAAAACCCCAAAGCACTCAACCCAACCTCTGTTTTTATTTATCTCCCTCTAGAGACAATTCATCCGAGAGGTAAAAAATATATTCCACTATGGTACATAGATGGGGGACATTTTATGCTTTAACAACTTAACAACTTAACAAGCAGCAGCCGAAGCACTCCACCTTTAATTTCCCGGAATCCAGTGAGTCTTGCTCAACAAATACAGCCACTCTTTAGCATCTCAATCCTCCAGATCCCGCTCCCCACTAAACACACCTTAAACTCGTAGTTTTTACCGTCCATCCAGAACTACTACTTACATTGTTGTTTGAGAAAGTAATATCACACCATGTATCTAAATAACGTCAGACACACTCAATCCAGCCTTTGGCTTTACTTATCTCCTTTTAAGACCAGTTCGTCTATGAAATGGGGAAGGTAAACCGTGGAAAATATCCTGTGACTCATATGTGGGAAACACTTTCAGTTTAAATAGCCTTACATGCACAGCAATAGCACTTCACCTTCAGTTTCCCGGGGATCAAAGAAACCTCTCTTTAGCTTCACAGTCCTCTAAGCCCCGCTCTCCACATTACACATAGAGCTTCCAGCTTACCTTCCAGCTGGGGGGGTATCTTCCGCAGCAACAGTAATTGGGGAATACTCACGGATGGGTCAGTTCTATCCCCTGGATGCTGTTACCATCTGTGCAGACCCAATTATACCTCTTCCAATGGTGGGGTGGTAAGGAGAAGGGATGGGAGGAAGGAGAGCCGCTTTTGCTGACCGCCGGGGCTATCGCTGTCTTGCGCCTTCCATGCCGCTTGTGGGTCCTTGCTGCGTTCTCGCTTTGCTCTCTCGGAGGGAGACAGACTCAGACACGGTGCCTCTCACGCTCCGCGCTGAGCCGACTTTCTACCCTCCGTGCGTCTGCTCTCATCGGCCTGCGGGATCTGACCCCTCCCTCCGTACTGCACATCATGTCAGCACGTCCATAGCGCCGCAATGGCCGCTGTGTTTTGCAATTTATTCTGACAAGAAATTATTTCACTTTTGGCACTTCCCACTTCCTCCAGATACAGGGTGTGGCTATGGGGACCTAATGTGCCCCCTCTTATGCCAACCTGTATCTGGGGGGGGGTGGGAAAGAGAGATTTTTTCCAACACTAATTTTTCCAATTATACCCAACATGTATTGACATGGTTAAGATATATTGATGATGTGCTTATATTTTGGACAGGATCTTATGCAGACCTTTTGATATAATTTGAAATTTACCATGGAGTGTAGTCAAACTTCCATTACCTTCTTGGACTTGGAAATTAAAATTAACTCAGAAGGTTTATTATACTCTTCTTTGCATAGAAAACCCTCATCAGGTAACACAATCTTACATGCGTCCAGTGCACACCCTCAACCATTATTGAAAAGTATACCATACAGTCAGTATTTACGCATCAGGTGGAATTGCAGCAATGATGACGACTTTCATAAGTCCTCTCAAGAGCTTTATATCAGATTAAAACAAAGAGGCTATAGCCACAATCTGCTGAAAAAATCATTCAACAGAGTTAAAAAATTGAAAAGGAATGAGCTGATCTTCCGTCAAAAAAATACTGACCAAACACAACTAGTTCGTTTAATTACCCAGTTCTCCAATCAATCCAAGCAGGTAAGGGAAGTTTTAAATAAATTCTGGCCACTTCTGTCTGCGGACCCTATCATTTCAAATTATGTAAAATCCTACCCTGATATTACTTACAGACGATCACCTTCACTAAGTGACCGTCTTTTTTCTAGCCACTTCTCAATTAAAGATAATCTAGTTCAAAATGATGTTGGAACATTTGCGTGGCAACTGTGACATGTGTACTACCTTGTCTAACTCTAAAAACACCATTCTGCCAAATGGTAAGATACACAAAGTGAAACATAGAGTCACATGTCACACAGTGGGGGTGGTTTACTTGGCCACCTGCCGCTGTGGTAGTTTCTATGTTGGAAAAACCAAGAGACCATTTTTGGTCCAAATTAGAGACCATATTAAACCACTTCTGAAAAAGAAAATCACTACAGCCATTAACCGCCATGTAGGTATCTTTCACAATTTTGATGTCCATGCGATACAATTTTCTGCTTTGGAACATGTCCCCATTGGCACTCGTGGTGGGGACATTGATAATTTATTGCTTCAATTAGAGACCAGATGGATACACAATCTAGATGCCACTCGATTACCAGGACTAAACAAATATATCAGTTTTAAGTCCTTTTTATAATTGCCAACATTTATTACAGTATTACTAAATAACCTTTTTGGTCTCTATGGTCCCTTCCTTCTTTTAATATTCTCACTTCTCCCTTTGCTATGTAGACAGAGTGATTCCAAAAATCCGTCTTAGTATGCTCCATTTATAATATGCTCTATATTACTATAAATTCAAGCTTCTATATAAAATATAAATACATATAACTATGATTCAAAACTAATGGTTCTTCTAACAAACTAATTTTGCTGTGCTAATTCATGCTATTCCATTATTCTCTATCTTCAATTTTTAATAATATTTTGGTATCTTACTGGGGAAATGATGTACACATTAAACTTTGTGGTTTTCATTATTTTTTTTCCCTATTTTTTAATCTCCCCCCCCTTTTTTTTTTTTTAGAACAATTGCTCGCGGCTCGATTTGTGGACATTATATAACGGGACCGGTGTCCTCTGGATCATCTGACCATTCTGTATGGTCCTTGTGACACTGTACTTGGCCTTAGACTCCATGGGCCCTCTGTTTTGATGTCTGGGCTCTGGGCGTACTGGGCCATTTTGCTCTACTTCCTGTTTTCCAGCCAGCTAATGCCAGAGAGCGTCCTCCCTAAAAAATCTAACCTTGAAGTATGTCCTAGCTCTAGGTGGAGTTTACTGAAAGTGGAGTACTTCCATTGTGATTGCATGGACACCCAAGGGCGGCGCCACTTACCAGACACCAGCCCATATTATGCCTCTGCTCACCACACTCATGCGCACATTATGCCTATACCGACGTGACGTGATCACGTGGTACGGCATCTCAGCGCGCTACAGTATGGGCAATGTAGGCCCATACTGAGCTAAGATATTTGCGCATGCGCACTGGCCATTGTGTCCGCTGAATGGGTGGCACTCACACACGCCCCCACTCAGGTGAGACGCTACTTAAGCCAGCAGCCGGCATTCATTTGAGTACCGGACTTTGGAGGCGCCTGACACATAACAATTGCAGCTTCTAAGTAAGTTTTTTTTCTTCCTAAATCAACTAAACTTTGAATTTATTACTTTGAATTCTAACAATGGCCACTTTACTAGCATTTAACTGATGTTGTATTTATCCTTTTCATAGGAGCCTTTTCGCTGGCACCAGCATTGTTTTTTCTCTGCTTTTTGGTTTAACTGATTAGCATTGAATCACTTGCTTTCTATATTTGAACCCATCAACTGGCAACTGTTATTATTATTCCCCTCTCTATTCATTAATCCAGGTAAAACTAAATGCTTATAATATTTATTTATAAATGATGATATAATGCTAACTTAATCTAGCACTATCTCATTTATCATATTGTAACTGACCATACTTTCAGTCCTTGGTCTTCTTATGTCTATCCATAATTTAAACTGGATATGCAGCTAAATAGCTTTTTTGATGTATACTCTGTGAGTCATTTTATCATTATTGATTCATATCTATTAACTCCATAGGCGCCTCCCACCATCTAGAATATCATTGTCCGCTCCAATTAGCAGCTAATTATTTTTAACCCAAGTAAGTACTGAGACATAGTTCCAATTACAATGTTATGCCTATAAATTATGGGATTTAAATTTCCCATAAAAGGTATCATTGTATATGAATAATATAATTAAAAATATCTTACGTAAAATAATTTAAATTGATCTTTATTGCTAGGTCTAGTGCGTCTCCTGCATCCAATGGTTAGTTTCTCCATCGGTGACTCCACCCGAACTGCGCATGCTCTCCAGTAAATACCTAATTGGTATTCAGTAGGTAAGTGCCTCTGGGCCTTGGGCTGGCTTGGCGAGATAGAGATGAGCAGTTTCTGTTTACTGTCTATATTTTCCAGCTGCGAGCTTTATTGTTCTAATAATTAGTTGTTGCTCTTTCATAATCACATATTTATACATATCTATTGTTCCACACTTACCGGTAGATTAACTATCCGATTAGCAGGCCTACCCTGAAGAAGCCATTGAAATGGCGAAACATGTTGTCAAAATAACGGCAAGTCTTGGACTTGGACCTATGGTTGTATCAAACTAACCTAGAGATCAATGTATATGTATTTGTTTGACTGTTCATATGAATATTGACTCTAATGTGCAAAATTGGGGGCTAAGAGCCTTATTCTCTCTCTCTCTCTCTCTCTCTCTCTCTCTCTCTCTCTATATATATATATATATATATATATATAAATTTGTATTTTTATACTTTCTAATAAAATTCTTTTTGTAAAATGTACTGAATTGTTGACAAACACTTATTTGGCACTGTCATAATCCCGCAGTTCTACCCCTCCTACACACCCATTTTATAAAGAATGCAACAAGAAATGTAAGAGTGCAGTAAGAACGGCTAAGATAGAACATGAAAGACACATAGTGGAGGAGAGCAAAGAAAATCCCAAGAAATTCTTTAAGTATGTAAACAGTAAAAAAGGGAGGACAGACCATATTGGCCCCATAAAGAATGAGGAAGGACATCTGGTTACAAAGGATGGGGTGATGGTAAAGGTATTGAATGTATTCTTCTCCTCAGTCTTCAAGAGGGAATTGGGGGGCTTCAGTAACCAAAACTGCAGTGTTTATCCTCATGACACATCACAGGAAGCACCTCCATGGTTAACAGAGGATAGAATTAAAATTAAACTTGGGAAACTTAACATTAATAAATCACCGGGACCAGATGGCTTGCACCCAAGGGAACTTAGGTAACTCGGTCAAGTAATTGCCAGACCATTGTTCCTAATTTTTACTGACAGTCTACTGACTGGAATGGTACCAGCTGATTGGAGAAAAGCCAATGTAGCACCAATATTTAAAAAGGGCCCAAAATACATCCTTGGGAATTACAGACCAGTTAGCCTAACATCAATAGTATGTAAACTCTTGGGCGGATGTTAAGGGACTATATACAAGATTTTAGTAATGAGAACGGTATCATTAGCAGTAATCAGCATGGATTCATGAAGAATCGTTCTTGCCAAACCATCTACTAACCTTCTATGAGGAGGTGAGTTGCCAGCTAGATAAAGGAAGGCCCGTAGACGTGGTGTATCTGGATTTTGCAAAAGCATTTGACACAGGTCCCCATAAACGTTTATTGTACAAAATAAGATCCGTTGGCATGGACCATAGGGTGAGTACATGGATTGAAAACTGGCTACAAGGGCGAGTTCCGAGGGTGGTGATAAATGGGGTATACTCGGAATGGTCAGGGGTGGGTAGTGGGGTCCCCCAGGGTTCTATGCTGGGACCAATCCTATTTAATTTGTTCATAAACAACCTGGAGGTTGGGGTAAACAGTTCAATCTCTGTATTTGCAGACGATACTAAGCTAAGCAGGGCAATAACCTCTCTGCAGGATGTGGAAACCTTGCAAGAAGATCTGAAAAAAATTAATGGGGTGGGCAATTACATGGCAAATGAGGCTTAATGTAGAAAAAATTTAAATAATGCATTTGGTGGCAAAAATCTGAATGCAATCCATACACTGGGGGGAGAACCTCTGGGGGAATCTAGGATGAAAAAGGACCTGGGGGTCCTAGTAGATGATAGGCTCAGCAATGGCATGCAATGCCAAGCAGCTGCTAACAAAGCAAACAGAATATTGGCATGTATTTAAAAAGGGGATCCGGCGGCACCTAGAGTATGCTGTCCAGTTCTGGGCACCAGTCCTCAGGAAGGAGTACAAAAGAAGGGCAACAAAGCTAATAAAGGGTCTGGAGGATATTAGTTATGAGGAAAGGTTGCGAGCACTGAACTTATTCTCTCTGGAGAAGAGACGCTTGAGAGGGGATGTGATTTCAATATACAAATACCATACTAGTGACCCCACAATAGGGATAAAACTTTTTTGCAAAAGGGAGTTTAACAATACTAATTAAAATTAGAAGAAAAGAGGTTTAACCTTAAATTACATAGAGGGTTCTTTACTGTAATGCCGCGTACACACGGTCGGAATTCTCGTCGGAAAAAGCTCTGATGGTTTTCCCATCAGAATTCCGACGGAATTTCACTCAAACTGTCTTGCCTACACACGGTCACACCAAATTCCGACAGTCTGTAACACAGCGGCATTAAACACTTTCGACAGCACTATAAAAGGGAAGTTTAATGCTTCCGAGCATTTTGCGTGTCGGAATTACATACACACGATCGGAAAATCCGATAGAAAGGTTTTCCGTCGGAAAAATTGAGAACAGGTTCTCAATTCAAAGTCCGTCGGAAATTCCAACAGAAAAAGACCGATGGGCATACACACGGTCGGAAAATCCGATGAAAACCTCCCATCGGACTGTTTCCATGGGAAATTCCGACCGTGTGTACGCCGCATTAGAGTGGCAAGGATGTGTAATTCGCTTCCACAGGCGGTGGACTCAGCAGGGGGCATTGATAGTTTCAAGAAACTATTAGATAAGCACCTGAATGACCGCAACACACAGGGATATACAATGTAATACTGACATATAATCACACACATAGGTTGGACTTGATGGACTTGTGTCTTTTTTTTCAACCTCACCTACTATGTAACTATGTAATGTTGGCGTTTAGGGATTTGTTGTTTGATTGGATAGCCTGTGTTCCTATGGACCCTAGTTGATGTAGTCTACGGTTAAGTGTTCATTTGGTGCCTCAATTGTGTAGTCAGTTATTGTGGGGAGAAATTTTGTTTTTCTATTGAAGAAATCTCAGTTTGTGCTGGTTTTGGCGGGATCAGCGACTGCATTTCATGTGTTAATGTCACCATGTGGTCCGATTGTCGTCGGCCATTTTGTTGTAGTCACCATGTGGCCTGGCTTTTGTCACAGCCATTTTGCTGTAGTCCAGATGTCATCTACCATGTGGTTGTGGCCTGATTTTCGTTTGTTGCAACTGCCATTTCGTGTTTGCTGAGTTTTGGTTTTGGGTGGAATTGCTCTGCTTTTGGCCCAGGTTTCAGCATTAAGTGAGGTTGAGCCATCTTTTTACAGGAGTTTCAGTGGTCTGACTGCCCAGTGGATATGGGAGTCAAGGGGGATTCCCTCCCATTTGCAATATGTGGGGTTCCATCCTTTCCTGGACAAAAGTTTTTTTAAGAAATGTTGATAAAATATGAAGTTCAGGGAAGCCAGGCTCCTCCGCCCACTCCCCCCTTCCTGTCCATTGATATGTAAATAAACCAGTTAGATGGGTTTTTAGAGCTGAGCAGGCAACAGGAAGTTCTTTGCAGTATGTATGCAACAGGAAGTTGGTGGGAGAGGCTTGGGGTCTTTTGAAACAAACATGTTGACACAAAGGGACTTGTGTTTGGAATGACGATGGAAATAACATTGGTTTTTAAATTTTATTCTAGATGTTTTGCAAAGTTTTATACTGTAATACAGTTTTGGGTAGACAGTAAACAGGAGGCATACACATTATAGTTGTAGCATCTGGGTACAGGGAGAAGCCACATTGTTCTGTAGAGAAAGCGGGCGTAAGTGTGCTGTGCAGTTTAGTCTGGCGACACTGTCGTACAGCGAATACGCTTGTGTATGCATACACTGTGAGGGGTAGAGACATAATTCGGGGGGCGATCTGTGGTTGTTGACTAATCATTTGGCATAGTTAATAGTTGGCTATACTCTGTAGTTCTGTGCCAAAAGTGTTGGGACAACAAGCCATAGAGTTAAATAACGCCTCGGTTAGACTTTCTAGTTGGGGGACTGGACCAGATAGTGGTTGTAGTCCGTCAATCCACTGTAGAAGAAGGTACCGGACGGTGCACTCCTAAATGAGTGCAAGGATTTCCCTGGATGCAAATCGCCATGGGCAATGAGCAGTCCATGCAAGGAAAGGAATGCAAGGCTTCCCACCATCAGACGGCTACACAGTACATGAAGTCTAGTTTTGGGGCAAAGGCCATTAAACCCCTTGAAGAATGACATAGGTGGTCCAGGGATACTGCTTAGGGTATCCCTCTGGAGGGGACATTTGATGCCTGGAGGTGGGAGAAATTCATACCCGAGTTTAAACCCAGGCTCTGGGCAGCAAAGACCTTGAAAGTAGATCGGCTGTAGCTTCAGAAATCTGTAATAAAGAGTGAGTTGATGGATGTGTAGTACACGCTTGTGTGATTAAAATTCTCATGCCTGTTTTTGAACCTTGTGTGGCTGGCCCATGCAAGGTTTGGAGCTGCTCTCGTGTTTTTCCCATTGTATTTTTTTTCTATTGCTAAAAGAGTGAAGGCAGTATTCCGTCTGCTTGTCTTTTTGTTTTGGAAACTATGAAATATCTCGCTCACGTTTGTATCTAAATGTTTGTCTCATGCCTTGTCTTCTCATTGTTTGTATGTAGTAACATGACTATGTTAGAACCCACCGCGGCAGCCCTCCTACGCGTCGCGGCTGTTGTATTTTTGTAGGAATGTGAAAATAAGAGTTACAGAGGGTTTCATTGTTGTCGGTTTTGGGGAATGTCAGTGACAATTTACCACTGTACAGGAATATTGTATTGGTTGCCTTTCATTGCAGGTTAAAGATAAAGGATAGCGTAATAACTTTTGTTTACAAGTATGTTTTCAGGTCCCTTGAGTTTCTAAAGGTGTATGTAGATAGCTGTACACATGCATAAATACACACTCCTAAAAGAGGGTAAAAGTATAATGGGCTGTTTCCTTGTTTCATTGGGGGTTTTTTTCTGCACCATTCTAAACCATGCATCTCTTCCTCTGATTTGTAATGAGGAAGAAAATGGGGAGATAATGGTGAGAATTACAGTTTTCAAACTAATAATACTAACCTTTCGAACTCTATCCAAGTTTGTAACCTAGTAGGATGACATGTTCCCCGACTGTCTTTCTTTGATGGAATTTGAATCAGCAAGCAGCAGTCCGGTGAAGGAGGATTCCATCCCAGATGCTAAGAACCTTTTTGTCAATGGTTCTAGGTATTACACCCCAGAAGGTAAGCCATCCACAGGTTATGCAGTGACCACAGTCATTAAGTTCCCACATGTCTGGGTTATCGCCATATGAGCATTTGTTTGGAAGTCAACCAAAAACAGAGTTGTACTTTCCTCAGCAGCTGTCGCCTACATTCTCAGCTGATGGGGAAGGTGCAGTCACTGAAACATGAACTTCAAAAGGTCCACCACAGGGTTCAGGGGTTCCTTCTGGACCCTGGCATATTAACCAGTTTACATTCTTTCCAACCAGGTGACTGGGTCATTATAAAGAAGCATGAGGGACAAGGCAACTGGATCCATGCCAGCCACTGCAAGAAGCTGCTAAACTACAACAAAGGATGCAGAGTATCTTCGTTTATTTATTTATATTTTTAGCTTGGTGTATTCTCCAACTTTCTAAGAAAGCAAACAGGACCAATTTCTGGGTCTACTCTGAATCTCCACCGAGCTTTGGTACCCCAGTGATTACAGCGGTACATGCTATATACGATGTTCTTATTGGTATGAGGAGTTTTGACAAACTAGTAAAAAAAAAACCTCCAAACAGACACTTGTCAATAGAACTTAACAAAACATTTCTAGAGGGTAAAATTAGTTATAGTTTTAACAATAGCTCTGGTTCTTGCCAGTTTGGTGTATCGGGATAACTAGGTAGCCCACAAGTGTGCTTCAACTTTAGTTTGGTACTTTTGCGGGTCTACAGCTTATGAGGTAATTCCCCCTAATGCAAGAGGTTCATGCATCCTGGTGAAACTCGTCCCAGCATCTTATGTCGCGGTCGATCGTGAGGATCTGATGGTGCAAGAGAAGGTAAGAATGGCAGGGACAGCTAGAAGGGAATTGTTCACCAACCCCGACCAGGTCTGGGCATGGTTTCCTGCTTCTACACGGTGGGGGCTTGAGCTTATGAAACGATTGAACAATTTCTCATCCACTGTGGATGGGATGTTCAATTAAACTATTGAAGCTGCAAGGCAGATCCCACAGGAACAATGGCAGATCAAGACCCTTCTATTAAAAGATGGCCCATCATTATCTGTTGGCATCCAAGGGGGGTTTCTGTGAATTTATTGATAAAGATTGTGGTACATGGATCGGGGATACTAGTGACAAAATTCAGGCCCAGATGGATAAGGTTAGATCCCTGCAAGGCAAAGCCAGAGCTATAGCTAGTGAGGGTCTGGGAATCTTTGGGGATTTTTTTTATCAGAGGATCATGGTTGAAGGAAGTAGAGGTATATATACTCATGTTGTTTTTGTTTCTATTCCTTCTATATGCCACGATGAGGTGCTACTGTTGCCTGATTGGACGGGTGAACAGAGCCCGAGCAGAGGACCACATCTTCCTCGCTGAGATGAGACGCCCCAAAGCCCAACCCACGTACAAGACACCAAGGATCCCAGACCGACCGGCTTTCCTGTCCTTCTCTAAGTCATTCCTCCTGAAGAACAGATTCTACAAGTCAAGCCGTGTTATGAACTCACATGGACTGTAAGGACTGATTAATTTCATCTGATTAAGTCCATCTAGTTCAACCAATCCCATTTATCTACCAAAAATGTCAAGGTTCATGTTCCATCTGCTAGGTTAGGTCAAAGGTGTGTGTGGCCTTTTCAGATCTCTGCTCAGATCAATCTGGTCACCTTTTGCTTAAAACTTCCTGACAGTACAAAGATTCACCCTGTTTTTCACAAGTTGCTACTCAAACCATTTCATGAAAACACATTTTTTGGAAGAATTCCTCCACCTTCTATACCTCTCTAGGTACAGGGTATAGAAGTATATGTGATTGAGAAAGTTATTGATTCCAGGAACTTTAGGAACAAATTACAAGATCTCCTTTAATGAGAAGAATATGAGCCAGATAAAAATTCTTGGGAACCTGAGGAGACCGCTCATACCCCTAGATTAACAAGAGAATTCCACCAGAGGTTTCCTCACATACCTAGCCTAAGACATCCAGGGGACATCCCGAGAGGAGGGGGAGTACTGACAGGACCTTGATCTGGACCTGCAACCTCTGCTGTGTCTGGCAATATCTCTTCTTGGTGAGCCATCTGAGATGATGGACAGCTCTTTGCCCGATTCCTTAGACAACCTTGCCTTGTGTCCTGTTTCTCATGAATCTTGAGCCATTTGCTCCTCCCACGAGCTTCCTATTTAAGCCATGCCTTTGCATTTCCTGTTTGTCAGAGTATTGTGCTCTTCTCCAGCCAGTATCTTGCTCTTGTCATCCTTCTGCTGTCTGTATCTTGGCTACTGCTCTTTACCGGCTTTTGGCTTGGTCCTTGACTATGCTTCTGCTTGATGCAAACCTGCAATCACTTGTTACCAGCCTTTGGCATGTTTACTGACTACACTTCTGTTCGATCCCTACCTGATATATCTGCTACTGGACTCCAGCTTGCTCACCTCCTGGTGGGGTGATCCTGAGGACTGCAACTTGTTACTAGCATGCAGCAAAACCCATCTCCACCATCGGGAGCTCTGGTGAATACCGGTTAGCGCTTAGACCCCGCACCTCGGGCGAGCATGCGTCATCTGCCAGGGTGACCTACTTGTATACCTATCCTGCTAGTCTCTACTGCTATAGCTACTGGTCTCTGAGCTTGAATCTTGACCATGAGCTTGAATCCTGGGACAGTTCCCCAGTAACACCTTTGGATCTCAACCTGGTTCTAACAGTTCTTCAGAAACCAACGTTTGAACCTATCAGACATATTCCTCTGTCTACTTTCACTGACAAGCTTGCCTATCGCAATGCCCTCACCTCTGCAAGGAGAGTTTCTAATATGGTAGTCCTAACCTGTATAGAAAAAAGCCCATGTGTGTGTAAACCATACGCAGACAGGGAATCTGCAGTGTCCAAAAACCTACCTACACATGCCCAAGAAGTATGGTCAGACGAAGGGTGGTTCCTACTGGATGGAATGTGACGGCCAGACTTCCTGGTCTGAGGATCTTCCCTACAGGGACTCTACAGTGGTCTTGTTGATTCTGGAGCACTTTGCATCCAGTTCCCTTGACCAAGGCAGGATGACAGCTACCAAATAAGGTGACAGGAATGTTAACGTTACCCTGTCGCTTTCTTCGTTTTATCACCTATCACCCTTTTGAGTAAATTTTCCCTTATTTTTAATTAATATGATGATTGCTCATTTGCACTGTGTTCCCCCTCCTCCTTGTTATCTTGACCTGTATAGAACCCTTTTGTGTGCTAAACAGAGACAAGGATTCCTTGAAGCCTAAGGCTTTTTTTTTATCCCAAAGTGTTTTCTTAATTTCCTTAGGCAGGAATATTCTTCTCCCATTTCTATGTGACATAGACATTTCTATGTGACTTTTCTATATTCTACTTGACATTCCAACATCCCAAGGAAATTTTTTCCACTGTCTGGATGTGGTTCACAGTGTTCAAATCTATCTCAGCTACAGGTTCCTTTAGACGGTCTGACTCTCTTTTCTTCATTCATGAAGGACCGCAAAAGTGACAGCCTGCTCCTCATTTCACTATTTTCAGGTGGAATCAGGCAGCTCATTATTCAAGCCTACTGACTTAAGGACATAGTTCCACATTTCCCTGTCAAAGCCCACTATTGCTTTATGTTTTTTTTTTTTTTTTTTTCAGCATCAAGCATCTGTTTTAAGGATTTTTTCTGATTTGCAAGGCTGTCATCTGGTCTTCTGTTCACACTTAAAAGTTTTACTGGTGGATGTTTAGGCCTCATCTAATGCTGGCTTCAGTTGTAAGGTTCTTCAAGCAGCCTTATGACAAATGTGAAAACGAAGTCGGTATACAGATATGGATCTTTAATGCAGTTTATTTACACAAAGCATACATCAAGTAAATACAGTGACACTAAGGCCGCGTACACACGATCAGACTTTCTGGCGGCATTCCGACCATGTGTGGGGCTCCGGCGGACTTTTTTTCCCCCCAAAAGTCCGGCGACTAAGCTTTAAGTTTTGACTTAAAATAGGCCGCCAGACTACCGAGTCCGGCGGACAATTCCGCCGTCTGTGTGCTAGTCCGCGGGGCTTTTGAAATGAACGGACTTGCCTCACACACGGAGGAAAGTCCATTCATTTAGAACGTAACTCCAGGTAGACGGGACTAGCGAAGGAAGTCAATGCCGTCAGGCTAGCCCCGTCACCTGGTATGGATTTAATCCCTACGCTGAAAAACCGGCATTGGGGTAGGGGTCCATATCAGACCCTTATCCGAGCACGCAGCCCGGCCGGTCAGGAAAGGGGGTGGGGACGAGCGAACCCTCCCCCACTCCTGAGCCGTACCAGGCCGCATGCCCTCAACATGGGGGTGCCCTGGGGAAAGGGGGCCCTGCAGCCCCCCCACCCCAAAGCACCTTGTCCCCATGTTGATGAGGACAAGGGCCTCTTCCCGACAACCCTGGCTGTTGGTTGTTGGGGTCTGCGGGCGGGGGGCTTATCGAAATCCGGGAGCCCCCAGATACCGGCCCCCCACCCTATGTGTATGAGTATGGGGTATGATGTACCCTTACCCATTCACCTAAGGAAAAAAGTGTAAGTAAAAAAAACAACACAATTTTTTTAAATACTTTATTGCACAGCTCCGGGGGTCTTCTTCCGTCTTGGGGGGTCTTCTCGCCCGACTCCTCTGCTATCTTCTGCTCTTTTACTAGCTTTCACTAGCGGAGGAGCCCGGCTTTCTTCTTCATCGCCGCTGCCGTCTGGGGGTCTTGTTCCGACTTCAGGGGTCTTCGGGAGTCTCTTCTGTTCTTCTAATGTTTAGACACATTAGATGGCTGTTTGGCTTTGGGGTTCATGCTGTCACAAAAATGTTCCCTCCCTTGTGCCAAGTGGTGCAACTGACATTGTATGGAGCACTCTTGACAGGAAGCAACACACACCACACATGTGGGTAATACAATTAATATACTAATGAATATGATATAATATCTTTAGTTTTCTTATGTATCTTGCAGTATCAACATGTTACACCCGCATTGGTATGATCCAGTGGTAGACAACCATGTTTTCCTAGGTTCACTATCTGATATATAATAGCTTAGTGATAATTAGTTGTAACACTGGCATGTGTTTTCTTATGATATTTCTGTTCAATATATTTATTGAGTTTTCACAAAGAAAAATAAAGACATGTAATGCATGGATACATAACATAAATCAGAATGTAGTAGAATCAGAGGCATATCTAGTGAAAATGGCACCTATGGCAAGCACTGAAACTGCTCCCCTGTCAAAACATTTGAAACCCATCTTTCAGATAACCTTAAAGCGGAACTCCACCCTAAAGTGGAAGTTTCGCTCATTGGAACCCCCCCCCCCCTCCGGTGCCACAATTGGCACCTTTCAGGGGGAGGGGGGTGCAGATACCTGTATAATCCAGGTATCTGCACCCACTTCCGGGACAAGCTAGGCGCAGATGCCCCCCCCCCCCCCCCCCCCGTTGTGTTCTGGGAAAAACACAGTCCCCAGGACACAACGGGGACCAGTGAAGACATGCAGCGCGACTCGCACATGCTCAGTAGGGAATTGGGCAGTGAAGCCGCAACGCTTCACTTCCTGATTCCCTGACAGAGGATGGCGGCGGGGGCAGCCGAGAGATGAGCGATTGCTCGTCATCTGCTGCCGACATCGCTGGACCCTGGAACAGGTAAGTGTCCATTTATTAAAAGTCAGCAGCTGCAGTATTTGTAGCTGCTGACTTTAAATATTTTTGCTTTAGGTGCCACTCCTCTTTAACAAAAAAAAACACCTAACAAAACGACAAGGCAAAATTTCTAAATATAAAATTGTAGTATATTAGTGATGGTGACACCCCCTATTGTAAGTGGAATTATTTTTATTTCCTTACTGGGTGTTGCCATTACTTGTATATGGCAACTTGTTATCAAAAATCTTTTGAGGGGGTGTCAATGTCACTAATATGCTGCAATTTTATATTTTGATATTGTTATTTGTTTGATAGATATCAAGTTGTATATTTGGTTTACAGGACACCCCATATACAGTATATAGTATTCAGAGGGAGGGCTCCACCATCACTTAAAGTGGAAGTAAACTTCCTTTACTGCCTTTTACATATAGGTAAGTCTATAATAAGGCTTACCCATAGGTCCAGTAAATAAACATGTACAGTTTAGAAGATATTTACATTACATGGAGCCAGTGCAAGATGAGTAAAAATTAGAGCGCCTTCTGCGCTGACTTCTGGGTGTGGGAGGGCTTTGTTTTAAGGTAAGTTTAACATAATGTGCTAGTATGCGATCCATACTAGCAGATTATAAAAAAACGCTTTAAATTATGCAATTACATTTAAAATGAAACACTAAGGTGAAGAAGAAAGCACAGCATTGTATTTTGTTATAATATTTACCGTGTTTATACTGGTTATGGCGAAAGGGGAAAAAAAGGGAGGGGGGAGAGAAGATGGAAGGGGGAGGAGAGAGAGAACTGGGGGGAAGGGGGGGAGGAGAGAGAGAGAAGGGGGGAGGGGCTAGGGAGAGAGAAGAGGAATACATCAGAAAGTACAGACAGAATGGGGGGAAAAGGGGACTAGCCTGTCTTAAGGCTCCCCTTTTCCTTATGGGATTGTGACAGATGCAGTTTCCAGGTCCCCCGCTGTGAGGAATCTGCAGGAGAGCTGGGATTGGTTAGTCTTAGTCAGCTGTTTAGGAATGTTCTGGAATTGGAGGCACTTAAGCATATGATAGGTCAAAAGGGGTCAGATGACCCTTGGAATCCTCTAGAACCCCTAAGGGTCTCTATATAAAGGGCAAATCAGCTGGGATAGGGGCCAGTCGCCTAAGGAGAATCTACAACACTGCTTCACGCTTCAGGTTTATATTTGTTCTTTTTTTTTTTTTTCTCTCAGCGCTATGGAGACTCTTGTTCACCAGCTGTTAGAGCGGGTTAAAGCAGAACAGGGTGAGGATTGGATTTGGCAGTGTTTAGCTTTACCTGCAGGTCCAATAGAAGCAGCGGCTGACAGGGACATTGCAGAGCAGAGTGCTAACCCACCAGATGACAATGCCGCTGCTGGAGGGGAGGAGTTTGGAGAGGCATATCCTTTTCCAGGTCAGGTCACAAATGATGCGGACGAAGGAGGAGTTGTGGAAGATAGGCAGGCCAAGAGGCGAAAGATCCGCCGGCGCAGATTCACCCCCTCTTCGCCTAGGAGCGTGTCACGCAGGAAGGCGGAGCCGAACCCCGCAGGCAAGCGCAGAGGGTCCAGAGCAGCCATGACAGGAGAAGCAGTTGCAGGACCAAATACTCAGGAGGCCTCCTCCAGGAGCTTGCGGTCTCCTAGACAACGAGCGGCATATAGCTCAGCAGGTTTGCCTGTGTCACAGCATGCGCCTGCTGGAGTGCATGACAGTTTTTCTTCTCAGGACACATTACAAGCAAGGGCAGCTGGTTCAAGTATACCAGTGCTCTGTTCTTCTCGACAGCCTGTGTTACAAAGCGGAGCTGAAGGTGAGGCTAGTCAGTTATATTTAATTAGTCAGTTATCATCATCTTTAGCAAGTTTTGTAACTGAGTTTAAATCTACTATCCCTTCTTCTGGTCAGACAGCACCTGTGTCCTCTGCACCAGTGTTTTCACATAATATTATGTCTACTCCTCAGGATTCTTCTGCTGTCATTTGGTCAGTGGATAAGGTTTCAGGGGCAGCGGAGGCAGTCCCAACTGCTGAAGTTTTTTCTACAAACAAGGCAGCTATGGTTCCTGGGGATGTCAGTAATTTACCTATTTTAAATTGTAAAGAGTCTATGCCTTGTTTTTTGTCTCCTTTAGGTTTTCATTTACACACTACCGTTAGAGAAAAGATATGGAAAGGGGAATTTATGGATATTCTCTCTCTATTACCAGCTAGTAAGGAATATTTTTTGAAATCAGATAAAGGTGAAAACAAATTAGAGGAAGAGCGTCGTAGGAATATTCCTAAGTCTTTCTCTAATTGGTTGCAGGGTTTTTGTATTTTTTCTAGTGTACTTTGTGAGCGTTTTCCGGATAAGAGTCCGGGTCTTTTTCATCATATTGACATTATACAAGAAGCATATAAGTGTTTCTCTGGTATTTCTTGGTTTCAATATGATGAAGCATTTCGACAAAAAATGTCCGTTTACCCAGGTTTACAGTGGGGTTCAAAAGATGTAGGGCTCTGGCTTAATCTTTTCCTTCCACAGAAGCTGAGTCTACCAAGAATGAATACAGGTAATGTTGCCACTATGCCGAATACGGTTCCTTACAAGAAAGGTATTTGTTTTTCTTTTAATGACAGCCAATGCAGATGGCCTGCTACATGCAGATACAGGCATGAGTGTGCTCTTTGTGGCGGCTCTCACCCTGTATCAAAATGTTTTCGTAAATTGTCAGCAACAAACCAGCAGCAGCCTCAAAGGAAGCTTTTTCTTAAAAGCAACCTCCCCGGTGAATTTAGTAAGCATGCTCCCATGGCTGCGGCTTTACCCAAACCGGCAGACAGCGGATCTTCTCACTAGAGGCTTTAAGGAAGGGTTTTTAATCCCTCCATTGCAAGGTTTGGGATGCTCCATGGTAGATAATTTAAAATCCGTCTCTGATTTGCCGTCATTGGTGAGACAGAAATTGGATGCAGAGCTCGCTCTGGGTAGAATTTCTGGCCCCTTTGATCACCCTCCTTTCCCCAATTTCCATTTATCCCCTTTGGGTTTGGTTCCTAAAAAAGAACCCAATTCTTATCGTTTAATTCACCATTTATCTTTCCCTGCTGGTTCGTCTTTGAATGATCAGATAAATGAGGAATTATCGTCAGTGTCTTATGCATCTTTTGAGCAGGCAGTACAAAAGATTAAATTATTGGGTGGTTCAGTGTTACTAGCAAAAGCAGATATTAAATCTGCTTTTAGGCTTCTTCCAATCCACCCTAGTTGTTTTAATTCTCTAGGTTTCTAATTCCAGGGTAAATTTTATTTTGACCGCTGTCTGCCGATGGGATGTTCTTTATCTTGTTTTTATTTTGAAGAGTTTTCTACTTTTTTGGAATGGGTAATATCAAATCGTTCGGGATCCCAGTTTTTGATTCACTATCTGGACGATTTTTTGTTTATAGGTCTTTCGGATACTTCCCAATGTTTTTCATTGTTAACATTTTTTATGTATACCTGCAAAGAATTTGGTATTCCTTTGGCATCCGAGAAGACGGTGCTACCCACTACGTGTATTGAATTTTTAGGTGTTACTATCGACACCGTGCGGAAAGAATTTCGGTTGCCTTTTGAAAAAATTGGTTAAATAAGGAATCTTCTTTTGTCTTTTCTAAAGAGGAAGAAGATTTTACTAAAGGAATTACAGTCTCTTTTGGGCCTTTTAGCCTTTGCTTCCCGTATATTACCCATGGGGAGGGTTTTTTCTCGTCGGCTTTATGTGGCAATTTCAGGTTTTAATAACCCTAGTTCTCATATTAGGTTGACTTCGGAGCTAAAGGAAGATTTGTTAGTTTGGCTCACTTTTTTAACACAATTTAATGGGAGAGCTTTCTGGCAAAAAGATTTCATTATAGACAAAGATTTCTGCTTATCGACTCTGCGCGCTCGGTTGGTTTTGCAGCCATTTGGGGTGACCATTGGTGCGCCTCTTCATGGCCATCGAACTGAGTTAGCAGAGGTCTTTGTACGAATAGTGTATGTATTGAACTATTTCCTATCATTGTTGCCCTGGAAATTTGGGGTGACCAATTTGCAAACAAACGGATTCTTTTTAGTACTGACAACAAAGGAGTTTTGTTTGCAATTAATTGTTTATCCTCCAGATCTCCACCGGTAATTTCTCTGTTACGTTATATGGTTTATAAATGCCTTTGTCTGAACATATGGATTAAGGCCCGTTATATTCCAGTTAAAGTGAATGAGACAGCTGATGCTCTTTCTCGTTCACAGATGGAGCGGTTTTTCTCCCTCTTACCAACAGCGGATCAGATCGGGACTCCTTGCCCATCTCTTTTATGGGACATCGTCTGATATCTGATAATGTTCAAAAATCTTTAGCTGCAGCTTCTTGGTCTAGTTACAGGTCTTCTTGGTTGTTATGGTTGCAATTTTTGAATAATCAAAATGTTCCATTATCTGATTGTTCGGTAGAGGTCGTTTTAGCATTTTTGGAACTGCTTTTATCTAGGAATCATTCATGGTCTCATGTTTACAAGACTTTGGCTGGTATTTCGTTTTTTCAGAAATTGAACAACCAAACTTCCTGTTTATCTTATTTTTCCATCCAACAGACTCTTAAAGGTTATAAGAAGCTTCATGCTCATTTGGATACTAGAAGTCCTGTTACACCAGAACTTTTCACCTCTTTCTGTTCAGTGTGTTTCTCTTCTTTTAAAGCAGTTCTCTTTAATGCAGTGTTTACTTTGGCTTTCTTCGCTGCTCTGCGGTTTCCTGAAATTGTGTCAACTAGTAAATAACACCTTTCGTGTTTACAATTGCAACATATCATTCTGGACTATACTACCCTAAAAGTGTTTATCAGTTCTAGTAAAACTGATCAAGCCCGTAAGGGTATTTGGTTACGTTTATTATCTTGCCCAGGTTCCTCGATCTGCCCAGTGGCTCGGATGGCTTCTTATTTGGCTATTCGTCCTTCCTCAGTTGGAGTCCTTTTTATACATGAAAATTCTTCTCCCCTCACGAAGTATCAATTCAATAGCGTTATGTCCAGATGCTGTAAATTGCTGCAATTGTCCAAAATCCGCATTTCTTCACACTCTTTCAGAATCGGCGCTGCCACTGAAGCGGACAAATTAGGTTTTGGTTCCGAACGTATTAAGAATATTGGAAGGTGGAGATCCAATTCCTTTAAGTTATATGTACGTCCTAATTCTGTTATTTGATTATTATAGGTGCGCCTGGAGTGGTCTGGATTATTGGACACTCTTTAATATTCTGGGCACATCATCGTGCGAATAATCGTCCATATACTTCAAATTTGGGTCTGGATCCTGAGAAATTCCGAATTTTTTGGTTTGGCCATAGAGGTATGCGTTGGGATGAACTTTTATTTGATTTTAGTACACTGCTTCTTTCTTGGCCTACCCCTCGCATCCTCATTTTACATTTGGGTGGAAACGATGTAGGACAGATGCGTACATTGGATCTCGTGTTTCATATGAAGCACGCTATCTAAGTTATAAAAGCATCTTTCCCGAATTTGGTCATCATTTTCTCGGAAATCATTCCGAGATTGAGATGGTTGGATTCGGTAGTTTTGCGCCCTTTTGAGAAAGTTAGAAAAATAATTAATAGGGCTTTAGCTAAATTTATGTCCCCAAACTTTGGCTTTTCCTACCGTCATGTCGACCTTGAAGGTGGGATTGCAAGTTTTTATAGATTTGATGGGGTTCATCTCTCAGATATTGGCCTGGACATTATGAACATTGCTTTCCAGTCGTGTATTGAAAAGGCCGCGTGCTGGGGTTTTGTTTGATGACAGGGGGGGTTTGAAGTCAACCCCGTCCTGTCTTGTGGGGACTGTTTGGTGAAAAATATTAAATACAGATTGTTTTCAGCTTGAGTCTTAGTGGCTGAGCTGTTTTTTTATTAATATTTTGGCATTGAGTTATTTATATGGTGAATAAATGAGTATGGTTTTATTATTTATCAAAACATATTAATAATCCAGTAATATTGCCGCGGCTAAGTTATATCCAACAAAGTTATTTTATTTTCAAGATACTCTGTGTTGAGTTTTGTTATTCATAATGTCCAGGCCCCTCCTGCCTTCAATCCCATGGGGGGAAAAGGGGACTAGCCTGTCTTAAGGCTCCCCTTTTCCTTATGGGATTGTGGCAGATGCAGTTTCCAGGTCCCCTGCTGTGAGGAATCTGCAGGAGAGCTGGGATTGGTTGGTCGTAGTCAGCTGTTTGGGAATGTTCTGGAATTGGAGCCACTTAGGTATATGATAGGTCAAAAGGGGTCAGATGACCCTAGGAATCATCTAGAACCCCTAAGGGTCTCTATATAAAGGGCAAATCAGCTGGGATAGGGGCCAGTTGCCTGAGGAGAATCTACAACACTGCTTCCCACCCCCCCTCCCCTTGTCGCGGCTTTATTATGTGGAAAGTCCCTTTTGCTTTTAAGTGAAAGGGGACCGTTTGGTGAAAAATATTAAATACAGATTGTTTTCAGCTTGAGTCTTAGTGGCTGAGCTGTATTTTCGTTAATATTTTGGTATTGAGTTATTTATATGGTGAATAAATGAGTATGGTTTTATTATTTATCAAAAAATATTAATAATCCAGTAATATTGCGGCGGCCAAGTTATATCCAATAAAGTTATTTTATTTTCAAGATACTCTGTTTTGTTTTGTTATTTCATAATGTCCAGGCCCCTCCTGCCTTCAATCCCATAAAGAGAGAAGCCCTTGCAGTAAATGTCTCTTCCTGTGCACATTCTCCACATTACCTTCTCCTGAATTCATTCTTCTGTTTCTCTTGGTCATTTCTCCTCCTTCTCTGCACTTTCCCAGTCCCCACGGCAGCTCAATTCTTTCTCCAGGCTCCAGCATGGCTCCAGTACTCTGTTCTTCTCAATCAAAGGTGAGAAGGGGGCGGGTTACAACAGCGCCCATTGGCTCAGTAAGCAGCAGGAGGTTGATCAGCCCCTGCTGTTAACTCTTTCTTGTCCCATGGCAGCCATTCCTATAATATGAGGCCGCTGGTTCCTTTCTGCTGCTTCTATATAGTCAATGACAGGACAGAAGGGGGGAAGCTGCAGGGCGCTCCTATGCACACAGAGCCACTGGGAGAGAAGAGCTGCAGTCTCAGGACTGTGAAGCTGGAGAGGAGGATGAGCACAGCGCACCTCCCAGCTCCTTCCCCCTCTCCTGCAGGGCAGCCTATTTTGCAAATAATCTAGGGGGACACCACTGTCTAAACTCCTCTCTCCCTTTGTGCACTGCAGTCAGTGCCTCACTTTTGCATGTCGGAGAAGATGCAGGGAGGAGGTGGGTGGAGATAAACAGCGGGCGCAGAGGAGGAAGTTAAATCTCCTCCGTTCTGAATGCTGGTCTCTGCCTCTCTCCTGCTCATGACGTCACTCGTTGTTAGACGACAGGTGGGCCGTGGCTAGCAACCAGTTTGGGCAGTGAGCCAGGGGCCAGTGGTGAACGACCTAAAGCAGTCTCCACTGGCCAGGATCACACCCCAGACTGACAGTGATTAACATTGGCTATATCAGGGCCATTTTAAGAAGAGATCTCTACATGTGCCTTGCTGCCCAGCCACTCAGGAGCGCCCCCTTCATATGGCTCCCATGGCACTTGCCATATCTGCCATACCCTGGATACGCCACTGAGTAGAATATAATATTATGTACAAACCATCTTACAACTGTGTTAACATTACATACTTTATAAGAGATAGGAGTATGGATGAAGACAATAATAAATAGTCAAACTGAATAAAATTGTCTAGATGTATAAGTGGAGTAAAAATAAAAAAGATAAAGAATAAGTATCCTTAATACCTGCAGTGTATATAGAAAAGAAAATACAAAAAAAAAGGGGGAGAAAGAAAGTATAGGAAAGATAGAAGGAAGGAGTTGCTCGGGGAGGTGTCCTGGCCCGTGGTAGACATATATAGTTAATTAAGGGGTATACTGTATAAACCTAGTGTGGTAGCAACAAGGATTGGTCAAAGTCGGTGGGGAAGAAGTGTTTAATCCATGGTTGCCAAATCATACAAAATGTATTGATCTTATTTTCTTCAATAGCCGCCATCTTAGCGTATATGAGTGCTTTGTTCAGTCTATGCTTAGCTTCGGCTACAATAAGAGTTTGAGACTTCCATGCCTTAGCGATCGTTTGTTTAGCTGCGGTACTTAGTTGAATAAACAATTGAAAGTGCGTATGGGTAAGAGTAGTGGGTTTAAGGTTCAGAAGTACCATAGCAGGGTCTGGAGAAATTTTAGTTTCCAGAGCTTTAGAGGTCATAAGAAATATGTTCTTCCAGAATTCCTTGACAACTGGACATTGCCACCATATGTGGAAATGCGTTGCGTACCAGGAGTGTCACATCCTCTAAAGCAATTAGGTGAATATGTAGGGATAAATTTGGCTATTCTAGCTGGTACTAGAACCTTGTAATTTGTTTCTACAGCAAAACAATTTGGAGAAGAGGATTTGGTGGCTAACCATATATTAGACCAATCTTTGTTATCTATCTCTCAATTCATGTCTTGTGCCCATTTGGTAGCATATGAGGGCATAGATCCACTGGAGATCTCATTTAGTTGATGATATAATAATGAGATAAGTCCTCTGATATGTGGATCACTTATACAGATACACTCAAATTGAGTCATTTGGTTAAGAGTTGAACCCGTATTAAGAAGTGGTTCGTAAAAATGTTTAATTTGTAGGTAACGAAAAATTTCCGTTGTAGGTAACCCAAAGGTTTCACATAGTACTGGAAAGGTACAGATATTGGTAGAAGAGGATAGATTATATAGGCGAGTTAGATTCGAAGTGGACCATGCAGAGAATGATTTTGGAAATTTCCAAGCAGGATAAAAGGCCGGGTTATTGAGGAATGAAAGTAGGGGATTATGAGATGATTGTAGATTATGCAAGCGTTTGAATTTATTCCAGATTGTCAAGGTGTGTTTCGTTATGGGATTAGAAAGATGAGCTCCAACAGCAGGACAAAGCCATAGCATATTTGCTACTGATATAGGATCACAATCTACTGTTTCAATAGCTACCCATAAGGGTGCTTCAATTGTAGCATGATATTTGGGGAGAAGTGCAATCTGTGCAGCGTTGTAATAATAAGAAAAATTGGGTAATCCCAAACCTCCACTCAATTTATTGAGGTATAATGTAGTTTTAGGTATACGAGGTTTGGTAGTACCCCAAATAAAGGACATAACTCTACGTTGAGTAATGTTTTAGAAAATAATATGGTAGTGGTATAGGGAGCACCCTGAATAAATACAATAATTTAGGTAATATTGGCATCTTTGTAGCGTTAACCCTACCCAACCATGACAAGGGAAGGGAAGCCCATTGCTTCATGAGATTAGTAATTTGTTTCAAGAGGGGTAAATAATTAGCCACAAAGAGATCCTTGAGGCCCCTTTCACACTGGGGCGGGGAGCCGCGGTGACGGTAAAGCAGCGCTTTACCGTAGTTTTAACCGCGGTTTTAGGCCGCTCGCGGTGCGGTTTTACCCCCCGCGAGCGGCCGAAAAAGGGTTAAAGACCCCCCGCAGAGCGCTGCGGCGGCATTGCCGCGGTTTCACCGCGGTGTCCCATTCTAATCAATGGGAAGGAGCGGTATAGGAGCGGTGAACACACCGCTCCTATACCGCTCCAAAGATGCTGCTAGCAGGACTTTTTCTGTCATCCTGCTAGCGCACCGCTCCAGTGTGAAAGCCCGCCGGCTTTCACACTGGAGTTAAAGGGGCCGGATTTTTTCATGCGGTGAACAGGCGCTATTTTTAGCGCTGTACCGCATGAAAAATGCCCCGGTGTGAAAGGGGCCTAAGGGAGATCGTGATTTGTATTCCTAAGTATGGGAGTTGTTTTGGGACCCAAGTAAAAGGTAAGGAGGTTTTAGCCTGTTGAAGTGCAGATTGTGATAGAGAAATATTTAACGCTTTTGATTTTGTTTTTGTTTAGACCTGAGATTAGGGCAAAGTTTTCTAGTGTAGCTAGTAAATTAGGGGTAGATATATGGTGCTGTGACAAAAATATGATGATGTCATCCGCAAAGAGACATCATTTATGGTGATGACCACCTAATTCTATACCTTTTTAATATCGGGATTATTTCTAATTAGTTGTGCCAAAGGTTCAATTAACAGGGCAAAAAGAGAAGGGGAAAGGGGACAACCTTGTCTAGTACCTCTATTGATGTTGAACATTGTGGACTTATAGCCAGCGTATTTAATATATGCTCTAGGATTATTGTATAGAGAGGAAACCTAGGTAAGGAAATGGTTACCGAATCCCCATTTTTGAAGGATGTATTCCATATATGGCCAAGTGACAGAGTCAAAAGCTTTCCTTATATCCAAGGATACAAGGCAAGCTGGGATTTGTCTGGTTTTAGCAGCATGGATAAGTAACAGTGTTCGTCTAATATTATCCCCTGCCTGGCATTTTGGCATAAAGCCTTTATGAACAGTGTTCGTCTAATATTATCCCCTGCCTGGCATTTTGGCATAAAGCCTTTATGAATTAAATGGCTATGGTATTGTTCAATCTGGTGGCCATGATTTTAGCTATTAGTTTTATGTCTAGATTGAGGAGGGATATCGGATGATAATTAGTCCAAGAAGTAGAGTCAGAGTGCGGCTTGGGGATCATTGCTATAATAGAGGTGAGTGTCTCTGCTCTAAACGATTGTCCCTTAAGAATTGAGTTGAAGGCCTTGGTTAAAATAGGCGTTATGATATGTGCAAATTGTTTATAATAGGCTGCTGAGAATCCATCCAGGCCAGGTCTTTTACGTAGTTTTAAGGATTTTATTGCAATTGAAACTTCAAAGTCTGTAATTGGGCTTTCAAGGTGATCTGGCTGCTGTTGATCAAGGTTAGGGAGCGTAATAGTGGAAAACAAGTTATCAGCTTTGGTTTTATCAAAATTCGGAGATGAAGAATATAATTTAGCTAGATTAGAACGAAAGAGCTCTAGAATCTTTACTGGGTTACTAGTATGTGCTTCTTTGGATGTCTTTAATCTAATGGGTGTCTGGTTATTTAGTGAATTCTTCAAGAGTCTAGCCATAGGTGTGTCGGGTTTGTTTGCTTTAAGATATTGAATGTGCTGGCGTTTGCGTATAAGCTTGTCCGCTGAATCAGTCAGAAAGAGATCTAAATCAAGATGGGCCTTTTCAAGTTTAGTGTTATTAATGGCATTCGGTAAAGATTGAAAAGCCTGATAGCAGTCATTAAAGGCAGATTCAAGTTTAGCAAACAAGATTTTACGTTCTCTTTTAAGTATAGTTGCTCGTTGTATCAATCTACCTCTAATGACAGCTTTGTGCGCTTCCCATAATGTAGGAGCGGAGACATCACCCGTATCATTAGAGATTAAGCAATCAGATAGTGCTTTCTCAATTTCAAGACGATGAGATGGATGGGTCAACATAGAGTCATTTATACACCAAGTGGTGTCGTGTGACCTAGGAATTGTGGAAGCGAGGGTAGTAAATACTGCACAGTGGTCTGTCCATGGAATAGGAATGATTTTGGATGAAATGATTTCTGGTTCATACTGGATGGAGTAAGTATATGATCTATTCGTGAAAAGGAGTTATGTGGGTAGGAATAGTGAGTGAATCGTTTACTGGTAGGGTTCATTTCTCGCCAAGTATCCACTAAACCATGTGTAGTAAGTAAATGCTGATAAGTGAGATCTTTTGTACCAGTAGTAGGTCTAGAAGGGGATTTATCTAGAAACGGAAAAATAGTTGCATTAGAATCTCCACAAATAACAACTGTACCAAACCTATGAACATCAATAACTTGGAAAAGATGGGATAAAAAATCAGTTGGGCGTTTATTGGGGGCATAGTAGGATACAATTGTAATAGGATTATTAGAAATATAACCTGTTAAAAGTATATATCGCCCCTCCGGGTCCGTTAATTGTGATACTAAATTAAACGGGGTGGAACGATGAAAACCAATGAGGGTTCCACGCTGTTTAACTGTAGCAGAGGCCGTATAGAATTGTGGATAAGAAGATGAAAGATAATTGGGGTAAATTTTATCAGTGAAATTAGTTTCTTGCAAACAGATTATGTTTGCTTTCTTCATTGCAAAAGAGCGTAATGCTTTTTTGTTCTCTTGTGTGGAATATTAAACCCTTGTACATTTAATGACCATAAACCAACTAGGGTGAACAATATACAATTATAAGCAAAGTACTTACCACGAGCCAGGACCACCGAACGGAGAACCAAAAGGGAATAGTAAAAGATAGGAAAAGAGAGTAAGAAAAAACAATCGAACAAACCCATTATGAAGACAATATATCGTTAGGTAAAGGTTAAGTGGAAGGGTGTGGGAGCATCTCAGGGGAGTACATAGGACTCCCTGAGAGGCTCCGGGGACCACAAGGAGAGACCAACATAAAAAAATTGGTGGGAGTCTACAAGTGGTATGAAGGGCAGCAAGGAGTTCCTGAGGGATGCACAACACTGGAGAACTACAGAAAAATGTTTAAGTGCTATCATGGTAGCAATTAACTGATAATTGAAAGAAAAAAAAAATAAAGAAAAATTTGCTAGAATAAAAGGCAGTTCAAGAAAAATAAAAATAAAAATTGTTCTTTTTTTTTTTTTTTCTTCTAGATATTAAAAAAAAAAACAACATGTAGCCAAAGTTAATTTCATTCATGAACATAGCAAATAAAATAATTTAACCAGCATGAGAAGCCTGAGACCTGTTTTGAGTGAGAGGAATTATTTTAAGCTGGGATGTCAGTCCATGGAGTCTTCGGTATTGGGTGGTTAATGTTCAAAACTACCGCGTTTACTGAGATTTTGGTGTGAGGATGATGAAAATCTGGGTCCTGCAGCTTTAATTTGCTGTAAAGATCGATGAGTCGAAGGTCTGTGGGATTGGTCCTTGGTCGAGATTTCTTCGGTCAAACCCATTTCAATTAGGGTCGACTGTAAGTCCTCTGAAGAGCGACAAACATATTTCATTTCCAGATGGGTGAATCGTAGGCAGAAAGGGAAACCCCAGCGGTAAGTTATTTTATTGCGCTGGAGTATCTGTAGTTGAGGTTTGAGCGCACGTCTCTTTGCTACGGTGAGTGGAGACAAATCAGTGAAGAGTTGATAGTCATGACCCTGAAAGTTGTCCCTGGCGGCTGCAAGCAGCTGTTTTATAATAGTGTAATATGGTTATTATGACTTTTGGAAGGCCATTAGATTTGTGTGTGGTTAAGGCTCTATGCACTCTATCTATTTCAAGCCTGTCTATAGGAATACCAGGTATTAATTCTTGAAAAAGCTCTGTGACAGTAGCCTGTAAGTCCAGAACTGATTCAGGGATTCCTTTGATCCGTAAATTCGATCAACGGTCTCTATTTTCCAGATCTTCTAAACGTAACTGTAGTGTGAGGTTTTCCTCCTTAAGGGTCATAAGTTCAAGTATAATATTCTGTGTGTGATTATCAATTGTATCTACCCTCATTTACAATTCTGCGGTTCTCTGACCTAGTTCTCTGATCTCTTTTGTTAATTTCTCAGTAATATGGTCAGAAGTCTGTTTGAGGGCTTTCTGAAGCATATATTCAAATTTTGTGAATATATCTGAGTGCTCTACAGTTTGTGAGTCATTAATATCATGTTCAGACTCACCATTGTTGTCCTGTGTGGTTTGCCTGTGAGGTAAAATATTTTTGCTGTGAGGGCTGCTGCTCTGTGAGGGGGAGGATGCTGCCGCCATCTCAGCCACCAGTCTGTGAGCTGTTCCCTTTGAGATAGCCGGTTTAAATTTTGTTTTTTGACCTTTTAAGACCATTGCTTATGTAGCAGGTTGTGGTGGGAAGAATCTCCTGTTATTTTGAGGCATTAACAGCGCCGCTGGGACCTGTAGTCCTCCGGTGTGTACTCCCAAGGAGCGGAGCTCTAAGGAGACATTACTGCCGCCTCAGACTGCTGCACATGCTCCTGCTTATGATATTTCTGATACTTCAAAGATCCATAGAGAAAGTTGTTACAAAAGTAGCTCGTAGGTGTATAACAGAATTATTTGTTTTATGATCCTTTTGAAAAAGACTGTTCCTTGCTATAGCGCAAGGAACAGTGTTTTTCAAAAGGATCATAAAACAAATAATTATGTCATACACCTATGAGTTACTTTTGTAACAACTTTAGAAGCTTAGAAACTAAACTTAGAAGCCATGCTTTTCCCACGCTGAATTAAATAATTATTTTTCCACTGTGGAAGGAATAAGCAACATACCGTTATATACTCGAGTATAAGCCAAGTTTTTCAGCACATTTTTTTTGTGCTGAAAGTGCCCCCCTCGGCTTATACTCAAGTCAAGCACTTTTCTGCAGCAAAAAAAACAATTTTCTGACCAGACTTTGCAACAGCACTACAACATATCCAAATGATACCCAAATTGGGGTTCCTAGCACCAAGTGGTCCCGAGATACAGGGCCCCAAAGTAAGTCAACTGTGTCCATCTGCAGCAATGTCATTTCGGGACCCTTTGGGTCCAGAGACCCCAAATTTTGGCTGCAGCTAGGGGGCATCTAGGGACCCTTAACTACCAAGTTTGAGGCAAATGGGCACAGTGAGGCTGCAAATGGGCATTGTTGACCCTCTTTTCCACTTACAGTAGCTGCGCATTTCTCACCCCCTAAGCTTATACTCGAGTCAATACGTTTTCCCAGTTTCTTGTGGTAAAATTAGGTGCCTCGGCTTATATTCGGGTCAGCTTATACTCGAGTATATACGGTACATCTCTGGATAAAGGAAACACAAAGACTTATGGGATATCTGGAGGACCTCCTTTTAACTTTTTGGCCTGGCAATGTGTTTCCTGTGGGTCTGGTGGGAGTGATAACCCAGGCACTAACCAATGTCCTGTGTCTGGCAAAAATCTGGCAAATTCAAAAAGGGAAAATGTACCTTCCACAAATGCAGTAGAGACATTTAAAGAGGGTGATAACACAGTAAGTTAAATAACACCCCTAACAGGACAGGATGGCAGCTAGCAGGGGAAGGTATGCCCTGCTACTTGTAACTAAACATGCTTGTAGATCACGGTCTGAAGGAATATAATCTATATTCCTTCATGTATATATTTTATTTCAACCTAGTATTTTATGCCTTGATGTAAGACCATAGCTAGAGATTTGTGTATTAGCTAGACTTTTAACTACCTGTAATAAATGCTATTATATTTAAAGCTTTTCCTCCTGGTCAATAGAACTCTTATTTAACCCATATCATATTTTGTGAGTAATAAATCAGAAATACAGATTTTAGAGGTTAACAGTGGCAACCACGAAGCCAGTACAGGACTGAAAATTTTTAATATAATATCAAAATTTGTGTATTAGAGATTAAGGTTAGTAGGGGATTTAAGCTGAAGTCAGCTTACCCAACCTAGTTAGGGAAAACTATAGGTAAATATTTTTATTTTAGTTAATTTTTTTATATATATTTTTTTTTTATTTTGTGGTTTTGCTGAAAGTACTTAGTAGGGGGGACTTAAACTGAGTCAGTTTATTCAATCTATCTAGGGAAAACTATAGGTAAAAAGTGGGTATTAGATTAACTCTAAAAAGAAGAGAGGATACACCACATATTTTGTTTTGCATAAATATCCCGTAATTTTAATTGAACAAGTTCTTTGGATGTACCATTTACAAACCGGTTTAATGTAATGGGGAGGAAGTAACTTGGCGGGAAAAGTTTTTTTTTATTATTATTTTTTATTTTTTTTATGCTCACCAAGCTTAATTGCTCTCTCTAACCATTGTTTGAGAGTGCTGCATGGTGAGTACATGTGTTTAATTGGAAAGACACCAATTGAGTGGGGGTCTTGGTTTTGTTGAAAAGTTTTAACAGATTTTTAATTTAAATGGTCTGTCCACTAAATGCAATATTTGTGTATAGGACATGAGAACAGTTTTGTTTGTTTTAGCTGGGACATTTTACAAGCAGTAATATTCTCATTGTCGTCAGTTAAAGTACAGGACTGTGGAAGTCTTGTTGCTGAATAGGGATGAGCCGAACACCCCCGGGTTCGTTTCGCACCAGAACCCGCAAACGGACCTAATGGATTCAGTAGGTCTTGTGTTGTGTGTTGTTTTTCCTTCCAAATTGACTCATGTGAAGGTTATAGGTCTACATGTTGTATTCTTAGAATGTAAGTATTTACAAACCCTCCAGATTTTTCCTAAATTTTTTGTCTGTCAGAGTATAGATATGGGGGTGGGTCCTGTACATTTTTGACTGTACTTACGGTTGATGGACTCATTACCTCTGCTGGAAGTCAGTTCCAAGCATCCACTACTAGTTAGGCCATTATGAACCTCTCAGAGAGGTACAGTGAGATGTTAATAACCACTTAAGCCCCGGACCAATTTGCAGCCAAAGGACCAGGCCCCTTTTTGCGATTCGGCACTGCGTCGTTTTAACTGACAATTGCGCGGTCGTGCGACGTGGCTCCAAAACTAAATTGGCATCCTTTTTTTCCCACAAATAGAGCTTTTTTTTTTGGTGGTATTTGATCACCCCTGTGGGTTTTTATTTTTTGCGCTATAAACAAAAATAGAGCGACAGTTTTGAAAAAAGTGCAATATTTTTTACTTTTTGCTATAATAAATATCCCCAAAAAATATATAAAAAAATATTTTTTTCCTCAGTTTAGGCCGATACATATTCTTCTACATATTTTTGGTAAAAAAAATCGCAATTAGCGATTATTGATTGGTTTGCGCAAAAGTTATAGCGTTTACAAAATAGGGGATAGTTTTATAGCATTTTTATTAATATTTTTTTTTCACTAGTAATGGCGGCGATCAGCAATTTTTATTGTGACTGCGACATTATGGTGGACACATCGGACATTTTTGACACATTTTTGGGACCATTGTCATTTATACAGAAATCAATGCTATTTAGATGCATTGATTCCTGTATAAATGACACTGGCAGTGAAAGAGTTAACCACTAGGGGGCGGGGAGGGGTTATGGTGTGTGACGTGTGTTTTTTGTTTTACATTAGGGGGCGGGACTGACGTCTGACGTCATTGATCGGCTTTCCCGATGACAGGGAACAGCCGATCAATGACCGGCAGTGTAGGAAGCGTGGGGAGAGGTTTGTTTACACAGACCTCTCCCCGTTCTTCAGCCGCTGGTGTCCCGCGATCAGGTCACAGAGCTCCCGACTGGGCGGCGCGCGCGACCCACGGCTGGGCTCTTAAAGGACCATGTACCTATACGTGGTTTTGCCTAGCCATGCCATTCTGCCGACGTATATTGGCGTGAGGCAGTCGGGAAGCGGTTAATAATTTTCAAGTTTTGTATTTTAGGATAAATACACAAACAAGGACGGATGATTGGACCCAGACTGGACAAAGTACTGTGAAACACACATAAGGACCTTAGAACATAATTTTTCAAGGAGAAGCCTTGAATGGAATTAATTACAGTCAGGACTAGCTAAATTCTAAACACTGGTTTGGGGCGGTCTGTTTCAATAAACAGAGGTCCTGCCCTCTCTAATACAACTTTTTGTGGCCTTTTTGACTTGCAAATGGGTTCGCACTGAGAGTCAATTAATATGTTAATCGCCACCGGGAGACCACTTGCCGACCGCTGCACGACTATGTACGTCGGCAGAATGGCACGGGCAGGCATAAGGGCGTATATATTAGTCCCTACCTGCCCGCGGGTGGGGGGCCCGACCGGTGCCTGCGGCGGTCGGCATCGTTGGGGGAGCGATCGGAGATGAGGGGGAGGCCACTCATTCGTGGCCACCCCCTCGCGATCGCTCCTGGCAAATCAAACACTTCCTCTAGCCCTGTCATGTAAACAGGGCTAGAGGAAGTGATGTCATCCCTAACGGCCGCGGGTGGGGGGCCCGATCGGGCCCGCCCCCGTGCCTGTGAATGTCCCGGTCATTGGGGGAGGGATCGGAGATGAGGGGGGGCCACTCATTCGTGGCCACCCCCTCGCGATCGCTCCCGGCCAATGAAATGCTTCCTCTGGCTCTGTATTGTGAACAGAGCTAGAGGAAGTGATGTCATCTCTCCTCGTGGCGGTCTTTTCGATTCAGCACAGAGGAGAGAAGACACATGAGTTACACTACACTACACTAACAGTAGAACACTCTAGGCACACTTTTCACCCCCAGCCCCCCCCCCCCCCCTGATCAACCCCCGATCACCCCCCTGCACCCCCTGTCACAGTGACACCAAAGCAGTTTTTTTTTTTTTTACAGTTTACTGCATTGGTGCATTGTGACTGTAATAACTGTTAGGGCAGTTAGATTTAGCCCCCTTTAGGTCTAGGAACCCCCCCTAATAAATGTTTAACCCCGTGATCACCCCCCGTCACCAGTGTCACTAAGCGATCGTTTTTTTGATCGCTGTACTAGTGTCACAGTTGACGCTAGTTAGGGAGGTAGGTATTTAGGTTCGCCGCAGCGTTTTATAGCGTCAGGGACCCCCCATATACTACCTACTAAAGGTTTTAACCCCCTGATGGCCCCCTAGTTAACCCTTTCACCAGTGATCACCATATAACTGTTACAGCAGACGCTGGTCAGTTAGTTTATTTTTTATAGTTTCAGGGCACCCGCCGTTTATTACCTAAAAAAGTTTTAACCCCCTGATCGCCCGGCGGGTGATATAAGTAAGGTTTTAGAGTCAAATAGGGTCTGCGTTGCCCCAGGCAGCGTCGGGTTAGTGCCAGTACCGCTAACACCCACGCACGCAGCATACACCTCCCTTAGTGGTATAGTATCTGAACCGATCGATATCTGATCTGATCAGATCTATACTAGCGTCCCCAGCAGTTCAGGGTTTCCAAAAACGCAGTGATAGCGGGATCAGCCCAAATACCTGCTAGCACCTGCGTTTAGCCCCTCCGCCCAGCCCAGCCCACCCAAGTGCAGTATCGATCGATCGATCACTGTCACTTACAAAACACTAAGCACACATAACTGCAGCATTCGCAGAGTCAGGCCTGATCCCTGCGATCGCTAACAGTTTTTTTGGTAGCGTTTTGATTTAGTCGCTAACAGCCTAGTAGCTTTTTTTTCCTGTGAGTCTCACTAGTGTACTACTAAATTTAGAGCCCAAAATGGCAAATCAAAAGTACACTAGTGAACAGGCCTACACGTTTCTGAGTATGACAGATAGTGAAGAGGAGGTCACTCATCTGTCAGAATGAGGCTCAGAATACGATCCAGTAGACGACAGCGGCTCCATGACAGATAGCTCTGACGGCGGAGTTGTGGTCCCTGCTAAGGTCAGGCGTACCAGACCCCAAACTCCTTCTTCTGTTGTTGAGGTGCAAGAACTGCAGGTCGCTCGTAGGAAGCAGAGATGTACTAGAGCCGCTATTCCTTCTGGTGAACTGGCATGCACCAGCGGCCTAGTACACCCTGGACGTACATCCAGCACTGCAGTATCACGTGGTGACGTGGCGAGTCCCATAAGTGCAGTTCAAGCTGGCGAGGTGGCAAGCACAAGTAGTGTCCTGCTGCCACCAAGAAGAAGACAGGCCCGTCGTGCCCATAATGCCCTTCCTGCAGAATTCGCCAATCCTGATTGGGTGCCCACCACTTCTGCAGAACCCGTACTTCCCCCATTCACTGGTCAACCTGGTATTCAGGTGGAAACAGTTGATTTTACGTCACTTGATTTTTTTTCGCTGTTTTTCACCGAAGATCTCTATTGATCTATTGTGGACCAAAGCAATTTGTACGCTGGTCAACACATCACCGCTAATCCCCAGTCCTTCCTTGCCAGAGATTGGAGACCAATTACGGTCCTCGAATTTAAGCTCTTTCTGGGCGTTTCCCTCATCATGGGCGTAGTTAAAATGGGTACGTTGCTTTCATATTGGTCCACTGAGCCAATGTACCATATGCCCGTGTTCTCTGCTTCAATGTCCAGGGAACGATACGAGATGATTTTGCGGTTCATGCGCTTCAACGACAATGAACTCTGTCGTCCTCGTGGAGACCGTGCATACGATCGGCTCTACAAAATTCGGCCCCTCATAAACCATTTCAACCAACGTTTTGCAGACTTGTTTACTCCCCATCAAGTTGTCTGCATTGATGAGTCCCTGATTACGTTTTCTGGCCACTTGTCATTCAAACAATACCTTCCCAGCAAGCGTGCCAGATACGGGGTCAAGATGTATAAGCTCTGTGACAGGGCCACAGGCTATACATGTAGTTTTATGATTTGTGAGGGCAAAGATAGCCACGTAGAGCCGACAAACTGCCCTGACTACATAGGGAGCGCTGGCAAGATTGTTTGGGACTTGGTGTCACCCTTATTCGGAAAGGGGTACCACTTGTACGTGGACAATTATTACACGAGCGTGCCACTGTTTAGTCATTTGTTTGATCAGCAGATTGGAGCCTGTGGCACCGTGCGACCTAATCACCGGGGCTTTCCCCAGCGGCTTGTAGATTCCCGTCTTAGGCTGGGGGAGAGAGCCTGCTTGCAGTGTAATAACTTGCTCGCTATGAAGTGGAGGGATAATAAGAATGTTTTCGTTCTTACCTCCCTTCATGCAGACACGACGGTCCAAATTACTACGGCGACTGGTGTTGTGACGAAACCCCTCTGTGTCCACGAGTATAACCAAAATATGGGAGGGGTGGACCTCAACGACCAGTTGTTGGCGCCATACCTAGTTGCCCGTAAGGCTAGACGCTGGTACAAAAAAGTGCCTATTTACTTATTCCAATTGGCTTTGCTGAACGCTCATGTGCTATACGGAGCTTCAGGACGTACTGGATCCTTCCTTAAATTCCAGGAAGAGATCATCAGAGCCCTTCTGTTTCCAGACGGTGCTCCACCTCACCTTCCCAATCCAAATGCAGTAAGCCGGCTGCATGAGCGGCATTATATTTATGTCCTCCCGAGTACCCCTACCCAACGAGCCCCCCAAAGAAAATGTTGTGTTTGCAGAAATGCGGATTTAGGCGTGACACCCGCTATTATTGTCCCCGCTGTCCTGACAATCCTGGTCTTTGCATCGGTGAATGTTTTGAACGCTACCATTCACTAGTTGAGTATTAGCGTAGGGTACAGCATTGCACAGACTAGGCACACGTTCTCAAGAATGCCATCGCATTTTGAGACCAAAACCGCTGGAACCGTTACAACAGTTCAGTTAGAACTGTTACAGTTACAAAAAAAAGTGTAAAAAAAAAGTTAAATATAAAAAAACAAAAAAATATATAAAAAAAAAAAAAAAGAAATAGTTGTCGTTTTATTGTTCTCTTTCTCTCCATTCTCTCTCTATTGTTCTTCTCTTTTTTACTGTATTCTATTCTGCAATGTTTATTGTTAACCATTTTTTTGTTTTCAGGTACGCCATTCAGTTGCAGCGCGGATTTATCTATCTTGACAGCAACAGCGTTTGCTCCCACGATACATAAAAACGCTACTCCAACTCTGTAGGAGGTGATTTCACCACCACAGTTAAAAAAAAAGAGCATATATGCCGAAGCATGGGGGCAGCAGGGGCAGAGGAGCGATTTGCTCCTAATGCCGCCTACATACGGTCGAAATTCCGACGGAGGCTTGCCCGTGGAAAAGTCCGACTGTGTGTACGCGGCATAACTTTTTTGCGGGAGGATGCCCCCATGCTTCGGCATATATATATTTTAGGCACAGGTTGCGTTGAAAAATGTTTTATTTTTTACTATGTTTTTTTTGTATTTGCTTTGCAGGTGTTAGGTACCTGGTGGCGAGCCTGGCTTGACGGAAGGAGACCTCTCTTACGGCTCTGGTTCAGGGTCCACTGGAGTGGAGACAGTGGACCCGTGAGCACAGCGGAGTAGGAGTGTCCGTCCAGTGGGTCAGCTGGTGCAGGATGGATGCTGATGCTGGTCCTCAGGTAGCAGGAACTGCAGGAGATGGTACAGCAGGCTGGGATCGGATGACCAGAGAGAGAGGCAGACACTGGAGCAGCAGCAGCAGTAGCAGGTCCTGTGCGGGAGAGAGGCACACTCGGACGGCAGAGGTAGTCAGACAGGCCGGGTCACAGAGTAAGGCAGACAGGCATAAACGGCAGGCAGAAGGATGGTCAATGGCAGGCAGAGGTTCAGCAACAGGTAACAAGTCCATAAACAGGGTCAGGCAAGCCGGGGTCAGGGAGCAGAGAGGACAGCAGGGTCAAACAGGCCGGGTCGGGTTCCAAGGGATTTCAGGCAGATACAGGCAGGTTAACAGGGGAACTCAGGTCAGAGCTGCAGACGAACAGCACCGCTGGGCTGCAGCTCTGATCCTTAAAAAGGGACACTGGCGCCAAACAGTGCTAGCCGCGCACGTGCACGCGCACGCCCCCACTATTAGCGCACGGGAGCGTGTCCGCGGACCGATCGCGCGCGTGCACGCGCCAACACCCACGCTGATGCCTCGGGGGATCAGGAATGGCCGTTGGTCTGTGTGTAGGCAATCTGGGCCGCACGGGGCGGCCAGGACCCTGACATTGCCCCCCCCACAAGGGGCAACCTCCGGGTGCCCAATAGGCTTCTCTTTTATGGGTGGGAGGCAAAGAAGGCACGGATCAGTCTTCTAGCATGGAGGTTGCTATCAGGTTCCCAGGAATTGTCCTCAGCCCCGTACCCCTTACACTTAACTAGGAACTGTGTCTGCCCTTGCCGCTTCCTACAGTCGATAATGGCCTCCACCTCGTATTCCTCGCTGCCTTCGACAAGAACAGGTCCAGGGGGTCCAGTTCCCCTATCAGGAAAGGGGTCAGGTACAGCGGGCTTCAACAGGGCCACATGAAAGTCCGGGTGTATCCTCATTGAGTCGGGCAACGACAGTTCATAGGACACCTGGTTGATCCTCCTCTTCACAGGGAAGGGCCCCAGAAACTTGGGAGCAAGTTTTTTAGAAGGGCAAGCTAACTTCAAATTAGTAGTAGACAGCCATACCTGATCTCCTATCTGGAGGTCCAGTTCTCCCCTTCTTTTCCGGTCAAAGATCTTTTTGCAGTCTGCCTGGGCCTTGGTTATCGCCACTTGTAGGATCTGGTTGTTGTGGCTGAGGAAGGTCACTGTATCCTGCACCGCTGGAACCGGAGACTCTGGAAGAAAGTCAGGGAGAAAGGATAGTGGAAGCCATAGTTAGAGAAAAAAGGGGACTGGCCTGTGGCTGAGTGGCTGGCGTTATTATATGAAAACTCGGCTAAGGGCAATAGAGACACCCAATCGTCCTGCACAAAGGACGTGAAGCACCTAATGTACTGTTCCAAAGTCTGATTTGTGCGTTCTGTCTGTCCATTCGTTTGGGGGTGATAGGCCGAAGACGGAGCCAACTCAATCTTTTGGGATTCGCACAAAGCCCTCCAGAAACGGGACGTAAATTGGACCCCCCTATCGGAGACTATGCTGGCAGGGACCCCGTGCAACCTAATTATCTCCCTGATAAAGATGCGGGCTGTTTCAGAAGCGGAAGGGGTTCCCCTTAAGGGCAAGAAGTGGGCCATTTTAGACAGCCGGTCTACGACCACAAAAATGGCTGTGCATCCCTCTGAGCATGGAAGTTCAACTATAAAGTCCATGGTGATCATCCTCCATGGCCGGTCGGGTGCGGGAAGGGGCTTCAGAAGACCCCAAGCTTGGCTTCTTGTGGTCTTGCTACGGGTACAAACAGGGCAGGCGTTGACGTATCCCTTACAGTATTCCCTTAGACCCGGCCACCAGAAGGTGCGTTGCACCAGGTCAATGGTCTTGCGGACTCCAAAATGCCCTGCCAGAGGGTGGTCATGACAGAGATTCAGGACCTTGATTCGGACAGACTCTGGGACAAAGACTTGGCTTCCTTTCCAAAAGAGACCGTCTCTGGGTATCAAGGGGGCTCCTGGAGTTGCTGGGCCATTTGCAGATGCTTCCCTGATCTGTGAGAGCAAATCCGGTTGCACAAGTAGGAAGTTGCCAGATGACAGGATGGTGTCCGGAACTGCTGTATCTTTTGGATTGTCAAACATGCGCGAGAGCGCATCTGGTTTCACGTTCTTGGACCCTGGGCGATAGGTAATGTGAAAACAAAATCTAGAAAAGAACAAGGCCCAACGGGCCTGCCGAGGCTTCAGTCGCTTGGCTGTCTGCAAGTACTCGAGGTTTTTATGGTCGGTATACACCAATACCGGGTGACTTGTGCCCTCCAACAGGTACCTCCATTCCTCCAGGGCTGCCTTGATGGCCAGGAGTTCCCGGTCCCCGACGTCGTAGTTCCTCTCTGCGGGGGAAAGTTTCCGAGAGAAAAACCCCACCGGGTGCATCAAGTCCTTGCTGCCTTGCCGTTGAGACACCACCGCTCCCAGCGCTACTTCGGAAGCGTCGACCTCCAGAATGTATGGGAGAGCATGATCGGGGTGACTGAGGATGGGAGCAGAGGTAAATAGTTTTTTAAGTCTCTCAAAAGCTTCCTGGGCCTCGGGGCCCCACTGGAAGCGTGTGCCCTGCTTCGTCAGTTGGATAATGGGGTTGACGATAGTAGAAAATCCCTTAATGAATTTCCTATAGAAATTCGCGAACCCTATAAAGCGCTGAACGCCCTTCTTGTCTGCCGGTGCCGGCCAGTCCAGTACAGCGGTTACCTTCTGGGGGTCCATCCTGATCCCTACTGGGGAAATCTCGAGTCCCAGAAATTGGATCTCCTGCTGCTCAAACATGCATTTCTCTGCTTTTGCATATAGGCCATGCTGCCGGAGGCGAAGTAGCACTCTGCCCACGTGCCCCTGGTGCTGTTCAAGGGAGTTGGAAAAGATCAGAATGTCATTGAGGTACACGATCACAAAAATGTCCAAAAAGTCCCTAAAGACATCATTAATCAGATGCTGAAAAGTGGCAGGAGCATTGCAGAGGCCGAACGGCATGACCAAATACTCATAATGGCCAAAGCGGGTCCGGAAGGCAGTTTTCCACTCATCCCCGGACCTGATACGGACCAGGTTGTAGGCCCCCCTTAGGTCCAACTTGGTGAAGATAGTTGCAGTTCGTAACTTCTGGAAGAGTTTCGGTATCAATGGCAAGGGGTATCGGTTTTTAACTGTAACCTTATTCAGCTCGCGGTAGTCCACACAAGGCCTGAGTGTTTGATCCTTCTTACTAACGAAGAATGTCCCCGCGCCTGCTGGGTAGGTGGAGTGGCGGATAAACCCTTTTTCTAGGTTTTCCGCGATGTACACCTTCAGGGCCTCCTGCTCTTTTTCGGATAAAGGGAAGATGCGTCCGAATGGGATTTCGGCTCCTGGGAGAATCTCGATGGGGCAGTCATACGAACGATGGGACGGCAGGGAGTCTGCCCCTTGTTTACTAAACACGTCAAGAAACTCATGGTAAGTCTTGGGTACGGCCCGGCATAAGTCCTGGTCAGAGTTTAGGCAAAACAGAGCAGTGGGTGCCCCAGAGGGCTCAGGTAGGCAGTGTTCAAGGCAATAAGGGGACTGGAAGTTCACTTGTCCCGTGGACCAGTTAATACAGGGGTTATGGGCCTGGAGCCATGGTATGCCCAAAATCACTGGGAATAGAGGAGAAGAGATCACATCCAGTGTCAACAGTTCTTGGTGCTGGGACAGAATGGTGGCAGGCAGAGGCAAGGTCTCTTGGGTCACTTGACCTGATTTGATGCGAGATCCATCGGCCAAAAAGACAGAAAGTCCACGGGTCTTCTCCCGGAAGGGGCAGAGCTTGTAAACTGGCAAAGGTGGCGTCGATAAAACAACTGCATGCTCCGGAATTAATGATGGCGTTGGTGCGGATTGTCCTTCCTTGGAGCTGCAACGAGAGGGGAAGAGCCAGGTGAGTGGTGTTGGTTGGGCAAGGTGCAGGATTAGAAGAGACAGAAGAAAGGCACTTACGTGTCTTGACTGGGCAGTTATTTACATAATGTCCAGAACCACCACAATAGAGGCATAGATTCAACTGCCGGCGCCTGGCACGCTCTTCAGGATATCTGCATCGGTTCGGGACTGTCAAAGGCAGGGCTGGCTGGAACTGTAGCAGGTGTAGGTAGATAGCGCTGGTTCGAATCCCAACCACGACACTTCCTGCCTGGAGTTTGCATGTTCTCCCTGTGCCTGCGTGGGTTTCCTCCGGGTACTCCGGTTTCCTCCCACAATCCAAAGACATGCAGGTAGGTTAATTGGCTTCTGTCCAAAAATTGGCAATAGTATATGAATGGGGACCTTGGATTATGGGCTTCTTGAGGGTAGGGACCGATGTGAGTGTGCAATGTACAGGGATGGGGACAATTGTAGACACTCACTCAGGTTGAACTGGATGGACTGATGTCTTTATTCAACCTTACTAACTATGAAACTATGAAACTATGAAACTATAGCGGGAAGCGGGGGTTGGAGCCCTTGCCACCATCCAAGCCGGGCGGTTCGGTTGGGAGGAGCGTTCGGCTCGGCGTTCCCGGAGTCAGCGGTCCAGCTGGATAGTAAGGGTAATCAGATCTTCCAGAGACTCGGGGATCCCCACTCGAGCCAGTTCATCTTTCAGGCTCTCAGACAGGCCTGTGCGGAACTGATGCCTAAGGGCTGCATCGTTCCACCGAGTGTCCGCGCTCCAACGCCTAAAGTCAGAGATGTAGTCCTCGGCCATTCTACGGCGTTGTTGGAGCATGGACAAAGCAGTCTCGGCTGTAGCGGTTCTTTGGGGATCATCATAGAGCTGCGCCATAGCCTGGAAAAAGGTAGCAAGGTTCTGGGTCTGTGGACTATTGGCTCCCAAAAGGCGGTGAGTCCAAGACTGAGGCTCTCCTTGCAGCAGAGACACCACAAATCCCACCTTGGTGGCTTCCAAAGAAAAAGTCCTGGGCTGGAGAGCAAAATAAAGCTGGCAGGCATCTCGGAAGGCCGGGAACTTGGACCGATCCCCTAAGAATCTCTCCGGAACGGGCACTCTTGGCTCTGGAGGAAGCATCACCACTGTAGGCTGAGAGGTGGGTTGTACCGGTGGCGCAGGAGGTGCAGCGGCCATAGGACTGGAAAGATGCTGTACCTGTCCTTCCAACTTGGCATAGCCTTCCTGCAGAGACTTTACTGCTTGGGTGAGAGCTGCAAGGTGGGTGCAGATCTCCTGCATGGCAGAGGTTCCTTCCGCAGGCTCGGTCATCTGGGCTGTTCGTACTGTTAGGTACCTGGTGGCGAGCCTGGCTTGATGGAAGGAGACCTCTCTTACGGCTCTGGTTCAGGGTCCACTGGAGTGGAGACAGTGGACCCGTGAGCACAGCGGAGTAGGAGTGTCCGTCCAGTGGGTCAGCTGGTGCAGGATGGATGCTGATGCTGGTCCTCAGGTAGCAGGAACTGCAGGAGATGGTACAGCAGGCTGGGATCGGATGACCAGAGAGAGAGGCAGACACTGGAGCAGCAGCAGCAGTAGCAGGTCCTGTGCGGGAGAGAGGCACACTCGGACGGCAGAGGTAGTCAGACAGGCCGGGTCACAGAGTAAGGCAGACAGGCATAAACATCAGGCAGAAGGATGGTCAATGGCAGGCAGAGGTTCAGCAACAGGTAACAAGTCCATAAACAGGGTCAGGTAAGCCGGGGTCAGGGAGCAGAGAGGACAGCAGGGTTAAACAGGCCGGGTCGGGTTCCAAGGGATTTCAGGCAGATACAGGCAGGTTAACAGGGGAACTCAGGTCAGAGCTGCAGACGAACAGCACCGCTGGGCTGCAGCTCTGATCCTTAAAAAGGGACACTGGCGCCAAACAGCGCTAGCCGCGCACGTGCACGCGCACAGGCGCGCGCCCCCGCTATTAGCGCACGGGAGCGCGCCCGCGGACCGGTCGCGCGCACGCGCCCGCGGCGCGCGCCAACGCCCGCGATGATGCCTCGGGGGATCAGGAATGGCCGTTGGTCTGTGTGTAGGCAATCTGGGCCGCACGGGGCGGCCTGGACCCTGACAGCAGGTATGGTAAATCTTACTGTTATACTGTAATGTTACTTTGTTTTATTGTTAACCATAATTTGCTTAGCAGGTACGCCATTCAGCTGCAGCGCGGATTTATTTATCTTGACAGCAACAGCGTTTGCTCCCACGATACATAAATCCGTGACTCCAGCGCTGTTGGAGGTGATTTCACCACCACAGTTAAAAACAAAATGGTGGGGGCGTGGCTTGGACATGGATGAGTAGAGACGTGTCTTGCTGAGCTCCCGACCGTCTTCCAGCTAACCTGCCTATTATACCAGCATCTAATGCACTATGCACTCCGCAAAGAAGCGGACTATCAAGGGAAAGAACAAGGCAACGAAAGCGGCAGGACAGACCCCTGCTAAAGGTGAAATTGAGCGGCTATTCCAACTGTCCCAAGTCGGCACTCCGGTATCCAAGATGGCGACGCCACGTGGGGAAGAGGCAGTAGAAGGATCCCCCAGCGCTCCAATGTCCCCGACTCAGGACTCGGAAGATGCCGGAACATATGACGAGTTCCCCACAGATCTCCACACAGAGTTGGGGGAATCATCACGAGCACCCCTACGACTGAGCGGAGTGGACCCAGAATTAAGGGCACTCCTACAGGCATTACCTACTAAAGCGGACATTGCAGTGCTTATTGGTACCGTAGAAGCAGCACACCGCCAGGAGATGAAGACAGTTAAAGCGGATATAATGTCCCTGTCTTCCAGATTAGAAACGGGGGAATCCTCACTAGCCGGCATGGAACGGAGGGTCACAGCTATAGAAAGGACCCAAATGGCGCAAATAGAGACATTAACGGAACAACAACTCCGCATGGAGGAAATGGAGGACCGGAGCCGCAGGAATAATTTGCGGATCCGGGGCCTTCCAGAAGCCACGGGGACGGAGGACCTAGCAGATACGGCCATAGCCATATTCAGAGCAATTGAAGGCGTGGATCTACCGGAACGTCCAGTGATCGACAGAATTCACAGGGCGCTGGGCCCCAGATCCACAGACCCCCTGCGACCAAGAGACATCATCTGCCGTCTCCATCACTATGTCCACAAGGAACAGGTCCTGCGCAAGGCGTGGGAAGCAGGAGATCTGGAGTTCGATGGAGCTGCAATCAAGATACTACCAGACATTTCCAGATCTACGTTACAGCGACGGGCAATGCTAAAACCTCTGCTGGATCTCGCCCGGAGGAAACTCATCACTTACAGATGGGGATACCCGCTGTCAATCACTTTCCGACGAGAACAGCGGTACTTTAATCTTCGCAGACCGGACGCCCTACCTGATCTATTCGCCTTCATGGGAACAGAACCGATAGAGGTACCGAATTGGTTGGCCTTGCTACCAGGAGCGCAGAATCGTCCGCCCCCCTCAAGACAAAGGGAAGATTCCGACTCGAGACAACAGAGGAACCGCCGCAGACAGAGGGCAGCCTCCCATGACCCACAGCGGGAAGCATAAGGTACTGTAAAATGCCTACTGTGTTTAGCCCTTACTGCCCCACAGAAGAATGCAATCCCCAGTTTTACCCAGTTAACTATTACTGCCTGCAACCGCCACTGTCTGTACGGGAGACCCCAAGCTGAACCAGATGACCCTCCTTCCCTGAGTCCCAGATACCAGCAGTGTTCCCCCCCCCTTCCCCCCCTACCCTGCAATGCGGAGGGGGCTGTTTATATCAGAGCGACACCCCAGGAGGGAAGCACAAGAGTAATAGAGACCCCCGGCGAAAGTGGACCCTGATATGGACGCCAGCTACCCCCCCCGACAACAAGGCTACCCCCAGGAGATATACACAGAAGGGCACAAAAGATCAGGGACCCCCGTCGAGCCGAGGACTGGCTCCTGTATCACCAAGAAACCAGAACTGTCAGATGGAACTTGTTACCTCAGGACGCAGTTAGATGGCTTTTCAGATGGCCGAGTCGTACAGGGAGAGAGCCACCAGAAAGAAATCTACAGCTTATCAGTGACTCCTTGTGAATACTGGAGGGGGTGGGGGAGGTGCGCTGGCACTTACATAGCCACAGGATGACGAGATACTGCTGCCTTGATACCATGATCGAAAAGTTAAATAGATAAGTATTCGTTAGTCGTTATCTGCTAGAAGACACCCCACGGGGGGAACAGGGATACTATATATACAAAAGGCCACATGTGTTTAGACAGAACCCCTGGTCCCACAACCGGGGGGGGGGAGACGCTGGAACATTGTAGGGGAAGAGGGAGGAATATGCAACTGATAATGAGCCTCAGGAACTGTGCAGAGAACGGGATACACATATGTACAAGATCAGAGGATAGATAAGAAGGGGGAAAGACAACAGAAGGAATAGAGACGGGCTGATTTAAAAGGTAATATACTGATCTGAGTCTAGCCAGTTAATGAGCATGGGATGCCATAGAAGCAGTCGCTCCGCCTCATGCCCCTATAGCACTTAACCCCTCCCCGGGTGCTGACACAGAGAGGAAAGGTGAGGACTTCTTTGCCCCATGGGCCCTAGAGTCTACCCAGACAACAGCAGACGGGAGACACAGTGAATCTGGGGAAGGAACCTAAAGCGAGGAGGAAAATCAGCTGGGGCCACCTAGAGGACCATAATGTTTTGGCAGGGTAATGACCTATACCAGTTAGATTGCAACAGTTATACATGTTGAAGTTGTTGGCAGACAAATTCTGAAAATACCATCAGGAAATTGAAATGCATAGATGTACACATAACCTTGTTGGCAGAGGGGGGACGGCGGAGAGCTCACCGTTATGAGCCTTGGCCTTCCACTCCTCTACATAGGATAGCGCATCTCGGCAGGGGACGCTTTAAAACTCCCCGACCGACACGCGCAGATTTAAACTAAGTTAGATAGGGTTTAGGTACTAGACCTAACCCCAACTCGGTAGTCAAATACCAATCCTTTGTTTCCTTTCTTCCTTTTCCTCTCTCCGACTGCACTTATTCCATCCCTTTCTCTACTACTGATACTACACCACTCACTCTCCCCCTCCTCCCTCCCTAAACCCCGACCCTTGATACCCCTACCCATCCCCACTGCTCAGCACAACATGTCAATACAGAAATTGAAAGTGATGTCCCTAAACGTTAAAGGGCTGAACACCCCAGAGAAGAGACGTATTTTAATGACGGAACTGAAGAGGAACAAAGTAGATGTAGCACTCATACAGGAGACACACTTTAAAGACACCAGGCTACCTTACCTCCGCAACAGACACTATCCTATTGCCTACCACTCTCCTAACCCAACTACCAAATCTAAGGGGGTGTCTATATTAATATCCAGCAAAGTCCCCTGGCAATGTCAGGGTCACCAGATAGACCCCACAGGCCGGTATGTTTTTATTAAAGGACTAATAGGGGCCACACAACTAACACTAGCGACGGTATATGCCCCCAACGAACGACAGGCCACGTTCCTAGAGGAAACCCTGGAAACACTCCAGAGATTCATGGAGGGACAATTAATACTAGGCGGAGACTTCAATGCACCCCTAATACCAACAGTAGACACTTCTCAGGGGAAAACATCAATACCCATCTCTCAACTTAAACGCATGACTAAGGCATTCCATAGACTGCAGCTAATAGATGCTTGGCGCCTGCAGCACCCGAGCGATAGGGACTACACATATTACTCCCCCGTACACCAAGTGTACACCAGAATCGACTATTTTATGCTCCCCCACAGTCAACTACAAGCAATTGAAACCACTGACATAGGGAACAAAACATGGTCTGACCACGCCCCTATATTCTTGACGTATAACCTCACCGACATCTCCTCCCCAAGACACAGGTTCTGGCGACTAAATGAGAGCCTCCTCCAAGACCCAGAAATCCTAGCGGAAGTCACCAGAGAATTAAACTTTTATTTCACAGAAAACGACCAACCGAACTGCGAGCCAGGGACATTGTGGGAAGCCCATAAGACGGTGATAAGGGGGACCCTTATTAAACATGGAGCTAGGATAAAAAAAGACAGAAACCAGAAATTGACCCAACTTCTAGAAGACCTAAAAAGGACAGAAGCCAGACACAAACACGCCCCTACCCCAACGCTAGCATCGGATCTAGAAAATATCAGGAAACAAATAAACAACATACTCCAGTACAGAGCCAAAGCAGCTATTCAGATATGTCGAAAAAATACATATGAATCCGGGGATAAATGTGGGAAACTTTTAGCTCAATCAGTTAAAGACATCAGATTATCATCATATATCCCATACATTAACAAACCAGGGGGAGACAAAGCAGTTCTACCCAAGCAAATTACAAAGGAGTTCCAATCCTTTTATACCAACCTGTACAATTTGCCTCTAGGGACAGCATCTCACCAAGAAATGGAGGAATACATATCCTCAGCCCAACTCCCAACCCTGCCCCCAGAAACTCGGACCGACTTAGAAGCGCCCATAACCATGACAGAACTGCAACAGGCCATTAAGCAGATGAAGCCAGGTAAAGCACCAGGACCAGACGGCTTCACCCTACAATACTACAGAACACTGATGCCAATACTAGGACCCCGGCTATTGAAGCTATTTAATGCACTAGGTGAAGGAGGTACACTAGCCAGGGATACGTTGCGCGCACACATCTCCGTGATTTGGAAAGAAGGAAAGGATCCAGCGATATGCGGCAGTTATAGGCCCATATCGCTGTTGAACATAGACCTCAAACTATTCACTAAAATTATAGCCACCAGATTAGCAGCTCATCTACAGCAACTCATCCACCTAGATCAGGTGGGCTTCATTCCCTCCAGGGAAGCTAGGGACAGCACAACTAAAGTTCTAAACCTAATATATATCACTAAGACTGCAAAGACCCCTTGTATTCTCCTGAACACAGACGCCGAAAAGGCGTTTGACAGGGTAAGCTGGCCATACATGTTCACGGTACTGAGACGCATAGGATTGGGAGAGGCGATGCTCAACCGCATAGCTAGTATATACAGAAGCCCGACAGCTCAAGTGAAGGCCAACGGAGTCCTATCGGACGCGTTTCCCATCACAAATGGCACTCGACAGGGATGCCCACTGTCTCCCCTACTATATGCTATAGCCCTTGAACCTTTCCTCTCCACGATCAGACGGAACCCTAATATTCACGGAGTGTCGATTGGACAACAACAACATAAGATCTCAGCATACGCAGATGACATGCTCTTTTCAATGACTGACCCAGTGACATCATTGCCGAACCTCCTTAGGGAACTGGAGAACTTTGGGAGACTTTCCAATCTTAAAATAAATTATAACAAGTCGGAAGCCATGGAGATATTAGTCCCAACAGCAGACCTCCAGACCCTAAAAGCAAACTTCCGATTCCGCTGGACCACCTCCGCATTGACCTATCTAGGCACTAAAATCCCACCGGACATAGCTCGGGTATATGAAACTAACTTTCCCCCCCTATTGACGAAGGTAAAAACAATCCTAGAGAAATGGCACAAAGGCATACACTCCTGGTTCGGGAGATGTAACTTGATTAAAATGAGCATCCTACCCAAATTCCTATACCTCTTCCAAGCGTTACCAATTAGAATACCCCCCGTCTACTTTCGTCAAGTGCAAGCGCTATTTACTAGCTTTGTGTGGGCCAAAAAAAAACCGAGACTGCCACGAACCCTGATTACAGCACCAAAACTACATGGGGGACTGGCGCTGCCAGATATAAAAAAATACTATCAAGCCATTCACCTAGGTAGAGTAACAGACTGGAGACGACACCAAGACAGTAAGCTATGGGCCCAAATAGAACAATACCAATCCAACACACCCTTAGGAACAGCAATATGGTGCTTCGAAGCACTACCCCCCAAAATAAAGTCACACCCATTGATTGGGAACACTATGAAGCAATGCAGGCGAGCACTTCTTCAAAATGCCCAAACGACAAAGACATCCCCTATGACACCTATACTGGACAACCCTGGCTTCCCCCCGGGGAACTACCCGACAAGTTTTCAAAACTTGCGACGAAATGACCGTATACTAGCGGGAAGATTTGTGACGCAAGATAGGTGGCCTACTATTGAAGAACTGACAGAACAGGGAGGTAGGTTCGGCCTACCTTTTTGGAACGCAGTGCAGATCCACCATTTCTTGCATAGCATTCCAGACCCACACTTATATAAAAGACCAAAGACCTCGTTCGAGGAAATCCTGACGGGCAAGGAACCCATGACACAAGTATTGTCACAAATGTACGCCATTCTAAATACGCCCTCCCAACGACCGAACTTGAAATGTATAGAACAGTGGGAATCAGAACTGCAATGCACCTTTACCGAGTCCCAGAGACAGAATATGACCAGTTTGACCCTAAAATCCTCCCTCTGCACTAAGATGCAGGAATCAAACTTTAAGATTCTGACAAGGTGGTACTTAACGCCTAGTCGACTGCAAAAAATTTTCCCTGCAACCTCAGATCTGTGCTGGCGATGCCAAAAGGAGAAAGGCACAATGCTACATGTGTTCTGGTCATGCTCCAAGTTAAAGACTTTCTGGAATGCGGTTCGTACCACATCACAGAAATTCACGGAATTTCAGATCCCAGACGACCCAGCATTTTTCCTGCTGCACGTCTCACCCATACCACTGAAAAGGTACAAGAAGTCCATATTGCGACATCTTACTAACGCAGCGAAGTCCTGCATCCCTGCATTATGGAAGCAACAGAACCCACCGACCGTAGCAATGTGGCTACGGAAGGTGGAAGAGGTGAACAAAATGGAAGACCTTATCCTAACATCCCAAGATAAACAAGAACACTATAGGAAAACATGGGCACTATGGAACATGTTTATCCTTTCAGATGAAGGAAAGTCCCTCCTAGAATCCTGAAATAAAAGGAGTTGAGGCCTGCCAAGGACTCAGCGACTAAGTAGACACCAGCATACCCAGACCCACTAAAGGAACTCTTTGAGCATTCCCACCCCCCCCCCCCACCTTATATCCTGTCCCACCCCCCCTCTCCACCACCCCCCCTACTAGTTTCTAGACTGAACTTATTCCTACCTCTCCTCCCTCCCTACTTACTATCCTCCCCTATCATACGATCTTATTGTCCACAAAATGAAAAGTAAATATAACAGAGGCTATACGGGTAGTTACAGATCTCTGTTGATATGCTGTGTTATTGTACTGGGAGGCTGCGACCCCACACGAGATTAGAAGTGGGTGGATGAAGGGAAAAAAAAAAAACAAAATGGTGCATGTATGCCCATCATTAGAAGTGGGTGGATGAAGGTATTCTAATGGTGGGCATACCCACCGATCAATCTTTTTTTTTCGTTCAGCCCACAGGCTGCATGAAAAAAAAGATTACAATACAGTGGTGTGAAAAAGTGTTTGCCCCCCTTCCTCATTTCCTGTTCCTTTGCATGTTTGTCACACTTAAGTGTTTCGGAACATCAAACCAATTTAAACAATAGTCAAGGACAACACAAGTAAACACAAAATGCAATTTGTAAATGAAGGTGTTTATTATTAAAGGTGAAAAAAAATCCAAACCATCATGGCCCTGTGTGAAAAAGTGATTGCCCCCCTTGTTAAAACATACTATAACTGTGGTTGTCCACACCTGAGTTCAATTTCTCTAGCCACACCCAGGCCTGATTATTGCCACACCTGTTCACAATCAAGGCATCACTTAAATAGGAGCTGCTTGACACAGTAAGGTCCACCAGAAGATCCTTAAAAGCTACACATCATGCCGAGACCCAAAGAAATTCAGGAACAATTGAGAAAGAAAGTAATTGAGATCTATCAGTCTGGAAAGGGTTATAAAGCCATTTCCAAAGCTTTGGGAATCCAGCGAACCACAGTGAGAGCCATTATCCACAAATGGCGAAGACATGGAACAGTGGTGAACCTTCCCAGGAGTGGTCGGCCGCCCAAAATGACCCCAAGAGCGCATCGACGACTCATCCAAGAGGTCACAAAAGACCCCACAACAACGTCTAAGGAACTGCAGGCCTCACTTGCCTCAGTTAAGGTCAGCGTTCATGCCTCCACCATCAGGAAAAGACTGGGAAAAAATGGCCTGCATGGCAGAGTTCCAAGGAGAAAACCACTGCTGAGCAAAAAAAACATCAAAGCTCGTCTCAATTTCTCCACAACACATCTTGATGATCCCCAAGACTTTTGGGACAACATTCTGTGGACCGATGAGACAAAAGTGGAACTCTTTGGAAGGTGTGTGTCCAAGTATATCTGGCGTAGAAGGAACACTGCATTTCAGAAAAAGAACATTATACCAACAGTAAAATATGGTGGTGGTAGTGTGATGGTCTGGGGCTGTTTTGCTGCTTCAGGACCTGGAAGACTTGCCATGATAAAAGGAACTATGAATTCTGCTGTCTACCAAGAGATCCTGAAGGAGAATGTCCGACCATCTGTTTGTGTACTCAAGCTGAAACGAACTTGGGTTCTGCAGCAGGACAATGATCCTAAACACACCAGCAAGTCCACCACCGAATGGCTGAAGAAAAACAAAATGAAGACTTTGGAGGGGCCTAGCCAAAGTCCTGACCTGAATCCTATTGAGATGTTGTGGTATGACCTTAAAAAGGCCGTTCATGCTCGAAAACCCTCTAATGTAACTGAATTAGGACAATTCTGCAAAGATGAGTGGGCCAAAATTCCTCCAGGACGCTGTAAAAGCCTCATTGCACGTTATCGCAAACGCTTGGTTGCAGTTGTTGCTGCTAAGGGTGGCCCAACCAGTTATTAGGTTTAGGGGGCAATCACTTTTTCACACAGGGCCATGATGGTTTGGATTTTTTTCACCTTTAATAATAAACACCTTCATTTACAAATTGCATTTTGTGTTTACTTGTGTTGTCCTTGACTATTGTTTAAATTGGTTTGATGTTCCGAAACACTTAAGTGTGACAAACATGCAAAGGAACAGGAAATGAGGAAGGGGGCAAACACTTTTTCACACCACTGTATATGCCAAACAAGGGCCAGCAACGTACTGGTATGTTGCTGGACTTTGAGTGGTTATACCAGAATGATGTCGGCGGGTTTAGGTATTATCTTGGTATCATTCTTTTCAGCCAGCGGTCGGCTTTCATGTAAAAGCAATCCTAGTGGCTAATTAGTCTCTAGACTGCTTTTACAAGCAGTGGGAGGGAATGCCCCCCCTCCCACCATCTTCCATGGTTTTCTCTGGCTCTCCTGTCCCAACAGGGAACCTGAGAATGCAGCCGGTGGTTCCGCCAGCTGACCATAGAGCTGATCAGAGACCAGAATGGCTCCAATCATCTCTATGGCCTAAGAAACCGGAAGCTACGAGCATTTCATGACTTATATTTCGCCGGATATAAACAACGCCATTGGGAAATTAGGAAAGTATTTTATCACACCGATCTTGGTGTGGTCAGATGCTTTGAGGGCAGAGGACAGATCTAGGTTCTAATGGACCCCAATTTTTTTAAAAAAAAGTACCTGTCACTACCTATTGCTATCATAGGGGATATTTACATTCCCTGAGATAACAATAAAAATGATAAAAAATATATATAAATGAAAGTTGAAAAATAAAATAAAAAAGCGAAAAAAAAAAAAAAAAAAAAAAAAAAGCACCCCTGTCCCCTGCTCTCGCGCAAAGGCGAACGCAAGCGTCGGTCTGGCGTCATATGTAAACAGCAATTGCACCATGCATGTGAGGTATCACTGCGAAGGTCAGATCGAGGGCAGTAATTTTAGCAGTAGACCTCCTCCGTAAATCTAAAGTGGTAACCTGTAAAGGCGTTTAAATGCTTTTAAAAATGTATGTAGTTTGTCACCGCTGCACGTTTCTGCGCAATTTTAAAGCATGTCGTTTTTGATATCCATGTACTCGGCCTAAGATCTTCTTTTTTATTTCATCAAATATTTGGGCGAGATAGTGTTTTAGTGCATTAAAATTTAAAAAAGTGTGTTTTTTCCCAAAAAAATGCGTTTAAAAAAATCGCTGCGCAAACACTGAGTGAAAAAAAAAAAAATGAAACACCCACCATTTTAATCTGTAGGGCCTTTGCTTTAAAAAAATAGATATTGTTTGGGGGTTAAACGTAATTTTCTTGCAAAAAAAAATTATTTTCTCATGTAAACAAAAAGTGTCAGAAAGGGCTTTGTCTTCAAGTGGTTAGAAGAGTGGGTAATGTGTGACATAAGCGTCTAAATGTTGTGCATAAAATGCCAGGACAGTTCAAAACCCCCCAAATGACCCCATTTTGGAAAGTAGACACCCCAAGCTTTTTGCTGAGAGGCATGTCGAGTCCATGGAATATTTTATATTTTGACACAAGTTGCGGGAAAAATAATAATAATTTTTTTTTTTTGCACAAAGTTGTCACTAAATTATATATTGCTCAAACATGCCATGGGCATATGTGGAATTACACCCCAAAATACATTCTGCTGCTTCTCCTGAGTACAGGGATACCACATGCGTGAGACTTTTTGGGAGCCTAGTCACGTACGGGACCCCAAAAACCAAGCACCACTTTCAGGATTTCAAAGGGTGTGAATTCACTCCTCGTTGCCTATAACAGTTTCAGAGGCCATGGAATGCCCAGATGGCACAAAATACCCCCAAATTACCCCATTTTGAAAAATAGACACCCCAAGCTATTTGCTGAGAGGTATGGTGAGTATTTTGCAGATCTCACTTTTTGTTACAAAGTTTTGAAAATTGAAAAAAGAAAAAAAAAAAATTTTATTTTCTTTCTTCATTTTCAAAAAAAAATGAGAGCTGCAAAATCATCACCATGCCTCTCAGAAAATAGCTTGGGGTGTCTACTTTCCAAAATGGGGTCATTTGGGGGGATTTTGTGCCATCTGGGCATTCCATGGCCTCCGAAACTGTGATAGGCAGTGAGGAGTGAAATCAAAAAGGCGGTGATTGGTTTTCGGGGGTCCCGTACACCGATAGGCGCCCAAAAAGTCCCCGTACTCAGGAGAAGCAGCAGAATTTATTTTGGGGTGTAATTCCACATATGCCCATGGCATGTGTGGGCAATATATCATTTAGTGACAACTTTGGGCAAAAAAAAAAAAAAAAAAAGTTTGTCATTTTTCCCTGCAACTTGTGGCAAAATATAAAATATTCCATGGACTCAACATGCCTCTCAGCAAATAGCTTGGGTGTCTATTTTCCAAAATGGGGTCATTTGGGGGGGGTTGTGCCATCTTGGCATTTTATGGCCTTCAAAACTGTGATAGGTAGTGATAGGTAGTGAGGAGTGAAATCAAAAATTTACGCCCTTAGAAATCCTGAAGGCGGTGCTTGGATTTTGGGGTCCCGTACACGGATAGGCTCCCAAAAAGTCCCACACATGTGGTATCTCCGTACTCAGGAGAAGCAGCAGAATTTATTTTGGGGTATAATTCCACATATGCCCATGGCATGTGTGAGAAATATATCATTTAGTGACAACTTTTTGTAAACATTTTTTTTTTTTGTCATTATTCAATCACTTGGGACAAAAAAATAAAATATTCAATGGGCTCAACATGCCTCTTAGCAATTTACTTAGGGGGTCTACTTTCCAAAATGGGGTCATTTGGGGGGGGGGGGGTTGTACTTCCCTGCCATTTTAGCACCTCAGGAAATGAGATAGGCAGTCATAAACTAAAAGCTGCGTAAATTCCAGAAAATGTACCCTAGTTTGTAGACGCTATAACTTTTGCGCAAACCAATAAATATACGCTTATTGACATTTTTTTTACCAAAGACATGTGGCTGAATACATTTTGGCTTAAAAGTATGACTAAAATTGAGTTTATTGGATTTTTCTTATAACAAAAAGTAGAAAATATAATTTTTTTCAAAATTTTAGGTCTTTTTCCGTTTATAGCGCAAAAAATAAAAATCGCAGAGGCAATCAAATACCATCAAAAGAAAGCTCTATTTATGGGAAGAAAAGGACGCAAATTTCGTTTGGGTACAACATTGCATGACTGTGTAATTACCAGTTAAACCAGTGCAGTGCGAAATTGTAAAAAGTCCTCTGGTCTTAAGGCTGCAAAATGGTCCGGTCTGAAAGTGGTTAAGGCAGTTTTTCTTGTCAAAAGTATTTTATTTAAGTACAAGGAATGTATACAAGTAACATAGAAAGATTACAACAAATTCAGCATAGGGAAGCTCGTTTGCTAGTGTTCAGATATACAATCATATACAGTGAAATGGGACAATATAAATAACTATAAGCAGTAAAGCATGTGAAATGATGAGAGAAAAAAGGGAAGAATATAATAGTATATTTGTTCAAGAATACATTTTTTTAATTATTATGTATTTATATAGACTCTTGTATCATTTCGTTTCTTAGACAAGCAAAGAGATTGTCATTTAGATAAAATATAGAGCTTCAAAATCATACAAAGAAATAGTTATAAAGAGTGAGAAATAAGGTGAGTAGGAAAAGGGGGGAAGAAGAGAGTATAGAAGCTAGAAGAGAAGAAGAGGGGAGTCCGCGAGGCTAGGTCGAGAGCCACCACTACAATCAGAATTAATCCAGGTTAATGATTATTAGTTATTGTGACAGACCTAGCCGGGACACAGGCTGTTGGAGGGGACTGAATGCGAGCCGATTACCTTGCGATTATGGGCCCTGGTATTTGGGGGAACAGTGCTCTTTGAGCTGCAAGCCTGGGACCCCTGAGCTGGTGTTACTTGGATTCAGGTCCATGCTGGCCCCCCAATACACATAGAATCTGTATGTGTATTTGGCATATTAGCAAGAGGTGCTAGTGTCATGAACTCAAGATGTTAATTGAGTTGGCTGATCCCATTGTCCTCTGCACAATGCAGGAGACGCTCCGTCTGTTACTGGTGGTCTCCTGCTATTGTGATAAAATGTTGTGTGGTTGTAATTATGATAATTTATAATCAACTGTGTTTATCTCGGTGACAAGAAGTCTGGCCTGTAGTGAAATCCTGAGTCACATCGGCTGCTTAAAGGAATTAGCTAATTAGTTTATGTTAAGTTGTTACAGGTGTATTGTTAGAGTAATATGAGAGGGAAGGGGGGACTTCCTCTTCTCCTGCTATATAAATGTCAGTTTGGTTTGGTAATAAATCGTCAGTCCATGTTGGCACCAAGCAAGTGTTGTCTCGTTTGGTGCTTGGGAGCGGTTGGAATATCTTATACCTATATCCAGACTTGAAGGAAGTGATATATGACGAACGCACTCAAGAGGAGTGTAGGGACGTTCCGTCACAGTTATCATTTGAGTTACCATGGCAGCAGCACATTTTTGTCAAGGGTTGGCGTGGTATATGTAATCCAAGGTTGCCAAATCTTTTCAAAACTGGTGATCGTGTCCATTTCGATAGCTATCATCTTGGCATGGGTCATATAATAATTAATTTTGGCTTTTGTTTCAATTAGAACTAATGTTCTAATGAGTTTTCCAAGCTTTTGCTAAAGTTTGTTTAGCTGCTGTGAAGAGTTGCACTAACAACTTAAATTGGGAATATGTTATGAATTCAGGCTTCAAATTGAGTAATGCCGTTGCTGGATCAACAGGAACTGTTTTACCAAGCAGTTTAGTTGCAATTATGAATATTTCCTTCCAAAATGTTTGTGCTAATGGACACGTCCACCAGATATGAAAAAATGTGCCCAAATCTGAGCATCCTCGGAAGCATTGTGCCGGATAGTTTTGTACATATTTAGCCACTCTAGATGGAACCAAATACCACCTTGTCATCACTTTATAATTAGCTTCAACCGCTAATACATTAGGGGAAGCTGTTTTAACTGTGGACCATATTTGGTTCCAATCAGAAATATCTAGTGTACGCTCTAAGTCTTCTTCCCATTTCTGGACATAAGACGGGCTATTTTTATTGGAATATACCAGTAAGTGAGAATATAAGGTAGAAATTGTTCCTCTAGCGTGGGGATCCTTTTTACAAATGTTTTCAAAACTGGACATATGTGCTAATTGGGGTAATGTGTTGAATAAGGGTGTGAAAATTTTTTTGATTTGGAAATATCTGAATAATTCCGATTGTGGTAAACCATATTTTTCACAAAGGGTGGTAAAAGGGATAAATGAAGATGAGTGTATAAATTTATGCAAATTTAGAACATTTCGGGATGTCCATTCTTTAAAAGATTTAGGGGACACCCATGTTGGATAGAAGGCAGGGTTTCTATAAAATGACAATAATGGATTGTGTAAAGATTGTAATTGATTGCTCTTTTTGAATCTATCCCAAAGGGATATATAGTGTTTGGTAATAGGATTTTTTTAGGTCTTTTCGGTCTTTAGATGAGATCCATAATAAATTGGATATTGGAATAGGATCACATTCCCTGGCTTCAATTGATACCCATAATGGGGTTTCTTGATATGCATGGTATTTAGCAAGACTCGCTATATGTGCGGCTCTATAGTAATATGCAAAATTGGGACAGCCTAGGCCTCCGTTAAGCTTGGGGAGATATAATGTGTGCAATTGTATTCTTGGTTTGGATGCTCACCATATAAATGACGACACTTTCTTTTGTATTATTCTTAAATGATAAGCTGGGATCGGTATTGGTAGTACTCTAAATAAATAAAGTAGTTTCGGTAATATCGTCATTTTTACAGAGTTGATTCTTCCGAACCATGACAATGGAAGATGAGACCATGAATTCGTTAAGTTAAAGAGCTTTTTTAACAGTGGGGGATAGTTAATTTTAAATAGGTCCGCTAAAGATGCTGTTAGATGAACTCCTAAATATGGGATTAATCTGTCTGACCAAGTAAAAGGGAGGCAAATTTTTGCTGAGTTCAGTTCTATGTTGGAAAGAGATACATTTAGTGCTTGGCATTTTTGGGGATTTATATATAATCCAGAGATTTTGGCAAATACATCAAGAGTAGGAATGAGGTTTGGGCCTGATACTTGTGGAGAGGAAAGAAATAGGAGGATATCATCTGCGAAAAGACAAAGTTTGTGTTGATAACCTCCTATTTCAATTCCAGTTATGTTGGAATTTGTTCTAATTGCTTGTGCAAGCGGCTCTATTAGTAGGGCAAATAATAAAGGAGATAGTGGACAGCCTTGTCTCGTGCCTCTTTCTATGTTGAAAAAATTGGATTTGTACCCAGCATATTTTATGTAAGCTTTTGGTTCATTATATAATGCCATAATCCAATTTGTAAAGGTTGGGCCAAACCCCCATTTCTGTAGTGTATAATTCAAGTATGGCCATGATATAGAGTCAAACGCTTTTTTGATGTCAAGTGAGAGAAAGCAAGCAGGAATACAGCGTTTTTTGGCTATATGTGCTAGAAGGGTCGCTCTACGTACGTTATCACTAGCCTGTTGGGAGAGTATGAAGCCTACTTGGTCTCTATGCACAAGGGTACCAATGATTTTATTCAGACGAGATGCTAGACGTTTTGCTAATATTTTAATGTCTATATTTAACATTGAAATGGGGCGAAAATTTGAGCATAAAGTATCATCTGATTGGGGTTTAGGTATCATACAAATGATAGCTAATAGAGATTCAGGTCTAAAAGATTTGTTTTTTAATAAGTCATTGAAAGCTTCTGCGAGTAAGGGGGAGAAACAATCCGAAAAAGTACGATAATAGAGGGCCGAGAAACCATCTGGACCAGGTCTTTTGTTAATTTTTAGTGATTTAATAGCTTCTGCTACCTCGTTTCCGGTGATGGGTTTTTCTAGTGACATCATTTGGGGCTCAGTCATTTGGGGTAAGTTAATATTTGAGAAAAAGGAATCAGCTGTATCAATATTAAATGTATTAGATTTTATATATAGGGTTTTTAGATAAGAGCTGAATTTTTGTACAATTTGAAGGGGATTGTCTGCTATTTTAAGACTAATAGGTTTAAAGGATTTATTAATAGAATTTAATGCCCTTGAAAAATATGTACTTGGTTTGTTAGAATTCTTATAGAATGCATGTTTGGTTCTCCGTAGTGATTTATCAGCTGATTCGGTTAGAAAAAGGTCGAATTCCAATCGTGCTTTTTCTAAACGAGTTTTTGCCTAAGGGGTAGGATTATTTTGAAAAGCTAAAAATGATGAGTTGAACTCTGTTTCTAGTTGTCGCATAAGCAATATTCGTTCACGTTTAAGTATTTCTGACTGTCGCTGGATAACTCCTCTTAAGACAGGTTTGTGGGCCTCCCATAGTGTAAGAGAAGAAATGTCAGTACTAGTGTTATTTGTTAAGTATTCTTTTAGAGCCTGTTGGATCGTGAGGCAGTGAGAGGGATGTTTAAGCAATACGTCAGGTAGATACCATGTAGGGTCACGCCCCTTGGGCATAATAGAAGCCACTGAGGTAAAGACGGCATTATGGTCAGACCAAGGTATGGGGATAATGTTGGATGCGACTATTTCAGGTACCATCCCTGTTATAAAAATGTGATCTATGCGCCTAAACGATTGGTGGGGGTTTGAGAAATATGTGTAATTTCTTCTTGTTGGGTTAGATTCTCTCCAAGAGTCAATCAAATTGTGTCTAGAGAGGAGTTGGGATAAAGATTTTTTGTTCTGAGAGTGTAAAGAGGTGTAGGGGGTTTTGTCCAGAAATGGGAAGACAACCTGATTGGAGTCTCCACATACAAAGATTGATCCCATTTTATGGGTTTTTATGACTTGGAATAGATGTGATAAAAAGGGTAAAGGTTGATAATTTGGAGCATAGTAAGAGACCACAGTTACTGCTGTGTCCATAATATATCCTGTTAGGATTAGGTAACGGCCTTCCGGATCTTTTATTTCTGAGTGTTTAGTGAATGGAGTGGTATGGTGGAATGCGATGAGAGTACCACGTTTTTTTGTTAGTGCTGAGGCTGTGTATACTTGTGGATATGAAGTATTGAAAAATTTGTGAGTTGAGATCGGGGTAAAATGGGTTTCTTGTAGACATACTATGTGCGCTTTTTTAGCTTGAAATGATCGAAAGGCTTTTATACGTTTTTGTGGCACATTGAGACCCTGTACATTTAAGGATAAAATATTTAAAGGAGCCATGGCTGCTGAAACAACAATCTATACTTACTAGTTGTCAAGGTGCAGTGACTATTCGGCCTAGCCTTCGCGGACATGAAGAAAAGGAAAAGGTATCCAGAAGTAGGGTGGATTAACTTAAAAAGAGAGTAAAATATAGTAGAAGTCATAAAGCAATTAAATATTATGTAAGAATAAAAAGATTGGAGAAGTACCCATGTTGGGGTTAGAAACCCCCCAACAGGGGATAGAAGACCTTCGTCAGATCCCCACAATTTCTTATGGGGAACTGAGGAAAGCCAGGTGAGGCACATGTTAAACCTGTGTATGGGGAATCCGCCTTAAAAATTAAAAAAAAACAGTAGTTAATTTCAAGAAAATAAGTTTTGTCATTATAAAATTATAGGGAAGTGTGTCCTCTTAATGTAGATTTGTTGAGGACTAATATTATTTTGTGGGATATACGTCCTAGGATATATATATATATACACACATATATATATATATATATATATATATATACACACATATATATATATATATATATATATATATATATATATATATATATATATATATATATATATATATATATATATATATATATATATATATATATATAAAAAAAAGGGGGGTAATGACTAAGGATTATAAATAATTGTTTGTTGTTGAGATCATTTATGTTGAAGAAGAAACAAATAATAAAAATAAAAATAAACATAAGAATAAATTAAAAATAGGGAATAAGAGGACCAGTCTACCCATAGTGAGGATATAACGAGAAAAATAAACTAAATTGTGGGACAAACGCGGTCCAGAAAATAAAATATTATGTTTAAATTATAGAGTAATACATTGAAGTATCATTTTAGAAATGATTCTCGACAAGGGTGGTTGCTCAACAATTGTAGCTAAAAGTGCTATTAAAAAAAAAAAAGTAATCAGCCCAACTACTAAAGGTAACCATTCAGATTAAAAATGAGTGGGAGAGGATAAAAAAAATAAAAAATAAATAAAAAATGAAAGTATTCACTTATTAGTAATTGTATTTCATTACTAAGAAGTAATTAGATTTGAAGAATAAAATACAAAAATATAGAAAATAAACGTATATCCGTTAAATTTGGACATTTAATGATAGGGTATCATTTATCTTATCTTTTTTTTTTTTTTTTTTAATTTCTGTTATCTCAGTAATTTCTGTTACCTGTTTAACCAAGAAAGATAATTTGCAGTATTTCAGTGAATAAATCCAGTAATTCAATTTCATTACTGTTTTCCCATAAAGTATGTAGCCCAACTACTGATTTTAACCCTTCATGTTAAAAATAATTGGGAGAAGATAAAAAATAAAAATAAAAAATGAGAAAAAATATAAAGTGAAAAAATGTACTTCTCTGTAATTTTATTTCATCACTAAGAAGTAATTAGATTTAAAAAAAATATTTAAAAAAAAAAAATAAATAAATAAAAATATATAAAATGCAAAAATATAGAAAGAAAACTTGTCCTTTTAATATGGACAATTAGTGCTAGGGAATAATTTTACATTTTAAAATTACAGTTTTCCCAGTAATTTCTGTTTACTGGTTAACCAAAATCGATATTTTCACTATAGTTTAGAAAATAAATTCAGTAATTCATTTTCATTACTGTGTTTCCATATAGCTTAGCATCAGTCGGAGTCAATTAGGCACAGTTCCTAGGGATGCATCATTAGTCCATGGCGTCATCTTGTCCTTGGCGTGAGGGTACGAATCTTCCTCTTTTGTGTGTATGGTGGTTGCCGTTTCTTGTTTCAGATTGGGATGTGTTCCGGAGGGAAGAGGCAGATGCTGATCTTCTTCTTGAAGTAGAGGTTGAAGGTGTCCCTTCAATCAGGTTGAGGTCTTGGAGTGCTTGCTGAAGTTCGTCAGGGGTTCTGCAAAAGAATCTGGTCCCTTGATGGGTGAAACGAAGGGAGAATGGGAAGCCCCATTGGTATTTGATGTTATGATTTTGGAGTTCCAATAAATGGGGTTTCATTGCCCGCCGTTTGGATATTGTTAATTGGGATAGGTCTGCAAAAAGCTGAAAATTGTGACCTTGAAAGGATAAATTGTTCTTTTCTCTTGCTGCTTCTAGAAGTTGTTCTTTCGTTCGATAAAAGTGAAACTTTGCAATAATATCTCTAGGGGGGCCATCAGCTTTTTTGGATGTAAGAGCTCTATGTATTCTGTCCATCTCCAATCTTTCAATGGGTATTGCTGGTTGTAGCTCCTGACAGAGTGCTGTTATAGTTGATTGCAGGTCTGTGATTGACTCAGGTAAGCCTCTGAAGCGCAGATTAGACCTTCTGGCGCGATTCTCAAAATCTTCAAGTCTGTTCTGCAGAGTAATATTTTCCTCTTTGAGGTTTTCCAATTCTGTGAAAACTTCTTGTGTATTTATTTCAAAATCTTCTACTTTCATTTCTAACGTTTCAGTTCGTCGTCCCAGCTCTCTAATTTCTTTAGTAAGATTGTTAGTAATTTGCTCTGAGGTTTGTTGTAATGCTTTATGAAGCATTCTTTCAAATTGCTTCAAAATGCTGGATGGGATAGTAGAGTCTGTTTGTGAGGTATTTTGCATGTTTAAATTGGTTTCAGAGTCAGATTCAGAGTCCCCTGAGGAGATCATTTTTGTCTGTTTTAGTTTAGTTTTCTGGTCTGAGGTAAAAGCACCTGAGGTGAAATTGCCTGAGGGGAGCGGGGCCTTCTTCACTATACGTTTCCCCTGAGCGCTGTTATGGGGGTTGATTTTAGATTTGTTCCTGGCACCACCTAACACCATTTTGATGTGTAAATGTTCCCCTCACCTCACAGGAGGATAAGACGTAGATGTGGAAAGGTTCCGTGTCCGTGAGTTGTCTTTATATCGCGGTTTGTTCCCCTCACAGAGCAGAGCTCTAGCCCGACATTACCGCCTTGCTAGCCTCCACACATGCTCCCAGTTAAGGCAGTTTTTCAATTTTTTTGGTGTAACAAAATACAGATTCAAGGCTCTTTAACAAAGTTAAAGGCTGGGGCAGCATTCAATCTGTATGGTTTTATTTATTTATTTTAATTTTTATTTTTTCTTCTTTTTTTTTCTCTTAAGGGAAAAGATTTTTTTTTCTTTCTTTCCTATATCACCTTATTTTTATTTTTTTTGGTGATTCTTCAGTTTTGCTTGGCTATGGTCAAAAAAAAAAAAAAAGAGGGGAGTATGGGGAACATTACATGGAGAACATTTAAAGCGATTAGAAAGGTTGATATAGAATATTAAAGCTTCCCTGTAGCATTGTGGGTCAAGTTCCAACAGTTTGTGTTTTCCTCTTACGATAGGGGATAATCGTTTTATATGAATTTAGGTCATTGTAGCTATTATCATGACACTAGTAATATTAGGGTTTAACAACAGTCATGTGACTATTTTCTGTGTAAATGTGACATCCAATCCTCTCTACAGTTCTAATATTGGGCAGTCATCAGATGTGGTCATTGATTTTTTTTTATGTTGGTCAGGTTTTCCTTTTAGTGCCATAATAAGTTCAAAGAGCATTGCGTGAATATAATATAGATATACTGGGACTGGTGAGACTCATAGTGATTGGCAAATAGCAGGGAGTATAGTACAATTGTACTTAAAAGTATTTTAGTTTGATTGTTCCCGAAGCCACTAGTGACTGGTGACATCACACCTATCCATATTCTGAAATCAAGTTATTTTTGTCTGCGTAGACGACACTGCGTAATCTGCACATAGAACTCTCAAAGTGGAGACCTCTTCTGTAGCCTGCTAAAGGCAGGAAGGTACAGTAGCTACCCATGGTAGCCAAGGACGGAGCTATACAAAAAGAAGGAGTTCCCCCTGGGATAGTGGGGTTTTTAGGCAGCAAGAATTTTACAAAAAAAAAGGGTATTAAAATAAATGTAGAGTGAGAAGCTCAGTGTATCAGAATTGGTTTAAGATGTTTATTCATGTCAAAAAAGATGACAAGTGGAATATAAAACAGGGAAGTGGGAAACCTAGATGCCTATATCACACGGACATAACACAGCCCTACAGTGTAATTAACCTATCATCCCACCCCCTATCAGTTGCGGAAAGAAATGTCCTATCACGAGGACTAACCTTCTGTCCCCAACAAAACTGTGACATATTTGGAGTGATCGTCGATTTGCAACTCTTTGCACGCAGGCTCCTACTCAAGAGCCTGCATGCAAAGACTGACAATATCGACGACACAGACTGGTCCAGTTTTAGCATGAAAGAATTTAAGGCCCTACGTGATCTAACTCTTTTGTATCAAGAAAATAACACCATAGATCTTATTGATCAAATAGATTTGGAAGCCCTATTGGAGGATGCTGGTAAGTCGCAGCAAACTCCGACTACCAGTTTCAAAAAACCCTCCTCAAAGTTTCCGCCCCTTAATTTAAATCCCAGTATAGAAACATTCATTAACCAAGTTCTTCGAGATTTGGGTAAACTTACCCCCAAAAAAAACCCTCCAAATAATCTGAGTCATGGTGAAATCGATGCGATGGATAGGCTCTGCAAGAATATAGATGTCACAATCAAACCATCTGATAAGGGTGGCAACGTGGTCCTGATGGATAACCAGGACTACGTTGACATGTGTCAAGCTATTCTTAACAATAGGGAATGGTATAAGAAGGTACCTATGGAAGCAATACATATCTCCTATGTCAAATTCTATGATATGGTACACCTTTCCTTTTTGAAAGGCACCATCTCAAAAGAACAATATGAGTTTATTCGAGTCAAACATCCACGTGTAGCTACGTTTTATAGTTTACCTAAAATACACAAAGGCAAAAAGAAACCGCCCGGGCGACCAATAGTCTCTGGTAATGGGAGTAGTTCCGAAAACCTTAGCAAAGTGATTGATTCATTCCTGCAACCCTTTGTAATTAGTCTACCTTCGTTCCTAAAAGATACTATTCACCTACTATTCACAGTCGCTGATATGTTGCTTTCGGCGGAATCCTGGTTGGTGGCTATTGATGTGGAGGCCCTGTACAGCTCGATCCCCCATACCAAGGGGATCGAGACTGTACAGGGCATACTTACACGGAGCCAAAAATAGGATCATGACCTCAACAAATTCATCGTTGAAGGTCTGGAGTACATCCTAACCCAAAACTTTTTTGTCTTCGAGTCAACAACTCCCACTACCTCCAGGTGCAAGGCGTAGCCATGGGCACATGCTGCGCACCGGCTTATGCCAACTTGTACCTGGGGGAGTGGGATAAATCCCTCCTGGATGACGTGGACCTCCTCGTGTATACCAGCCACATCAAAATGTGGCTGCGTTACATCGATGACGTCCTCGTCGTCTGGGAGGGACCTGAAGCACTATTATTGGAATTTTTTGATCGCATTAACATTAATTCATTTAATCTCAAGTTTACCATGACCCATGATCCCAATGCCATCACCTTCCTCGATGTCAAACTTTTACGCAACTCTCAAAGTAAAATCTCAACCACACTGTTTTGAAAGAGCACAGCTGGAAATACTATCCTGCATGCATCAAGTTGGCATCCAGATATCCTCAAAAACTCCATCCCATATGGACGGTACTTATGGCTACGTCGTAACTGTTCCGAAGATTCTTCCTTTAAAGCTGAGGCGGGTGAACTACAGAAAAGATTGCTGGCACGTGGCTACAGCCGTTCATGCCTACGGAAGGCATACAATAGAACAACATCAGAAACTCGTTGTTAAATGTTGTCCAAAAAGAGGAATGAGGTGAAGAGTTCTAAAAATGATCCCACCCGGATCATTCTCCGTTTTTTCTCAACAACACAAGGCAATCCGAAGTATTATAAACAAACATTGGACTATCCTTATGGATGATCCAAAGGTGAATGGTTTCATCTCCGATCATCCGGCAATTACCTTTAAAAGGGCCACTTCCCTTAAAGACAAGCTAGTGCAGAGCGAGTATAAAAATGAACAAAAACGGCTGCGACATTGCTCGGTGTTCGGTTCTTTCCCCTGTGGCCATTGTTCCTTTTGTCAGTACATCAGACGAGAAAGGATTTTCAGCCTCCCCAATGGAGCAATTTTTAAACCCTCACACTATGCCAACTGCCAAACTAGGGGCATAGTCTATCTCATGTCCTGTGAATGTGGGGCCTTCTATGTGGGGAAGACGAAGCAGGAGTTTCACCGCAGGATGTCAAAACATGTATACTCCATGCAAATTGGAAACCACTATTTACCTTTGGGCAGACATGTTGTTGTAAAACATAACTATAAAATGCCCCAAATATCCTTCACCGCCCTCGACCGGGTACATATTCCCGGTCGAGGCGGTGATTGGAATAAGATTCTTTTGCAGCATGAGCAGAGATGGATCTTCAATCTTAGGGCAAATTTGCCTCCGGGATTGAATGAATCCATCTCATATGCGCCCTTTTTGAGGGGTTTCGTGTCTGGTAAAACCCAATAATATTCTTAAAATCATCCTGCGGTCTTTCACTCCTGCTTCGTCTTCCCCCTCTATTCTAGAGAGCCCCCCCCTTCCCCTTCCATGCTCCCTCGATAACCTCACTATGACACTCTATAAATGTGTACAATAAAGAACACAAGACTTCCAATGTTTTGTTGCAATACACCCAATATGTGATTATTCTTGCATATAGCATAAGATATTTGTAACCATGAAGGTATTATTATGGTACTTTCAATATGCTAATCTATACACAAGATACTCTTTAAATAATAATAAAGTTTTAATGTTATGAGTATTATAGATTACGTGATGTATATAGCTCCAGTCTATCAGAGTGAAATATATGGTATTATACAATCTCATGTAATGTTGTTGTTTTATTTTTTCCCCCCTCATCTTTCCTCTCAGGTGGCGCCCTCTTGTGTCTCTTGTCGGCGTGACCGGGCGGGTGTTTATCATGCCATCTGTGCCTTCCCAGCAAGGGGAAGGGATTGGCCTTTTCATTTTGGCCCTCCCTCTATCCTGTCCCTATGGACGTCCAGGCAGGCTGGGCGTTCCTGTTGGGGATTGGTCCTCTGCTGGCGGCGTCCTGTAGCATTCACGGACGCATCGCTGAGTTGTGCGCATGCGCGGGGCCCCGTGCGTGCGCGCACGGCGATGACGTCACGCCGTTTTGCGACGTGAATGACGCAGATGCGGGGCCTCGCCCCTTCAGGATGCCGGGGGGGGGTACACACTAGGCGGACCTGCATGGCCGCCATCTGGGGCCACCGATCGGCACCTGTGGGTGCATCACCAGGGGGGGGCGTGGCCCACTTGCGAGACCTGACCAATCACCATTATGCACCTGCGTATATAGCCATGTGGAGTGGAGCACAAGACCCCACTTCCGCATGAGCATGTGCTCTGCATCTGTCCAAAAACAGTGAGTAATATTTACATGATTATTAGAGCTTGCTGGTCAGTTATGACACTGGAAGAACAAACGTTAATCTCCCTTTCTTCTTTTCTCATTATCTGCAGACTGTACTATAGATCCTGTCCTTTATACAGAGGTTCCACTCTGATCTGGACAGGGGTACTTTGAGCCTCATATATAGAACCTCCTGGGGTAAAACCCAAGCATTCAAGGTAATACCAATCGCTTTTTGCCCATCTATTGGGCAACACTTTCTTCTTCATACACCTCACACTCACATGCATTTCTTCTGCTCTTCTTTCCTCTCCTTCTTTCTCTTCCTTCTCCCTTTCCCTCCCCTTTTCACTATTCACATATCCCCTACACTATTTCACCCCTTGTCCTCACCCATTTCTCTCATCCCCCTTCCCTTCTCCCCCAAACACTCACACATCACACTTCACATTTTCATTATTTTTTTCACTTCCATTGTCCCCTGAGTGTGATTTGCATATTGTCTTCCCTTCACTCTATGTTTCTAGGCATCATTATCCATATATATATATATATAATTTTTTTTTTTTTTTTTTTTCACACACTCATTTATTTAATGGCACTTTCTTGCACTATGTCCCACCCTTTCACAAACCTGTCCTCCCCCCTTCTCTTTCACAAACCACCCATACTACACACCCCCATCCCCCGTTCACATTCACTCACGTCACATCCCTCCCCATCTACCTTCCCAATCAATCTCCCCCCCCTCCCCCCTCTTTTCCTTCTTCCTTTCATACACTCACCTCTTTCCCCCCTATTTACTATTTCACTTCTCTCTCCCCCTTCCTTCCCTTCCTCTCCCTTGTATATGAAGCGCCTCATATATTTGCCCTCTCCCCGCCATCCCCCCCACCTCCCTTTCCTCTTCCCTCTTGTCCCCAGTCCTTCCTTCCCTTTTCCCTTTCCCTCTCTTCCCGTCTTGCCCCTTCCTTTCTTTTCCTTCTTTCCCTTTTTTCTTGTTTCCTTTCCCCTCTCCTTCAAATATTCTTTTTTTTTTTTTCAACCTCCCCCTTTCTCCTCCCCCCCCCCCTTCTTCTGGCCTTTTTTCTCCCTTCCTCCTATCCCCTCTCTTTCTTCCCATATACTCTACGGTAATCTGCCAGCCCCTGTCTGGATATCCAATATATAGCCCAATTTCTTGTATTTTAACAACCAAGCAAAACTATGTATACCTCCATAGAGTACTCTATGCCGTGCAGATGAGAAACACAGCTTCCTCTATTATATCTATGATAGTCATTCTACCCCTTAACACAATAATACCATTTCAAGGGATATACACCCCCCCCCATTCCCTGTTTTCGCACAGTATGCCCATGGTGATATCTGGGTTCATTCCAGGGGTCTCTCATCGCGGATGTGCCGCTGCTACTCCACCCCTCCCTTCTGCCTCCCTGGTGCTCCGGTGTTTCGGTTGGCGTGTCAGCTATAAGTGTGACCCTTCGCAAGTTACATATGGCCTGGACGTTCATCCTACCCTAACCTGCCTATAGGAGCCACTTTTTGGAGACCACCTGGAAAAGCTGACGGGAGTTTTATGAATTTCTCATACAGATTACCCTACGTACCACACACATACTGGTAAATATGCCTGTAAAACTGCATGACTATACTTTTAATACGCATGGACACAAATGCGACACACATTCAATATTGAATCGAATAGCTGTTGTTACGTTGTCTTTTATTCCAACAGACAAAAACACTCCGAAGAAGACCTAGAAAAATCACAGGTCGAAACGCGTCAGGTTTTGCTGCATTTACCCCCCCTGTTATATCAGTTGAGGTGTTATATGCTATCTGTTGGTTTTCTGTATGGGCTTATGTTTTATATTCCACTTGTCATCTTTTTTGACATGAATAAACATCTTAAACCAATTCTGATACACTGAGCTTCTCACTCTACATTTATTTTGATACCCCTTTTTTTTTTTTTTGTAAAATTCTTGCTGCCTAAAAACCCCACCATCCCAGGGGGAACTCCTTCTTTTTGTATTCAATCCCGGGGTGAGCGGCAATCCCCTCTCCTGCATATGTGTCATTTCCTTTCTTTTTTAGGACGGAGCTATATGCCCAAATGTTTGTCACCAGCACTGAACATAGCTGCCGTAAAAGGAGTTAGTGGTGAGTTGCGATGGCAACAAGACCCCCCTGGACACGTCAAGTGTCACACACACATACACAGTGGTATTCAGCAGAAGGTGGAGCAGAGTTACTTGCAGGCATATGACAATGGAGAAAGAAAGATGAGGGATGGAAATCAGACACCTGGCTAAAGAACGTAGAACATTCAAATTGTTACACATGTCACTGGGAAAGGGGTCTCACTTTATGTTGCAGTATATCTATGGCAATTAAAAGGTCCTTACTGCTCAGACTTACCAGACACGCATTCAAATGAATGCTTATGTCTCAAATGTACTTGTGTTTTTCTTTCTCTACCTCTGTCCACATTAATAAAGTATAATCTTAGAAAGCCCTGATAGCTGCTCCAAAGGCCATTACTGTATGCTGTATCCAATTGGAATCACCATGGAAGACTGTCCCAGAAGCAAGGGCAACATGACCAAATTGACATTATGGACTTTCGCACTATTATTATTGGACAGTTGAGAACAAGGAGCCTCATGTTTTTTTCCCCCTTCGTTTTTTTTGGGGTGTGTTTTTATTTTTTTTATTTATCGTAGGATTTTTCTTTTATTATGGACTTATTACATCCAGAACAAGTGATGACTACCGATACTGGGATCCAGAAATGTGAACTGTAGAGAAATGGAGAGTTTAAAAGTTTTTGTTTTTTTTCTTCTCAAAGAGTTTTATTTAATTTCAGAGGGCAAAGCCGAAAGTTCCAAATATTAAAGAAGATTGCACATAAACCATTATTCTATGTGTGGCCGAGTCTCACATTCTCAACTGGCCACAAGGGGCCATCTGTTGCCTTATGAGTTTATGTGAAATCTCCATTAATAGCTGTGAAATATTGTAATTATGAATATATCTCTTTTGGCTTGCAGCTATGATAGTGGTGCCAACCGCCTTCCTCCCAAGCTCTTGTTAATTGCAGACAATGCGGGGCCGAGGCTTGTATATACAAACAATGGAAAGCCAATTCCATTGTTTGTCACCTATTCACTTCCCAGGACCATTCAAGTGTATTTTCATCACTAGGATTTTCATTAAAGGGCTTAGGAAAGCTAACCAATCAAAAGTCACGCTAGGCCAGTCTATGGGGCAGCAGAATTAAGGGGATATACTCAGAGAAAAAGGCGGCAACTTACTCTTTCGGGGAAACCAGCCAGCAGAAGATGGAGCCGAGGTAGGATGGCAGCTAGCAGGGGAAGGTATGCCCTGCTACTTGTAACTAAACATGCTTGTAGATCACAGTCTGAAGGAATATACTCTATATTCCTTCATGTATATATTTTATTTCAACCTAGTATTTTATGCCTTGATGTAAGACCATAGCTAGAGATTTGTGTATTAGCTAGACTTTTAACTACCTTTTAATAAATGCTATTATATTTAAAGCTTTTCCTCCTGGTCAATAGAACTCTTATTTAACCCATATCATATTTTGTGAGTAATAAATCAGAAATACAGATTTTAGAGGTAACACAAGATATACATGAAGGCAATAGACAGGTGGATCTTGATAGAAGTGTTAGTCAAAGTAGTGAAAAAATAAACTTCAAATATACATATTCCCACATTTACACAACCCATAGTTGATCCAGAGGGAAAAAAAGCATGATCCAATACAACCCCCCCCCCCCTAAAAAAAAAAATAAACAAATAGAAATCCCCCATATACACAATCCCATACCCACAGTTAATACAGAGGGAAAAAGACAATAAATCATAATCTAATTTGTTCTAGCAGGGGGAAAAAAAAATCCTTTTTTATACCCCATGAGGAATTTGGATATTCCTTGGATCAACCACACCTGTTATTACCTATACATTTTAGTGGCCATATTTCCTGACAGACTCCATGGCAGCCTACGTGTGGGTTAACCCCGCCTCCTCTCCAATGCTATAAAACCACATTCAAATAAGAGAGCTCACCGCTAAGTACTGTGTCCCTTTTTTGTCCTCCTCCATGGACCTACATCACGTTTGTTCCTGTTGGCGTCCGGTCGGAATATTTAATATCGAGCATTTCATTCAGGCGGTGCAGCCAGGAGCCCAGCTGAGAGTGGGAACATAGCTTTGCAAATGGCACTGGATACCCCAGTAGTGGGGGGAAGGTGGTCTCATATGCCTGCAGGTGGAAGCTTCAATGGCTGGCAAGGTCTGAAATTTTCCTATTTGTTTTCTCCATGGCAGTCATTTCTTTGTTTATTTTGTTTGTGTCCCTCTGTTCCCCCGATTCCCCCCTGGTACTCTAGGGTACCCTCCGGTACGTCCGTTGTCCCCCATGGCGCCTGGAACGCTACTGCGTTCCAGGCCACCGCGGTGCTTCCGGGTCGTGGCCGCTGCCGTCGTTCTCTGCATGCGCGAGGCCTCCGCGAAAGCGAGGCTCGGTTCGCACATGCGCAGAGGGTCGGATGGTCCGGCGGCCGCGCAGGCGCTGTTCGGCTGTCCCCTACGGCACAGGCGCGATGTGGGGGGGTGGGGGCGGGGACGTCACTCAGGCGGGGGATTCGAAAGTCTACCATCTCCTGTCAGTATGGGAGTTCCCGCAGACAGTGAGTGGTGGCCTTCCCCTGCCTGGTCTGCAGTGTCCTGAGCATCTCCCCTCAGGAGAAAAGGGAAAAGACATAGGAAAAAAAAAAATATATATATATATATATATATATATATATATATATATAATTAACCACTTGACATCTGGCCATAGCCGAATGACGGCTTCAGCGCGGATGTCAATTCCCGGGAGGGCATCATATGACGTCCTCCCCTTTCCTCGCTCCCTGAGCGCGCAGCAGGGAAATTCTGTGTTGGCCATGTCCCTTGGACACAGCCAATCACAGATCGCTGTAAACGGCCAATCACAGCGGCCGTTTACAGCGCGATCGGCGTGTCCAATGGGAGATGATCTGATATGTAAACATATGAGATCATCTCTCAGCGCCGCTCTCCCTCCTCACACAGATATAGCGTGTGAGGAGGGAGAGATTAACGGCTGCAGCGGCCGTAAGTACACTGTCACCACTGCCACCATTGCCATCTGTCCCCAGTGCCATCTGCCAGTGCCACCTGTCCCCAGTGCCATGTATAAGTGCCACGTGTCATCAGTGTCACACAGTGCCATCTGTCATCAGTGCCATATCAGTGTCACGTGTCGACAGTGCCACATATTAGTGCCATCTGTCATCAGTGCCACGTATCAGTGCCATCTGTCATCAGTCAGTCAGTGTCACGTGCCATCTGTTTTCAGTGTCACCTGTCATCAATGCCACGTATCAGTGCCATCTGTCACCAGTGTTACGTGTCATCAGTGCCTTGTATTAGTGCCGTCTGTCATCAGTGCCACGTATTAGTGCCATCTCTCATCAGTGCCACGTGATATCAGTGCCACGTATAAGTGCCATCTGTCATCAGTGCCACATATTAGTGCCATCTGTCATCAGTGTCACGTGTCATCAGTGCCCCGTATTAGTGCCATCTGTCATCAGTGTCACGTGTCATCAGTGCCATGTATCAGTGCCATCTGTCATTAGTGCCACATCAGTGTCACGTGTCATTGTCCTGGTGCTCCAGGGCCTTCAAAAGTGTAATAGGTAGTCAACAAGTTAGATGTGTAATTTATGCTCCTAGAACACCCGATGGCGCTCCCTGCATGTTGGGCCTCTCTAAGTGGCCAGGCTGTGAAAAAGTCCCACACATGTGGTATCGTAATACTCAGGAGGAGTCGCAGAATTTATTTTGGGGTGTCATTTGTGGTATACACTTGCCATGTGAGAGAAATAACCTATTACAATGACAATTTTGTGGGGGGGAATTCATTTTGCAAAGAATTGTGGGAAAAAATTACAACATCAAAAACCTCACCAAGCCTCTTACTAAATACCTTGGAATGTCTACTTTCAAAAAAGGGGTCATTTGGGGGGGGTATTTGTTCTTTCCTGGCTTGTTCGGGTCACAAGAAATGAGATAGGCCACCAGTACATCAGGTGTGATCAATTTTGTATAATTTGCACCACAGTTTGTGGACTCTCTAACTTTCACAAAGACCAAATAATATCCACTAATTTGTTTTTTTTTTTACCAAAGCTATGTGGCAGTATAAATTGTGGCCAAAATTTATGAAGAAAAATTAATAAATTCCTAAATTTTATCACAGAAACAAAGAAAAATTCGTTTTTTTTTTTTTCAAAATGTTCGTTTTTTTTTTCATTTATAGCGCAAAAAATAAAAAACCCAGAGGTGATCAAATACCACCAAAAGAAGCTCTATTTGTGGGGAAAAAAGGACAAAAAATTTATTTGGGTACACTGTTGCATGACTGAGTAATTGTCATTCAAAGTGTGAGAGCACCAAAAGCTGAAAATTGGTTTGGATTGGAGGGGGGTTTAAGTGCCCGATAAGCAAGTGGTTTAAAGAAAAAGAAATAAAAAAAAAAAATATATATATATATATATATATATATATATATATATATATATAAAATAAAATACAAAAAAAAAATGAAGAAGAAGAAAATATGTTTATAAAATATAATTATTTTATTGGATAATTATATAGAGAATTATAGAGATGTATCTATTTCTTTAGATATATGGAATTACCATGCTGCATTCTACAGGGATATTATCAATATCTGTACTAAAAAAAAAAAAAAAAAAAATTATAATTTTACATTTTTTTTTGGTTCGGCATGTGTGTCTTTTTTGGGTCATCTGCAGACTACCCGTGTTATGTTGACGTTTTGTCCAGAGGTTATGGACAAGTCACTGCTTTAGGCAGCCAGCCCTCTGTGCTGTGCATGTGCAGGTGAGGGGAGGGGTTGAGGTTTGCAGTCTCAGCGGTTGAGATTGCGTTTGCGTTCTCCCTCCCCCCCATCTTTTTCAGCCCTTTCAGATCGGACCCACAAGTCGTGGTCCAGGTTGACAGGGACCTTGCCAGGCCACAATATTTTTAACTGGAGACGCTGCCATTCCTCCTCCAACTAGAGGAGACGCTGCCATTCCTCCTCCAACTAGAGGAGACGCTGCCATTCCTCCTCCAACTAGAGGAGACGCTGCCATTCCTCCTCCAACTAGAGGAGACGCTGCCATTCCTCCTCCGAATAGAGGAGACGTTGCCATTCCTCCTCCAAACTAGAGGAGACGTTGCCATTCCTCCTCCAAACTAGAGGAGACGTTGCCATTCCTCCTCCAAACTAGAGGAGACGTTGCCATTCCTCCTCCAAACTAGAGGAGACGTTGCCATTCCTCCTCCAAACTAGAGGAGACGTTGCCATTCCTCGTCCAAACTAGAGGAGACGTTGCCATTCCTCGTCCAACTAGGGGAGATGTTGCCATTCCTCCTCCAACTAGAGGAGATGTTTCCATTCCTCCTCTAGTCACCGCACCCACCACCATGACAGCCGCTCGGAGCGCAGAGCCTGCCGGAATTGTGGGACCAAAGTCCAGGAGGGCAAGTCTATATATGATCCGTGTCATGCCCAGGCGGATGGGGTTGAAAATAGGTGTCGGGTAATATGACTGTGGAGTCTCTCGTGAAATGTGTGATGCTGTAATTCTTAAAGGTAATGGGGTATATCCTACACATGGAGCCTGTTTTATATCTTCTCGGCTCCTTGGCTGATGTAGCCCAAAGGATTCGGGCTCTTCCCAGCCCTACGCTGCTTCTCTGGATTCCTCGGTCAGCGGATTGGAAGGTGACAAGTATGTCGGAGGCCTTGTTGTTCTTTGGTTCCTCCCACGAGTCAAATCGGTTATGGAAGTCCCTATCTGGATAGACCATTCCACCCCCTGGCTAAGCAAGGTAGTTCTTTAAGCATCTGGGGAAAGAAAACTCTCTCTCTCTTTTCGCCCATTACGGTTTTGAATGATGACGAATGAGCAAGATGTCAAGCAAAGACCTTCAAGGCAGTTATCCTTTTAAGGCAGGAGAGGTGATGTGTCTGGAAACTTTCCCCTCATTGATGCGGCTTTGTTGCGTCTGGCAAAACAGGTTATGCTTTCTTTAGAGGATGCTGTGTCCTGGACGGATGTGAGAGAAAATGATTCGAGAGTTCAAGATAAACGTACGGGTTGGCCGGTATGGCTTGTATACCTGCCCTGGCTCTAGCAGCCATGTCTAGCAATATGGAAACCTGAACAGAGTACAGAGTCTCGTACTCAGAGGAGTTCTCCAAAAATTCAGCAGTTAAGGAGCTGGAGCTGGTGTCAATCCGACCCTCCGGTTGGCTTGGTCTAATTGGTCCTCGGTCGCGGTTCAACGGGCCTTATAGTTACGCCTTCCCCAGGACAAAAAATGTCAGGGGGTATTTTTCCCCTCTTTTTGGCACAATAAGAGAACAGTTTATGGTGTTCAGTCAGGCGATCAGCTAATCTCAATCGACCTAAAGATGCTTACCTCCATGTTCAGGTAGCAAAGGAGTTTCTCAAATACCTCCGGTTCCATCTGCAGTTCTTCATCGGAACGAGAAGAGTATGTCTTTATCGCTGTTTCAACATCCTTCTGTTGCTGTCTTAGGACAAAGTCCAGCTGCTAGTTCGCAGGGAATAGAATTTCTCCATCTCGACCAACTTTGGGTGGCTCTTGGGGAAAAAGCCACCTAGAACCAGTCCGGCTGATGTTCTTTTGGGCCCAGTTCGTTACAGTGGAAAGCACCATCTCTCTTCCAGTGGGGAAGACTACAGTCATCCAAGAGGGAATTCATGGTCTCTAATCTTTTACGGCAGGGGGCCTCATAATACCTAATTCCATTGGTTCGATGGTCTCCACGACCCCTATGGTCAAGCAGTCCCTGCAGGAGTTTTACACTGTCCAGTCAGGTTTATGCAGGTAATGGATGTCAAGGGGCAATAGTCAACCTATTCACATGTCGTCAACAACGAGGAACAGCCTCTTCTGGTGGCTTCAACACAAACCGGCTCAGATTGCCACTCTGTTGTCCCATATCATGGGTTAAGGACATGACCTATGACAAGCAGTAACGGTTGGGGAATTCGCTGCACATCGGATCTTGTTCAAGGGTACGAGTCTTTTCAGCCTGGGCTAGTACGTGCGGGAACTTCCGGCAGCCTGGTGTGCCTTCTTTAGTCCTTCTATCTGTGGAAGGGAGAGTCAGCTTTGTTAGATGTTAATCGCTGTCGTCCATTCTCATGTGAAGAATTAGAGGTTCTCGAAGCACCACATTATTCCGGGAGGTCGAACCTATCATGTCTTGGGTCCAGGCAACTTTTCATCAGCTTACTTCCTCAGAGTCCAGAACATCCGAGTGGATTTCCTGTCACGTACTCGGTTGAGTTGTTAACGAGTGGTCTCTTCGCGTGCAATCATTCATGTAGATTATGTCTCTGGGAGTCAATCCTGAGGTAGATCTATTATCTACCCAGGTAACGTCAAGCTGGTGAGGTATTACACTCAAGGAGCAGTCCTGCTTCCTTGTCCATCTCGGGTGTACTTCTAGGGTGATTTCCACTCTCATGAGCTCTATGGGGACGAGCACTAATGAGGTCTATAGAAGAGGATGGGCCAAGTCTGTGGTGTTCTCTTATTCTTCAGGTAGAGATCCAAAAAGTTCAGCTTTCTTTATTCAGGCCTAGATTTATCTCTATCCATTGGCTCTTTTAAAGTCTAAAGTCTCAGCCTTGTCGGCTTTCTCCGGAGCTTAGCGGGTTGTTCACCTTTTAATTCGGTGGTTGTTCTGTAAGGAGTTAAAACTCAGCCCTCAAAGAAGACCAAGATTCCCCATTTGGGATATTTCCCTTGTCCTCAACTCACTGTATGGGTTCTGTAATACGGGGTCCTCCCCGCTTGCTATCTTGAGACCTTTTCAACTAAAATCTTTTTCCTTTATAGCCGTTACTCTCGCCAGGAGAGTCTTGGAAGTCGCGTTCCTAATTTACGAGAACCTCTTCTGTCCTTCTTTCCAATCTGGATGGTCCTTATTCCTATGTTCAGTTCAATCCTGGTAATTACCTCAATGATCTATAAGAGCCGGGAGATCGTCCTACCTACATTTAGGTCCAAGAGTCCACTAAAAGTTGATTCTCTGGATATAGGTGAAATTCGGAAGGTATACCTGCGAGCTATTTCCAGCTTCGACTAGAACAACTGCAGCCTGGATCATCTAGTTCATCCTTCAGCCTTTTAAAAAATAAGGGCCTGGCACCTCTGGTGGCAGTGATGGCATGTTGTGCCAGGGATACATCGGCTTCATGGGCAGCAGCCCAGCATGTGGCTCCAGATGTGATCTGCAAAGCGGCCTCATGGGCTTCTATTAACCACTTTCAGGTTAATTTGCAGCCAAAGGACCAGGCACCTTTTTGCGATTCGGCACTGCGTCGCTATAACTGACAATTGCGCGGTCATGCGACATGGCTCCCAAACAAAATTGACAACCCTTTTTCCCCACAAATAGAGCTTTCTTTGGTGGTATTTGATCGCCCCTACGGTTTTTATTTTTTGCGCTATAAACAAAAAAGAGCCACAATTTTGAAAAAAAAAACACATTCTTTTTTACATTTTGCTATAATAAATGTCCCCCAAAAATATATAAAAAAAAATATTTTTCCTCAGTTTAGGCCGATACGTATTCCTCCTACATATTTTTGGTAAAAAAAAAACGCAATAAGCGATTATTGATTGGTTTGCGCAGAAGTTATAGCGTTTACAAAATAGGGGATAGTTTTATAGCATTTTATTAATATTTTTTTTTTTACTAGTAATGGCGGCGATCAGTGATTTTTTTTTATTGTGACTGCGACATTATGGCAGACACATCGGACATTTTTGACACATTTTTGGGACCATTGTCATTTATACAGCAATCAATGCTATTTAAATGCATTGATTCCTGTATAAATGACACTGGCAGTGAAGGGGTTAACCACTAGGTGGCAGTGTAGGGGTTACATGTACCTAGAGGCGTGTTTGTAACTGTGGGGGGGAGTGGCTGTCAGCTAGTGAATGCTGATCTCTGCTCCAATCACAGGGAGCAGAGATCGGCATCACTAGTTGCTAGGCAGAACGGGGAGATGCTGTTTATTTCCGTATCTCCCCGTTCAGCCTTCCCGTGAGACGATCGCGGGTATCCCCGCGGCGATCGAGTCCGCTGGTCCCGACCGGCACGAGCGCGCGCCGTTGGCGCGTGCCCGATGGCACGGCGGCATCTTAAAGGGGATGTACCTGTACGCCCTTATGCCTGTCCGTGCCATTCTGTCGACGTACATCGTCGTGCACCGGTCAGAAATCGGTTAAAACTTTATCGTCACTATGCTGAGCTTGCTTCGCTATCGTCTATGAAACTTTAGTGATAGATACTGTTGGTTGATGGGTCAAATTGAAATTTATTGCTGTTCAGCATACTCACCCATGTGGATTGGCTAGTTATTTCCCACACGTAGGCTGCCATGTAGTCTGTCAGGAAAAAGGAAAATTTATTATCAAATACTTACCGTAATTTTTCTTTCCTGATGGACTCCATGGCAGATGGAGTTCCCACCCATCAGTTATTGAGTCGGCTAGTTACGGAACACAGTACTTAGCGGTGAGCTCTCTTTTATTTGAATGGGGTCCTATAGCATTGAAGAGGAGGCGGGGTTAACCCACACGTAGGCTGCCATGGAGTCCATCAGGAAAGGAAAATTACGGTAAGTATTTGATAATAAATTTTCCTTTTTTGTGCATTTAGGAAGGCATCCAGCTATTTTTTTTAAATGATCAAGCTGGCTTCTATTCCACATTTGCACATGTCTTATGCCGCGTACACACGAACGGACTATCTGGCGACTTGGTCCAACGGACCAGAGTCCGCCGGACAATTCGACCGTGTGTGGGCTCCGGCGGAGTTTTTCTTCCCAAAAGTCCGGCGGACTTAGAAAGAAGTTTTGACTCAAAATTATCCGCTGGACTCGGCAGTCCGGCGGACAATCTGGTCGTCTGTGTGCTAGGAAGCCAATGTCGCCGCCTCGTTCTGTGAGATTGACACCTTGCTAGCCCCGTCACCTGCTATGGATTTAAAGGGGAAACCCTACGCCGAAAAAAGGGCATGGGTGTCCCCCCCAAATCCATATCAGACCCTTATCCGAGCACGCGTGCCCTCAAAATGGGGGGTGCTTTGGGGAAAGGGGGGCCCTTGATGAGGACAAGGGACTCTTCCCGACAACCCTGGCCGTTGGTTGTAGGGGTCTGCGGGGGCGGGGGGGCTTATCGGAAAACGGGAGCCCCCTTCAATAGGGAGCCCCACCCTATGTGAATGAGTATGGGGTACCATGTACCCCTACCCATTCACCTGGGGAAAAAAGTGTACATAAAAAAACACAACACAGGTTTTTAAAATACTTTATTAGACAGCTCAGGGGTCTTCTCTTCTTCAGTCTTCGGGGGTCTTCTCGCCGGACTCCTTCGCTATCGTCTGCTCTTTTACTAGCTCTTTTACTAGCGGAGGAGCCCGGCTTTCTCCTTCATCTCCACCGCCGTCTGGGGGTCTTCTTCCGACTTCGGGGTCTTGTTCCGCTCTTCGGTTCTTCTTGCCGGGCCTCCGCTTTCTTCTTTCAGCTCTTTTACTAGCGTTGGCCCGGTCTTCTGTTGCCGCCGCCGCCACCTTCTGCTTCTGCTTCTCCCTTCATCCGATGTTGACACGATGCAGTCTCTGGCCGCAATGGCAGGGACACGCTGTGCAGTGACTTGTATAGGGACAAGGGGCGGGGTCACCGACTCATGTCACATGGTGACCCCGCCCCTTATGATGTCACATTCCCGGAGGATGCTGGGGCTGTGACATCATAAGGGGCGGGTCACCATGTGACATGATTCGGTGACCCCGCCCCTTGTCCCTATACAAGTCGCCGCACAGCGTGTCCCTGCCATTGCGGCCAGAGACTGCATCGTGTCAACATCGGATGAAGGAAGAAGCAGAAGAAGCAGAAGCAGAAGGCGGTGACAGCGACAGTGACAGAAGACCAGGCCAATGCTAGTAAAAGAGCTGGAAGAAAAAAGCAGAGGCCCGGCAAGAAGAACCGAAGAGTGGAAGAAGACCCCCGGACGGCGGCGGCGATGAAGGAGAAAGCCGGGCTCCTCCGCTAGTAAAAGAGCTAGTAACAGAGCAGAAGATAGCGGAGGAGTCCGGCGAGAAGACCTTCGGAGATGGAAGAAGAGAAGACCCCCGGAGCTATCTAATAAAGTATTTTAAAAACCTGTGTTGTGTTTTTTTATGTACTTTTTTTCCCCAGGTGAATGGGTAGGGGTACATGGCAGCAGCCGAGATCCGAGCGATTGATTGGCTTCGGCTGCCGACATCGCTGGACTCCAGGAAAGGTAAGTGTCCATTTATTAAAAGTCAGCAGCTGCAGTATTTGTAGCTGCTGGCTTGTAATAATTGTTTTTTTAGGTTCACTCCCGCTTTAAAGTGATTGTAGTCTTGTTTTTTTTTCTAAAAAAAACAACAAACGTGGTTTTGCATAGAGCAGCCTAGATCCTCCTCTTCTCGGGTTCCTCTTCAGTGTTCTTGGCCCCTCCCTCCTGGTGAGTGCCCTCACAGCAAGCAGCTTGCTATGGGGGCACCCGAGCCAAGCCGCAGGTCTATGTATCCATTCAGACATGGAGCCGCGGTTCGGCCCTGCCCTCACTCTCTCTCTCCTGATTGGTTAACTGACTTTGATTGACAGCAGCGGGAGCCAATGGCGCCACTGCTGTGTCTCAGCCAGTCAGGAGAGAGAGTTCTGGATGACCGAGGCACTCATGAACTAAGTAAGTATTAGGGGGGCTGCTAAAACTCAGGCTTTTTATCTTAATGCATAGAATGACTTTACAACCACTTTAAGCCTTCTCGTTTACAATTTTAAAGTTCCTTGAGAGCCAGTCAAATCACCTTTGCGAGACGCATTCAACATCTGGTCACCAGAAATACTGAAGGCCAGAATCTGGCAGTCAGGCCTCCTTTCTGAACTTGAGCATATAAGGAACCAGGTTGAATCATTTTCAATGCTGTTCTAGCCACAGACAACCACTGTGATGTATCTGCTCCAATGTTGTTTCTTCTCTGCTGTGAGAGTCTCAGGTATGTAAAGCGTTTGTTACCAACATTTCATATTCCTGATATGTGCCTGCTGTACCATGTACTTGTATGAGAAAGTATCATGTTCTCTTTGTATTGCTTTCTTTATGTGAAATATTTTGTGTTCCTGACAGTCCCTCTACTTTCCTATTAAAAACTGACCACACTAAGCAGGAGAGCACACTAGCTATGGAACTCGGTGTCCTCCAATGATCAGACTTGTCCTGACACACCCCCATTGAACAGCCATTCACTGGCAAGCTCAGTGTGCTGCTGCTTCTCCTCTCCCCAGCTCTTATGCAGCTGAGAACAGAGGGAATGTGATCACTTATAAAAAAGGTATTTATAATGTTTATATATATATATATATATATACACATATATACACAAACATGTTTTGCCTTTTATTTCTATTTTAAACTGAATGTTTTGTTTGCAATCACTTTAAGTTATATAGTTGGGTTGAAAAAGTCAACCACAAGACAGTTCATCTAGTTCAACCAATAGGAAAAAATAAATAAACAGACCAAAAAGAAATATACACAATTCTATACCCACAGTTGATCCAGAGGAAGGCAAAAAAATATAAAATAAAAACAAAGCATGATCCAATTTGCTCCAGCAGGGGGGGGAGACAAATCCTTCCTGATACTCCCTGGATCAACTACCCCTGGTGTTATTATCTATAAATGTTAGTATCTATTTATAGTTTGTGCATTTAGGAATGCATCCAGCTCTTTTTTTACACAGTCTACTAAGCTGGCCAGAACTATTTCCTGAGGGAGTCTATTGCACATTTTTACAGCTCTTAATGTGAAGAAGCCTTTCCGTAGGTGCAGGTTAAATCTCTTTTCCCTGTCCTCTGTAATGAGCTGAAAGTGAAAAGCTCAACACCAAGTGGACTATATGGACCACTTATGTGGTGCTACTAGAATCTATGATGAATGCACAACTGGATTTGTTGGTCTGGGTAGTGTCCAAAGAGGCACCTGGGGGATCGGGAAGGATTTTTTCCCCCTCGCTGGAATAAATTGGATCATGTTTTGTTGGGGGTTTTATTTGCTTTCATCTGGATCAGCACTATGTAGCTGTACTTTTAGCCCCCGAGTGCATAACTTTAAATGTATCAATGGTAATCCACATTTACCACGTAATTGCCCTATTAACCACTTCAGCCGCGGAAGGATTTACCCCCTTCCTGACCAGAGCATTTTTTGTGATTCGGCACTGCTTTGCTTTAGCTGACAATTGCGACATTGTACCCAAACAAAATTGACGTCCTTATTTCCCCACAAATAGAGCTTTCTTTTGGTGGTATTTGATCACCTCTGCTGCGGTTTTAATTTTTTGCGCTATGAACAAAAAAAGAGCGAAAATTCAAAAAAAAAAGCAATATTTTGTACTTTTTGCTATAATAAATATCCCCAAAAAATATATAAAAAAACAAATTTCTTCCTCAGTTTAGGCCGATATGTATTCTTCTACATATTTTTGGTAAAAACAAAAACAAAATAGGGGATAGATTTATGGCATTTTTATTATCATTTTTTTTTTTTTACTAGTAATGGCATTTTTTTTATTGTAACTGCGACATTGCGGTGGACAGATCAGACGCTTTTGACACTCTTTGGGACCACTGACATTTATACAGCAATTAGAGCTAAAAATAGCCACTGATTACTGTATAAATGTCACTGGCAGGGAAGGGGTTAAACACTAGGGGCGATCAAGAGGTTAAGTGTGTTCCCTGGATGTATTCTAATTGTAGGGGGGATTGGCTCAATACAACATGACAGAGATCACTGCTTCCAATGACAGGGAGCAGTAGATGCCTTGTTTACATCTCCCTGTTCTGCCTCTACTCACCGCAATCGAGCAAACATTGAGTTTTTCCGGGACTCGCGAGCATGCTCCCGTGGCGCGCCCTCTAGGCCGGAATGTCAAAGGAATGTACGGGTACGCCCTTTTGCCTGCCCGTGCCGTTTTGCCAATGTAAATGGGCGTGCGGTGGTCGGCATGTGGTTAAATAATAACCTTAGACCATTCAGAGTATGCATCATTAACCACTTCAATACCAGACACTTAGACACCTTCCCGCCCAAGCCAATTTTCAGCTTTCAGCGCTGTCGCAATTTGAATGACAATTGCGCGGTCATGCTACACTGTACCCAAACAAATTTTTTATCATTTTGTTCCAACAAATAGAGCTTTCTTTTGGTGGTATTTGATCACCTCTGCGATTTTTATTTTTTGCGCAACAAACAAAAAAAGACCGAAAATTTTGCAAAAAAACAAGTTTTTCTTTGTCACTGTTAATTTTTTTTGTAAATAAGTGCGTTTTCTTCTTCAATGACGGGCACTGATAAGGCAGCACTAATGGGCACTGATAAGGCGGCACTGATGGGCACCGATGAGGTGGCACCAATTAGGGGGCACCGATGAGGTGGCACTGATGATGGGCACTGATAGGCGGCACTGATAGGTGGCACTGATGGGCACTGAAAGGCGGCACTGATAGGTGGCACTGATGGGCACTCAGGTGGCACTGATGGACACTCATAGGCGGCACTGACGGGTACTTATGGGTGGCACTGATGCACACATATAGGTGGCACTGATAGGTGGCATGGATGGGCACTGATAGGTGGCATGCATGGGCACTGATAGGTGGCATGGATGGGCACTGATAGGTGGGCATGGGTGGGCACGGATGGGCACTGATAGGTGGCACTGATGGACGCTGATGAGTGGCACTGATGACACTTATGGGTGGCATTTCTGGGCATCCCTTTTTTTTTTTTTTTTAAATTAAATATGATGTGCCAATCAGTGCCCATCTGTGGGCACTGATTGGCATATTTTTTGAATTTTTTTTAACATGTGGATGGCCATGGGGGATGTACCTGGCCATCCACATGCTGGGGGCTTCCCTGGTGGTCCTGGGGGCTTCCCTGGTGGTCCTGGGGGCTTCCCTGGTGATCTAGTGTGGGCATCTGAGGGGGGGCTGCGCTGATAAACAATCAGCGCAGACCCCCCCTGTCAGGAGAGCCGCCGATCGGCTCCCCTCTACTCGTGTCTGTCAGACGCGAGTGAGGAAAAGCCGATCAACGGCTCTTCCTGTGTACATCGTGATCAGCCGTGATTGGACACGGCTGATCACGTGGTAAAGAGCCTCCGCCGGAGACTCTTTACCGAGATCAGTGTAGCGGTGTGTCAGACTGACACACCGCTCCACCGATCGCCGCGATGCGCGCCCCCACGGGCGCGCGGCGGCTGTTATCCTGAAGGACGTCATATGACGCCCAGTCAGGATAACGAAACCACTTCCCGGACGTCAATATGCTATTGACCGGGCGGGAAGTGGTTAATCACTACTTTCTGAATACAGTCTTTTAGCCAGTTTTCTTACACATTAGCCTTGGGGGAACTGCGTCAAACACTTTTACAAATTCCAAGTATACTCTATCCACAGCCACTCCTTTGTCTAAGTTTTTGCTTGTTTCCGCATAAAAAGAGATCAGATTTGTTTGACAACTTCGGCCTTTCATAAATCAATGCTGACTATTGCTTAAAGCGGTTCTGCACACACTTCATTTTAGTAAATCTGTTTGCCTTCCAAATCAGGCAAAGAGTACTAAATGAAGTGTGTTTTTTTCTTTTGTTTTGTTTTTTCACTTAGTGTGTTTTTTTCTTTTGTTTTGTTTTTTCACTTACCTTGTAATTGCTGCTCTGTCTCTTCGGGGGTGGTCGGGGTCTGTGCGTCGATCCTCGTCATGCCGCACTGTGTCCTGGGATCTGGTGTCATTGATCCCAGAAGTCAGTGCGGACATCTGCCGAAATCTTGCGAGATTTAGGGGGCTCCTGCCGAAATCTTGCGAGATTTCGGGAGATGTGGCCGAAATCTCGCGAGATTTCGCCGAACGTGAGCTACACTTTGCCGTTACTGCGCACGCGCGAGAACGGCGCAGTAACGGCGGTGCATGCTGGGCCATAGAAGGTGCCTGTGTGGTTTCACATGCCCACAGGCAAGATGGCACCCAGCAGCAACACTTTTTATAAGTGTTTATTTGTGACGAAAACTGGCAGCAGTTCCTTCTGAAAACGGAACACGTGAGTGTGTAATAACCCTCTCCTAATCCTCCTCATTACACAAAAAAAAAAAATACATTACAGACAGTGTCGTTCCGCTTTAAATTATTGTATTCTAAAACATAAGGAAGATGATTTTTGCATACATGTGTGTATTTCTTACAACCAGACCACACTATAGAAGACATACATTTTTTGGTTCTTAAAGGGAACTTCAAAACTATTCAGGAAAGGAATAGTTTTGAACTAAGAATAAAAGCAGAGGGGGACTGTTTTAAGGCCACCCAGCGCATGGGACTGTGCCAGAATGAGAGTTTCAAGTTCCCCCCACCAGGTGAAGGTTAAGTAATCAATTAAGGTTTTAGCATATCTGGGTCTCAGGTCAGCTGACCTTTGGGAATCTTCCAGAAGGTAGAGTCACCTGACCCCCTGGAAGCTTCTAGATTGGGCAAAAGGCTATATAAGGCAGTGCATCAGGCATAGTGGCTGCCAGTTTCCTCAGAAATCCACCTGAGGAGCTATCGCTCTGCTTTATGATGAAGAGCCTTGTGCGGCGTCTATTGGAAAGCGCAGGTTGGGGAGGAGTGGATGCAGCACTGCCTCTCTTTACCTCTCTCTCTGGAACCATTGCCCTCAGCAGCCACGTCGGAGCCAGCATCAGCCATGTCAGCTGCCCCCATCTCCGCCTCCGCTTCAGCCGCCGCCTCCACGTTTTCATCTGCCTCCTTTGAAGCCTCTCAGGCCACAGACACACAGCTATCTCCTCCTTGGTGTGAGGTAAGGGGTATGGGCGGCACAAGAGCGGGTTACATCAGCGGTGGGCGGGAGGAGGAGGCGGCCATTGATGGTACTGTTACAGGCACAGCGGTGGGAGGTTCCCCAGCCAAAAGAAGGAGGTCTCTCAGGAGAAGGTTTTCTCCTTCTCACAGAAATGACACAGCGCAAGCATAGGAGCCGGGTACCTGCCAGCAGCAAGAAGGAAGGAGGGGCTATACTCTGGAATGGAGGTTCAGGAGCAAAAGGGCCACCCACAGTGGTCCCGCCCTCACACTACAGACAGGCCAGTCAGCTTAACCTGGGGGCACCAACATCTGTCACACCGGCCGGCACCCCCCCAAGTCTGGGCATCCCTGCCAGGGACTGCAGCGGTCAAGGACAGCAAAGCACCAGGGAGAGTTTGCATGCAAGCTCTTCTGTACCCAGCATTCAGGCTCAGCTAGATGCACAGCACATCCCTGTAGTGTGCTCCCAGCCAGCTGCGATTGCTACTTCAGGTAATGTTGCATTGTCTCAATTACACCTGCTAACATCTTTAACTACTTCTTTGTCATCTCTTAGGCCCGGTTCACACTGCTGCGGTGCGGGAGATCGCATATGATTCGCACCGCACTGCAGTTCAAATCATATGCGATCTCTGTGCAATGCAAATTCAGCCATACAGATAGTATGGCTGTATTCGCATCGCATTCGGCCCAAACTCGCACAGGACCCTTTTTTTCGGTCCGCAGCAGAATCGGATCACATGGTGTTCTCACCATGCGATCCGATTCCTGTCCGAGTTTGCAGATCGCACTGTGATATGCGAGCTGATATGGGGTGTCATTAACATTTCACTGACACTCCCAGCAGCTCGCATAGGGCAGTGTGAACTGCCGGCGGGAGACATGCGGTGCGGGAACCCGCAGTAGATTGGCAGCGTTCCCGCACCGCAGCAGTGTGAACCGGGCCTTATAGATAGTTTTAAAACTGTCCCACCTGTGGTTACTGACAATGTTGCTAGTTCTGCTGCTGCAGTTTGGGCTACCCCAGCTGCAGCAATTAGCAGTGTTAATGCTGACTCTAGTAATGCAGGTTCTGGGCAGATTCTGACTGCTCCATTGACAGCTGTCAGCATTAATACTGTTCAAACAAATGATTTTGCACAAACCCCAACTAATGTCCACTTCCTTGTACTCTGTCCCCGCTAGGCTACCATTTGCCTTCCAGTTTTAAAGATAAGATTATCCGGGGGGATTTTGTAGATCTGCTTTCTCTCCTTCCGTCCTCAAAATAATTTTTTATTTAAAAGTGACAAAAAGGAAGAGAGAACAGAGGATGATAGACGCAGGCCAGTGCCTAGGCATTATCTGTTAAAATGATCCAGGGAAGAGTGTGGGTTTATTTCAGCATCTGGACATTGTCTTGGAGGCTTACAAAAATTTTGGTGGGATATCCTGGTTCGTTTAAGATGACTCTCAGTTCATCCCAGTCTGAAATGGGGTTGTAAGGATATTGTTCTATGGCTTAATCTTTTTTTTTTTTTTTTTTTTTTCCACAGCGATAGTTCATTTCTTCCAGCACAAGCGTCAGTTACCAATTACAAGAAGGGAATATGTTTTTCATTCAATGATACACAATGCAAGTGGCCTGGTTCCTGTAGGTATAGACACGAATGTGCATTTTGCGCAGGGGCACATCCCGTAGCGAAATGCTTAAAAAAAATGGCAGTTACCAGCCAATCACAAGGTAGAGACCTTTTTTCAAAAGGCTCCAACGCCAGTGAGGCTGCCAAGAATGGCCCCCTGGCTGCAATGGTACACAGACAGACAGATGGCCCTTCTACTGTTTGAGGGGTTCAATGAGGGTTTTTTACTCCCCCCCTTTTCAGGGCCAAGGTTGTGAGTTTAAAAGGAATTTGAAATCTGCCTTGGATCTGCCAGAGGTGGTGAGGGAAAAAATTTTCAAGGAACTTCAGGCAGGTAGGGTTGCTGGACCTTTTTCATGTCCGCCTTTTCAAAACTTCAGGATCTCCCCACTGGGGGTTGTGCCCAAAAAATAAATGGGTTCTTACAGGTTGATTCACCACTTGTCATTTCCTAAAGGGGATTCCTTGAATGATCAGATAAGTGTTGAATCAGCCTCAGTGCACTATTCCACATTTGAGGATGCATTGTCTTTAATACGTAAATTAGGCCCTGGAACTTTTCTGGCTAAAGCAGATGTCCAGTCTGCCTTTCGTTTATTGCCCATCAATCCTCTATCTTTTAATTCCCTAGGTTTTTGCTTTGACGATTGTTTTTTCTTTGATCGCTGCCTCCCCATGGGATGCTCACTCTCCTGTACTTATTTTGAGGCTTTTGCTACTTTTATTGAGTGGGTGGTAAAAGTCGTCTGAGAAAAAAGAAGGCCATGTTGAAAGAGATGCAGAAACTGCTGGGTCTATTGGCCTTTGCCTCTAGAGTTTTGCCGGTTGGCAGAATATTTTCTAGACGCTTATATTTGGCTATTTCAGGGCTCAAGTCCCCAACATCCCATGTTAGGATCACTTGATATTCAAGAGGACCTTTTGGTATGGGCTCAGTTTTTAGAAGATTTCAACGGTAGAGCTATTTTTCAATCAGAATTTATAGAAGACAAAGATTTCTGTTTATTCACAGATGCAGCAGGTTCAGTGGGTTTCTCAGCATTATGGAAAACTCACTGGTGCGCCTCTGATATTTATCGGGATAAAAGCCTGATACCTGTCTGGTAAGTTTAATGACGTTGCGGATTCTCTTTCACATTTGCAGAGGGTGAGATTCAAGTCTCTGTTTTTAGCGTCGGACGATTTAGGAATCCAGTGCCCTTCACACCTGTGGAGCTTGATCTGAAATGTGTTTGGGAGAATATTGAGAGATCCATCGCCCCATCTACCTTTTCGGCTTAATCAACAGCATGGCTGCTGTGGCTGTCTCATCTAAGATTATCGGGCAACCCACAGCCCCCATTCTCTGAGAGTTTAGTGCTGTCATTTTTGGACAGTTTACTGGCTCACATTAACAAAACTTTTTCCTTTTTTCTCCAACTACAGAATTTCCCTGCCTGTTCTTCCCTATTTTCAGTCCGGCAGGCCCTGAAGGGCTATAAGAAGGCGACGTTTCGGCGGGACTCCAGAATGGCGATTACGCCTGACATTCTTTCCCGGTTGTGTTTAGCTGTTGACAGTTTGTATTTCGCCCTATGAAGCAGTTCTTTTTCGGGACGTTTTTTCATTACTTTTTTGGGGGACGTTTAGGATTTCGGAGGTGTTATCCCCTAATAAAAATTCAGCGTCGGGGCTCCTGTTAACGCACATTTTATTGGATGTAGATAACGTCAAGTTATTTATTCCAAGATCTAAAACTGACCAGTATGGGAAGGGTGTTTGAGTTCAACTTCTTCCATTTCCTGGATCACCTATTTGCCCGATCATTCTACTCCGGAAGTTTCTTAAAATTAGGTATGAGCACAGCAATGTTCTGTTCGTTCATTGCAATGGCCTCCCACTGACTAATAACCAATTCAATGCTGTTTTCCCAAAATGTTTGGCCTTGCTGAACTTGGACAAACTGTCGCTGTCTTCCCATTCATTTCGTATTGGGGCAGCCACCGAGGCCGTCCGGTTGGGTTTACAAATCGGTGTTATTAAACGGATTGGTAGGTGGCAGTCCGATGCTTATAAGTTATACATTCGTCCTAATTATCTATTTTAATCCACAGGTCAGTCTCTGTCCGTTTGGATCATAGGGCATTCATACATATTCTGGGCCGAAAGGAGAGCTTTGTGAAGGATTTATACCGAAAGCTTGAATTTTGATCCCTCATTGGTAAATATAAGTTGGCACGGTAGGAGAGGTATGAGATGGTCGGACCTATTTGATTTTGATAACTTGAGTTTGCTATTTTAATCCTTACCGGTCCCTGACATTTTGATTTTGCATCTTGGGGGTAACGATATCAGTACCATTAAGACTCTGGACTTACTCTTTCAAATCAAGAACGATGTGTCTCTGTTTCAGCTATCATTCCCCAATATACGTTTAGTTTTTTCAGAAATTATCCCAAGATTAGTTTGGTTAAATTCCGCTTTGGACAAGGTCAGGAAACGTATCAATCGGGCATTGGCAAAATATTTGCCTATGTTTGGTGGGTTTTCGTTAAGGCATATAGACTTGGAAGGTGGTTTAGTCGGCCTGTTCAGAGATGACGGTGTCCACCTCTCTGATTTCGGGTTGGACATATTTAATAATAATTTGCAGGCTATGGTGGAGTTGGCCACACTACGGGGGTCATGAGGCCAGGCCTCATGTTTTGTATATAGATAAGAAACACAACCCTTGCTTGTGGGAGTGGTTATTTAAAAGTTGGTTATAAGTTCATCAACCTGAGTCGTAGTGGCTGGGTTGTTATTAGAAGTTGGTTTGATTAACATTTAGTTGGTGATTTCATTTATCTATCTATGAATACTTTCATGTTTATTTATACCAATAATAAAGACCGCGGCCTAGTTTACTCCACCATGTTGTCTGTCGTTATTTATTATAGTTAATCAGTTCTGGCTACATTCCCATTATAATTCTATTTGCCACAATGGATAATAGACTAATTGTGGACCTCAGTTTTCTAAATTACTATCCAACAGTGAGTAGAAACTGTGTCCTGTCATTTTAGTTGTTTTTGTGAACTGGAAAGGATTGGAGTGGCTGGCATCCAGTTTCTTCTGTATTTCTTTGGCAACACATCCATATGCTTCATTTTAAGCTTATGCTTTAACAGCTTTTGTGAGTACCTTTTTTACTTAGAAGCCTGTTATAGAAGCCTGTTTTTCTTTTTTTTTTTTTTTTTTTAATTATTATTTTTATGCTGGCTATGAAATCTAACCACTAAATGGGCAGAGGATAGCAGTGGAGGGCCTTAAGTCTTCAGATTTACCAAAACCTCGTAGTGCAAGGGCCTGCCTGATTGTATACAAATTGAAACTCCTAAGGTTTGACCTCATATTATATGGTTTTGGTAAATCTGAAGACAAAAATCAGCAGAAAATCTGATAGTGTGTATGGGGCTTCAAAGTGAACTGCACCTGTTTGGAAGATCTTTGGAATCAATACAAGCTGTGTTTTCCTAATCTTGTAGAGCCATAGGCACGCACCTCCGGTACGGGTGTTTGGATCAAAGATTTTTCTGCACTTGAAAAAATTATATTAGTGATGGAAATATTTTAGTCATTACACCATTGGATTTGTTTTATTTGAACTTATTTCATTTGAAATTAATTTTGGTTAAAACTAATTTCATGTATTGTTCGGAGGACTTTATTTGATCATCATATTTATCGAATGATTTATTGTGCATGTCTTTTCAAAAAGAATAATTTATATTATTGAATCAGCACTGTAATTTTAAAATATCACATATTTATTTATAGCAGCTGGTTATTGGTAGAAGAAAAGGTTATTTGGTTCACAGTTTTGCAAAATAATTTTTTCACAATTTATTCTTTTCATCAGCGTGGAAGGATTTATACATTTAGTTTTACAACCACTCTCACCTCTGTAAAGTCAGCCATAAACAGTTTGAATCTTGGCATGTTCCTGCTGAACTGGCCCAGATTCAAACAATGTATGGGCTGGCTGAATGTACCCAAGTTGACTTGGGTACAACCAGCCTACTGCTAATACATTTTTGTGTTAGGCTTGCTATACATTATACAATTTTCTTTCCTTCAACCATGGGTTGAAGAAAAGAAAATCGCTTGATGCCCCCATCAATACAGTCAGGGCTGATGGGGGGAATCTCTCTCGCTGCACTATTGTATTCTGTAGGGATTGGGAAGGAAAGTGCAGCGCTGGGAAGGTGAACAATTAAAGTAACCTTCAGTGAGCAAGAAAATTAATAGTGGTTTGAAGAAATACTTCTAAACATACATTGTATTCTGACAGTGGGAGGTTTCCCCGCTGTAAGAATACATTGATCACTGTGGTCAGCTATAACTAGTGACAGTGATCGAACAAAAAAAACCTGATTGTACCAAAGTCGATTAATAGATCGACTTCAGTACAACCAGTCTGCCCATAGATGGATTGAAATTTGAATTTCGATCCGTCTATGGCCAGCTTTAATACTGCTTGAACGTTGAAGAGGGGTGCACCCTGAAAGTTTGTCCTGGAAATGTGAATGTTAGTGCAAATAAAAAAAAGTAGTCATGGACAGTACCCAATTGTTTGTTTGTTGCACGTGCACTAATATGGGTACAGTCACTTCAAGCATGTTTTCTAGCAAAAACTCTATGTGGTCTATAGTGTTGGTAAAATTTATATACAGTAACAGCATTGTTATTTTAAAAAATATCTTCAAACTATCAGTTACGTTTTGCTTATCCTTAAAGTAGTTGTAAACCCTGCTTAGTCATTTTTACCTACAGGTAAGCCTATAATAAGGCTTACCTGTAGGTAAAATTAATATCTCCTAAACGCGCACTCTTAGTAGATATTAACCCTTCATACCTGACAGAACTTTAGAGCTTCGTGCTGGAGCCAACGGCTCCCGTGCGCATGCGCGGGAGTGACATCACTGCGATTCTCACCAATCACATAGTGCAAACCCGGAAAAAAGACAGGGAAACGTGTCAGCCCTCTCAGCGGTGACATTACAGTGCTTGAGGGGTTCGTTCCAAGGCGCGTATTTCATAATGTGCTAGTATGGGATGCATACTAGCACTTTTTGCCATTGCTTTGCATGTTTTTCTTTTTTTTTCCAATGTCTGTTTACAATAACCCTGTCCACAAATATTGTTTTTAATATAAAAATCACCTTCAACCCATAAGAACTGTGTGCCCAAAGCTGGCCATATATGATTTAATTTATTTTTGTTCAACCAGGGGGTTTATTGAAAAGAAAATTATCTGATTACCCCATCCATACATTTAAGGTGGATGGGGGAATCCTTTAGCTATGGTATTATCTGACAGTGCGGAGTCTTCCCCTTCATCAGAATACAATGATCAGTGCTGCCTGCTGCAGCACTCATTTTAGTACAATCCATCAGACTACTTAAATTATTTTTATTTGGAAGACATGTTCATAATTTCCCATGATGTCAAGGTTTAATGTCAACAAGTTTGGCATGAGCTGAGTGTATTTTTCTTTACATCAGCACATATTTTACATATTTATATTTTAAATTTGTATATTCTACATTCAGCTTCAGCAGACAACACATAGGTACTATACTAGCATGAATGTAGTAATATATTAACACTGAAGTTGCTTCACCTTTTTACACTATTCTACATATACAAGGTGCACTATATAAACCATCTTGACAGTAGTTTTTTTTTTTTTTTTTTCTAAACTACGGCTACAAGTAAAATTATGAGTTTGACCCAATGAAGCTTGACAGAATGGATCAGTCCTTTGTTATATTGTCTTTCTTATTTTCTCTAAAGATCCACCATACAATAGTAAATCTGTATACTTTTCCTTCTGTAACGTGTATGTGTGTGTGTGTGTGTGTGTGACAACTAGAAAATTAGTGAGTAGCGTTTTTATATATTTTGGGCAATTTCAAGTCAGTAATGAGTGAGTGAACTCTGATACTTTTTATACCTTCTGTCATCTATTAACATGGCGTTCCAAGCTGTAATTCTGAATCATTTGAACACTTAGGGATAGTTAATATTTCCAGTTTGCCAGTAATCTCCTCAGCATTATGTACAGCTCCTGCTTTAGGCTCACTATCACAACAACAACAACAACAACAATCCAGGAACGCCTGTCCTAATGGTTTAGAAATGCACAAGAGTAAAACAGGTGTAACTGCACACTTTAAAAATAGGAAAAATTGAGTGATAAGCATCAGTAGATTATGAGGGACATCAAAGCTAGTGTAGCTAAACAAGATGTTTGTAACATTTTCTGGCAAAATACATATGCTATACACAATAGCTAAACCTGCAACTATCCAACTTAGCTGGCATTGGCTCTTAACATTTTTTATGTTCTTTGTGCTTCCGACAATTCTCAGAGTTACTAGTAATGAAGTCATTGTGAAAAGAAGTGGCAGGCAGAAGTAGCAGCCCAGAAACCACCACATACGAGCATGCTTATAAGTAAGAACCAGGGAGTACCAAACTGGAGAGAGTTCAGAGGGCGGGTCCATGATACAAGAGTCAACAATCAGGCCAGATGTTGGAGAACGCTCCTGGTGGAGTTGCCACAGAAAAATTTCAGGAAGAGCAAGTGTCAATGAGCCAATCCAGATTACAGATATCTTTCCTAATATAGACTGACACTGCTCTTCTGGCTTTGAGGAAAATTGGGAAGATGTTATTGACTGGAAACGATCAATACCCAGAGCACAAAGAGAGAATGTGGAGACTCCAAATGAAGAAACCTGTGAAAATAAGAAAAAAGACATGAGCATTCTGAAAAAATATGCCAAGGGTGTATCTATGAGGAAATTCCTCAAGCTATCTGTCTTAAGAAACTGTATGTACACTCACTCCATGCAAATGGGGGCATACACAAATGTTAGGCTAGTTTCTATCCAGATCAAATGTTTTTCATTCACACAAAATAGAATGCATCAGGAAAATACCGCATTCTGGCCACTAAATGTAGCCGAGGTAAAAAGGTATTACTTTCCTATGGCAATTAGCTCTATCTAGTGGCCTTTTTTTTTGCTTTTTTGCACACATTTAAAAAAATAATTTTATGTCTGAAGTTTAGATAAAATTCCCCAAACAACATTTAATTTCCTGAAAGTAGAATCCCTGGAGAATAAGGCCTCATGCACACTTGGTATTTAGCCCAAATGCATGAGGTTTTTTGGTGCAGGCAGAAGGAACAGGTGCATCATCATCCACCCTGGCGCTGGCAGCCTGTAAAACAGGGGTCTCAAACTCAAATTGCCAGAGGGCCACATGACAAGTTTTCATATCCCATGGGGGCCGCATGCAAACTTTTTCAAAAGTTCAAAAAAACAATAAACTATACCAGCAATAATATACTATACTATACCCAGCACTGATGTCAGCAAACGCATTATTAACCCCCAGCACAGTTGTCAAACGCATTATTAACCCCCCAGCACTGGTGTCAGCAAACGCATTATTAACCCCCAGCACAGTTGTCAGCAAACGCACTATTAACCCCCAGCATTGGTGTCAGCAAACGCATTATTAACCCCCAGCACTGGTGTCAGCAAACGCATTATTAACCCCAAGCACAGTTGTCAGCAAATGCATTATTAACCCCAGCACAATTGTCAGCAAACGCATTATTAACCCCCAGCACTGGTGTCAGCAAACGCATTATTAACCCCCAGCACTGGTGTCAGCAAACGCATTATTAACCCCCAGCACTGGTGTCAGCAAACGCATTATTAACCCCCAGCACTGGTGTCAGCAAACGCATTATTAACCCCCAGCACTGGTGTCAGCAAACGCATTATTAACCCCCAGCACTGGTGTCAGCAAACGCATTATTAACCCCCAGCACTGGTGTCAGCAAACGCATTATTAACCCCCAGCACTGGTGTCAGCAAAACGCATTATTAACCCCCAGCATTACCCCCCACACTGCACAAATAGCCCTATACTCCATAATTACCCCCACACTCCATAAAATACCCCAGTGCGGACCAAAAAAAGGGTCCTGCACTGTTTTGGTGCAAATTCGATTTCAGCCATACAGTTTGTATTGCTGAATTTGCATCGCACAGACATTGCATGTGATTTGCCATGCGGTGCGAATCACATGCAATGTCTATGATCACACTAGTGAAAACCCTGGCTAAAGGAACATGATGGGCCAACTATTAGCATGGGCTGGTTAAAAGAAAACATTTTGGATAGAGTTAATTAAATATTCTGCTGGAGGACAACAGAGGAAAGAGGGGGAGTGAAAGATTTTGGAGAGAGAGGGGGCAGAATCTGGACAAAGTGACAGTGCTGCTAACTAACTCACTTGGATGTTCCCAGGATGCTCACACTGGCTCAGTCGGACTCTGCAGCTTCTGTAGCTGTCAGCTACTTGTTTAAATGTTCCCGTCCCCACATTCCTTTCAAACGCAGCACACGGGCTGCACAGAGCATGGACGGGACACAGGAAAGGAGGGGAGGGAGGGGGGCAGAGCCGATGCAGCCTCTTCAATTTCTGTGTGTGTGTGTGTGGGGGGGGGGGGGGGTTGTACTCAGCTGTTAGAATGTAATGTAAAGTACAGCCGACATCCCTATATTTATGCCCGATGGATCAGTCCACCTGAGCTGGGATCTCCCTGCGATGACTGTCACATCGCCGCTGCACAACCAAGCCTGCTCGTTGTCACTGTTTCTTACAGGGGAGGACAGTGGTCTTCTGCTGCTGTAGCCCATCTGCTTGAAGGTTTGATGTGTTGTGGTTTTTTGAGTTACTGTTGCCTTTCTACCATCTCGAACCAGCCTGCCCATTCTCCTCTGATCTCTGACATCAACAAGGCATTTTCGTCCACAACTGCTGCTCACTGGATATTTTCTCTTTTTTGGACAATTCTCTGTAAACCCTAGAGATGCCACGTTCAATGTCACTTAAATACCCTTTTCTCCATTCTGATGCTTAATTTGAACTTCAGCAAGTCATTTTCACCATGTCTAGATGCCTAAATGCATCTGCTGCCATGTGATTGGCTAAGGCTGGGCTCACACTATTGCGAATTGGATGCAGGGATTTTCAATAGCAGGAGATTTTGACCGGCTCTCTATGGGGCCGGTTCACATATCTCCGCTGCGGCTCCAGTGCAAATTTGCACTGGAGCCCTGTGCGTCTTTTGGTCTGTTTCAGGTCCAAATTAGCCCAAAATTTGGGCTGAAATTGGACCTGAAACAGTGAACGGAGACGCACCAGACCCCTGCTGTGAGCCGCATGCGAAGATAGTGTGAACCCAGCCTGATTAGCAACTTGTGTTACCAAGAAATTGGACAGGTGTACCTAATAATAAAGTGGCCGGTGAGTGTATATGATATCTCACAAGGGACGAGTCGAGTCACAGTCTCTCTCCATGCCAGGTCCCTTCAGTCCACTCCAGTTCAAACAGCACTGACAAAGCTTGCCTTGCTCCCGTCTTGCAGACCCTCCAACGAGGTTCCAGCCGTTCGGCTCGGCTCCCTTGAATCATGAAATCACAGGACTCTCTCATGCACTGCCTCCACCAGACCCAAACACATTGTAGCACACATTTGGATAATCTCTGCCATCTCCAAACCAGAGCTGCGCAGTTCCGAGCCGAGCATCGCAGTCATATTTTTTACTGGCAACCTTTTCCTCTCACTTCGCATCATGTTATATATTAGTGTAATGATTTATGAAGCACAATATTTCAGTAAAAAAATACATTTAAGATAAAGTTATTTAAAGAAAAGAATAAAAAAAACACAGGTTAACAAGCAGCCCCAATCCTCTTCTTTTTGGGTCCCCTGCTGGTGGTTCTGGCTCCTCCCCCCTGCCGAGTGCCCCCAATAGCAAGCTTCTTCTTATGGGGGTACTTAAAGTGTGTATCCACTCACACACACAGCGCAACTTGACCCTGCCCCCGTTCATTCGCCAACTGGCTGTGATTACCACACAGAGCTCAGCTTGGCCCCGCCCCTGCTCATTGACTAACAGGCTGTGATTGACAGCAGCAGGAGCCCGATGGCTCTCGCTGCTGTATGAGCCAGTGATTAGAGAGAGACCCAGGAGGGCTGCTGCTTTTGCTGGATCGAGATTGGGCTCAGGTAAGTATAAGGAAGGCTGAGGGGGGAGCTGTACCAAGAAGTTTTTTTTAACAAATGAGCCTTTAGAACCACTTTAATTTTAGGGCACAGGAAACCTAGACTATCACATTTGTTTTAATAAAACATAAAATACAGTATGAGGTTGTGCTAAAAATAGATACCCTTTCCACCACCAACACCCTCCTCTCTCCCTAAGTTATTCAACAGTGTAGTGGTTTGTCTTAAACGAAATCATATTACTAATAAAAGTCCAGGGCAATACAGTCACATTAGTCTACAGTCTCCCACTATAGGTTACTATCCAGTTCTCCGCTCCCTCCGGGGTATCAAAGAACACGGTCTCCCCCGAGGCGTTTATACGTAGTCGTGCCGGGTATAGCAGTGCATAATTTAATTTGAATTGTTGCAATTTGCGTTTGACTTCTCCAAACTTAGCCCTTCGTTTTTGTAGATCAGGTGAGAAATCTGGGTACATAGAAACCCTGTTGCCATTGTGAAGAATATTACCCATTTCTCTGGCTTTATTTAGTATAGTCACTTTATCTTTATAATAAAGCAGTTTTACCAATAAGGATCTTGGAGGGGCTCCTGATTGGGGAGGTCTAGAGGGGACCATATGAGCTCTTTCCAGTGCAAAAAGGGGTGAGAAGGACTGTTCTCCAAATAAGTCTTTGAACCATTTTTCCAAAAATATAGTGGGATCTGTTCCCTCACTATGTTCTGGGAGTCCCACTATCCTCACATTCTTCCTTTGCATCCTGTTCTCCATTTCGTTGATCTTTATCTGGTAGTCATTTGTTCCCTTATAGTCCTCATCTCCCGTTTAAGAGGGTTCAAGTCATCCTCTAATAGGCTGACCCTCCCCTTAAGGGGAGTAGTCCTTTCACACACTTTTTGCGTGTCATGCCTAACGAGGGACATGTCTTCCTGAATAGTTTGAAGCTGGGTAGACATTTCATTTATGGAAGTAAATTGCGTTCAGTACTTCCCCCAGAGCTAGCATTTTAGTTGGTGATAATGACCGCTTTTGAGCGTCCTCCATCCTCTCCCCTAAAGTTTCCTGCAGGGGGGTTCACTACCTTCACAGGAGTTACCTGTCCATGTCCCTGACTCTTTCTTGTGGTGGGAGCAGAGGCCCCGGTCTGTGGTTTGGGCAACATACTAGATTCTCGACTGTTTTTAGGGGAGCTCTGTTCAGAAATTTGACCTTGTGTATGCGCAAATTTCACCAGTTTAGCTGCTGCTGCCTGGCTTACTTTTGTGTGGAAATGCGATGGCATTATAACATATAGTCGGGTGGTTTTAGTTCCTGGAAATATATATTTATCTCAATCCCCTTTTTCCCCTCCTCCACCGTCCCCTAAGGCTCCATGCACACTGAAGCTCAAAAAAGCTTTTTCTGGACGCCAGATTGCTGGCAGAAAACGCTGGTTGAAAAATGTGCTTTTAACAGCATTTTGTACTAGCGTTTATGAGCGTTTTATAGCGTTAGCGTTTATGGGCTTTTTTTTTAAATACACAGAGGACACTCCAAAAATCCCACAATGTATTCCAAACTCCCTCAATGCATTGAAAAAATAGAACGCTGAACGCTAATTAACGCACGTTCATGAGTGTTTATTAGCGTTTATCAGCGTTTGGCTTTTTTTGCCGGTGAAAAACGTCACTTTGAACGCAAATTTCTGGCGTTCAGAAAAAAGCCTATAAACTCCACTGCTCATTAAAGCTAAAAAACGTCCATGTGTGCATGGACACATAGGCTAACATAGAGTGGAGTTTATGAGCTTTTAAAAAAAACGCCCAAACTCCAATAAACTGCAGTTTATGAGCTTCAGTGTGCGTGGAGCCTAAAGCCTGCCACCTAAATAGTGTAATGCGCTGAACCAGCAGGCAAGGAGAAAAAAAAATCCAAGGTGGAGAGGAAAAGTAGAAAGAAAAGCGATCCACCACAGTTCAAGAGGATTACTCTTCACAGTCCAGCTCCCAAAATCCACACAGGGAGATAGTGGGGGGAGGAGTAAATCGAAGTATGCTATCTCTACACCATTCTTTCTCAGAGTGCGATTTATTAGCTATACTGAGGATAGGATGGAAATGGTATACTATGAGTCCGCTAAGTCCAGGGTAATAGAGGGAGACAATGTTCACATGCTGGATTTACTAGGCTTGGTATATAACCTGTAGCGTATATCTACCAAGATTAGCATTAGGAAATACAGCTGAGGGGTTACCTCAAAAAGTCTCTTAAGCCGGCTTCCATACCCCCATAAACGCTGGATATGAAACACCAATAGTGCAATATGCTACCTGTACACTAAGATAGCAGAGAGGATCGATTTTTGGTGCTATATATTTTTAGCGTATCGTCCTTAAAGCTACCAACCACATCCGCCCATCTTCCACTGGGACTCAGATCCAATTTGCATGGCTGATAAGCAGGAGAAAGTAGTAAAGGGGAGAGAGAAAAAAAAGAAAAACAGACTTTTGCCTCTCATCCGGTACTGCAGGGGTTAATCCTCCAAACCTCTGCTCTCTGCATACATTTAAACTGCAATTAGATCTGTCCCATCATCCAGCTCCTTATCACACACTGTTTCTTAGAGATATCACACTTAGAGGAAGTAAAGCCTCCTCCTCCAAAAAAAAAAAAAAACGGAACCTGCAAGGCAAAGGCATAATGAGCTAGTATGCATAGCATACTAGCTCATTATGAATAACTTACCTGAGAACGAAGCCCCCGAAGCGGTCCTCATGCACGACCTTCTCCGCCGCCATCAAGCCCGGAGTGACTTCCGGGTCTCCCACTCCAGCGCTGTCATTCGCTGGATCGGCGATGGTCACTCCCGCGCATGCGCACGAAAGCGTCATATCGCCGTGATCTCGGCATGCGCCACTGTCTCCCGCGCATGTGCCGTAGACAGCGGTGCCTCTTTTTTTCTAAATATCTCCTAAACCATGTAGGTTTAGGAGATATTTATTGGACCTACAGGTAAGCCTTAATCTAGTAGGCCAAAGTGGTTTGTAAGGGTTTACAACCACTTTAATGATAGAGGTTTGCTCCCTTAGTGTGTCAGCAGCTCAGCACTGTCAGTATATCAATGATAAATACAGTCCAGGCTAACAGTGTACAAAAAGAGCAGAGAGTGGCTGCTGGGACTAGTCTCCTTGTAGTTCTCTGACCTGCAAGGGAGGAGGGGGTCTCTCATGCCGCCACCGCGGCTCGTCAGCACAGCTTGTCCAGGCTAGTGGGATTATGTTGGAGAGCGAAGAGTGGAGCATTTAGGAGCTATTTTTTAGCACAGCCCGATGCCTCTCACACATCCCCGGCCGGCTTCCATACCCCCATCAGCGTCTCAGGTGTGTGGGGCAGAGGGAGGGAGAGCTGTCCTCTCACTTCCACATCAGGTCACGCCCCATCGATCCTCATGGTGGAAAGGAGGGAGGGAACAACAAGCATATTACCCCATGTCTCTAAGGGGTAGAGTGAAGAGTTTTCTCTATTTGTGTTGTCTTTTTTGTTATGTTTTTCTTGTCTTGTTTGTCTATTTTGTTAAATGTGGGTTGTATGGTTTTTTTGAGAGGGGGAGGGGGTGGGTGGGATAGGGAGGGAAGAGTGTGAGAACACAAGTTTAAAGTTGATAATAACACTCAAAATGATAGACTAATGCAAAGGTCACATTAGGAAGCCCCAAAATAGGCCCAGTGGGCGGGTGAATGGGGTGCATGGGTGTATGGGATGGAACGAGTGGTTTGCTTGGTACAAAAGACTGTGTGAACACAATTATAGGCATGAGAGGAGGTATGGGTGTATGGGATGGAATGAGCGGTGGGCTTGGCACAAAAGTTTGTTTGATTTAAATCACAGGTATGAGAGACACTATGGAGTCACAAAAATGATACAAGAAAACTATATAAATTTTAAAAGGCACTGGTAAGATTCACAAATAATTTAATTTTGATGTTATGCGCACTCAGATTGAAAAATTAATTTTGTGTTAATGGAATGTTTGGGGAATGGGAGATACAGAGAAAAAAGCATCAGTTCTCCTGATTGTAAAGACATACGAGATGGCTATTCTTTGTTTGCAGGAGACACATCTTACTAAAATCTCTATTCCCCAATTGAGATGGAGGGATTACAGTACACAGTTTCATTCAGTACACACCTCCTATTCTAGGGGGGTGAGTATTTTTGTTAGATCAGGGGTGGCTCTCTCTTGTATGCAGGCTAAGGTGGATGAATATGGGAGATTTTTATTTTTTTATTCTGTAAGATTGAGAACAGAGTCTGTGTATTGACAAATGTGTACCTTCCTTCACCCTTTAACGTCTCGATCCTTTGTGAGCTTGCTGAGTTTGTTGTGGATAAGCCAAGAGTGCCGGTGGTAGTAACGGGGGACTTCAATATGGTAATGGACCGGAGATTAGATAGGTTCCCCCCGGGGACACTAACGGGTGGTGTCGTGGATAGCCGGCTCCCCGATTTTTTTTTTTTTTTTTTTTTTTTTTTTTTTAAGGGGAGGCAGGATTGTGGGACATCTGGAGAATACGGAAGCCGGAGGTCCGACAATACTCGTGCTTCTCCAGGACACATTCCACACTCTCCAGGATTGACCTAGTGCTGGGAAATGAGGAAATTATGTCTATCATAAAGAATGTGAACTACAGACCAAGGGTCTGTCAGACCATTCCCCAGTGACAATATCACTAGAGCTGGGCGAGCGTAACCCTCCTGGGGAGTGGAGGATAAACCCATTCTGGATCGAACTGATGGAGGATCCGAACGAGATATTGGCGTCAATGGGGGAGTTTCTCGATTTGAATAGAGGTACTGCCTTGGAAGGAATAGTATGGGACACTCTGAAGGCTTTCCTAAGAGGCATAATGATTCAACAAATCTCAAAAATTTAAAAACAGGACTGGAAGAGACTAATAGGGGAGAGGGTAACTACAGCGGAAGAACAGTATATCAACGACCCAACACCGGATAGACTTAGGAAATGGATAGAGGAACAACAAAATTATCGATTAATGACCCTTAGAAAAATAGAGAATAAACATCTCTTCCAGAAACTATTTTCTTTTGGAGAGGGGGAAAGTGTGGGACATATGCTGGCACAATTAGTCAGGGTGAACTCCCCCCCCCCCCCCCCCATCCATTATACCCACGGTCACTATAGAAGATGGAAGGGTATCCTCACGCCAGAAATAGCGGGCAAGTTTAAAGAATATTATGAGGACTTGTATAGATCGCAACAGGAGGAAATGGGGGATGGAATGGATAGCTTTCTCAGGGATCTGAATTCCCCCTGTCTTAATGAGACAGATAGAACTGAGTTAGACAGACCTATAACGATAGAGGAAATACAAAGGGTCACTATTGAGATGGCGCAACAGAAATCCCCGGGCCCAGATGGACTCCCGGACGAGATATATCGGCAGTACTGGAAGGTATTGCTTCCCGAACTGTTGAGGGTATCGAATTGGTCATTGATAAAGGGAGAGCTTCCCTCATCAATGATGGAATCCACCATAATTACCATACACAAGGAGGGTAAAGACCCACTTGATCCTGCCTCATATAGGCCTATCGCTTTATTAAATTCTGACATAAAAATACTGGCAACGGTCTTGGCGGCTAGGATGAACAAGGTTATACTGAAACTCCTCCACCCCGATCAATCAGGTTTTATACCCAGAAGAACTACTTGCACAAATATAAGGAGGGTATACTTGAATCTTCAAGTCCCTACGGATGATGGTGGAGAGAGGGCCATTTTGTCTTTAGACGGAGCCAAGGCCTTTGACAGTCTTGAGTGGCAGTATCTCTGGAGAGTTATGCTGACGGCCCAATTTGGACCGGGTTTCATTAAATGGGTAAAAATGCTTTATAGGGCACCAGAAGCCAGAGTAAAAGTGAATAATGAAAAGTCCGATAAATTTGGACTGGGGAGGGGGACAAGACAAGGGTGCTTGTCACCCCTCCTCTTTGCCATTGCAATTGAACCCCTGGCCATCGCCCTGCGGTCCTCTGCTCAGGTGAAGGGTTTTAGAAGGGGTGCCTTGGAAGAAAAAGTAGCATTATACGCGGATGATCTTCTGTTATGGACAAATTTCCGGACTTAAGATAAATGGGGAAAAATCTAGCCTTCTGCCAGTAGATCCTCTGGGAAGCCCCTTGCCTGAGGAGGTGACCCAGAACCAAGTAGTAAATACATTTAAATACCTGGGAATAAACGTATCCAGAGACCCTCAACAGTATGTAGTAGATAATATAGTCCCGTTACTGACTAAATTTAGGAGGAAGACAAAAGTGTGGAAACGCCTGCCAATATCTGTGGCAGGTCGCTGTAATTTAATCAAAATGATTTGGATGCCGCAGCTTCTCTACGTATTGCATAATTCCCCAATTTGGTTATATAAAATGTGGTTTCAAAAGATAGACACGTTGTTCAGGGAACTGATCTGGAAGGGTGGGTCGGCAAGAATTTGATTTTGTACTTTGCAGTTACAAAAACAGGAAGGAGAAGTAGCGCTCCCACACCTCTTTAGCTACTTCCTCGCGTCACAACTCCAGTATATGGGGGGGGGGGGGTGTAATTTGGAAGGGGGAGAGGCAGGGAGAAAAATGCTCCTACAAAACACACCACATGACTCAATAGTGGAAGCTCTGGAGGCAGGATCCTTCCCATTAGGACTCCCTACTTTGAGTTTAATGACGAGAGTGTGGGACACAGTAAAGGCCATATTAAAGTACAGAGGATTTAATGAGCATACCCCCTTATGGAAGAATAGCAAATTGGGAGAACTGCAGAAGATGGGGACAGTAAGACAATGGGAGAGATGTGGAATAAAATTTATCGCTCAGCTATACCAAGATGGTGCCCTGAAAACCTTTCAGGAACTGAGAGACTATTTTGCTCTACCAAATAAACCTTTCTATAAGTATTTGCAGGTCAGGCACGCACTGGAGGAGCAGTTTAGAAGGAGAACTTTAGAATGGAGCACAATTCCAGTTGTTTAATTTTGAAAATATACCCACATATAAATAAGGGGAGAATGGGAGGGATAGAGACCCCTATGTATAAGAGGAAGTGGGAAAAAGATGTGGGAGATATTTTCGAAATACAGTGGAATAGAATCCTTGAACTGGCTCCGTTGGTATCACTCTCTCTTTCTCAGAGGATGTCAAAACTGTTCTTACTATACAGAACCTATTATACTCCTCGTAAACGTTTTCAATTTGGCCGACGGCCTGACGCAAGCTGCCCCTGGTTTGGGGACATGGAGGGAGATATGATTCACATGTTTTGGAGATGCCTGAAGTTGTTTCGCTACTGGACGGAGGTGACAAGAACCATTGATCGGGTGTTTGGAACCTCCACTAGGTTGGAGGCGAGTAGAGAATGGATAAATAGTATGAATGTGGTAATTCTTAAAGAGAAAGCGTTATATATATATATATATATATATATATATATATATATATAAACAAGGGACTTCAAAGAAATATGACACGATGTGTAAACCTTGGTGGGAAGCCAATATCCTAACGATGAAAAGTGACCTAATAGGAATTAAAGTAAGAGGGTAAATGAAGAGGATGGAAGTGTGAGAGTATGGGGATGAGAGGGAAGTGTGACAGTAGGAATTTAGATTAAATAGAACATCGGACAGGATGGCCCCCATGACACCAATTCCCTCTCAGGCCACCCAAGATATGAACGATTTTTTGTTGTTATACACTTACCTGATAGGGTGATGGGAGGAGGGGGAGGGGGTCTGAGTGGATGTTTTTATTTTGATGTATTTTGTAAACAAAATAAATATCTTAATAAAGAAATAAAGTTTAAAAAAAAAAATAGATACCCAATATGTCAAGCCTTAAAATGGCATGCACACGTGAACCAACTAACTTCCATTTTCCTATGGGTGATGCTTTAAAAGTCCATAGAGGTCATCAGTTTAGAGTTAACTGTGCATAATGACCCTAGAACTATTTCAGGCAATCTGGAGTGCCCAACTATATGTAACATATAGCCTAGTTGATGGTTTCATACATTGGTGCCCCAGATTCATGTGCGTGTATGTGGGGGTGGGGCAGGCTCTTTTTTTGGGGGGAGGGTTAAAGCGATTTTTTTTAAAAATCCTGTAAGGCAAAAAGCATAATGAGCTAGTATGCACCGAATAGTAGTTCATTATGAAATACCTAGAAGGAGGCGTCGGCAGCTGATCCTGGTCACCGCTGAGGGAGCTGACATTTCCCCTCGGCGTGTCTTCCGGTTTCGTGGCTCCCGCACTGTGAGTGGCCGGAGCCGCATCACTCCCGTGCATGCGTGTGGGAGACTTCTCATCCGGACCTTCACAGCGCATGTGCCGCTGAGGTCAGCGGCTGCATGCAAAGTGAATATCTCCTAAACTGTACAGGTTTAGGTGATATTCATTTTACCTACAGGTAAGCCATATTATAGGCTTACCTGTACGTAAAAATATAAAAAAAGGGTATAAAACCACTTTAACCACTTGACCACTGGGCAGTTAAACCCCCTTCCTAACCAGACCAATTTTCAGCTTTTGGTGCTCTCACACTTTGAATGACAATTACTCCGTCATGCAACACTGTACCCAAATGAATTTTGTGTCTTTTTTTTTTTCCACACAAATACAGCTTTCTTTTGGTGGTATTTAATCACCGCTGGTTTTTTTTATTTTTTGCGCTATAAATCAAAAAATACTGAAAATTCGGTAAAGAAAAAAAAAATAATTCTTTGTTTCTATTAAAAATTATTGGCAGAGTATTGGCAAAGTATTACAGTGTTGCACAGTGGTTGGTGGCAGAGCATTGCACAGTGGTTGGTGGCAGAGCATTGCACAGTGGTTGGTGGCAGAGCATTGCACAGTGGTTGGTGGCAGAGCATTGCAAAATAATTCTTTGTTTCTATTAAAAATTATTGGCAGAGTATTGGCAAAGTATTACAGTGTTGCACAGTGGTTGGTGGCAGAGCATTGCACAGTGGTTGGTGGCAGAGCATTGCACAGTGGTTGGTGGCAGAGCATTGCACAGTGGTTGGTGGCAGAGCATTGCACAGTGGTTGGTGGCAGAGCATTGCACAGTGGTGGCAGTGTATTGACCAGCGCTGTGGGCACTACACATCCAGCCCACAGCGCTGGTCCCGTCTCTCCCCCCTCTCCGCTTCTCTCCTCTCTGTACCGATCGGTACAGAGAGGGGAGGGAGGAACCGGCGTCATGATGTGACGCCGGTTTGTGTACATGTGATCGCTCCGTCATTTGACGGAGCGATCACAGGGTAAACGGCCGCTATCAGCGCCTGCTTACCGTGATCCGTGATGCGCCGGGTCCTCGGGACCCGGCGGTCACGGATGTTCCCGAGTGCGCGCCCCAGGGGCGCGCGGGAGCAAGTTTCTAGGAGGACGTCCGTAGGACATCCACTTAGAACTAGCCGACCGCGCTGTAGACGTCTTTCGACTATAGCGCGGTCGGCATGTGGTTAAGTACGTAGGTGTAACATACATTGTAATTTCACTTTTTTTCGCTTAACTTTTTCCCTATACTTTTTTCACTATGTGCCATTGCCAGGAGAGCTGGACAGGGCCGTTGAAGGTCCTTAACCCATCAGCAGGACCGTCCCACCCCATAATGAACTGCGTCATTGCAGTGCATTGCTGGCTGATGATTGGCCAAGCATGCATTATGACCTAGAAAAGGTTAAAGTGGAAACTGCGCTAAATAGTATTCAAAACCCATGTGGGTTCCCCCCGCTAGTGTGTACTATGCTGCGGTGTCCCCAACAGCCTATAGTGCCAAATGTGCAGGTGCTGGCCTATAATATATTAATACCTTGTTCAAAAATAAGAAATAGAGGACAAAAAACAAAAAACAAAAATACCCAAATGTGTCAGGTGCCTGTGTTGGCTTTATGCCTTATTAAGGCTATTTAAAGTGCTTAGTGCATGCGGATATCATAAATTGCTATCCTGTGCAGTTTGGGCTTATATCTACGCTAATTACAGGGTAAGGTGCTCTTTCTAAAAATAACAAATGTATTCCATCAGTAGCCCATCTTCACTCCCCCAAAAATGATAGTACAACGGGGCATATATAGCAGATGTCTATTACATATAGTATAATCAATATCCCAATCCCATCAGTTTAGCCATATACAAAACAATTATTCAATTTGTCGATATCATGCAATCTAACGTGAACAAACACAAAAGAGCCGAGCTATGAACTATAAAAACTGTATAAAGAGAGTCCGTGCCAACACCGCTTGTGCTTAATACAAATACATATAACTTGTGCAGATTTCTTGACCGTCACCACCTATGGAATGGATCACTTACCAGAACTTGGTAAGTGTAGGGCCTGCGGTTACTTTAGGATAACCAATCCTATCAGTGGCCTCTCTCTTTCTCTCACCTCCTGGTCAGGTATTGTGTGGGTGTTTTTGCAAACGGACTCCACGGCAGGTATCCCCCAAAATGAAATAATAGACAGGGGGCTTCCAATAGTGAAGTATGTTTATCAAAAGGGTATTTATTAAAAGAAAATTGTTTAAAAACTCACATGGTCCAGGTGCCGCAGCTGGCACCAAGCATATCCAGCCTTGTGTTTTTAAATTTGCGTCCTGGCTTCCCTTCCTGGTCTGAGGTGCCTCTCCCGGAAGTGGTGCAAGCGTACGATTACCCAGCAGCCTCTACGCGTTTCGCAAAGGTTATTGCGTCATCAGGAAGCTGCTGGGTGTATGGGTAATGCGATTTATATAGCCCCAATTCCTAAATTTGCTGCCCCTTGATAGGATGTTTTCCCTGTCCGTCCATATACACAGTGATCACCGCCGTCTCCCCCACCGGAAGTGTCCGTGCCGCCATTTTGGGTCCGGTGACCGGAAGTGTGTATGGCGCCATCTTTGTTAGGGGATCCCTTGCCCTTTTTCCTTTCTTATCATGCCCTCCTACTGCTTGAGATGCCCTTACTATGTGTAGTTGGATTAAATAGTTTGGCTATGCCGCCTGGGTTTATGCTATGTGTTTAGTTTGCATTCTTGCAGTTTTAGCTAGTCCCTCTCTGTGATGGTTCCCCTCCACAAAGCTGGATTGCTTTCACAATTTGGTATATTATCATCCATTAAAATACAACTTCTGTTTTTTGTCAGTTTTTCGTACAGATAGTATTTTCAATTCATTGAGACCTTTGGTTCAACTACCATGTCCCCTGTTCCCATTTTAGCATCGTCCCCAAATAATAGCGAAGTGTTCTAAATTATCATGTGTGTGTGAACGTTTAATAAAAAGTACAAAATTATATAAAAAGTACAAAATAAATAAAAAATATAAAGATGAAAATATACAGATAAATACAAAATAGATAAAGTAAATAAAAATAAATAAAAAAATATAAAGTGAAATAAACTGAAATAAAATGAAATATAAATAAAAATAAAAAAAAAAATAAAAATAAAAATAAAAATAAAATTAAAAATGAATAAATATAAAAATAAAAATAAAAATATAAAAATAAAATTAAAATAAAAATAAACATATAAAAATAAATAAAATAAATAAAAATGAAAGTATGAATATACCAGTGTAAAAATGTGGAATAAGAATAAAATGGAAGTGGGGTGAAATAAATGTGAAAAAAATGTATAAGTAAATATATAAATAAGTAAATATATAAATAAGCCAAAAAAATTTTTTTTAGATGCAAATGGGAGCCTGGGATCATGCTAGAAGTCTTCTATATAACAATTTACGTCAAGCTCTACGTTCAACCCCTTTTTCCCCATCGTGTCTAACTTGTATATCCAATAGGTTTCATTCTTGGATATCTCCCTTTTCAGATGTATGTTCCTCCAGTTTTGCTCCACTCTATCGATACCACAAAATTTAAGGTGTGTTGGGTCCCTATTGTGAACCTCCCTGAAATGTCTCGATAGGCTATGGTGTTTATGGCCCTTTTTTATATTTCTTATATGCTCTCCTATTCTTGTGGTAAGCGCCCTAGTGGTCCTACCCACATATTGCAATCCACACTTACACTCTATCAGGTATGTGACATGAGTGCTCTGGCAAGTGATCAATTTGTCTATTTTAAATTTTTGTTTGTTTGAGCGGGATTGGAATTCTGTCGTTCTCCTTGACTTGTCATTTGATGTTCTACATGATACACATTTTCCACATCTGAAGAATCCCTTTTGGTTAAAGAATGTGCTCATTTTCTTGGGTGGGTCGGGTACATTTTTAACCAAATGATCTCTAATCCTTCTGGCTCTTCTATAGATAAAGTTGGGTTTTTTTGGCAGTATACTCCCTAATTGTGGGTCGTTGCTAATAATTGGCCAGTGTTTGCTGATAATTCCTTCTAGGATTTTGTACTGGCTATTGTAGCCTGTCAGGAACGGTATGGTGTCAACCTGTGCCATCCTTTTGTTCGTTCTCTTATTTGAAATAACAGAGTCACGGTTTTTCTGTGCTATTTTATTTCTAGTTATTTCTAATGGTCCCTTCACGTACCCTTTTTCTGTGAATCTGTCTATTAAGATGTCTGTCTGGTCATAATAGTCTTCCAGTTGGTCACAGTTCCTTCTTATTCTGGTGAACTGTCCCATGGGTATGGCTTTCTTCCACTTGGGGTGGTGGCAACTATTGTACGGAATGTATCCGTTTCTGTCCGTTTCTTTGAAGAAAGTTTTAGTTTCTAAATGGTGCTCATTTTTATAAATCTCCAGGTCTAAAAAATTTACTTTTTGTGTGTGCATTTCTACTGTAAATTTAATATCATATTTGTTGTTACCAATGTGTTGCACAAAAGTTGCCAATTCTTCCCTTGTGCCCTCCCAAACGATCAGTATGTCGTCAATGAATCGTTTGTAGGACACTATTTGTGGCCAACATTTTCCGAACACCTCCTCATGCTCCCATTTGTTGAGGAAAATGTTGGCCACACTGGGCGCATACTTGTTGCCCATACCTACCCCTTTTATTTGTTTGTAGTATTTATGTTCATGCCAATAGAAGTTATGCCCCATGGCCAGTCTCAGACCCTCCAGTATAAAGCGCCTTTGTTTCAGTTTTAGTTCCGAGAAGTTCTTCATGGCCCATGCTACTGCCCCTAACGCATCTGCCTGTTTGATGTTAGTGTATAATGATTCAACATCTATTGTCACCAATAGTGTCCCCTCATTCACTGTGAGTTTTTTCAGCAACCTAATGATATCCGTGCTGTCCTTGATAAATGCTTGACCCTTTCCCGCTAGTGGTTGTAGGTATATATCAAGGTACTCCCCCAGTCTGGAAAAAATGGAACCAATTCCACTTATTATCGGTCTACCTGGGGGTTTTGTCTTGTTCTTATGTACTTTGGGTACCTGATAGATTACCGGCACTCTTGGTGCTTCTGGTAGCAGGTATCTACTTTCTTTTTTGTTTAGTATTTTATCTGCGACCCCCCTCTATCAATTGTTTTAATTTCTGTTTATACTCTTTATTGGGATTCTTCCTTAGTTGTTAAGTGGTTATGTCATTTACCAGTCTATTCAATTCCGCTATGTAGTCCTGTTTAGTCAAAATGACTAATCCCCCTCCCTTGTCTGCCGGTCTTATCACTATGTTGTTTCGTTTTTCGATTTTTCTTATTCCTTGCCATATTCTGTCCCTTTTGTTATTAATCTTTGGTTTGATATTCCTTATTTCCCTTTCTACCATCCTTTTAAACACTTCTATGTGTTGGTTGGTTGTGGACCTGGGATTAAAAGTGGATTTATTTCTCAGATTGGTGTGTAAGAATGTGGTGGATTCCTGTTGTGTGGTGGGTTTTTCTTTTCCTATAAAAATTTTTTTAAGGTTTAATTTTCTAATGAATTTGTGTAGATCTATGAATGCTTCAAATGGGTTGAATGCTTTGCTCGGCGCATACTTTATTCCTTTGTCTAAAACCAACAGTTCTTCTTGTGTAAATTCTATATTCGTAAGATTAAATAATCCTTTCCCTAACTGTCTCTTTTTCTTTTTAGTTCCCCCTCTGCACCCTCTCCTCCTTGGGGCTGTCGGTTCTGGGGCTGTGGTGTATTCTCCTGCGGGAATCGGTTCCAACCCCCCCTGCTCGTTTGGAACACAGGCATAGGGGGTTTGTAAGGTTCCCTCCAGTCCCTCCATTCCCCCTGTCCCTGTTGGTATCCGTAGTTTTGATTATAGTACCCCCTCCCTCTACCTCTAAAACCACCCCTCCATGGTCTTGGGTGGTACCCCATGGGGGGTTGGTAGGGTGGGTGTTGTCCTTGGGGTCCTGGTTCCATTCTATTTTGTATGTTCTTATTTTGTGTGTTGGTGTTTGTGGCAGTTTTTTCCTTACTACTAGTGTTGGGCGTTTTTTTGGGGGTCCCCCTTGTTATTGGGTTAGGTTGTTCTGAACTCCACTCATCAAGTTCTTCATTGAGTGATGTGTTATTGGAATTGGTGGCTATCTCTTCCTCTTGCCATTTATATACATTCCCCGCCATGTAGTCCTTTTTATCCCTTTGGTATTTTTTTACTTTTTTATTTTTTACTTCATTATCTGTTTTCACTAGGAATTCCTGTAGTTTCGCAGCTCTTGATTTGTAATCCTGACTATCTATATGGGGTGTCATGTTTTCTCTGATGTGATTAATGTTGGCTTCTATCTCTGCTAGTTTTATTTTCCTCCTGTCAATAATGATGTCCAATAGTTTATTTTCACACCCGTTGAAAAAACCGAACCATGCTTTGGATAAGTGGTCATCCATTAAACCATCATTCGGTCCCAGATCCCATCTGAGTCTTCTCGGGGTTATTTTGGCATCCCTGTACTTTTCTAGGGTTAAGATGTCCCACCATACCCGAATTTGTTTATCCATTGCACCTCTTAGATGTTTGAAACCCTGTTCCAAATTTACGGCTGTGGTATTATCAAATTGCTCAAAAACATTTCCTAGGTCAATCTTGCGATTGGCCAGAAATGAGAACACTTCCATAACTGTGCTGCCTGTACAAAAAAACTTTACAAAATAAAGTGAAAGACAATAAGAACGTGTGGTACTGGCGCTGGTTAGTGTGTTCCAAAAATAAAAATAAGACTAAGAATAAATGAAATACAATATTTTAGTGAGCTGCAGTTTCGTGTAATGTAACCACCAATAGGTGGCTATTCAGAATATAGAAAAGGTTAAAGTGGAAACTGCGCTAAATAGTATTCAAAACACATGTGGGTTCCCCCCGCTAGTGTGTACTATGCTGCGGTGTCCCCAACAGCCTATAGTGCCAAATGTGCAGGTGCTGGCCTATAATATATTAATACCTTGTTCAAAAATAAGATAAGAAATACCCTTTTGATAAACATACTTCACTATTGGAAGCCCCCTGTCTATTATTTCATTTTGGGGGATACCTGCCGTGGAGTCCGTTTGCAAAAACACCCACACAATACCTGACCAGGAGGTGAGAGAAAGAGAGAGGCCACTGATAGGATTGGTTATCCTAAAGTAACCGCAGGCCCTACACTTACCAAGTTCTGGTAAGTGATCCATTCCATAGGTGGTGACGGTCAAGAAATCTGCACAAGTTATATGTATTTGTATTAAGCACAAGCGGTGTTGGCACGGACTCTCTTTATACAGTTTTTATAGTTCATAGCTCGGCTCTTTTGTGTTTGTTCACGTTAGATTGCATGATATCGACAAATTGAATAATTGTTTTGTATATGGCTAAACTGATGGGATTGGGATATTGATTATACTATATGTAATAGACATCTGCTATATATGCCCCGTTGTACTATCATTTTTGGGGGAGTGAAGATGGGCTACTGATGGAATACATTTGTTATTTTTAGAAAGAGCACCTTACCCTGTAATTAGCGTAGATATAAGCCCAAACTGCACAGGATAGCAATTTATGATATCCGCATGCACTAAGCACTTTAAATAGCCTTAATAAGGCATAAAGCCAACACAGGCACCTGACACATTTGGGTATTTTTGGTTTTTGTTTTTTGTCCTCTATTTCTTATTTTTGAACAAGGTATTAATATATTATAGGCCAGCACCTGCACATTTGGCACTATAGGCTGTTGGGGACACCGCAGCATAGCACACACTAGCGGGGGGAACCCACATGTGTTTTGAATACTATTTAGCGCAGTTTCCACTTTAACCCTTTCTATATTCTGAATAGCCACCCATTGGTGGTTACATTACACGAAACTGCAGCTCACTAAAATATTGTATTTCATTTATTCTTAGTCTTATTTTTATTTTTGGAACACACTAACCAGCGCCAGTACCACACGTTCTTATTGTCTTTCACTTTATTTTGTAAAGTTTTTTTGTACAGGCAGCACAGTTATGGAAGTGTTCTCATTTCTGGCCAATCGCAAGATTGACCTAGGAAATGTTTTTGAGCAATTTGATAATACCACAGCCGTAAATTTGGAACAGGGTTTCAAACATCTAAGAGGTGCAATGGATAAACAAATTCGGGTATGGTGGGACATCTTAACCCTAGAAAAGTACAGGGATGCCAAAATAACCCCGAGAAGACTCAGATGGGATCTGGGACCGAATGATGGTTTAATGGATGACCACTTATCCAAAGCATGGTTCGGTTTTTTCAACGGGTGTGAAAATAAACTATTGGACATCATTATTGACAGGAGGAAAATAAAACTAGCAGAGATAGAAGCCAACATTAATCACATCAGAGAAAACATGACACCCCATATAGATAGTCAGGATTACAAATCAAGAGCTGCGAAACTACAGGAATTCCTAGTGAAAACAGATAATGAAGTAAAAAATAAAAAAGTAAAAAAATACCAAAGGGATAAAAAGGACTACATGGCGGGGAATGTATATAAATGGCAAGAGGAAGAGATAGCCACCAATTCCAATAACACATCACTCAATGAAGAACTTGATGAGTGGAGTTCAGAACAACCTAACCCAATAACAAGGGGGACCCCCAAAAAAACGCCCAACACTAGTAGTAAGGAAAAAACTGCCACAAACACCAACACACAAAATAAGAACATACAAAATAGAATGGAACCAGGACCCCAAGGACAACACCCACCCTACCAACCCCCCATGGGGTACCACCCAAGACCATGGAGGGGTGGTTTTAGAGGTAGAGGGAGGGGGTACTATAATCAAAACTACGGATACCAACAGGGACAGGGGGAATGGAGGGACTGGAGGGAACCTTACAAACCCCCTATGCCTGTGTTCCAAACGAGCAGGGGGGGTTGGAACCGATTCCCGCAGGAGAATACACCACAGCCCCAGAACCGACAGCCCCAAGGAGGAGAGGGTGCAGAGGGGGAACTAAAAAGAAAAAGAGACAGTTAGGGAAAGGATTATTTAATCTTACGAATATAGAATTTACACAAGAAGAACTGTTGGTTTTAGACAAAGGAATAAAGTATGCGCCGAGCAAAGCATTCAACCCATTTGAAGCATTCATAGATCTACACAAATTCATTAGAAAATTAAACCTTAAAAAAAATTTTTATAGGAAAAGAAAAACCCACCACACAACAGGAATCCACCACATTCTTACACACCAATCTGAGAAATAAATCCACTTTTAATCCCAGGTCCACAACCAACCAACACATAGAAGTGTTTAAAAGGATGGTAGAAAGGGAAATAAGGAATATCAAACCAAAGATTAATAACAAAAGGGACAGAATATGGCAAGGAATAAGAAAAATCGAAAAACGAAACAACATAGTGATAAGACCGGCAGACAAGGGAGGGGGATTAGTCATTTTGACTAAACAGGACTACATAGCGGAATTGAATAGACTGGTAAATGACATAACCACTTAACAACTAAGGAAGAATCCCAATAAAGAGTATAAACAGAAATTAAAACAATTGATAGAGAGGGGGGTCGCAGATAAAATACTAAACAAAAAAGAAAGTAGATACCTGCTACCAGAAGCACCAAGAGTGCCGGTAATCTATCAGGTACCCAAAGTACATAAGAACAAGACAAAACCCCCAGGTAGACCGATAATAAGTGGAATTGGTTCCATTTTTTCCAGACTGGGGGAGTACCTTGATATATACCTACAACCACTAGCGGGAAAGGGTCAAGCATTTATCAAGGACAGCACGGATATCATTAGGTTGCTGAAAAAACTCACAGTGAATGAGGGGACACTATTGGTGACAATAGATGTTGAATCATTATACACTAACATCAAACAGGCAGATGCGTTAGGGGCAGTAGCATGGGCCATGAAGAACTTCTCGGAACTAAAACTGAAACAAAGGCGCTTTATACTGGAGGGTCTGAGACTGGCCATGGGGCATAACTTCTATTGGCATGAACATAAATACTACAAACAAATAAAAGGGGTAGGTATGGGCAACAAGTATGCGCCCAGTGTGGCCAACATTTTCCTCAACAAATGGGAGCATGAGGAGGTGTTCGGAAAATGTTGGCCACAAATAGTGTCCTACAAACGATTCATTGACGACATACTGATCGTTTGGGAGGGCACAAGGGAAGAATTGGCAACTTTTGTGCAACACATTGGTAACAACAAATATGATATTAAATTTACAGTAGAAATGCACACACAAAAAGTAAATTTTTTAGACCTGGAGATTTATAAAAATGAGCACCATTTAGAAACTAAAACTTTCTTCAAAGAAACGGACAGAAACGGATACATTCCGTACAATAGTTGCCACCACCCCAAGTGGAAGAAAGCCATACCCATGGGACAGTTCACCAGAATAAGAAGGAACTGTGACCAACTGGAAGACTATTATGACCAGACAGACATCTTAATAGACAGATTCACAGAAAAAGGGTACGTGAAGGGACCATTAGAAATAACTAGAAATAAAATAGCACAGAAAAACCGTGACTCTGTTATTTCAAATAAGAGAACGAACAAAAGGATGGCACAGGTTGACACCATACCGTTCCTGACAGGCTACAATAGCCAGTACAAAATCCTAGAAGGAATTATCAGCAAACACTGGCCAATTATTAGCAACGACCCACAATTAGGGAGTATACTGCCAAAAAAACCCAACTTTATCTATAGAAGAGCCAGAAGGATTAGAGATCATTTGGTTAAAAATGTACCCGACCCACCCAAGAAAATGAGCACATTCTTTAACCAAAAGGGATTCTTCAGATGTGGAAAATGTGTATCATGTAGAACATCAAATGACAAGTCAAGGAGAACGACAGAATTCCAATCCCGCTCAAACAAACAAAAATTTAAAATAGACAAATTGATCACTTGCCAGAGCACTCATGTCACATACCTGATAGAGTGTAAGTGTGGATTGCAATATGTGGGTAGGACCACTAGGGCGCTTACCACAAGAATAGGAGAGCATATAAGAAATATAAAAAAGGGCCATAAACACCATAGCCTATCGAGACATTTCAGGGAGGTTCACAATAGGGACCCAACACACCTTAAATTTTGTGGTATCGATAGAGTGGAGCAAAACTGGAGGAACATACATCTGAAAAGGGAGATATCCAAGAATGAAACCTATTGGATATACAAGTTAGACACGATGGGGAAAAAGGGGTTGAACGTAGAGCTTGACGTAAATTGTTATATAGAAGACTTCTAGCATGATCCCAGGCTCCCATTTGCATCTAAAAAAAATTTTTTTGGCTTATTTATATATTTACTTATTTATATATTTACTTATACATTTTTTTCACATTTATTTCACCCCACTTCCATTTTATTCTTATTCCACATTTTTACACTGGTATATTCATACTTTCATTTTTATTTATTTTATTTATTTATTTTTATATGTTTATTTTTTATTTTAAATTTTTTATTTTTATTATTTTTTTTTATTTTTTTATTTTTATTTTTTATTTTTTTATTTTTATTTTTATTTTATTTTTATTTTTATTTTTATTTTTATTTATTTTATTTTCATTTTATTTCAGTTTATTTCACTTTATATTTTTTTATTTTATTTACTTTATCTATTTTGTATTTATCTGTATATTTTCATCTTTATATAATTTTGTACTTTTTATTAAACGTTCACACACACATGATAATTTAGAACACTTCGCTATTATTTGGGGACGATGCTAAAATGGGAACAGGGGACATGGTAGTTGAACCAAAGGTCTCAATGAATTGAAAATACTATCTGTACGAAAAACTGACAAAAAACAGAAGTTGTATTTTAATGGATGATAATATACCAAATTGTGAAAGCAATCCAGCTTTGTGGAGGGGAACCATCACAGAGAGGGACTAGCTAAAACTGCAAGAATGCAAACTAAACACATAGCATAAACCCAGGCGGCATAGCCAAACTATTTAATCCAACTACACATAGTAAGGGCATCTCAAGCAGTAGGAGGGCATGATAAGAAAGGAAAAAGGGCAAGGGATCCCCTAACAAAGATGGCGCCATACACACTTCCGGTCACCGGACCCAAAATGGCGGCACGGACACTTCCGGTGGGGGAGACGGCGGTGATCACTGTGTATATGGACGGACAGGGAAAACATCCTATCAAGGGGCAGCAAATTTAGGAATTGGGGCTATATAAATCGCATTACCCATACACCCAGCAGCTTCCTGATGACGCAATAACCTTTGCGAAACGCGTAGAGGCTGCTGGGTAATCGTACGCTTGCACCACTTCCGGGAGAGGCACCTCAGACCAGGAAGGGAAGCCAGGACGCAAATTTAAAAACACAAGGCTGGATATGCTTGGTGCCAGCTGCGGCACCTGGACCATGTGAGTTTTTAAACAATTTTCTTTTAATAAATACCCTTTTGATAAACATACTTCACTATTGGAAGCCCCCTGTCTATTATTTCATTTTGGGGGATACCTGCCGTGGAGTCCGTTTGCAAAAACACCCACACAATACCTGACCAGGAGGTGAGAGAAAGAGAGAGGCCACTGATAGGATTGGTTATCCTAAAGTAACCGCAGGCCCTACACTTACCAAGTTCTGGTAAGTGATCCATTCCATAGGTGGTGACGGTCAAGAAATCTGCACAAGTTATATGTATTTGTATTAAGCACAAGCGGTGTTGGCACGGACTCTCTTTATACAGTTTTTATAGTTCATAGCTCGGCTCTTTTGTGTTTGTTCACGTTAGATTGCATGATATCGACAAATTGAATAATTGTTTTGTATATGGCTAAACTGATGGGATTGGGATATTGATTATACTATATGTAATAGACATCTGCTATATATGCCCCGTTGTACTATCATTTTTGGGGGAGTGAAGATGGGCTACTGATGGAATACATTTGTTATTTTTAGAAAGAGCACCTTACCCTGTAATTAGCGTAGATATAAGCCCAAACTGCACAGGATAGCAATTTATGATATCCGCATGCACTAAGCACTTTAAATAGCCTTAATAAGGCATAAAGCCAACACAGGCACCTGACACATTTGGGTATTTTTGGTTTTTGTTTTTTGTCCTCTATTTCTTATTTTTGAACAAGGTATTAATATATTATAGGCCAGCACCTGCACATTTGGCACTATAGGCTGTTGGGGACACCGCAGCATAGTACACACTAGCGGGGGGAACCCACATGGGTTTTGAATACTATTTAGCGCAGTTTCCACTTTAACCTTTTCTATATTCTGAATAGCCACCTATTGGTGGTTACATTACACGAAACTGCAGCTCACTAAAATATTGTATTGTATTTCATTTATTCTTAGTCTTATTTTTATTTTTGGAACACACTAACCAGCGCCAGTACCACACGTTCTTATAATGCATTATGACCTGCATGCTTTGGCCAATCACAGCGCCATCAGCAAAGAGAGCCATAATTGGCCAAAGGCTGTCCAGCAGGCATGGACAGGGAGGTTACCTTTCTTTCAGGGCACACTGAGTAACCCTGCTAGCAGCTAGGAAGGGTGCAGGACAGGGTGCAGTAATGTTAGACCTTTTCCCACCACCACGCCTCCAAAATGCTGGTAGTGGTGATTCTGCCACACCTCTCTCCTCCACCCTCTCCTCTTCTTCTTCCTTTATGGCCTCCTCCTGTGCAGATTTGACCTTGGAACCAGCGGTGCTCCGTAGGCGTTCTAGGGGCTATGCAAGCACCCAGGCAAAAATATGCCACGCGGTGCTTAAGTTGGTCTGCTTAGGGGACAGGAGCCACACTGGGGCAGACAATTTTTGCTGTAATATTTCGCAGCAGGGCCCGTTTCTGTGCTCAATAAGAATATCTGTGAGGCTTTACATGTTGTTTCACCACCACCACCGCCGCCTAAGGCCCAATTTTTCTGCCCCTGTTTAACAGCGGTGCGTAATTACAATTTATGATCTAATATTTCACAGCAGGGCCCGTTCCACTAAGAGTAACTGTGAGGGCTTACAGTTTTGTGGCAACACCACCACACCGTTCCTGCACTCAACAAGAGTATCTGTGAGGCTTTACATGTTGTGTCACCGCCGCCTAAGGCCCCATTTTTCTGCCCCTGTTTAACAGGGGCATGTAATTACACTTCTTGATATAATATTTCACAGCAGGGTCCTTTCCTGCGCCCACCAAGAGTAACTGTGAGGGCTTAGTGTTGTGCAACACCACCACCAAAGGCCCAATTTTTCTGACCCTGTTCAACAGGGGCATGTAATTACAATTCTTGATGTAATATTTCACATCTGGGCCCATTCCAGCGCCCACCAAGAGTAATTGTGAGGGCTTACAGTGTTCTGGTACCACCAACATCTAAGGCCCAAATTTCTGCAGAGTATATAGGGCAGGCCGTATAGTATATACAGGCAGTCCCCCTACTTTCAAACATCTGACTTACAAACTACTCCTACATACAAACGGAGGGAGACAACAGTAAGTGAGAGGAAATCTACCCCTAGGAAAGGGAAATTCTCTCCTGTAAGTGTTAATATGGGAAAAAGGTGTCTCCATTGATGCTTTGTTAGCACCAATCCTTGTTTCCCTAAAAAAAAAAGCAAATTTTCAAAATCCAATTGTCATTAGGACAGAAAGTAAAGTGAAATCTTCAGGGGCACAGACAGCAAAACAAACGTTACAGGGGTGATGATAACCCTTCCCTATGTTATCCAAAAAGCTTAAAAATAGATTTTTTGGCTGGAGCTACACTTAAAAAATTTACCTGTTCCAAATTACAAACAGATTCAACTTAAGAACAAACCTACAGTCCCTGTCTTGTTTGGACCGCCTGTATACTGCTGTTCAGAGTTCCTGCTCCTGTATACTGCTGTTCAGAGAGCCTGGGGTCCCACACTTTTTTCTTTGTTTAATTTGGGTGCGGGGTTCCCCTTAATATCCGTACAAGACCCAAAGGGCCTGGTAATGGGCTGGGGGGTTACCCATGCAGTTTTTCTCAATAATTTTCATCCATATTGCCGGTGTTCTGTCAGCAATGGTCCGGCTATCATAAAGTGTCAGCTGTGTACTGTGCATGCGCAGTATGGAGCAGAAGGATTTTCGGAAAATCTCAGAAGATGAACGGCGCCTTCGCCGTGAGTCGAGATGTAATCCCCACCATCCAAGTGGACATAGGGCTACACAAACTTAGAGGGTCGCTCGCCACGCTTTGGGCACAGCCTCGCTGCGCTTGGCTCTTTTTTTTTATTCTAACTCTATGTCCACTTGGATGGTGGGGCTTGAACCTGGACTCATGGCGCAGGCGCCATTCATCTACGGCTATTTTCAGAATCTGGTTGTCCTGTGTACTGACATGACACCGGGACCCAACATTACATTACAGCCGCAAGCACTTTTAAATTACATTTATTTCTTTAGAAATGTAATTTTGTGCAGGGACTGTTCTAAACACGGGAAACACGTGACACTTTACAGGCATACTATAGACACCCCCCAGGTACGATATTTAAAGGAATATTTCACTTTTATTTTTTCACTTTAAACATCATTAAAATCACTGCTCCCGAAAAAACTGCCATTTTTAAAACTTTCTTTTGCATTGATACATGTCCCCTAGGGCAGGACCCGGGTCCCCAAACCCTTTTTAGGACAATAACTTGTATATTAGCCTTTAAAATGTGCACTTTTGATTTCTCACGTTCGAGTCCCATAGACTTTAACAGTGTTCGAATGTTCGCGCAAAATTTTGGTCCGTTCGCATGTTCTGTATGTGAATCAAACTGGGGGGGTGTTCGGCTCGTCCCTACTCTACAGGCTAGACAAGGGCACCCTGACTGCCATTATGTATCGGGATGAAATCCTTGGACCCATTGTCAGACTCTACGCTGGTGTAGTGGGTCCTGGGTTCTTCCTGGTGCACGACAATCAATGCTCAGCTTCATGTGGCCAGAGTATGCAGCCAGTTCCTGGAGAATTAAGGAATTTATACCATTGAATGGCCCCCATGCTCGTCTGACTTAAATCCAATAGAATACCTTTGGGACATTGTTTCAATCCATCCAATGCCGCCAGGTTGCACTTCAGTCTGTTCAGGAGCATAGTGATGGCCTGGTTCAGATCTGGGAGGAAATACCCCAGTACACCATCCGTCTTCTCATTGGGAGCATGCCCCAACATTTTCAGGCATACATACAAGCACGTGGGGGCCATACAAACTACTGAGTACCATTTTGAGTTGCTGCAAAAAAAATTCAGAAAAATGGACTAGCCAGCTGCATAATTTTTTCTATCGGTCCACATATCCACCACACATATGGCAAGATGGGAGAGGGATAATATTGCACGATCTCTAATTACAGGCGGCTGAAGCTTAATGGCTCAGAGAGGTGTTTGTTTGCACATGGCCGTGGGATCATTGGATCGATGTTCCTCTCTGACTAACATATCCATGCCAATATGATTACATCCACATATACATAGTTAGTCAGGTTGAAAAAAGACACAAGTCCATCCAGTTCAACCATAAATTAAAAAAATAATATACAATCCCATATACCCAATTCTATACCCACATATAGATCCTGTCATGTTGAGATATATATTTACAAATGCTTATTAGCCTATATGATGTTTTACTAGCATTTGTTGAGATCTTCATTTTATTAGCCCCACTTGATTGAGCTAGTGTACCAGCTGTTTAGGTGATTGAATAATTATTTAGCCACATGGTTCACAATAAAGAGTATATATTTGATATTCATTCTAGTGATCGTTAGCTATGAGTAAGAACTTATTGTAGTGTGAAAGGCGTCAGTTTTTCCTGTATCGCTTTGCTGTGGCCTGTACAGTGTGATCCCGATTTTTCCATAAAAGGCAAAATTTTTGGAGTGCTGCTGTCCAGAGTTTTTTCATTCATCTTCATTTGCCTCTGAAACTGTTATAGGTAGTGAGGAAGTGAAATGAGGAAATTATGCCCTTTGGGTGGGCATTGGTTTTCGGTCCCAGGGCTCAGAGTGCACTGTGCAGCTGCGAACACCCGCTGCTTGAAAAATAATTTTTGCTGGTCCAAAGCTAAAATTTTTTAGCCGCTAAGATAAATTGTTGGTGGCCAAATTGGCCACCTAGATGCCTGCTCCTCATCCCTAAGATTAGGAGAGCAGATGGCTCTTTCACACAAAAGCCTAAATTAGTCTTGCAGGAATTTCCCGCCTTCTTTTAGCAGTTGAGCGCGAATACAAATAACTCAAGTCAACAGGACGTTTATCAGCTTATTGCTCATCCCAGCTTTGCTGGAGTAACACAGGGAACTCATGGAAAAGGATATAACGGTTGACAAAGTCCCGTTGGCCATTTAGAAGGCTCCGACAGGTAAGGCGCTCGGTCCCAACAGCTTCACTGCACTGTATTATAAAAAAATGCACCCTTTCTGGCTCCCCCAATACAGTATTTTAATGCCATCCAAAAGGGGGGCCCCATTGACCCTGACTTAAATAGAGCATTTATAACTCTTATCCCAAAGCCCCACAAGGATCTGAATAATGTGGCTAACTATAGGCCAATTTCTCTGATCAATAATGATTTGAAGCTATTCACTAAGATTTACGCAAATGGATTATTGCAAATGGATCACTAGAAGCACTCTAACCAAGTGGGGTTCCTACCTCACAGACAAACGGCTGATCAGGTGCGTCGAGCAATAGATCTTATCTCTCTATTACACTCCTCCTGGGATGGGGAAACTGCTAGACATTGGATTCTTTTATCCCTTGACATATGCAAGGCATTGGATTCCCTCTCGTGGTCCTACCTTTTTCGGGTACTGGAAAGATGGAACTTTGATGGAAATTAGTTATTGCATCCCTATATTCCCTTTATAGCAATCCCATGGCACAGATAACTTTGCGAGGCCATAGATCCGAACCCTTTACTATCTCCTCCAGAACCTGTCAAGGGTGCCCACTTTCTCCCCTATTGTTCATAACAGCGATGGAGACCCTAGCCATAGCAATTTGTCAGGATCCTGACATTCTGAGGATCATGAGTGGGGAACGAAATCATAAATGTACGCTCTTCAAAGACTATCTGTTACTGTTTATTACCTCTCCACATACCAACCTACCACATCTATTTTCATTATTGGACCATTTTTGCCAGATTTGGGGTTTATTGGTTAACCGTGCCAAATCGGAAGCAATGAATGTCAGTTTGCTGGATACAGTGCAACTAAGGGCTCTTTCACACGGAACAGATCCGTGATGATCCGCCCCGTGAACATCCGCTGATCCCCGCTGAGCCGGCGGATGACAGGGCGGTCCCTGCACACTGTGCAGGGACCGCCCTGTCAGATCTCCGCTCTCCTCTATGGGGGATCGGATGAACACGGACCGTCTGTTCGTGTTCATCCGATCCGCTCTGCAGACAGATGGAAAAATAGGGTTTTCCTCCATCTGCAGAATCGGACCACAGCGGAGACGGTCGATATCGGGTGTCAGCGTATGTTCATCCGCTGACACCCACTATCCCATAGGGATGCATGTATGTCTGTAATTCATTCGAAAACGGATGGATGAAATACGGACATACGGTCTGCCCTTGTGAAAGGGGCCTGAGTCTTCAAGCTCAGTATTTTTTCATGTGCAAACTGTGTCACTTCCCTATTTAAAGGTCACATTGACTCCCCGGATTATGTCTCGCTATAAGGCTATTTATCCAGCGTTATTCAATAAATTGATGGAGAAACATCACCTATTTCAGTACCACTGGAGGCACTCCGACTTTTCCAAACCAAAACCTTTAACTTTATTTTGGCGCCAAGGGCAGTAGGTTTGCCCGGTCTATAATGTATGCCCCTAAGGATCTCGGAGGACTGGGGTCCCAGATTTTTGAAAATATTATGTTGCAGCACAACTTACACAATTATGTCAGCTACACTTTAGCCACTGCAGGCCGGACTGGGTGTCCATAGAGGCCCAAGCCTGCTCCCCGCTGCCTATAGACTTGATGCTCTGGCTTCCCTTAAAACACTGCAAGGCCATTATGTGCAACACTTTCCCATTCTTTCAGCCTGTGGGATTCGACCTGTAGAAGGTGGCCTATCTGCTCCCTTCATACTCCCGTGGTTCCCCTTTTCAATAACCTTCAATTTCCAGCAGGTATGCCACCTACCTAATTCAGCCGGTGGATGAACAAGGGGCTCTACCGCATAGGACACTTTCTTGACCATAGAGGTGTGCACTCCCTCATATTTTGTGCAGAATTTGGAGATGCCCCCCTCTGAGAGTTTACAATTACAATAAATATACCACTCTTTATGGACTTTACAGAAGAAAAACCCTGATCTCGCAGTCCAAACAGTTTTAAAATAGATGTATACAGGAGACTCTTCAGTGTGGCTGCATCTCATTGTTGTAAAACGTATTTGTTTCTCCCTCATCAAAACGTTCCTATCAAATTGCTTGGGAGAGGGATATGGGCGTGACCCCTGAGGCGGAGGATTGGTAAACTTGGACCAGACATATCCACAAGGGCATTATGAATGTTGCCCTGATTGAAGCAGGGTACAAGGTATATGCAATATGTTACTTAGTACCTTAATGCCTCTCTAAAATGTACCTGGGTGCATCGCCCTCCTGCTTGAGGGGTTGTGGTGGGTTTAGCTCTCCACACGTGGTAGACTTGTCCTGAGGTCCATTGCTTTTGGATACAGGTTCACTCCCTAATATATTCAGTCACTATGGTCAACATTACTAAATCGCCTCGGGTCGCACCCGTGGAAAATATCCTAACTTTGATTTATTACATGTTTCTGGTGGCTAAAATCCCTATTGCTACTGTTGGAACATAATCCAAATGACCTTTCGCTTCATTAAAGGAGTCAATCGCTGGGCTTTTTCAATGAAAATATTGTGAGTGTTTTACGGGATAAACAATAACTGTTTGAAATGATTTGGACCCCGTGGCTCTCTTACCATCAGGTACCGGACACCTAGAGGTGGCATTTGAATGATAGCCTGATGGATTCCTGGACGGACATACCTTTGATACCTTACTCTCTTACTTTCTTCCCCCCCCCCCCCTTTGGAAAAAGAAAAGCTAGCTCTGACTCATGTTTACTGTCTAGGCTCTATATGTGACAAGATGTCTTAAAGAAAATAATACCAGTTTCAATATACTATATGATGATTCCATGGTGGATGTGTACACCTACTGGCTAGAGCCCCTGTGGCTATTGTTATAGTTTATTTTTAACTAATTTTACCATCTGCCCAGGTGGTTGGGTGGGGGGTGTAGTCTATATAGTATCAGTGTGCCTCGTAGACCATTTTTTAATTGGCATATTTCTAGAATAAGGTCTGTTTTACACCACAGCAATGAGCTTGATAATGCTACTATATTATTTTCCGTTCTTACATAAAACTCAATAAAAATTATTGAAATTTCACTAGGCTACATTTTTAGATGGAGACACTAGGCAGCTTTTAAGCGATAAATCAAAATCAGAGTATAATATTATACTGAAATAAGGCAGAAATATTGTAAAAACTTCATGCACACTACTCAAGCACTTTTACTAGGACACAGAGAGACAAGGCATAGTTTATAGTTATAGTATATTATATAGTTATAGTTAGTAAGGTTGAATAAAGACACCAGTCTATCCAGTTCAACCTGAGTGAGTGTCTACAACCATCCCCATCCCTGTACATTGCACACTCACATCGGACCCTACCCTCAAGGAGCCCACAATCCAAGGTTATGGGCTAGGGCCAATTTTTGGACAGAAGCCAATTAACCTACCTGCATGTCTTAGGATTGTGGGAGGAAACCGAAGTACCCGGAGAAAAAACCCACGCAGGCACATAAAGAACATGCAAACTCCAGGCAGGTAGTGTTGTGGTTGGGATTCGAACCAGCGACCCTTCTTACTGCTAGGTGAGAGTGCTAACCACTACACCACTGTGCTGCCCACTGGTTTAATTAAAAAAAAAAAAAAAAAATTGGTGCAGACTACATGTGCACTACTTAATCACTTCTATTAGACCACTTTTTAAGAGACCAGCCAGGTTTTAATCAATAAATCAAAATGATGGTGTATTATTTCACAGAAAAAGCCAGAAATTGTACAGTGGCATTGTATAGTGTCACTAAACCCACATCACATAAAACTATCAATAAATGCTGTATTACATGCTGTTCATACTCACTCAGTCACTATGAGATCAGTTTTCTGTATTCTGCAAAAAATGACAGCCCACTGCCTCTCTCCGCCTTCATGTCCACTAACCTGCTAAACACAATAGGGGTGGTATATTATATATTGATTCACCTCCCTTCTATTCTAAAGCCCCGTACACACGGTCGGATTTTCCGATGGAATATGTCCTATCGGACAATGTTGTCGGAAATTCCGACCGTGTGTAGGCACCATCAGACATTTTCCATCGGATTTTCCGACGGACAAAAGTTTTATCTCCTGCTCTCAAATTTTCCGACAACAAAGTCCGATCACACAAATTCCGATCGTGTGTAGCCTAGTCCGACGGACAAAGTGCCACGCATGCTCAGAAGAAATTCTGTGACGGAAGCGCTCGGTCAGGTAAAACTACCGTTCCTAATCGACACAGCACATTCGTCACGCTGCAATGTTAAAATGTCTTTAATGCAACGCTTTCTCTTTTTCTTTACAATGCAAGAAGAATGACGTGTTTTAGCTGCTCCTATTCACACTCACTTCTCACAAACTTATTTATTTATTATTTTTCATGATTTATTGGCTAGATGTTTATTTTTCGTCAGATCGTAAAAGAATGTTTGTTATATTTTTTGGAGGATTTGTCATTTTCTTTTTGGAATACATATTTCCTTTATTATTTTTTTGATTTTTGAGGGGGGTTGTGTGTCTCAACTTAGCAAAACAACATCATTATCATTTGTATTTGTTGCCTAAATTTACTAGGAGGTTGTTTGTTGTTGGGGCCCCTTGTTAATTAGACTTTAGGATTTGTGAAATGTACCTGCCTACTCACAAATAAACTGTCATTGTAGAAAAGTAAAACACATAGGCAATGATTTTTTTAAATCAAAAATAACTTTATTTAGGTCTCAGCAACAAACCAAAGAGGAACGCAGCGATGGAGAAACTTGGGGAATTAGCAAAGCCTTGGACCCCCACGGCAAACATCATTTTTTAAGGTTCAAAAATTGGTGGCCTGAGGAGTACGTATCTTAATAATAAGGCATCAGGATAAACATCCGGAACTGCAGCATATGCCATCTAGGTCCCCAGGCTCTGGTCATAAGAGAGGCTCCATCTTCTCTCAGACCAGACTGAATCCAGGTCGTCACTCTCTGGTCTTCCTTCCACGCTTCCTTGCACGCTGTGGCTGTGGTGTGGCAGAAGGAGGAGGAGGAGGCGGAGCATGGTCACTATCGCAAACATGTGTGATTGGGGTCATCCCCCCCAGCCATCCCCTTATTTAGTACCTTGAGGATGACCTCCTCACACATGCTGCGTTGCCCCGCCTCCATATGCTTCATTTTAGTGGCAACCAAGGAGCCAAAGGCCTCCTCATAGGTGGGTGTGGCATGTAGTGAGGCTGAAGACTCTCTTATCAGCCGGAGCGCTGACTCCCCCACATCCCCCCCTTCTCGCCCTTTTGTAGGGAAGGCGGAGGGGAGGGACTTGGGAGACAGTCAGGCTCCTAGGCCTACCCACCTCTTGGCTGCCACTACCCACCTCTTGGCTGCCACTAACCCCTGCCTCCTCCTGACTGCCACATTCCACAGCCACCTCCTGGCTGAGGTCTTCCTGTGTATGAAAAAGGGACATAGTTTGAGTCATTTGTTCATCAAACACACACAATTTTCATCTATTGACTGTTGCAAAATGTTTACAAATAGAAAACCATACAATTCTGAGCCCTGCAGTTTATATTCTTGCCCCAAATGTCTCCAACACTACTGTCCGTTGATATGTCAAACACGTTAGGAACTAAGCAATTGGGGATCCTGAATTAAGTGAACATTCATTTTTCACAAAAATGGGTACAAAACTACTATACCTGGCTCAAGCTGGGCTCCTCCACCTCTTCCAGACTGGAAGGCCCAGGTTGCTCCGCGGAAGCCTCATCAGGGGTGGCCTGCGTGGAAGGACGCGTGGAAGGAAGAGTCGAGAGTGACTCCCTGACATCAGCCTGGTCTTTGAGAAAATGGAGCCTGTCATAGTACCAGAGCTTGGGGACATGGACCTGATCTGCTGCAGCTCCAGATGCTTGGGACTTCAGGACCTTATTGCGCTCCCTGAAATACGTACTCCTCAGGCTGCCAATTTTTATTCTTAACTTCTCAACGGTTGCCGTGGGCATCCTTGGCTTTACAAATTCAACAAGTTTCTTCATCGCTGCGTACCTCTTTGGTTTGTTGCTGTAATCGGGGGTGTTTTGCCTGCCATAAAAGGGTCAATTCCCGATACTTATCAATGAAGAGGGGGAGAAAACTGATATCATTGAACCCCTCCATATTCTCTGCAAGACACAACACCACACCAAACACTATAAATAATGTCAGGCTAAACTCTCCTAATCTTCTCCATAAATAAGCCGCAAGGTCTAATCAGTCTAGGCTAGTTATGTACCAAGTTCAAATTGTACCTTCGTTCCAGCGATCGTCTCGTGCGTCAGCTTTCTCTCCCCTCGGCTTACAGATCGTCGCTACGACACAGGCGTGTGACGTTTTATATACAGTGCGCATGCGTGAAACTCCGCCCGCCCCTGACGATCTTTCACGTCTATTCCCCACCCCTTCTCTTTACGGCACAGTGGGGAGAGCACATGGCGGGGACACAGCAGGTGCGCCCTAAATATTACAGCAACGAGGAGGACGAGGAAAGGCCGGAGGCAGAAACGTCCCGATCCCGGAGGCTTAAATTTAAGGCCTCCAATATGTCTTTTGGAGAAATGTTGGAGATGGTGGACATATTGAAGAGGAGCGACTATGATGGGAAGTATGGGCCTTACCTCAACCCAAATGTCAGAAAGGCCAAGATCATGTCTAAAGTTGTGAGGAGGCTGTACAATAATTTTGGGGTACAATGATCCAAGGAACAACTGAGGAAACGCTGGTCGGACCTGAAACTGAGGGAGCCCGATCAGTACAGAAAGATCAAGCGAGTTCTTCAAAAAAGTAAGTAGTTGTCGTGTTTTGTGTTTTTTTTTTTTCTTGCTTGCATACTGCTCCATGTGGTTTTATTTTTTCAATGTTGTACATTTGAAAATGGCCACTTTCATGTTCGTCTGTGCATTCGATCGTACTCAACCTCGATCTTTCTGCCACTGTCATGTTCGTGTGTGTCCATTCGATCGTACTCAACCTCGATCGTTCGGCCACTTATAATACGAGGTTTGGTGAAGTTTTAAGTGAAAGGAAGTTTGTTTTCAATAGAGATGTCATCAAGATTGTAAAGCAAATTTCTTCAATGTAAAGGAGAGGTCACTCAGTAGCTGTTTACCCATCTGGACTCTAGAGCACTAGTGCTGGGACACCCAAACACCATTTTTATTATGCTGTTCCACACATGTGCTCCAGTGGATACTATAGGGGTGTCTCCATCTGACAAACTTCAACCAAAAAGGTAGTAAGTTTAGCACCTTTACAAAGTGACTACATTAATGTTGTTGTCATTTGAACCTGGCCACAAACAACTATTGTCCCTCACTTCCAAGCAATGTTTAACATTTCCTATTTCAGCCCTCAATAGATTGTTGTGCTAAATCTTCCTTTTGTACATTCTCATAGGGGAGCGAAGACTCGGGACGTCTGAGGACACCAGGAAACCCACACCTCCCAAAGACGGGGGAAATACCAGAAGCAGAGGAGGAGGAGGAAGGAGAGATCACACACGTACTCATCGGGGAAATAATGGTGTGCAATCAAGATCTAGATGAGATCAAGAAAAACATCAATGATGTTCAACAAAAATTGAAGAACATCATTGATGTTTTAGGGAAAATCTGAAAACGCACAAAGTAATTATCACACATTTGTGGCTGTTTGTGACAACATTTTAAACTTAACTGTGGCAAATTTGGAAGATGCACACATTGTGTCAACATGTGCTAGCTCCCATCATGGTGGATGAATGACAAAGTTTTGGGGGTGCAACCACTTTACTAACTACTAAAGTGGGTGAGGTGAAGGGGTTGCACCCCCAAAACACGTCCATTGATCCCCATGATGTGAAATTGCACATTTGAACATTCTAGGCATGTGTTTTACCATCAAATGCCCATTTTGATACCCAAATTGTGTGCATGTTCTAAATTTCAAGTTTCCAGGGGTGACACCCCATGTGATGAAGGCAAGATCAAACACACTTTGAACATATAGTCATGTCTGATCTTGTCTTCACTTTTGAAAGTTGAACTTTGCAAGTTCCTATGTTCAGTCTGTTATGTTTTGCTCCATGACTGGTTTTACCAAATGCGGAATGTTAGTAAACAATGTTCGAAAGAACCATGATCTTGTCAGTTTTGCCAAGAAGTTTTGAAAGGCACTTGTGAATGTGTTGTAAGTAAAATTTTTACATCTCAAAAATGTGTGGCTTCCTTATTTAAAAACACAAAAGCATTATTTATGGCAAAAGTAAAGGATTTTGGGGGCAATGGGTGTTATTTACTAAAGGCTATTCCAGTTTGCACTGCAAGTGTATTTTCCAGGGCACTTTTGCAGTGCACTTGTAGTGCACAGTGGATTTGGCTTATGTAAATGACACCCACAGTGCTTTGTAATAAAACACGTAGCACACCATTTTTGGGAATACACACATTTCTGTCATGCTGATGAAAAGGAGTATTTTGGGTGTCAGTTATGCACTACAAACCTTCTCTAGACAAAAGATTAGGTATCACACACACAACATGAGAAGATTATTTTTTGGGAAGAAGAGACTGTTACCTCCTTTTGCCAAGAAAGTGCATTCCCACTGTTAGATAAAGGGCCAAAATTTAAAAGACAAATAAGCTAGAATACACCTACAAGAAACACAAGCAGGAAATGACAAGAAATCATAGGTCTGGTTAAAAAATATATTTAATAAAAAATGCCTCTCACACAGCGTCAGGCAGAGCAATGGCCCCCCTACCCACAAAGTAGTCCATATATTGCTCGCAGGCATTTAGAGGGGGCAAGCCTGGACGTGCCGCTTGAAGGGCTGTGAGGTCGGCTTTGGAAGGCCCGTCCACATCTGGGCCAACGGGCACCACATAGTTGCTGTTATGTCTTTTGAGGAAGTTGTGCAATATGCAGCAGGAAAGAACTATATGGTTGAGCTTGTATTCTGCCAAGTTAATAGCAGTCAAAAACAGGCGGAAGCGGCTGGCCAGGATCCCGAAGGTGTTCTCCACCACTCTGCGGGCTCTCGACAGCCTGTAATTGAAGACCCTCTGGTCTGGGGTGAGGGTCCTCATCGGGAAGGGCCTCATCAGATGGGTGGTCAGCACAAACGCTTCATCCGCAACAAAGACGAAGGGGAGTCCTTCAGCATTCTCCTCTGGAGGTGCCAAGCATAGACTGCCACTCTGGAGACGCCAGTAGAACACCGTGTGCACAATGGCACCACCATCTGAGATCCGGCCATTCATCCCCACGTCCACATACAAAAACTTGTATGTCGCCGACACCACCGCCAACATCACTACACTATTAAACCCCTTGTAATTATAATAGTATGACCCCGAGTTGGGGGGTGGGACGATGCGGACGTGTTTCCCATCAATTGCACCTCCGCAGTTAGGAAAGTCCCAACGGCTGGCAAAGTGGGAGGCCACAGTCTGCCATTCCTGTGGCGTGGAAGGGAACTGTGGAGTGAAACAAGAAAAAAAAATTAGTCACTTTGCACATAAACATTGCAAGCAAATTAGACACTAACATCTTGGAACAAGATCAGACTTTTAAATTGTAACCTTGAAAGTATTTGCACCCCAAAGTAGAAGGTCCCCCTAGCAGATTACTCAACCCCCCTCAATCCCCCCACTTCTGATTCCATTGACAATAACTAGGGGTTTGGGGGGGGGATTGGACAGGTAACCCTCTGCACTTCATTGATTGCCAAATGGCTCAATAATGTGTGCTAGTTTGGCCAGACCCTCCTTACTTAACACTATTGGCAGCCCACAGGAAAGATAAAAGAACATTTCGAATCCCCCCCCCCCCCCCCAAACCAAAAAAAGGGAAGCACATTTTGACATTCTGCAATTACCTAGCAAGCTAATAGGAGGGAAATACCAAAAAAAATTAGCAAATGGAAAGTATTGAGCCAGCCCCTTGCACTACATGCTTTGCTGAATTCATCCCTAAATATGACCACTATAAAGAGGTAGGTATATAGTGTGTATTGACCTTGGCAAAGCCAGCAGATAGAGGATTGGTAGCATCTGACAGAGCAGTTGGGGGAGGGGGTTCCTAATGAGTTTGCACCCCCCCAAAAAAAAATAAAAAAAAATAAGGGGCTCTGCATGAAGTAAAACACACAGCAAACATTGGTGCATATTTTAGGGGTAGTTTGGGGGTAGTTTGGGGGAAAACAATACTATGCAGCAGACAAAATACATTGCTTAAAGCGGTTCTGCACTCTGAAAAAAATTTTTTTTTTTTTTTATGATGTAATGTAAAGTGTGCTTACCTTTATTAGGGGACTCACCTGTTCCATCTTCCATCTCGATCGCCGCCGGTTTTCGTCCGATGAAGTTCCTCGTCTTCTTCTTTAGTGCTGGGGGCCATCTTGCCTGTGGGCATGTGAAACACCCACAGGGACTTTAGATGGCCCAGCATGCACTGCCGTTACTCGCGCGTGCGCAGTAACGGCTCATCTGCCGAGATCTCACGAGATTTCGGCAGATGCGGCCGAAATCTCGGGAGATTTCGGAAGATGTGGCCGAAATCTCGCGAGATTTCGGAAGATGCCCGCACTGACTCCTGGGATCAATGACACCAGATCCCAGGAGACAGTGCGGCGTGACGACGATCGACGCAAGACCCCGCCCGCCGCCGCAGAGGGAGAAGACCGGAAGTCTTCAATTACAAGGTAAGTAAAAAAAAAAAAAAAAAAAAAACATTTCATTTAGTACTCTTTGCCTGATTTGGAAGGCAAAGAGATTTACTAAATGAAATGAGTGCAGAACCGCTTTAAGTGACTAGGCCATAGGTGTCTATTGGGCCAGAAGAGCATGCTGGGGAGGTAAGTGAAGGGAAAAATGCATGAAGGAGAAAAGGGGCACAGCATATTACAGCATATTGCAATCATGGTAATTAGGGAAGGAGGTCAAAAATACAAGTCATTAGCAAACAGAGCATACATAGAAGGGAATAGTAAAGGAGAAATGTTACCTTAATATAGTCCTCCTGCAGGACCTGGATTATGGCAGAACAGGTCTCTGGAATAATGATTCCCAGAGCCTGGGGAGAGATACCTGTGGAGAACTTCAGATCCTGAAGGCTTCTCCCTGTCGCCAAGTACCTCAACGTGGCAGCAAGCCTCTGCTCCGGAGTGATGGCTTGTCTCATGCAGGTATCCTGCCGTCTGATAAAAGGGGTCAGCAAAGCCAAAAGACGGTGAAAAACGGGGTCCGTCATCCGGAGAAAGTTCCTGAAATCATCAGGATTTCACGAAGCAGAAGCATGTGCGAGAATTGATCACGCTGAAGCAACCAATTCTTGGTCCACATACTCCTCGTCGCTCTGTTCATGGACGGGTCTTGGCTCAAAGCTAAAAGCCCGACACCAAGTCCACGTACAGCACGAACTCGGCGACGAGTACGTACGGGAAACATCGCTCACAAACGGTCGGCTGGTCAGAACGGACAAACAGAAAGCACCGATAAACAGCAAGGCCTGAAAGAACGAAATGAATACCAGAAACGAGCAGACAATAAGCAGTGAAAATCAAAGCGTCCTATATCAAGATATAGGCCGCAATGACCAACAAATGCGAACTGACTACACGCACTAATAAACAGATACGCACGACAAGCACAAACTGAAGAGCAGTAACGATCTGAGTCACAAAACTGAGAAACGCAAATCGTAAGTCCCCAAACTTCTACTAACTCGCGATAAACACGGAATCAGCAGAAGGAGCCCAACGGGTGCGGGACGTGGTTCATTCCCTTTTCTAGTCTCGTGGAAGACGACTTACATCACGACGTTCTTGAAGACCGGAAATTCCGCCAATGTTGTCCGACCGTGTGTACGCAACACCAGCATCGGACAAATTCCGACGGAATTGATCCGACGGAACTAGTCATCGGAAAATCCGACCGTGTGTACGGGCCATAAGACACAAGCTGGAGGGTGTGTAACACATAAATCTGCCCACACCATGTTATTTCTAGAGTTGGGCGAACGGTTCAGGCAGAGCATAAGTTCGGCCTGAACATTTGCTGTTTGCCCTTTCGGCAAACACCCGAATTGTCAAGGCATTTGACTGTTTGTTCGGCCCGCTGAACGCCCCACAATGCACTGCTCACTGCACAGTGCATTAGAAGCCCTGATTGGCTGAAGCAATAAAGGCTTTTCGCATTCAGGGCACAGAACTCTGTCAGAGCCATGATTGGAGAAGGTAATGATGACTGTGCCCAATCATGGCTCATTGCTCATGGACCCACCCGACCACTATAAAAGGTTCCTTCCCAGTATCAGTGTAGTGTGAATAAATTGATAGTGCAATATGAGTGTAGTGCAACTTTCTTTTTTTACTTTAGTGTCAGTTTAGTGTGTCAGGGCAGGTTTACTGCAGTATATTGAAGTTTGTCAGTGTAGTGTGTCTGGACACTTTTTTTACTGCAGTATATTAAAGTGCATTAGTGCACTTTTACTGCAGTATATTGAAGTGAATCTGGGCGCTTTTACTGCAGTATATTGAAGTGCATCAGGGTTGTCAGGAAGGGCTAGCCAGGACCCAAGATAGTGGCAGAAGAATAGAACCTGTGACCTCAGCCCGTCAGAACACCTCAGGTGCATCTGTGTGCGACTGTGCGCGCAGTTGTGTGCACGCGCGCACACGAAGGGCACGCCAGCATTTAAGATGAGAATCCAAGATCGTTAGACGTTTGTGCGCATTCGCGCATGTTTGTTTCAGCGCACATATGCGCACGCGTGCGTGCACGCGGTAACAGCTTTTGGCGCCCAACAGCCTATTTAGACACTGCTAGTGCATAGACTCGGTGCTGTCTGCTCTACGGCGTTCCGTGTGTTCCTGCTACCTGCATCTTTTTACCTGTTCCTGTTACCCGACCCGGCTTGCCTCTGACGATTCCTGCTTTCCGCCTGCACCGACCCGGCTTGTCTGACCACCGCACCTGCCTGATCCTTCTGCTACCTCGCTGCCATCCCATTACCGACCCGGCCTGTACCCTGACTATTCTGCTGCCTCCGCATCTGCTCCTGACGTGTCCGCCAGTGTATGACCCGGCCTGCCTGCACCACTCCTCTCCTCTGCCTGGAGAATCCTGCTGAGCTACGGCTCCTCCTACAGCTGCTTTGGTTTCCACGGTCTGCAACCGATCAGGCACTCGTGCGACTCTGCACTCCTGCGTTCCCTGTCTGCTCTACTGGGGGGCCTCGAGTCTGAGGTGTAAGAGAGGCCGTCCACTGCATATCAGGCTCTACCGTCAGGTACGTGACGAGGGTACTTTTACTGCAGTGTATTGAAGTACGTCAGGGCACTTTTACTGCAGGATATTGAAGTGTGTCAGTGCACTTTTACTGCAGGATACTGAAGTGCCTCAGTGCACTTTAACAGCTGAATATTGAAGTGCGTCAGTGCACTTTTACTGCAGTAGATTGAAATGTGTCCGGGCACTTTTACTATAGTATATTGAAGTGCGTCAGCAACTTTTACTGCAGTCTATTAAAGTGCGTTAGTACACTTTTACTGCAGTATATTTAAGTGCATTATTGCACTTTTACTGCAGTATATTTAAGTGCGTCAGTGCAGTTTTACTGCATTATATTGTAGTGTGTCAGTGGAGTGTGTCTGTGTAGTGAGTTCTCAAGTGAAAGTGCACCAAACACCACTTTCTATTCATTAAAGTGCATCCAAGTACACATTTCCCTGTCTCAATTACATTTCAGTAATAAGCCCCCCCCCCCCCCCCCCCATCAGGTCTGAAAGGCCAACAAGGAGAGGGCATTGTGAGGGGGCCAGCAATGTCTGTGTCCACAGGCAAAGATGGATGTGGTCCCTCTGGCAGGGTACCATTTTCTCTGTTTAGTGATGTTGCCCATGCTCCCATGCTATCCAGCCACAACATAGAGGAGATGGGGGACTGGATTACTGAACCATCCTCATCCTCTATCACCCAAACACAGACTAGTGCACAGTCCACCGCAGCTGCCAGAGCAGCCTTTCCTGCCTCCTTGTCCACAGCTACTCCTGACATAGTCCCAGCATCATGCATGGAGGAGTCAGCTGAGTTATTTATATACAGCAGCAGCCACTTGACGATGCACAGGCATTATTTGGTTCTGATGTTGGTTCTGAGGTTGAGGAAGGTAGGAACATGAGCCTACAGAGAGGGGAGAATGCTGGTAAACAACAAATTGGCAGTCATGTTCCCCCAGCTGCAGCGTATTGCCAAGTTGGCTCCAGTGATGATGAGAATGGAGGCAGGGTCATCTTTAATATTGGTTGGACCCTGGGCAAAATTTTCTTGGCCCCCTCCATGTAATTTTGCTCTCCACCTGCTCTGAGACATGCACTAAATAGCAGCTAGACTCACTGAATCAAATCAGATTGCGATTGATCGCCATAGGTTATAGTATATCATTACCGCTCACTGACTGGCTGCTAGAGGTTAAAGCACACATTATGGCTCACTGATTATTTGCTAAAGGTTACAGCATATGACTTTTGCTTGTTTGGTTGCTAGAGATTACTGTACATTAATACTGCTCACCGATTGGTTTCTAGAGGTTACTGGACATCCTTACCACTCATTAATTGGTTGCTAGATGTTACTGCACATCCTTACTGCTCAATGATTGGTTGCAAGAGGTTAATGCACATCATTACTGCTTATTGATTGGTTGCTAAAAGGTACAGCACATCATATCCTTACTGCCTGTACACCATGGACTGGGGTGGTGAGGGGACCCATCAGTAGACAGAGAATCTCCTAGGGATTCTAGGACTCCTGTGATCAGTGGCAATGCTGGGGGTTGATGGGATTAGTGGCAGTGGTGGGGGTGGGATTCGTTAGGAAGCAATACACTGTGGCAAATTCTGAATCATGTAAAGCTAAGCTGGAAATTTTTGGCAAGCATATAGTGGGGGATTTAACACTGACCACCAATGTGAGGGGGGGATTTGCACTGACCACAAATGTGAGGGGGAATTTGCACTGACCACCATGCAAAGGGTGATTTTACACCACCCACCATTATAAAGAGGGATTTCTACACTGACACCAATGTAATAGGAGCATTTACACCAACCACCAGTGTAAGGGGGATGTAAGGGGGGATATACAATGACATCCATGTAAAGGGGAATTTACACTGACAACCATTGTCGAGGAGATTTGTACTGACCATCAATATAAGGTGACACTTCTACACTGACCCCACCAATGTAAAGGGGGATTTACACTGACCACCAGTGTAATGGCAAGTCTACACTTACCACCAATGTAAAGGGAAATGTACACTGACCACCAATGTAAGTGGGACCGTCACACTGGCCACTAGTGTGAATGAAAGGATTGTACACCAAGCCCCAATCATATGAGAAGATTTACACTGACCACGAATGTAACTAAGAAATTTAGCCTGCGTTCACATTTCTTTGTGTGGGGATGCATGCAAAATCGCTTTCCTGACACCACAGAAACGCAGATGCAGATACACAGCAGTGCCATTAATTGTTAACACCCTAACGCATCTGCTGAGATGTGCGTATTCACATCCACCAAAATTCACAGTGCGGTGGCACCATGCTATTTTGAAAAAGGGTTCCATCTCCAGTTTGCTTACCTTTGCAGAACAGGCTGATGTTAGGCTTAATGACCGCCGTTGTAGGGAGGACTTTCAAGCATGCCCCTTTACACATGTGCCACATGTGCAGCCGATTATGCTGTTGCAATTTGCAAACTTTGCCTCAAGCATTTCAAAAACACAAGCCATTTGGATACCACATGCATGAAAAGGCATTGAACTTTCCACCACTCAGCCCATTGGAAAGAGCACGGGAAAGCCACAGAAAAGGGATGCAATTCTGCTCCTCCTCACCTTTCAGGTCTACCCCCGCTATATCTCATGACCTCTCAGCAGCCTCCACTGACAGAGATGATGGCATAGTGAAGGGTGTCACAGGTCCCTGCAGCACATCTGCCAGCAGCACACCACCAGCTGTGGAGTATAGCAGGCAAATTTCTCTGCCCAACAAAAAAAAGTTTTGAAGCGCTAGAAACTGTCAGTTATATGTGGATAAAATCGATACCCAGTGCAGCTGCCAACCACTGGAGAAATGCGGAGCAGGAATCAAAAGACAAAAAAGCAGCGCTCTATGGGTAGGAACCAAAATGAGATTATATATATATATATATATATATATATATATATATATAATGAACCATGGAATGGATTCAAACTTAGTTTATTGCACTGTTGACAGTTACCCAGCAAATTACAAAGGCTGTTGGTGCTGGTACAAAACTCCAGCAGATAATAAAAAGCATATACCGTATATACTCGAGTATAAGCCAACCCAAATATAAGGCGAGGCACCCAATTTTACCACAAAAAAACTGGGAAAACTTATTGACTCGAGTATAAGCCTAGGGTGAGAAATGCGCAGCTACTGTAAGTGGAAAAGAGGGTCAACAATGCCCATTTGCAGCCTCACTGTGCCCATTTGCATGCCTCACTATGCTCATTTGCAGCCATAGGTCCCCTGAACTTCAAACTTGGTAGTTAATGGTTCCTAGATGCCCCCTAGCTGCAGCCAATTTGGGGTCTCTGGACCCAAAGGGTCCCGAAATGACATTGCTGCAGAGGGACACAGTTGACCGATTTTGGGGCCCTGTATCTCGGGGCCACTTGGTGCTAGGAACCCCAAATTGGATATGTTCTAATGTCTAATTGGATATGTTCTAATGTTGGTTCCACTGGGTTTGCACACCAAATCTGGGGTTCCTAGCACCAAGTGACCCCAAGTTATGAGGCCCCAAAGTCGGGTTGGAAAATGTCAAGCACTTTTCTGCAGCCAAAAATTACATTTTCCAACCCGACTTTGCGGCCCCGTATCTCGGGGCCACTTGGTGCTAGGAACCCCAAATTTGGATATGTCGTAATGTTGGTTCCACTGGGTTTGCACACCACTGGGGTTCCTAGCACCAAGTGGCCCTGAGATACAGGGCCGCAAAGTCGGATCGGAAAATTTCATTTTTTGCTGCAGAAAAGTGCTTGACTCGAGTATAAGCCGAGGGAGGCACTTTCAGCACAACAAAAATGTGCTGAAAAACTCGGCTTATACACGAATATATACGGTAGCTATGTAACTGTATTATATTAAAAATGGTACCACCATGATGTCTGTATGAGAAGGGATTAAATGCTTTCAGGATGCTCGCTGGTCACACATGGAGAGAGATCATTACAAAACGTGTGGGGAACAGTATTGTCTTGATGGACTGCCTCTTGCTTCTGACATGATGTCAGGTACTGTTAGAATCCAGAGGAATACCGTGTGAGCAGGGAGACACTGGCTGGCTTTGATGATGGCTGGAACTGACCTCTGTAATTCAACAGTGTTGTGCCAAGCTGTTTAGGATGTAGTGTGTCTGTCACCGCTGGAGGATGGAACCCGGGAAGCCGAGCGTAGCCACTGGTACCCGGGCGCACGAGATGTTGTCATCGATATTCCGTAAGCAGGAACCCTGTGTGTAGTGGTGGACTGCAAGCTAAAAAGCTTACATGTTTTGTGCGCATGCGCTTTATCAAAGCAATGTCTACAGTGTAATAAACTAAGTTTGAATCCAGTCCATGGTTCCTATATACATACACATATATATACATACATATATATATATATATATATATATATATATATATATATATATATATATTTTGTCTCCCACCCATAGAGCACTGCTTTTTTGTCCTTTAAATTTCTCTGCCCAAGCTGCTGCAGTGAAAAAATAAATAGTCACTGCCACCCACATGCCCAGCGACTTTATTCCAGTTTGTCAAAGTTGCTGGCTTTACAATTCCTGCCTTTCCATCTGGTGGATTCCGCCCCTTCCGTGAATTATCAGAATGTGCTGTACCACAGAGGCAGTTTCCCATTCGCTATTTCTTTTCACGTAAGGCCATTCCAGCTCTGTACCATCACGTAGAAGGCAATGTTGTGGCATTGTTGGACAAGGCAGTCAGCAGTAAGGTCCACGTTACTGCTGACATATGGTCTAGAAAGTATGGTCAGGGACAATATATTTTGTTCACAGCACACTGGGTAACTCGGAAGGATGCAGGACAGGGCTCAGTGCTGCAGCTTGTTTTTCTGCCACCTCTCCATAAAGCTGGTGGTGATGATGTGAGATTTGTCAGCTCCACCCCCTCCTCCTCCATGCCCTCCTCTGCTGAATTGTCCTATGGACCACCAGTACCCCCTAAGCGTTCAAGGGACTTTTTAATGAGTCAGGCTAAAAGATGTCCTGCAGTGCTTCAGCTGGTCTGTCAAGGGGACAGGAGCCACACCGGAGCAGAGATTCTTTCAGTTATGTAGGGGCAGGCCCAGAGGTTGTTCACGCCATGCCAGCTTGAGCCAGGAATAGTGGTGTGCGATAATGCCACTAACCTCCTGTCCGCACTTCGAGAGGGAAAGTTAACACGTGCCATGCCTGGCACATGGCCTCAGATTGGTAGTGCAGTGTTTCTTAAAGAAGTACCCAGGGTTGTAAGATCTACTAAAGCAGGCCAGAAGAGTCTGTACCCATGTTAGGTGGTCTTACGCCAGTGCCCATTTGTCTGAAAATCATTGGGAATTACACCTGCCAGTAAACCGCCTGATGAGTTCCACCTGGTAGGCATGTAACAAAACGTTGGCAATGCTGCAGTGGCTGCACATGCAGCAGAGGGCCATCAATAAGTACCTGTGTGAGTATGGCACAATGACAGTCTTAGGGCGGCTCTGCTTTTTTTCCCCCACGCCAATGGCTGCTGATAAAGGATGCATGCACTGTACTGTCACCATTTGAGGAAGCAACAAGGCTGGTGAGCCATGACAATGCATGCATCAGTGACACAATCCCTCTTGTGTTCCTGCTGGAGCAGACTCTGCATGGCATTATGGACAGGGCACTCAAGGCAGAGCAACGGGAAGAAGAGGACGAATTTCTTTCCTCTCAAAGCACGCTTTATGCAGACACCATTCTTGCAACACCACAGAACACACAGGAGGAGAGGGAGGAGGAGGATTCTGACAGTTTTGGAGGTATTAAAGCAGAGGGAAACATATGTCAAACCTTAAGAGATGGTTTACCGTCCCCAGAACTCTTGGGAGTAGTTTGTGGCTGGGAGGAGGTGATGCATGGCCTCCCTAATACTTCAAAGCCTGTGAAAGGACCTGAGGATTTGTGGCATCAAGGCAAAGGATCACTATTGGTTGGCAACCCTCTTTGACCACCGTTACAAGAGGAAAGTCTCAGAACTCATCCCATCCCCACAGAGGGAGCAGAGGAATATCTTGAAGAGACCTTAAAGAGGAATTTTTGTAATGCCTTTCCAGAGTTTGGTAGGTTACAGTCTCATGGAAAAGCTAGTTTTGAGGCTTCTGTTGGTCAAAAGTGGAGCGGTGGAGAAGGGGGCCGCTTCAGTGATGCATTTAAAAAACGTTTTAGTCCTCGGCGCCCAGGGCTGTCCACATCCCATCGGCAGCGTCTGCATCATATGGTGGAAGATTTTCTAGGGGCAAAAACTTCTGGTTCATAAACTCTGGCTATGTTTTGACTACATTTACTCTGTTTACCTTTTTTTTATTATTATTAAACAAGTGAGATTTAAAGGGGCTGTAAGGCCCCTTTCACACTGGGGCGGTTTTCAGGCGGTACAGCGCTAAAAATAGCGCCTGTACACCGCCTGAAAAAAACGGCCCCATTCACTCCAGTGTGAAAACCGGCGGGCTTTCACACTGGAGCGGTGCGCTAGCAGGACGGTAAATGTCCTGCTAGCAGCATCTTTGGAGGGGTATAGGAGCGGTGTATTCACCGCTCCTACCCATTGAAATCAATGGGACACCGAGGCAATACCGCCGCAAAGCGCCGCTACGGCGGCGCTTTGTGGGGGATTTTAACCCTTTTTCGGCCGCTCGCGGGGGTAAAACCGCACCGCGAGTGGCCGAATCCCGCGGCTAAAACTACGGTAAAGCAGCGCTAAAAACATAGCAATGATTTACCGTCACCGCGACTCCCGCCCCAGTGTGAAAGGGGCCTAAAGGTTCGCGTTTTTTCACCTTAATGCATCCTATGCATTAAGGTGAAAAAACATCCGACAATACCGCCCCCCCCTCCCAGGGAGGCTGACGCCATCGCGTTCCGCGTTGTGAGCGGGTGTTTTCGCTAGCCGGCCGGCGTTTTTTCTTACCACATGCTCTGCTAAAACACTAGTTATTTGTGTAAGTAGAATTTTTACTCTTTTATTTCAATAAATTGTTGGTTTTACACTATGGGAGCATCCCCTGTTTCTTTCTGATTCCATGCTGATGTTGGTTGACCTTGAGTTTACATCCTCGGAAGAGTCCTATACCTACACCAGCCCCCAATAGGAATCATTGTTCTAATCTGCACCTTGTGGCCACCCATGTCCGGGGAGATCCAGATCCAGTGCTGAGGTCCTACGATCTACGGTACATCCCGGTACCATCTACCTACAGGCTTGGTTTAAGCTTGCCTCTGGTAAGCCTAATAATAGAGCGGTGGTGGATCACATTCGTTGGTGGATTTCTTATTGCATGAGTTTTGGATACCACATTGCCATATGTATATGTCTTCATCACTTTGGACACTTACTGTTACACATCAATAATTTTTCCAGGATTTTGATTTTCTAGCAATTTCACAAGGACTTTCTTATCACTTCTAGTCTTTTTGTGGTTTACTGGCTATTTTTGGCACCATTTCCATGTAGGGTGTATATATTTCTGTATGTGTATTTTAAGTTATTTTTGATTTCATAGTCACTTAAGTTTATTCAGACATTTCACTTATGCTTCAAATCAATTTTTCAGCGCGGCTTTTTTGTTAATTATTACCTTGTTAGTGTGTATACAGTGGTGTGAAAAAGTGTTTGCCCCCTTCCTCATTTCCTGTTCCTTTGCATGCTTGTCACACTTAAGTGTTTCGGAACATCAAACCAATTTAAACAATAGTCAAGGACAACACAAGTAAACACAAAATGCAATTTGTAAATGAAGGTGTTTATTATTAAAGGTGAAAAAAAATCCAAACCATCATGGCCCTGTGTGAAAAAGTGATTGCCCCCTAAACCTAATAACTGGTTGGGCCACCCTTAGCAGCAACAACTGCAACCAAGCGTTTGCGATAACGTGCAATGAGGCTTTTACAGCGTCCTGGAGGAATTTTGGCCCACTCATCTTTGCAGAATTGTCCTAATTCAGTTACATTAGAGGGTTTTCGAGCATGAACGGCCTTTTTAAGGTCATACCACAACATCTCAATAGGATTCAGGTCTGGACTTTGGCTAGGCCACTCCAAAGTCGTCTTTTTGTTTTTCTTCAGCCATTCGGTGGTGGACTTGCTGGTGTGTTTAGGATCATTGTCCTGCTGCAGAACCCAAGTTCGTTTCAGCTTGAGTACACGAACAGATGGTCGGACATTCTCCTTCAGGATCTCTTGGTAGACAGCAGAATTCATAGTTCCTTTTATCATGGCAAGTCTTCCAGGTCCTGAAGCAGCAAAACAGCCCCAGACCATCACACTACCACCACCATATTTTACTGTTGGTATAATGTTCTTTTTCTGAAATGCAGTGTTCCTTCTACGGCAGATATACTTGGACACACACCTTCCAAAGAGTTCCACTTTTGTCTCATCGGTCCACAGAATGTTGTCCCAAAAGTCTTGGGGATCATCAAGATGTGTTGTGGAGAAATTGAGACGAGCTTTGATGTTCTTTTTGCTCAGCAGTGGTTTTCTCCTTGGAACTCTGCCATGCAGGCCATTTTTGCCCAGTCTTTTCCTGATGGTGGAGGCATGAACGCTGACCTTAACTGAGGCAAGTGAGGCCTGCAGTTCCTTGGACGTTGTTGTGGGGTCTTTTGTGACCTCTTGGATGAGTCGTCGCTGCGCTCTTGGGGTAATTTTGGGCGGCCGGCCACTCCTGGGAAGGTTCACCACTGTTCCATGTCTTCGCCATTTGTGGATAATGGCTCTCACTGTGGTTCGCTGGATTCCCAAAGCTTTGGAAATGGCTTTATAACCCTTTCCAGACTGATAGATCTCAATTACTTTCTTTCTCAATTGTTCCTGAATTTCTTTGGGTCTCGGCATGATGTGTAGCTTTTAAGGATCTTCTGGTGGACCTTACTGTGTCAAGCAGCTCTTATTTAAGTGATGCCTTGATTGTGAACAGGTGTGGCAATAATCAGGCCTGGGTGTGGCTAGAGAAATTGAACTCAGGTGTGGACAACCACAGTTATAGTATGTTTTAACAAGGGGGGCAATCACTTTTTCACACAGGGCCATGATGGTTTGGATTTTTTTTCACCTTTAATAATAAACACCTTCATTTACAAATTGCATTTTGTGTTTACTTGTGTTTGTCCTTGACTATTGTTTAAATTGGTTTGATGTTCCGAAACACTTAAGTGTGACAAACATGCAAAGGAACAGGAAATGAGGAAGGGGGCAAACACTTTTTCACACCACTGTATCTCACATTTTTTAGCTGCAGCTTATTTTTCTGTTTAAGTTAACATTTTAACACACTTTATAGGGTTTAGCGCAGTGTTTGTTCCATTTTTTTCTACCTTAATTTCTTGTGTGGGTGCAGTGCACAATCTTTTTACACTGCCCTGAGCCCAGTGCCAGAGAAAAGATAACTTTTATCTGTTTTAGTTAGGTTGGCGTCGGCAAGCATTTTATGTAAGCTTAGTGCACCAGCACTGAATATGTTACTGTGAGATATACCCTTTAGATACTGTTGGTCTATTTTGCTATTCTAAAAACACCCATTTAGGGCAAAAATAAATATTTTACAGTGTTTCCTGCATATCTGTACGTGTGAGATACACACTTTAGATACTGTTCTTCTATTCTGCTATTCAAAAAACACCCATTTAGGGCAAGATCCTAAATTTGAGAAATATGAGGAGAACGTCAAAGAAGGGACGTGGCCCCGGTTGTGGTGCTGCTAGTAGAGCTCCTGTTGCAGGGAGAGGACATGGTCGATCTGTGCCAGCTACACGCACAAGTGAAACGCCTTCCTCCAGGTGCGAGTAGGTGACAGAGCCTGCAGTGGTATTTGGTCGGCCTAATGCGGCTCTATGAATGTTGAGGCCAGGACAAGTACAGGCGATAGTAGATTGGGTTGCTGACAGTGCCTCCAGTTCCTTCACATTGTCTCCCACCCAGTCTCCTGCTGAAAGATCAGAGTTGGCACCTGCAGCTGATGTCCATCCGTCTTTCACCTCACCCCCTTGCAAATCAGCCAAGCAGTCTGAGCCCCAAATCATGCAGCAGTCTCTTCTGCTTTTTGATGACTGTTAGCAGGGTTTACCAGGGCCATCCACCTAGCCCTGCCCTAGAAGTGGAAGAGATTGTGTGCACCGATGCCCAACCACTTTCAAGATGAGTACATGGGAGGACCATCGCAGCACGTCTCGGATGATGACGAAACACAGGTGCCAACTGCTGCTGCTTTCGCAATTGTGCAGACCAACAAGGAGGGCAGGGGTGAAGACTGGGTGGAAGATGATGTGGAGGACGATGAGGTCCTCGACCCCATATGGAATCAACTTCATGCAGGTGACCTGTGTAGTTCAGAGGAAGAGGCGGTGGTCGCACAGAGCCACCAGCACAGCAGAAGAGGGAGCAGGGTGCAAAAGCGTAGCGTCCGTCCCCTAGACAGTACGCCTGCTACTGCCCAACGCAGCAAGGGACCGAACACACCAAAGCCAGTTCCAAGGAGTTCCCTAGCGTGGCAGTTCTTCAGACAATGTGCTGATTGAAGGGATATTTAGTTTAACTACTTCTTTGTATTATAGTCAGCTTCCATTTTGTGTGTCTCTAACATCCATTTTATGAAATATGCTCAAGTCCTGCTTATCTAGTTTCGTTTTTCCATAATACTGTAATCTTCTTGAGTTTCATTTCTCGTAAATCACGTGATTTCTTTATTCTAATTAGCTCACATTGTCATAGACTGTATTTGTATATGATTGGATCATTTTCTTAGGGTGGTCTTTTGTAAAAGCCCCTTTATATATTCACACCCATGAATAAAGATTAGATTTGCTTGGAGAGAACTTGGCTGTATGTTTCTTTGTTCCAAAGGGCAAATCTCCAGGCCTGTTCGGGATAAGACCAGTACACCTTGTCTGATTCCTAGACAATCTACATCTATCTCCTTTCAGTTTGGGGGCTCGGTCGGGCCGATTAGAATACGTCTGGTGAGTAGACTTGATATATATCTTCTCTCACCGTGACCTCTATTTAGAAATCGTTCCTTTAACGGGACCTGTGATTTATGTAGAAGTAGCTTTAAACCTTGATATTTAGTCGGCTGTTTTGAATAATAGCGACACAGCCCAAGGGGGGGCTGATAGGGCTCTGTGTAGTTCTTTAATGACTGCTTTAGGAAGCAGCGTTTGTTCGGTGTGAACAGTGAGGATTCTGTGCCGTCCTCGTAAGTCTGCAGCATTTTGTTCTGGGTGAACATATCGATAGAGAAAAAAAAACGTGTTTTTTTTTTTTTCTCCAGGACTCTGTGAAGTCCGTAGGGCAGTGATAATACAGTACTGTAATTGCAAAACAAAACAAAGTCTGATAAGGTGTGCTGGACGAAACCCGATCTCTTTGCTTTTCTTCTCTTTCGCGTACATGTTTAAGTTGATTTGTTACATTCTGTCTGTGTGGGTTTTGTCGAGCGTTGTGAGGTGAGGCAACGCTTTCCCACTGCACTGTGTAATTCCACAATATCCAGTGATGTATTGATGTCTACTTTTAATGTTTTGCATATGAATGCTTTGACTTGATAGTGAGCGTTATAGCAGCGTTCATAACATTGTTTTTTTTAAGCTGATACATCATTTGACAAAGTACTGTTTGAACCTGTTGAACAAAAAAAAAAAAAAAGAGAGAATAGTAATTACGTACAAAAGCTTGCTTGTGATCGGGGCAGACTGACCATAAGGAATGCTTATTGGCATTTTGCCAAGAGAAAATAAAGTAAAATAAATCAGAGTATCTACAAGAACCACACATAGGTCAGACAACACCCTCCATTGCACTGTGTTATAATGGGAAGGGCTAATGGGAAAAATGTCCCGCCACCACCAGACGTGGGAGAGACTTGTAAAAGTTATGTAGCGCGTGTGTATGGTACTGACTATGTGTACATTAACCCCTGGGTGGACAACTTAGCAGGATGGACAGAGACTATGGGTAGCAGCAGTCCGTTCCCCCGGGAGGGGGAGAACGACACGTTCCATATGGACATGATCAAAGGCCTTTGTCTTGGAGATGAAAAGGCATTTCCATAATATTCGGCTGATCCACAATGGGACATGACTTACATGAAAAAGGGAGGAGAGAACTGGTTAACTTATGCCCCTTACTGGTATGAAAGGACAGATAAAAAGCAGAACAAGAGGACACCGAACTTAAGAGATATAGAAGCTCCAGGATTACATTCCTGGGAGAGAAGAGTTAAATCAACCCTCTCTATGCCTGTACCACGTGCCCCGCCTCCTCCCTCTTACACTCCACAGCCTCAAGGGGGCCATACAAACAAATATATCCCTCATTCTCAAAAGAGGACATGGAATTTTTAGCCACAATGGCAGGGACAGGTCCACAAGTAAATAGAACACCACCCCCTGCCCAACAACAGGCTGCAGCAGCAGCTCCAGAGCTGCCTAGTATTTCACAACAAGCCCCCGTAGCCCAAAGACCACCGCAGTCTGCTCCCCAGCAGGCAGTGGATGTCTCTTCCACCTCATGTACTGAGCACCCTCTGGGTCCTACACAGCCTTCAGGTTCAGCCGTAGCAAGCCCCCCAACAACCAGATCAAGAGCTGCACAAAAGACCTCATCACATGAGGACACACAGCAAAAAGAGGTAGAAAAATCAGGGAAAGACAACATTGAAGGAGAACAAAGCACGCAACAAGTTGCCCAACAATACCCATTTATGACTGTGGGTGATGTTTTGTTAATGAAGCCTATTGAAATTGAGGACATTAATCGCATTATCAAACACTGTCCCAAACCCACCACATCAGCTGCAGGTGCTATAAGCTATCTAAAGAAAGCTTGCACTGGCAGAAATTACACACAAGAAGACATAAGGCTCATTATAGACAACTTGGTAGGGACCACCTCCCCCTGGGACTGGACAAAAGTGCCCTCTATTAACACAATAGAGGCCCCCACCACAAAAGCTGCCGAATACAAACTAAATACCAAAGATGGGCGGGCCAATATGTGGACGGAGTTAGAGGCGGAACTGAAAAGAGCTTTCACAAACAAGTCTTCCCTGCCCACAGCTGTGGCTTGCAAACAAAAGCCAGCAGAATCTGTGTTAGAATTTTGGAAAAGATTTCTAGAAGTTTGGACACAAGAGGCAGGACTTAGTGTTCAGGATAACATGCACAGTCTCTTAATACAGACATACCTCAGCAACCTTGGCCCTAAACATGCACTTACAGTAAGACAGCTAATATCAGATTGGGCTACAAGCACAATAACTGACTTTTGCAAGAAGCTGACAGAGAAGGATGCTGCAGGATGTTTTGACATTCCTAAGCAAACACAAGTGCAAACACATTATCAAAAAGATTTCTCAGGAAATCGAAGGGGGAATTTTTATAAAAAGAGAAAGGGGACACAGAGGAAGGGGGCAAGGACAAAGAGGGGGTCACACTCAGACAACAAAAGGTGTTTCAATTGTGGGGACACAGGACATTGGAAGGCTCAGTGTCCCTATTATGAACAGGAACTGACTGACACAGGACCCCCTGCCTCATATGCAGCCCCACAAAATTCAAGTACACAACAACCGCAGCATTCACAGCAACACAATGTCAAGTTTCCCATCACCTGGCAGCAACAACAACAACAACCATGAAGCTGCCCTGAAGGTGGTATCCCAGCATTTCCCCTTATCTCTCACTCTTATCAAGAGCAGCCAATCATTTCACTGCACGTAAATGGACAATTGATCCCTTATTTACTTGACTCTGGAGCAACATGCAGTACAATTAGCAAGGATTTTTATAGAGGAGAGGTCACAAATGCTGAGCCTTCAATGGGAATAAATGGGGTACTGACCAAAACTTTTAAACACCACCCCTTACAATCATTGACCCGACTGGAACGGGATTAGTGATTCAACACTGTTTCAGAATAATACCTGGCTGTCCGGTGAATCTCTTGGGCAGAGATTTACTAGGAAAACTGGGAATTACAATGAAAGTTACAAAGCAAGGAGGATTACATGTGGAATCTGACAGGATCAACATCCTCACCCTTTTTTCATCCATCTCCTTGACAGAGGATGTGATTGAAGGAGGAATAGAGGAAGCAGTTTGGGCAGAAAATTCACTGGATGTGGGATTTATCCCTTGTACACCTTACAAAGCCACCTTAAAACCAGGGGCCCAACCTGTATACCACAAGCAATACCCCATAGCTAAAGAAAAAGAGGATGGCTTACAGCCAATAGTCGAGGATTTCTTAAAGAAAGGGATCTTAAAGGAAATTGTCTCGCCCTACAATACTCCCATAAACCCGATCAAGAAGACAAATGGTGACTATAGGTTTGTACAAGACCTAAGGGCCATCAATAGCCTAGTGGTACCGATTGCCCCAATAGTGCCTGATGTGGCATCAATACTTACCGCCATACCAGCTGATGCAGAGTTTTTTTACTGTGATTGATTTATCGAATGCATTTTTTTCCGTCCCTGTGGATGAGGATACACAGCCAATCTTTGCTTTCTGTTTTAAAAAATGCCAACTAACATGGTGTAGAATGCCCCAGGGCTATATAGACTCCCCTGCAGTCTATTCCATTGTTCTCCAAACTACTCTCAGAGCTTGGGCACCAAGACACTGTTCATCCCTGCTGCAGTATGCGGACGATCTCCTCATCTGCAGTTCTACTCGGATGGCCGCCCTGGAGGATGGGAGGGATCTTTTGAAATGTCTTTTTGAAAGTGGTCACAAAGTGTCAAAGAAAAAATTGCAATGGTGTCAGGAAACGGTTGAATATCTTGGTTTTGTACTCTCAAAAGGAGAAAGGAAAGTCAGTCACAAAAGAGCTGTGGCTCTTGTGGGTCTGCCCCGCCCACTTACTAAGAAGGACATGTTCACCTTTCTTGGTATGATTGGTTACTGCCACCAATGGATACCTGACTGTTCCTACTATGACAATCTCCTGAGACAAGCCACTGGTTTAGACATGCCAGACTGTATAAAATGGTCAGATGAAATGTGCAATGCTTTTGTGTATTTGAAAAATGCTATGGTAACAGCTCCAGGGCTCGGCCTCCCTAATTATGGAAAAATGTTTCATTTGTTTGCAAGGGAAAATTGTAAGACGTTGGCAGGTGTCCTCGCTCAGGAGCATGGAGGCAAGTTGCGCCCTATTGCTTTTTTTTCAAAGATGGTTCCGGTGCAGGTTCAAGGCATGCCTGCTTGTCTCAGAGCTCTGGCATCCTCTGCGATGGTGGTTGAAATGGCCACTTCTTTCACTCTGGGGCACAACACCACACTTCACACCACCCACAATGTATCAATCCTGTTGAAAAATGTACATACACAGCACATGTCTGCTCAGAGGTTGAGCGGCTATGAGGTGATCTTGCTGTCCAATCCAAAATTGCACATCAAATACGCTTCTCCCACTACAGGACCAGCACCAATTTTAAATGCCCTTTTAGGATTAAAAGGAGAGCAGGATGAGGTTGTGTCACAACATGGTTGCATAAATCTCATTCATCAAGACACATCACCCAGGTCCGATTTATCTTCCTCAGCACTACCAGACACACAGAAAGTTTTTGTAGATGGTTCTTGCTCCAGGCCAAATGATCACACATACCATGCAGGGTATGCAGTTGTACAACTTCCAGATGTCATACTTGAGGCCAAACCTATCCCATATCAATCAGCACAAGCTGCTGAATTAATTGCACTTACTAGAGCATGCCAGCTCTTTGAAGGTCAGGATGTAAACATTTACACTGACTCGAAGTATGGGTACGGTGTAGTACACGACTTCGGTGTGATATGGAGTAGGCGTGGTTTCGTGGCAGCAGATGGAAAGAACATTTCACACTCCTCCTTGGTAATGTCACTGCTAAAAGCTATCCAGCTGCCTAAAACACTGGCCATAGTACACTGCAGAGCACACACAGGCCAACAGACAGAGATAGCCAGGGGAAATGCTCTGGCTGATTTAGCTGCCAAACAAGCAGCTATTTCACAAAATGCACAGATCCAAATGCCCATGCTAGCACCAGAATTGCCTTTTTTTGATCAGGTTCTTTCAGATTTGCAGGGATGTGCAGAAGAAGCTGATCTCAGAGATTGGGACAAAATAGGTGTGCAGAAAGATCCAAAGACTGGACTTCTCTGCAAAGAGGGGAAGCCATGTATACCAGTAGCTAGTGCATCACTTTTTATTTCCCAGTACCATGGAATAGGTCACAGAGGCTGGAAAGCCACTTGTGAACTATTGGAGAAAGACTTTTACATTACAGAACTTTCCTGGAAGGTTAAGGATTATGTATCAAGATGCATCACATGTATCAGGAACAATCCAAACAACCCACACAAGGCCAAACATGAACACCTGATATATCCAACAACTCCTTTTACACATTTGCAGATTGATTTCACACACATGCCCAAACTAGGCAAAAGACAGGAATATCTTTTGGTAATGGTGGACGTATTCTCAAGATGGGTTGAACTTTTTGTCACCACAAAGGAAGATGCACAAACAGTGGCGAGGATCCTCGTTCAGGAAATTATTCCTCGATGGGGATGCCCACTTCAAATAAACTCAGACAATGGACCGGCATTTGTATCAAGGGTCTGCCAGGACTTGGTAAAAACTCTTAAGATAGAATGGAAGTTTCACATTCCCTACCACCCTCAAAGCTCAGGGATAGTAGAAAGAATGAACAGAACAATAAAAGACAAAATAAGAAAAGCCACAGGAGGAACCTTTGCCAACTGGAAGAAGGTCCTCCCAGCAGTCCTGGCAGAAATAAAAATGACCCCTTCCAAGACAACAGGGTATTCACCTTTTGAAGTCTTGATGGGTCGACCTTTCCCCACCCCATGGGCCAGAGCACCTTTAATGATAGAAAAGGGAGATTTAGACTTGATACAGGAAGAATATGTAAGGAAACTGGTTATAACATTGGATACAGTTGAGAGAAATGTTGCTCGCACCTCTCCTTTTTCTTCACAGGGAGCTACTTACCCCTTCAAGGTGGGAGACACTGTGGTGATCCAACAGCTGAACAGAAATAAGAAGCAAGATTATCCCTTTGGACCTCCTACCACAGTGGTTGCAGTGACCAGAACAGCCATCCTAGTGGAAAACTGCCAGTCCTGGATCCATGCCAACAGAGTGAAAAAGGTTGCCCAAAGCCCCAAGAGCAGGAAGGAGATCTTGGATACAGGAGGCCCTCAAGCAGAAGTCCAAGCAGACGAAGGAGGAGTTCCTGGGAAAGCAGGTCCGGCCAGAGAAGATGACCTTGCTTACTTCACAACAGACTTCTGGCAAGGCATTTTGCCTCCTGATCCTGATTTCTCTGATAGTGTTCCTACCCACCTGGATCATCACTAACTGTATCTACCACCCTGAAGATTTGGGAGCAATTAAAAGTATCTGTGGGAACACACACACACACACACAAGAGAACAGTACATTGACACAAGCTAGAACCAAGAGAGAGATGGGAGATAGTTTTACTGATAAGATGCTTTTGCTAAAATTTAAGTATGCTTATGCTCAAAAATCAGGGTATGAAGAATGTTGGATATGTAGCAAATTACATCCTAGCACTGCCCAAATTCCCCTTTTGGCTGTACCTTTAAATATTTCCCCCTTTCTCAACGAGACTCCTCCTGTGTTCTTGACTAACATATCCACTCTGTACATAAACAACACTGTTACCTTTCCAATAGCAGGTAGAAGTCATTCCCCTGAGTGGTGTTTTAATTTAGGGAATGAGACACAGACTAACCCCTCTTTCTGCAGCAGATCAATATTTAACATCTCCATGTGCAGACCCAGAAGACCTGTCTGCTCACTGTTTCAAGTATCTGACCCAGGGCTAAACCGTACTTTGCATAACTTTTCTTCTTTATCTAAAAATGTACGTGCTATATTGTATGAATTTATAATCGCAGCACAGGACAAGTACACTCATGAGATTATCGCTAAGAGACCTTTTGCACTAGGACCAAGTATCTATGTATGTTGTGGGGAAGTGTGTTATCCCTGGGTGCCCCTCGGTGTTAAGAGATGGTGTTACCTTGCTTCCTTGGTCCTTGTCATGGGAGTGGTAGGGGATGAAAAAAGGGGACATCCCCTAGAGGCCAGTATACACCCCAGATACCCCCTCAAACAGAGAAAAAAGGCAATTGTTCTATAAACAAGACATGGGTTGGGCATGGTTCCCTTCCTGGACAGGATGGGGTGTAGATACAATGAAAAGGTTGAATAATTATTCAAGTATATTGGATGAGATAATGGAGAGGAATTCAGATGACATTGCCATGTTAAACATAGAAACTAGAGCAATTAGAAAACAGCTAGAACTACATGAGTTGGCTATAGAAAGCATGAGTGCAGCTCTTACAGGTCTATATGAAATGACTGAGGATTACGAATGTTGTACTTGGATCTCCAACACAAGCGCCAAGGTGCCTGACTACTATGACATTATTGCACAACACAGAAAAGAGGTAGGCCAGCTCCAGCAGGAAGCTAGGGACATTGCTAAAACATGGAGCCCATTTGCCAATGCAGGATTTGGTCTTGGAGGTATATTTTCATGGTTAAAAGACATTGTCCTTGTTATTGTTATGATATGTATCCTTGCTCTGATTCTTTACCTCTGTTTTAAGTGTTGCACTTGCATAGTTGCTCGCCTTCAATCTCCTGATAAGGTTCTGTCCTACATGACATACATGAAGAGTCATCAGGCAAGCTATGCCACAACCCCAAAGAAGTATTAAAATATAACATAGAATGTAGAAATCATCTTATATGATCTAAAGAGGGGATTGAAGGGATATTTAGTTTAACTACTTCTTTGTATTATAGTCAGCTTCCATTTTGTGTGTCTCTAACATCCATTTTATGAAATATGCTCAAGTCCTGCTTATCTAGTTTCGTTTTTTTACATAATACTGTAATCTTCTTGTTGAGTTTCATTTCTCGTAAATCACGTGATTTCTTTATTCTAATTAGCTCACATTGTCATAGACTGTATTTGTATATGATTGGATAATTTTCTTAGTGGTCTTTTGTAAAAGCCCCTTTGTATATTCACACCCATGAATAAAGATTAGATTTGCTTGGAGAGAACTTGGCTGTATGTTTCTTTGTTCCAAAGGGCAAATCTCCAGGCCTGTTCGGGATAAGACCAGTACACCTTGTCTGATTCCTAGACAATCTACATCTATCTCCATTCACTGATGACAAGACACGAGTGGTTTGCATGCTGTGCAATCAGAGCCTGAAGCAAAGCATAAACGTTCTCAACCTGAGAACAACCTGCATGACCAGGCATCTAAGTGCAAAGCACGAGCTGCAGTGGAGTAGACACCTCAAAAACCAAGAAAGGTCTCTGGCTCCTCCTGCTTCCTCTTCTGCTGCAGTCTCGGCCTCTTCATCCACCTCTGTAGTGACAGTGGCACCTGCCAACCCGCAAACAGAGGATCTGCCAGCAACACTACTATCTGGGTCACCAACCATCTCCACAATGTCCCATGGCGGCATTCAGCTCTCTATCTCCCAAACACCCACCCGCAATCCCTGGCCCTGAATGCCAGAATTTCAAAATTCCTGGCCTTTGAAATGCTGTCATTCCATCTGGTGGAGACGCAGTTTTTTAAAAGCCTGATAGCATTGGCTGTCCCACAGTATGTCGTGCCCAGCCACCACTACTTTTCCAGGCGAGCCATGCCTTCCCTGCACAACCAAGTGGGGGACAAAATCAGGTGTGCACTGCGCAACACCATCTGTGGCAAGATCCACCTAACTACGGAATACGTGGACCAGTAAGCACGGTCAGGGATGTTATATATCTCCCTAACAGCACACTGGGTAAATGCAGTGGCAGCTGGGCCTGAGGAGGATAGCAGTTTGGCGCATGTCCTTCCACCACCGAGGATTGCAGGGCGCATTAGTTTGCCTCCTGTTGCTAACTCCTTCTACTCCGCTTCCTCATCCTCTACCGCCTCCTCATCCGGTCAGCGTTACACCTTCACCACCAACTTCAGCACAGCCAGGGGTAAACGACAGCAGGCAGTTTTAAAACTTTCCTGTTTGGGGGGAAAATACCACACACCGCGCAGGAGTTGTGGAGGAACAGACCGATGAGTGGTTGGTGGCAGTGAGCCTCAAGCCCGGCCTGGTGGTGTGCGATAATGGGCGAAATCTTGTAGCAGCTCTGGGCCTAGCCGGTTTGACGCACATCCCTTGCCTGGCACATGTGCTGAACTTGGTGGTCCAGAGGTTCCTTAATATGCCAGATGCCAGAGCTGCTGCAGAAAGTGCGGGCCGTCTGTGCACACTTTCGGTGTTCTCACCCTGCTGCTGCTCACCTGTCAGCGCTGCATCGTAACTTCAGCCTTCCCGCTCACCGCCTCATATGCGACGTGCCCACAAGTTGGAACTCCACCTTGCACATGCTGGCCATACTGTGCGAGCAGCAGCAGGCGATATTGGAGTCTCAGCTGCAGCACGCACGCGTGAGTCCCATCTGAGGAACAGCACCACTTCACCACCAATAACTGGGCCTCCATGCGAGACCTGTATGCCTTGTTGCGCTGTTTCGAGTACTCCACCAACATGGCCAGTGCCGATGACGCCGTTCTCATCGTTACTATCCCTGTTCTATACCTCTTTGAAAAAACGCTTCGGGCGATGATGGAAGAGGATGTGGCACAGGAGGAGGAGGAAGAGGGATCATTTCCAAGGCTTTCAGGGGAGTCATTGACAAGTGGCTACTAGGGTGGGTTCCTGCACCAACAAACGCCAGGTACACAATTGTCCAGCAAGGGCACAGTTCTGGAGGATGACGAGGTGGAGGATGAGGAGAATGGAGGAACCATGTTCACAGCAGGGTGGCACCCAGACCAGCTCATGGCCATCACTGGTGCGTGGCTGGGGGGATACAGAGGACACAGACGGTACACCTCCCACAGAGGACAGCTTTTCGATGCCTCTGGGCAGCCTGGCACACATGAGCGATTACATGCTGCAGTGTCTCCGCAACGACCACCGAGTTGCCCACATTCTAACTGGTGCTGATTACTGGGTAGCCATGCTGCTGGATCCCCATTACAAGGACAACGTACCGTTCTTAATTCCCTCACTGGAGCGTGATCATAAGATGCGCGAGTACAAGCGCACGCTGGTAGACGTGCTGCTGGTGGCATTCCCACCTGACAGCGGGGGCACGGTGGGAGCCCAAGACGAAGGCAGAGGAGGAGGAAGAGGTCGCCAACGCAGCCGGGGCACCGCCAGCACCTCAGAAGGCAGGGTTATCATGGTCGAAATGTGGAAAAGCTTTGTCAGCATGCCACAACAACCAGCACCACCAGCTGAAATGGAACGTCTTAGGAGGAGGCAGCATTTCACCAACATGGTGGAGCAGTATGTGTGCACAGGCCTACACGTACTGAATGACGGGTCTGCCTCCTTCTGGGTCTCCAAATTGGGCACATGGCCTGAGCTTGCCCTTTACGCCTGGCAGGTGCTGGCCTGCCCTGCAGCCAGTGTATTATCTGAATGTGTATTTAGCACGGCAGGGGGCGTTATCACAGACAAGCGCAGCCGCCTGTCCAGAGCCAATGTGGACAAGCTCACGTTCATTAAAATGAACCAGGCATGGATCCCACAGGACTTGTCCGTACCTTGTGCAGAATAGACATTTATATCGGATAGTGTCCGCCCCGTACTGTGCAGGCGCAGCGCTTGCGCAGTACGGAGGACAAGGAGATTCGGAAAATCTCTGAAGATGAGCGGCGCTTGCGCAGTGAGTGCAGGTTCAAGCCCCACCATCCAAGTTGACATATGGTAGCACATGGTAACATCGCTCGCCACGCTTCGGGCACGGCCTCGCTCGGCTATTTTTTATTCTAACTCTATGTCTACTTGGATGGTGGGGCTTAAACCTGGACTCACAGCGCAGGCGCCGTTCGTCTTTGGAGATAGTCGGAATCCCCTTGTCCTCCATACTGCGCAAGCGCAGTACAGGGCGGACACTATCTGACGGGGGACAGAATTCAACACATCACCTGCCTTACCCAGCCATTGTTGTATTTGTGATCTTTCTCACTCTTTTGGGGTGTACCCTAATTTTAAGAAAAATAAAATTAAAAACAAAAACCAGTGTTGGCTACCTCATCCTCCTCCACCTCAACCTCCTACTCCATATGGACCTCGTCCTCCTAGGTCAAGATTATTGTTTATTTTTTTTTAATTTCAAAGTATTTTATTTTGTATCACAAGAATAATACATTTTTCTTCTGTTTTTGCTGTGAGGTTGATTCCCAGGTATTTAATGGAAGAGGTACTCCATTGGAAATTAAAGTTCTTTTGTAAGAGGTTTACAGTGTCTGGTAGAAGGGAAATGTTGAGGGCTTGTGACTTTGAATAATTTACTCGTAGGCCTGATATCTTGGAAAATTAATCTAAGGAGTGGAAAAGATTGGGGAGAGAGGTTATAGGGGAGGTAAGGAATAGAAGGATGTCGTCTGCAAACAGGCCACATTTGTGAACCTGAGAGCCACATTGAACTCCTTGTATGTTGGGGTCCCGGCGAATGGAGATGGCGAGTGTCAGGAATGGATCCGTCTTCTGGTAAGACCCATCATTTGGCGTGCAGTACTGTGGTCCACCAGCAGGTGTCTCCTGGCAGTTTATAACTGTCAGGAGAGGCCTTCCCTGCTGGGATATCATCTTTGGGCCGCAGTACTGGCGTCCACCAGCGGATGGATCCTGGCAGTGTGGAGCAGACAGCTCTTTCTGCGCTCAGCTGTCACATGAGGCCAATCACTGGCAGATTATAAATACCCGGCCAGCCCTCACACACTTGCCTTGGTATCTCTCTTCCATGTGCCCTGAACCTGTGACCTGCCCATCCTGATCCTGATCCTGTGTTCCTGAGTTCCTGCTCCTTGTTGCCTTTCCCATCCTTAGTTCCCTCTCCCATCCTGCCCTTGTTCATCTGCTGATCTCCCGTGCATGACCCTGGCTTGGCTAATCGTTTGTGATTCTGGACTGCCCTTGTTATCCCTTGATCTTTCCGTGTATGACCCTGGCCTGGCTGACGTGTTGATTTCGGTACTTCCCTGTGCCTGTACATATTTATCTGTTGTCTGTGGGTTTCTGTTTGTGGCTGAGCACTGTTGTATTTTGGGGTGTTTGCTTATTTATATATTTATATCACTTATCTCAATAAACGTTACTTATTTACTTTTACTTGCGTTTTGGGTTTCTCCTTTGCAGTCCACACAATCTGGTCTCACCTGTTCATGACAGTATACCAAGGCCATCTCTGACCAGAAGTGGCTGCACAGGGGAACCATCTCGGTTCTGTTTCCCATTTTTGGAATGGATTCAGATATAATTGCCTATTATGCTCTGCTGGCAACAAAGAGTTCTGACTACCTCTGGCAGACATTGAAAGGGTGGTCCAGTGATCAGCTGCTGGAGATTATCAGTTTAGCTCACACTGTGGTCGATCAGGGCAGTATATTGTTGGAGGATGTTCAGCCTTTGATTAGAATGTGTACAGAGCTGGGTCTGCCTTGTATCCCAAAGGGTTGTGATGACTTTTCTCCCCCCTTCAGCATTAACCAGGTTGCGTCCTTGGTATGGCTATTGGAGGATGACGCTGCATCCTTTTGTGGAGCACTATTCAGTTTGTCCCAAACAGTTGTTGGAGGATTGTATAGCTGAAGTGCAGTCCCTGGTCAGACGGAGGGTATGTGAGCTCACTTTTGTGTTGCCTATACTTCAGGCATGGTCAGACCTGTTATGCCCAGCTTCTGTCAGCTCTCCTCAACCCAGACCCATTACTAAACACCTGCCAGCTCAGGCGTCCTTTCTCCCATCACCCCAGGCAACCTCAGCTACCGTCCAATATACCCTGCTCCCCACAAAGTATCAATACCCTGTTTCTACTCCCTGCACCTATCCTGCCTTTAACCCACCTGCCTCTTCTCCTCTACCTGTAACAAGCCCACAAAACCCTCCTCCAGCCACAGTTCCCTGGTCTTCATTTTGCCCAGATACGTTCTTTTCCTACAGCCCTGCACCTACGTACAAAGCTGCAGTGGCTAAACCAAAAAAGAAGCGAAAGTTCTTTCCGACCCACACAATCCTGCCAGTAACCCAACCTGCCTCCACACCAACCAACCTGTTACAGTCTGACACTCAAGTGCTTGCCACCCAGTCTGACGCTCCAGTGCCTGCCACCCAGTCTGACGCTCCAGTGCCTGCCACCCAGTCTGACGCTCCAGTGCCTGCCACCCAGTCTGACGCTCCAGTCTTCCAGCTTGACATCCCAGCCTGCCAGTCTGATGTCCCGTTGCCGACCTTCCAGCCTGATGCCCCAGCCTTCCAGCCGGATGCCCCAGCTTTCCAGCCTGATGCCCTGGTTCCAGCCCCCCAGCTTGATGTTCCAGCCTTCCAGCTTGACGTCCCAGCCTTCTAGTCTGATGTCCCATTGCCGGCCTTCCCACCTGACGCCCCAGCCTTCCAGCCTGATGTCCTGGTGCCAGCCCCCCAGCTTGATGTTCCAGCCTTCCAGCTTGATGTCCCAGCCTTCCAGTCTAACCCGCTGCCGGCTTTCCAGCCTGACGTTCCAGCCTTCCACTTTGATGTCCCACTGCCTGCCTTCCAGCCTGATGTCCCGTCCCCCAGCCTGATGTCCCGGTCTCCCAGCCTGATGTCCCGGTCTCCCAGCCTGATGTCCCGGTCTCCCAGCCTGATGTCCCGGTCTCCCAGCCTGATGACCCGGTCTTCCAGCCTGATGTCCCGGTGCCGGCCTTCCAGTCTGATGACCCGCTGCCTGCCTTTTCTTCTCATGTCCCGGCCTTCCAGTCTGATGCCCCGCTGCCTGCCTTCCAGTTTGATGTCCCGGCCTTCCAGTTTGATGTCCCGGCCTTCCAGTCTGATGTCCTGGTTCCGGCCTTCCAGTCTGATGACCCGCTGCCAGCTTCCCAGTCTGATGACCCGCTGCCAGCTTCCCAGTCTGATGACCCGCTGCCAGCTCCCCAGTCTGATGACCCGCTGCCAGCTCCCCAGTCTGATGACCCGCTGCCAGCTCCCCAGTCTGATGACCCGCTGCCAGCTCCCCAGTCTGATGACCCGCTGTCTGCCGCCCAGTCTGATGACCCGCTGTCTGCCGCCCAGTCTGATTAATTCCTGTCTGCTGCCCAGTCTGATGAGTTCCTGTCTGCTGCCCAGTCTGATGAGTCCCTGTCTGCTGCCCAGTCTGATGAGTCCCTGTCTGCTGCCCAGACCGAAGTGTTCCTGTCTGCTGCCCAGCCCGAAGAGCTCCTGTCTGCTGCCCAGCCCGATGAGCTCCTGTCTGCTGCCCAGCCCGATGAGCTCCTGTCTGCTGCCCAGCCCGATGAGCTCCTGTCTGCTGCCCAGCCCGATGAGCTCCTGTCTGCTGCCCAGCCCGATGAGCTCCTGTCTGCTGCCCAGCCCGATGAGCTCCTGTCTGCTGCCCAGCCCGATGAGCTCCTGTCTGCTGCCCAGCCCGATGAGCTCCTGTCTGCTGCCCAGCCCGATGAGCTCCTGTCTGCTGCCCAGCCCGATGAGCTCCTGTCTGCTGCCCAGCCCGGAGTGTTCCTGTCTGCTGCCCAGCCCGGAGTGTTCCTGTCTGCTGCCCAGCCCGGAGTGTTCCTGTCTGCTGCCCAGCCCGAAGTGTGCCTGTGTCTGCTGCCCAGCCCGAAGTGTGCCTGTGTCTGCTGCCCAGCCCGAAGTGTGCCTGTGTCTGCTGCCCAGCCCGAAGTGTGCCTGTGTCTGCTGCCCAGCCCGAAGTGTGCCTGTGTCTGCTGCCCAGCCCGAAGTGTGCCTGTGTCTGCTGCCCAGCCCGAAGTGTGCCTGTGTCTGCTGCCCAGCCCGAAGTGTGCCTGTGTCTGCTGCCCAGCCCGAAGTGTGCCTGTGTCTGCTGCCCAGCCCGAAGTGTGCCTGTGTCTGCTGCCCAGCCCGAAGTGTGCCTGTGTCTGCTGCCCAGCTTGATGTGCCTGTGTCTGCTGCCCAGCTTGATGTGCCTGTGTCTGCTGCCCAGCTTGATGTGCCTGTGTCTGCTGCCCAGCTTGATGTGCCTGTGTCTGCTGCCCAGCTTGATGTGCCTGTGTCTGCTGCCCAGCTTGATGTGCCCGTGCCTGCTGCCCAGCTTGAAGTGCCTGCTGCCCAGCTTGAAGTGCCCGCTGCCCACCTCGATGCCATGGACTTGTCCCAGAAGCAGCTAGTTGGAGCGTCCGGAGGCCGCTCCTTTGAGGGGGGGTACTGTCAGGAATGGATCCGTCCGCTGGTAAGACCCATCATTTGGCGTGCAGTACTGTGGTCCACCAGCAGGTGTCTCCTGGCAGTTTATAACTGTCAGGAGAGGCCTTCCCTGCTGGGATATCATCTTTGGGCCGCAGTACTGGCGTCCACCAGTGGATGGATCCTGGCAGTGTGGAGCAGACAGCTCTTTCTGCGCTCAGCTGTCACATGAGGCCAATCACTGGCAGATTATAAATACCCGGCCAGCCCTCACACACTTGCCTTGGTATCTCTCTTCCATGTGCCCTGAACCTGTGACCTGAGACCTGTAACCTGCCCATCCTGATCCTGTGTTCTTGAGTTCCTGCTCCTTGTTGCCTTTCCTATCCTTAGTTCCCTCTCCCATCCTGCCCTTGTTCATCTGCTGATCTCCCGTGCATGACCCTGGCTTGGCTAATCGTTTGTGATTCTGGACTGCCCTTGTTATCCCTTGATCTTTCCGTGTATGACCCTGGCCTGGCTGACGTGTTGATTTCGGTACTTCCCTGTGCCTGTACATATTTATCTGTTGTCTGTGGGTTTCTGTTTGTGGCTGAGCACTGTTGTATTTTGGGGTGTTTGCTTATTTATATCACTTATCTCAATAAACGTTAATCTTATTTACTTTTACTTGCGTTTTGGGTTTCTCCTTTGCAGTGCACACAATCTGGTCTCACCTGTTCATGACAGCGAGTGTCTCAATTGCTATTGCAAAGATTAGCGTAGATGAAGGACAGCCTTTTATGGTGCCTTTGGCTATATGTATTGGTTTGGAGTAGTGGCCTTGAAGCCTAATATAGGCTTTAGGATTTGAATAAAGAGCTCAGATCAGGCCCATAAACTTGTCGCCAAAGCCCCAACGTTCAAGGATTGTAAAGATGTATGCCAGGAGACCGAATCAAAGGCCTTTTGAAGGTCCAGTGATAAAAGCATGCCTGATTGTTTTGGACCTCTTGGCCAGTTTGTCTGGAGGATGGAGACTATGTCTATGGCTCTTCTGATCTGATCAGGGCCCTGTCTGCCTGAAATGAACCCCACTTGATCCTTATGAACATATCGGTTAATGAAGGAAGCTAGACGATTTGCAAGGAGTTTGGTAAGGATTTTTAAGTCGCTATTGACGAGGGAGATGGGTCTATAATTACTGACCTTTTCCGTTTTTTATCCGGTTTCGGTATTACTGCAATGTAGGCTGTGTTTAGGTGAGGATCAAGTGGGGTTCCTTGTGTCTTTGCGTTAAATTTTTTGGTCAAATGTGGAGTCAGGGTGGTGGTAAATGTCTTGTAATAGGTGTTAGGGAGACAAATTGGGGCCTGGAGCAGAACCTGATTTGGAGCCCCATGTTCGTCGGCAGAATGGCACGTACAGGCAGAACCACGTACCTGTACGCCCCCTGTCACCCCCTGATCACCCCCCAGATCACCCCCTCCCCCCCCAGTCACAGTGTCACTAATTGCAGTGATCATTTATTTACTGATCACTGCATTTAGTGTCAGTGTGACTGTAATAACTGTCAGGGCAGTTAGTTTTAGGTCCTAGGTAGCCCCCTACCCCCCCCTAATAAAGGTTTAACCCCCTGATTGCCCCTAGTTAACCCCTTCACCCCCTTTTGCCAGTGTCACTAAGCGATCGTTTTTCTGATCGCTGCATTGTGTCGCTAGGTAACCATTTTTTTTTTTATTTTAACCGCCATGTTTTATATAGGTTCATAAATAGTTTTATAGGTCAGGTACCCCCATATTACAACCTAAATAAAGGTTTTAACCCCCTGATTGCCCCTAGAGTTAACCCTTTCACCAGTAATCACCGTATAACTGTCACTGGTGACGCTGGTTAGCCAGTTAGTTATTTCGTTATTTAGGTTCCCCGTCAGGTTTTTATATAGCGTCAGGTACCCCCATATATTACCTAATAAAGGTTTAACCCCCTGATTGCCCCTAGTTAACCCTTTCACCCCCTTTTGCCAGTGTCACTAAGCGATCGTTTTTCTGATCGCTGCATTAGTGTCGCTAGGTAACCAGTTTTTTTTTAGGTTAACCGCCATGTTTATATAGGTTCATAAATAGGTTTATAGGTCAGGTACCCCCATATTACAACCTAAATAAAGGTTTTAACCCCCTGATTGCCCCTAGAGTTAACCCTTTCACCAGTGATCACCGTATAAAATGTCACTGGTGACGCTGGTTAGCCAGTTAGTTATTTCGTTATTTAGGTTCCCCGTCAGGTTTTTATATAGCGTCAGGTACCCCCATATATTACCTAATAAAGGTTTAACCCCCTGATTGCCCCTAGTTAACCCTTTCACCCCCTTTTGCCAGTGTCACTAAGCGATCGTTTTTCTGATCCCTGCATTAGTGTCGCTAGGTAACCAGTTTTTTTTTGTATTACTGTTACGGGTGACGCTGGTTAGTTAGCTTGTTTTTTATACTGTCAGGGCACCCGCCATTTATTACCCAATAACGGTTTAACCCCCTGATCGCCCGGCGGGTGATATCAATTAGGTTTTAGGGTCAAATAAGGTCTGCGTCGCCCCAGGTTAGTGCCAGTACCGCAAACACCCACGCGCAAAGCATACACCTCCCTTAGTGGTATAGTATCTGAACAGATCAATATCTGATCTGATCAGATCTATACTAGCGTCCCAGCAGTTTAGGGTTCCAAAAAAACGCATTGTTAGCGGGATCAGCCCAGATACCTGCTAGCACCTGCGTTTTCCCCCTCCGCCCAGCCCAGCCCAGCCCACCCAAGTGCAGTATCGATCGATCACTGTCACTTACAAAACACTAAGCACACATAACTGCAGTGTTCGCAGAGTCAGGCCTGATCCCTGCGATCGCTAACATTTTTTTTGTGGTAGCGTTTTGATTCAGTCGCTAACAGTCAGGAGCTTTTTTACCTGTGAATCTCAAAAAAATAAAAAAAACAAAAATAGTTGTCGTTTTATTGTTCTCTCTCTCTCTCTATTGTTGCTCTTTTTTTACTCCATTCTATTCTGCAATGTTTTATTATGTTTTATCATGTTTTATCATGCTTGCTTTTCAGGTATGTAATTTTGTTTACTGTGTTTTAGTGTTAAGCATTTTTTTGTTTTCAGGTGCGCCATTCAGTTGCAGCGCGGATTTATTTATCTTGACAGCAACAGCGTTTGCTCCCACGATACATAAAGCCGCGACTCCAACGCTGTAGTAGGTGATTTCACCACCACAGTTAAAAAAAAGAGCATATGTGCCGAAGCATGGGGGCAGCAGGGGGGGCGGAGGAGCGATTGGCTCCTAATGCCACGTACATACGGTCGAAATTCCGACCGTGTGTACACGGCATAACTTTTGCGGGAGGATGCCCCCATGCATCGGCATATATAAATGGTGCATGTATGCCCATCATTAGAAGTGGGTGGATGAAGGGAGGTATTCTAATGGTGGGCATACCCACCAATCAATCTCTTTTTTTCGTTCAGCCAAGAGGCTGCATGAAAAAAAAAAAGATTACAATATATGTCCAGTATGTTGCTGGACTTTGAATGGTTATACCAGAATGATGCCTGCAGGTTTAGGTATCATCTTGGTATCATTCTTTTCAGCCAGTGATCGGCTTTCATGTAAAAGCAATTCTAGCGGGTAATTAGCCTCTAGACTGCTTTTACAAGCAGTAGGAGGGAATGTCCCCCTCCCGGATATAAACCGCGCCATTGGGAAATTGGGAAAGCATTTTATCACACCAATCTTGGTGTGGTCAGATGCTTTGAGGCAGAGGAAAGATCTAGGGTCTAATAGACCCCAATTTTTTCAAAAAAAGAGTACCTGTCACTGCCTATTGCTATCATAGGGGATATTTACATTCCCTGAGATAACAATAAAAATCATAACAAAGAAAAAAAAATGGAAGGAACAGTTTAAAAATAGAATAAAAAAGCTAAATAAATAAAAAAAAAAAACTAAAAAAAAAAAAAAAAAAAAGCACCCCTGCCCCCCCTTCTCTTGCGCAAAGGCGTACACAAGCGTTGGTCTGGCGTCATATGTAAACAGCAATTGCAGCATGCATGTGAGGTATCACCGCGAAGGTCAGATCGAGGGCAGTAATTTTAGCAGTAGACCTCCTCCGTGAATCTAATGTGGTATCATGTAAAGGCTTTTAAAGGCTTTTAAAAATGTATGTAGTTTGTCGCCACTGCGTGTTTGTGCGCAATTTTAAAGCATGTCGTGTTTGGTATCCATGTACTCGGCCTAAGATCATATTTTTTATTTCATCAAAAATTTGAGCAATATAGTGTGTTTTAGTGCATTAAAATAAAAAAAAGTGTATTCTTTCCACAAAAAATGCGTTTGAAAAATCGCTGCGCAAATACTGTGTGGAAAAAAAAAATGCAACACCCACCATTTTAATCTGTAGGGCCTTTGCTTTAACAATATATATAGTGTTTGGGGGTTCAACGTAATTTTCTTGCAAAAAAAAAATATGTTTTCATGTAAACAAAAAGTGTCAGAAAGGGCTTTGTCTTCAAGTGGTTAGAAGAGTGGGTGACGTGTGACATAGGCTTCTAAATGTTGTGCATAAAATGCCAGGACAGTTCAAACCCCCCCCAAATGACCCCATTTTGGAAAGTAGACACCCCAAGCTATTTGCTGAGAGCAATGTTGAGCCCATTAAATATTTTTTTTTTTTGTCCCAAGAGATTGAATAATGAAAAAAAAAAAAATATATATATATTTTTTTTACAAAAAGTTGTCACTAAATGATATATTGCTCAAACATGTCATGGGCATATGTGGAAATACACCCCAAAATACATTCTGTTGCTTCTCCTGAGTACGGGGATACCACATGTGTGGGACTTTTTGGGAGCCTAGCTGCGTACGGAACCCCAAAAACCAAGCACCGCCTTCAGGCTTTCTAAGGGAGTAATTTTTTTATTTCACTTCTCACTGCCAATCACAGTTTCGGAGGCCATGGAATGCCCAGATGGCATAAAACCCCCAAAAATGACCCCATTTTGGAAAGTAGACACCCCAAGCTATTTGCTGAGAGGTATTGTGAGTATTTTGCAGATGTCGCTTTTTGTCACAAAGTTTTGAAAATTGAAAAAAGAAAAAAAAAAATTTTTTTTCTTTACTTTCTTCATTTTCAAAAACAAATGAGAGCTGTAAAATACTCACCATGCCTCTCAACAAATAGCTTGGGGTGTCTACTTTCCAAAATGGGGTCATTTGGGGGGGTTTTGTGCTATTTTGGCATTTTATGGCCTTCGAAACTGTGATAGGTAGTGAGGAGTGAAATCAAAAATTTGCACCCTTAGAAATCCTGAAGGCGGTGCTTGGGTTTCGGGGCCCCGTACGCGGCTAGGCTCCCAAAAAGTCCCACACATGTGGTATCCCCATACTCAGGAGAAGCATTTTCGCTCTTTTTCCGTTTATATATCGCAAAAAATTAAATAACAAAAAGTAGAAAATCTTTTTTTTTCAAAATAGCAAAAAATAAAAATCACAGAGGCAATCAAATACATCAAAAGAAAGCTCTATTTGTGGGAAGAAAAGGACGCAAATTTCGTTTCGTTACAAAATTGCATGACCGCACAATTACCAGTTAAAGTAGTGCAGTGCGAAATTGAAAAAAGACCCTGGTCCTTAAGCTGACAATTGGTCCGGGGCTGAAGTGGTTAATGACTTCCTGTACCTCTTCTGAGAAGGGGGCCTCCAGCATATTATTAAAATTTTTTATGTATTTTATGTTATTTTAAGTTATTTCCCTATCCACATTTGTTTGCAGAGCACTTGTCATGCTCTTAACAAAAATTTTCTGCCACTTGCAGCCCTCTAGCCCTTTCCATTACTTTTTTTAGAGCCATTTTAGTCCTCAAAAGTTCGGGTCCCCATTGACTTCAATGGGGTTCGGGTCCCGAACTCTAACTTTTTTGCGAAGTTCAGTCGAACCCGAACATCCAGGTGTCTGCTCAACTCTATATAACATGTTTGTTATTTAAAAAAAAAAAAAAATTGCCTTTAACTCTACTTCTGTCTGATTCATGGTTTCTGACAGTAGGTGAAGGCCATGAATTCAGAAGATGCAGTCAATCCACTTGTTGGTATTATTTTTTCCAGATTGGATGAGCAGGATCACCACATGGATCAGTTTGCCATGGCGTTACAAACGCATCTGAGTCGCACGGCTCACCTGGAATCTCCCATTGTGGCTACTTTTCCAAGATATTGTCATCTGTGGAGAGCAATTATGAGATTGGTGACAGAGAGCTGTTAGCGATCAATTCTGTCTCAGTCTGATTCATGGTTTCTGACATATACATCCCCATATGCTAATGATGGGTCATAGCACACGCACTTATGTAGTGTCCCCGCGGCCACGATATGCATAGCCTACATCACACAATCAATACCACAGAGTAAACATACCATGTTTGCAACAAAGTTCGCATCACATAAACTACCCACATTGATTACCAATGTAGGAGTTATCACTTATTAAAGTGGAGTTCCACCCAAAAAAATTGTAATTTATGTGCATAAAAAAAAAAACACATTTGGAGAAATTTTTTTTTCACTCACCTCTAAATGCCTGTTGCTAGGGGGTCCCTTATAGTTTGCCTCCTTCAGCGCCTGGGCTCTTGACGTCACTTCCCTTGGTGCAGGAAGGGAGATCAGCTCTGCCCCCTCCATCTTGTCAATCATCTGGGACACGTCACAGGTCCCAGATAATTGCGCCCCAATCACGGCACGGGGCGCCACTCGCTCATGCGCAGTGGGTGCCTGGCTGTGAAGCCACAGCAGGGGCGCCCACAATTACAATGCCGGCGCCACCGAGCGGAGGGGGAGACAGGCGGGGCTTCGATCCCCCGCATCGCTGGACCCTGGGTCAGGTAAGTGTCCGATTATTAAAAGTCAGCAGCTGCAGTATTTGTAGCTGCTGACTTTTATTTCTTTTAAGCAGGACACCGCTTTAATGTACTGCTACAATTCTAAGTATACTACTTAAAATAATATTAAAATCATTAAATGAGATAGCAAACTAGAAACCACCTAAACTCAAACAAGAGAAAAAATATTTTTTTTATTTTTAATATAAAAGTATATATAATTACCATAATGATATACCAACAAATACCAAAAAATAGAGACAATTTGAAGGTGAGTAAACAAAAGTAAATAGTAGACCAAGTATTTAATAATTGTTTATAAAGCAAATTAAGTCTAGTTCTATATTTAAACCATTGGGTGTCAGACTCTTCATTAAAAAAAATCCACATAGTTTCCCTTCGGGACAGATCTCTCACATGGTTAGAACCCCACCACGATGGATACACACAATCCACAGAATTGCAACAATCTGGGGTCCCTATTGTGTTTCTCCCTAAAGTGAAGGGAAACACTATCTTTTCTAAAAACATTTTTTATATTGACCACGTGTTCAGCTATACCAGGGGTATGCAATTAGCGGACCTCCAGCTGTTGCAGAACTAAAAGACCCATGAGGCATAGCAAGACTCTGACAGCCACAAGCATGACACCCAGAGGCAGAGAAATTATGGGACTTGTAGTTTTGCAACAGCTGGAGGTCTGCTAATTGCATATCCCTGCGCTATACGTACCCCTAAGGAGTCTTTCCATCCTCTCTACATAATATAGACCACATGGGCACCATAACAGGTACACCACTTGCATGTAATAAATTTGTCAATCGTAAATGATTTACCCTGTATTCCATAACCCCATGAGAGGCGTATAGGGTATCCCAGTGGCCTGGAGAGGCATGAAGTAGGACGCTGGTGAGCTCCACCAAACTGACATCCTAACAGACATATCCTGTGACCCCATCACCTACAATCTACCCACCTGTGGCTGTCTATGAGTCCGGAACCCTCAGAGACCATGTCTAAGCAAAAAAAGCTTACAGATTCAGTGGCTAAACTGGGCAAATATCGTCGGGGAGACCAGGACCCCTCTGAACAAGATGGCGGAACCACGCTGGGAGAGGAGCCTAATGCCGGGACTGATACAGCGCGAGTCCTAGATGCTATTACTGCCTGCCAGAAAGCTATCACGTCCTGCCAAACCACCCGGACTGCCAGAATCGAGGAGGTAAAGGTGGACATATCCCTTGTGAGACAGGATTTCCAGAAGCTTTGAGACAGAGTCAAAGACAGGCTGAGCACAGTGGAGGATTCCCTCCCCCTCTCCAAAACTCCTCAGACAACATGCAGCTGCAAGTGAATCAGCTCCTACAGAAGCAAAATGAAATGGAGAATAGACTCAGGAGAAGCAACCAGAGGTTCATCGGACTGCCAGGAGTGGAGGGAGCAGACCCGTTCTCATTCCTGGAGCAACTCCTATGCACCACATATGGTAAGGAGGCTTTTTCGCCCACCTTTGTGGTTGAGAGGGCTCACCGCATGTGAGCCGGGGGCCTCCCCCAGCACGTTTATAGCCAAATTTCTAAACTACAGGGACCGAGACACCATATTGCACCTGAGCAGAGATAAGAGGAATATCCTGTACGGCAACAAGACGATCACGGTGATCACTTGATTTATCCACAAGAGGTACAGCGTCAACGGAAAACCTTCACCGAAGCTAAAAGACGTCTCTGCATTAAGCACGTGAAGTACCCCATGCTCTTCCTTGGGGAGGAGGACAGGGTACACTTTTTTTGATGATTCGGAGGCAGCCATTACCTGGCTTGAACACAGAGAAACCCGTAACTAAGTATGTCATTCACTTCCCTCTCTATCTATCACCTGCACCGCTGGTTGACTAACTTTCATTTCCATGACCCCTTTTGCCAAGTCTGAGCGCCACCTCCTCACTTTTGTGTATCCACTTTGAGAATATTGGTTGGTGCCTGGCCTTTTGTAGCTTCATTGATATGTGGCTGTACAGCCTTGACATGCAGTCTGACCTATTTTCCTGATGTGCCTGACAAAACTATGTGCCTCCCTATGCATATCCCTATACATGCAGGAACTTCATCCCCTGACTTTACGCTTCTCCACTACTGGAGGTCACTGATGCTTCATTTTTGTTACCACTCATGCCTATACACCTAAGGTCAGACTGCATGGGAATATTTTGTCTTCTTCCCTTCATTGCCCCAGGTGCTAGTCAATTATTTCCTCCACTCTCTGTGATGCTGGACTAATCACACTTTTTCCTTTTGTTCGGTGGAAACATGTGAACAATTCACCAAGAAGCTCACTTGAATACGTGAGATGAGTCCTATGGTATGTTTCGTTATGCAGCACAGTTTCACTCCCCCAACCTCTTTTGAAAGCCTGCAATGGAATGTATTATTGTTTATCCTATATGTTATAACCCTCTAACCCTCTTACTTACAGATGGGAAATGCTTTCAGGCACTGAATGTGTCATGCTCTCATTGGATTTAATGCATTCCCTTAGCAGGTTGGATTATGTTGTTCTTATGTTGGCAGTTTAGGTACTATGCCTGCACAAGTTGGGGACAGTGTAGGGCAGGGAGGGGGAATTTTTTTTTTTTATGTTGGTTAGAGTAGGGTTATCACATTGTATAAGGGTAAATGACAAATGGTACAGTAAACAATGTATGATATTATTATGTATTCCTCCTACATGCATTCTATGCGTGGAGGCAGGCTGCGGTGCTATCTCCAAGAACCCTGGAGCCTCACAGAGTTATTCCCAAGATCCATGGCCTCCTTGAAACTACTCACCTGGAACGTCAGGGGCATGAATGATAAAATTAAAAGATCAGCCGTATTCTCTATCCTTAAGAAACAACGTACTGATATAAATGTCCTGATAGAAACCCACATAGGACGCTTGCAGTTGGCACTTAAGCACCCCCCTGGGTGGGGTGGGAATATCATTCTGCCTACACCTCCCACTCTAGGGGAGTCACTGTGCTTATTGCTAAATCCGTCCATTTTGAGCTCCGGGGTTCTAGGATTGACCCGTTTGGGAGGTTTGTCTTCTTACATGCAGTTGTATATGGGGAACCTATGTTGATATTGGCGAAGTATATACCCCCATCATTTAATTCTGCAATCAAATCGGAGGGTTTAGGCTACATGGCTTTATTTCCTGCTGTCCCAGCTATCTGGTTGGGTGATTTTAACATGACTCTTAACCCTAGCCTTGACAGGCTACAAGTTGCAACGCCCTCACCGGCTCTGCCCATATCCACTAGATTATCAAAACTTATTGGGAGTTTTAATCTTGTCGACACGTGGAGAATTGTGCATCCCGATGCCCGGGCCTTGTCATGTTTCTCCTCCTTCCATCACTCTGTATCTCAAATTGACCTGATTCTAATCTCACACTCACTACTGCCTAGACTGCAAGATTGGAATCTCACCGAGGTCACTCTCAGACCACAGTCCATGTTGGGCCACTCTAACATTGCCCTACAGCCGACCGCCAGCTGTTTGGAGATTACATTACATGTAATCTTACATAACTTACATTATTGCCAGAGGATGATGATATCCTGACAGCTTGGGGACAATACTTGGCAGACAATGATGGCTCGGCTTCACCCCATATGGTCTGGGATGCCTTCAAACTGCATGTCAAATCTACCCTCGTCACACGCATTAATTTGTTGAAACGGGCCTTAGAGGCTGACCTTGAGAAGGTGATGGCCATTTTAACAAGTACAGAGCAAGAATTTCTAGCTGACCCATCGACAGACAAGGCTAACTCACTTAGGATACACTCTAGGGAAGTCACACAAATGCAGTACGAAAAATCCAAACAAACTATTTTTTCGCAAAGCAAAACCTGTTTGAACATGGCGAAAAGGCTGGTAAATTATTAGCCTACCTAGTGCACTGTGTGGAGCACCCTGCCGTAGTTATTTCACTTAGATCTAGTGAAGGTGCATTGATACTAGAACCCAGGAGAGTCATTGAGATATTCAGGGACTTTTATGCCTCCTTATATACAGTAGCGGATGCTAACCTTGCCATTGACTCTTTTCTAAGTGAAATTAAGCTCCCTCAACTCACGAAACAGCAGGTGGCAGAGTTGGATAGGCCCCTCTCCACTTGGAAATAGCTGAAGCCATAGCAGCTTTCCCCCGCTCTAAGTCACCGGGGTCCGATGGACTCCCAGTGCAACTATACTCTGTCTACTCTACAATAAGATTTGTGAGACCTCCGTGTTACCCGCCTCCATGTGGAAGGCCTCGATAGTATTGATTCCCAAACTGGGTAAGAATCCACATCGTCCAGATTCTTATCAACCCATATCTCTGCTACAGGTTGATGTCAAGATCTTGGCTAAGATACTTGCCACTCGACTCAACGCAGTAATTTTATCCCTAATATATGATGACTAAGTGGGCTTTATGCCAGGTAGAAACACCTTCTTCAATTTGAGGAGGCTATTTATTAACCTGCAGACTCAACATGACAACACAGGCACCAGAATGATAGTTGCGTTGGACACCGCCAAGGCGTTTGACTCGGTTGAATGGACTTACTTTTGGACCTGCCTGGAACGATTTGGCATTGGGCCTATGTTTATAAAGTGGGTCCAGCTGCTTTATCAGAGTCCAGTGGCTAGAGTTGTAGCCAATGGTTGGGCATCTTAACAGTTCCCCCTTACTAGAGGCACATGACCGGGGTGTCCCCTCTCCATTTGCTATACGCATTGGAGGCGGAACCTCTGTCGGTGTCACTAAGATTCAATACCAACATAATGGGACTTCACGTGGGGCCCATAACGGAGACAGTTAGTACCTACACTGATGACACACTATTGTATATTGACGGCTCTACTGATGCCCTCCACAAGGCCCTAGCCATGATAGAACACTTTGGTTCTTTCTCAGGACTCAAAATCAATTGGGATAAATCGCAAATACTCCCCTTGGATAGCTTCCCAGAGACTCAAATGCAGGCTCACCTCCCTCTGCAATGAGTGAACTGCATTAAGTACCTGAGTATACACATTACCCGGACACCAATGGACTATGTCAGGCTCAACGTCCACTGTTGAGGGTCATGGGAGGCATCAACCTTGTTAAAATGGTGTTACTACCAAAGATCCTCTATGTGCTTTGGCACTCCCCGGTATATCTGGTGCTTCAGCACTTCAAGGCTATGGAGGTCATTCTGAAAACATTTGTTTGGGGTAAAAGCAAAACTTCCATGGAACAAATTAAAGAATCCCACAGACTTGGGAGGGAGAACGCTACCTGACCTCAACTTGTTATACATAGCAGCACAATTATTACAACTGTTCCATATAGGGAAAACTGATAGAGCCCGATTTTTGACCTTCCTTTGCCCCAACTGGTCCCACTCAACTGGTAACCCTCTATTAGCCATCACAGGATGCAAATGGTACACCTGACAAAGATAGGACGTCTCTGCTCCATCACTACAGGCGCATATGGGCCATAGCGACAGCAAAACTACAACAGACCCCACTCTGGTACAATCTTGATTTACTGGAGTTTTGCTTCATGCCTGACCCAGAACTATGGAGGTCCAGGGGGGTATATTACTTATCCCACCTGGTCTCTGATGGCGACCTAAAGGTGTCTGACATGCTGAGAGCTGAGCACAGGCTTTCGCCTCAAATGTTTTTTTCAAGTCTGACATGCTTTTAGAAAGCAATTCCCGAATGGTCCCCCCCCCCCCCCCCCCCCACTAGATGTGAATCCCTTTATGGCGGTAATATGCAGTCTCGACCCCAAGAAATTGATATCCACATTCTATAGCATGCTACTCATGCCTTTGGCATCCAGGTCAGCTTATGCACTTAAAATCAGGTGGGAGGAAGATATCGGGACAATAGAGGATGAGGAGTGGAGCGAAGCCCTTGACAACTGCAAACTGGTATCCCCTAAATTTCAGACCACCTCACACAGATATACATCACCCACCGGGCCTAATCAGGCGTCAGGAACGTTCTACCATTTGATCTGGGATTGCCCTAGGGTTCAAGGCTTCCGGATACAAATCGTGCAATTCCTCTACGACACCATGGGCTCATCCATCACCCTGCACCCTAAGCCATGCTTACTTGGTATATATCCAGAGCCAGACATTAACAAATTTACTATACTATTTTTAAATAAGACATTGTTTTCTGCCAGTAAAACCATAGCAAAGTAGTGAATGAGGCCTACCCCACCTGAGTTTAAGATGTGGTTGGTGGAAGTAAATAACAGTTTGAAATACAAAAAGATTATATATTCGCAAAGGAGATGCTCTACAAAATATGGTAAAATTTGGGATAGCTCTGGAGACCCTGGGCTAATATCTCCTCTCCTGTACGATCCGAAATGTATGCAGTCATGCTTCGATTAACACCCCGAACACCCCAGGAATCACAAGGAAATCGCGTACATACTGCACCATGGGTAAACCGTTCTCATTTCTTATATTATTCATCACTGTATACTCCTTTTTGTATCTAACCGCAATCTCCTTTGTATACGAGATGTTTTTACTTATCTCATGCTGGTCATATTGTCACCCTTACCTTACCTGACGTCTTCTGTGATAATGTATCCTTTGTACACCTTGTTTTTTTTTTTTTTTGTACCAATAAAAACTTGTTTGAGAAAAAAAGTGACCTGCCTGGCCACAATAAAGGCACAATTTCTCCCTCCTCCAAAGGGTTCTCTCATCTGCAGAGAGACACGTGAAGCCAGAGTGCATGGGTTCATCTTCACAGACCGACTCGGTACCAGGACGCATGGGAGGTGAGGGAGGCAAGGGTGGGACTGCAAAGTTCGGAGACAAATGTACAAGAGGCTTCTGCAAGCGATCCTTAAAAAGGAAGTCTTTCTCTGAGTCTGGAGTCAATGAAGATGGAAAACGTGATCAACTTCTCCAGCTTAGTGGGTATATCTCGGGCTGCTATCTCATCCTTGTTGATTTTCGAGAGAACATGAGAAAAAGCAGCCATGAGGGTCTCGTTGTTTCAAGCAAACTCTGCTGCCAGAGTAGGGAATTCAATGGCGTAATCGGCAACAATTCTCATACTCTGATGGACATGAGGCACTTAAGTACCTTCTGCAGAAGCGTGCAGGAATGTCAAATACCCTTTTAAACAAAGCCACTTGTCAGAAACCATGAATCAGACTGAGACAGACGTACAGTTAAATCGCACTCGTTTAATAATAATAATAAAAAGGTAAACAGAGTAAACATAGTCAAAACATAGTCAGAGTTCAGGAACCGGAACAGATAATCAGACAAGCCAAAACGTCAGGGAGCCAGAGATGAGCGTAGTAAAACAGCAAGCAGGATCTGGAGCCAGAAGGAATATCAGCCAAGCAAGTATTTAACAGGAACACAGGAGAGCGTCTCTAGAAACGTGACCAAGGGAAAGCAGAGATCATCTGGGCTGGACGGCTTAAGTAGGCAGGACTGACGAGCAGGATATCATCAACAGGTGAATCGCTGTGGAGAGAAAGGAGCTGGCAATTAGCCGACAGCTGAGCGGCCAGTTTTGAGAAGGAAGGGCTGAGCCCAGCCCTGACACAAGTCAGGGTTAGGTTATAAAAAAATATCCAGATCTTTGCTGATCCCTAGGAGCACTATATCAAATCTATCATAACCAAATGAAAAGAACATGGCACAACAGCAAACCTGCCAAGAGACAGATGCACACCAAAACTCATGGCCCGGGCAAAGAGGGCATTAATCAGAGAGGCAGCACAGAGACCTAAGGTAACCCTGGAGGAGCTGCAGAGTTCCACAGCAGAGACTGGAGTATCTGTACATAGGATGACAATAAGCCCTACGCTCCAAAGAGTTGGGCTTTATGGCAGAGTGGTCAGAAGAAAGCCATTACTTTCAGCAAAAAACAAAATGGCACGTTTTGAGTTTGCGAAAAGGCATGTGGAAGACTCCCAAAATGTATGGATGAAGGTGCTCTGGTCTGATGAGACTAAAATTAAACTTATTGGCCATCAAAGAAAAGCTATGCCTGGCGCAAATCACACATCACATCACCCAAAACACACTATCCCCACAGCAGTGAAACATGGTGTTGGCAGCATCATGCTGTGGGGATGTTCTTTAACAGTCGGGACTGGGAAACTGGTCAGAGTTGAGGGAAAGATGGATGGTGCTAAATACAGGGATATTCTTGAGCAAAACCTGTACCACTCTGTGTGTGATTTGAGGCTAGGACGGAGGCTCACCTTCCAGCAGGACAATGACCCCAAACACACTGCTAAAACAACACTTGAGTGGTATAAGGGGAAACCTGTAAATGTGTTGGAATGGCCTAGCCAAAGCCCAGACCTCAATCCAATCCTGTTCACAAGTGCAAACCATCCAACTTGAAGGAGCTGGAGCAGTTTTGCAAGGAGGAATGAGCAAAAATCCCAGTGGTAAGATGTGACAAGCTCATGGAGACTTATCCAAAGCGACTTGGAGCTGTGATAGCTGCAAAAGGTGGCTCTACAAAGTTTTGACTTTAGGGGGATGAATAGTTATGCACATTGACTTTTTCAGTTATTTTGCCCTATTTGTTGTTTGCTTCACAATAAAAAAAAAAACATCTTCAAAGTTGTGGGCCTGTTCTGTAAATTAAATGATGCAAATCCTCAAACAATCCATGTTAATTTCAGGTTGTAAGGCAACAAAACACAAAAAATGCCAATCGGGGTGAATATTTTTGCAAGGCACTGTATACGGGAAATATATATTCACTGTCAAGACTGGAGAGCGTGGCTGGATTATCTATGGCCCTGAGGGGTACAAAACCTTATCACCAAACATGAGAGTGTGAGGCAAATAATGTTGGTGAGTGTACATCCTATGGGGAAGTGGTGACACGCTTTACACATGGTGTGGTGTGGATATTGTTCAACGTTTGACTATTCACAGACCGATATTTATTCCGCTATGGATATGTTAATTTTGGACTTTGTTTTTATGCACTTTATTTATCACTGGGTGTTATTTATTTTTCATAATTTATTTAGCGCCACTATTTACCTTTATTTTATATCTGTTGGTAGATTTGTTATTCACACTATATAAGTGGCTTTGGTAAGCCACATTTTCAATAGGAGAGACCAGGCAGTTTTTTTTAATCTCTTGATAGATTTGTTGTTCATATATTATTATGTAAAAGTGACAGCTATATTCGATCTTACATTTATTATTATTTTGTCACTCACTTTGGCCCAGTGGTAGGATCAATTGTATAGTGAGGTTTTGGTCTAGATCCTTAAGAGCTTTTATTGGAGGCTATTTTAACCACCTGCAGCCATGGACGTCAGCCATTTTTGTCTACTAGGAAATCGAAGGCCGCTGGAGATTCCGGCCGTGTGTGGGGCTCCGGCGGACTTTTTGTTCCCTAAAGTCCAGCGGACTAAGTTTTAAGTTTTGACTTAAAATTGTCCGCCAGACTCGGCAGTCCGGCGGACAATCCCGCCGTCTGTGTGCTAGTCCGCGGGACTTTTGAAATGAACTGACTTGCCTCACACACGGAGGAAAGTCCGTTAATTTAGAACGTAACTCCAGGTAGACGGGATTAGCGAAGGAAGTCAATGCCGCTGCGCTAGCTCCTTCCCCTGGTATGGATTTAAAGGGGAATCCCTACGCCGAAAAAACGGCGTGGGGGTCCCCCCAAATCCATCTCAGACCCTTATCCGAGCACGCAGCCCGGCTGGTCAGGAAAGGGGGTGGGGACAAGCGAGCGCCCCCCCTCCTGAGCCGTACCAGGCCATGTGCCCTCAACATGGGGGGTGCCCTGGGGAAAGGGGGGCCCTGCGGCCCCCCCCACCCCAAAGCACCTTGTCCCCATGTTGATGAGGACAAGGGCCTCTTCCCGACAACCCTGGCCGTTGGTTGTCGGGGGTCTGCGGGTGGGGGGGGCTTATCGGAATCCGGGAGCCCCCTTTAATAAGGGGGCCCCCAGATACCGGCCCCCCACCCTATGTGAATGAGTATGGGGTACGATGTACCCCTACCCATTCACCTAAGGAAATGGTTCCGGCGACAGCGACGGCAACACAAGTCCGGGCCACCGCTCGTAAAAGAGCTGGCAGAAGAAAGCGGAGGCCCGGCAAGAAGAACAGAAGAGACCCCCGAAGACCCCCGAAGTCGGAACAAGACCCCCAGACGTCGGTGACGACGAAGAAGAAAGCCAGGCTCCTCCGCTAGTGAAACAGCTAGTAAAAGAGCAGAAGATAGACGGAAGAAGACCCCCGGAGCTGTGCAATAAAGTATTTAAAAAAATTGTGTTGTTTTTTTATTTACACTTTTTTCCTTAGGTGAATGGGTAGGGGTACATCGTACCCCATACTCCTTCACATAGGGTGGGGGGCCGGTATCTGGGGGCCCCCTTATTAAAGGGGGCTCCCAGATTCCGATAAGCCCCCCGCCCGCAGACCCCGACATCCAACGGCCAGGGTTGTCGGGAAGGGGCCCTTGTCCTCATCAACATGGGGACAAGGTGCTTTGGGGTGGGGGGGCCGCAGGGCCCCCCTTTCCCCAGGGCACCCCCCATGTTGAGGGCACGCGGCCTGGTACGGCTCAGGAGGTGGATTTGGGGGGACCCCCACGCCGTTTTCCAGCGTAGGGATTCCCCTTTAAATCCATTCCAGGTGACGGGGCTAGCGGCGGCATGCACTTCGCTAGTCCCGTCTACCTGGAGTCACGTTCTAAATTGATGGACTTTCCTCCGTGTGTGGGGCAAGTCCGTTCATTTGAAAAGTCCCGCAGACTTTGGCCAAAACTCCGGCGGATTGTCCGCCGGAAAAGTCCGGGCGTGTGTGGGTAAGTCCACACGTTCGGAAAGTCCGGCGGACCTCCGCTGGAAAGTACGGCGGTTTGTCCGCTGGACTAAGTTCGGCGGACAATCCCGCCGGAAAGTCAGAGCGTGTGTACGCCGCATAATTCTGACTTTTTTCATCAAAACGGGTGATGACGGAATGTGATGTAGATTATACAGCTGTATTTAAAATCTTAGAGAACGCACTAAAAAAACAGGTGAAAACCTGGTGGGACATATTCATATTTGAACATTATCTAATTTTTAGAAGCCTGAGAGCTCTTTAATAGATCTGGAAGAGAGGCTTTTAGAAGCCTGGAGTTCTTTAACCACTTCAATACAGGGCATTTATACACCCTTCCTTCCCAGACCAATTTTTAGCTTTCAGCGCTCTCACACTTTGAATGCCAATTACTCAGTCATGCAACACTGTACCAAAACAACATTTTTATCATTTTTTTCATACAAATAGAGCTTTCTTTTGGTGGTATTTAATCACCACAGTTTTTATTTTTTGCGACATAAGTGAAAAAAGAGCGAAAATTTCGAAAAAAAACAACTTTTTTTTTGTTTCTATGCATTATTTGCAAATAATTCTTTTTTTTTCATAAATTTGGGCCAAAATTTATACTGCTACATCTCTTTGGTAAAAATAACCCAAATTAGTGGATATTATTTAGTCTCCTTGAAAGTTATAGAGTCTACAAGCTATGGTGCAAATCATTGAAAATTGATCACATCTGATCACACCTGATGCACTGACAGCCTATCTCATTTCTTGAGGCTCTGAAATGTCAGGAAAGTACAAATACCCCCCAAATTACCCCTTTTTGAAAAGTAGACAGTCCAATGTATTTAGTAAGGGGCATGGTGAGTTTTTTGAAGTTGTAATTTTTTCCCACAATTCTTGGGAAAAGGAAGAATGTTTTTTTTTTTTTTCTTTTTTTTTTTTCCAAATTGTCAAAATAACAAGTTATTTCTCACACACAGCATATCCATACTTCCAATTATACCCCACAATACATTCTGCAACTCCTCCCGAGTATGGCGATACCACATGTGTGGGACTTTTACACAGCCTGGCCACACAGAGAGGTCCAACATGCAAGGAGCGCCATCAGGGGTTCTAGGAGCATAAATTACACTGCTAATTTCCTGACCTATTACATTTGTGAAGGCCCTGGAGCACCAGGACAATGGAATTACCCACAAAATGACCCCATTTTGGAAAGCAAACACCCCAAAGTCTCTTCTAAGAGGCATAATGTGTCTTTTGAACAGTTAATTTTTTTCCACAAGTCTTCGGAAAACGTGGAAAGAAAATGAAAACATTTTTTTTTTACACAAAGTGGTCGGTATTGCTCCAGGGTGAAGGCCCTGGAGCACCAGGACAATGGAATTACTCACAAAATGACCCTATTTTGGAAAACAAACACCCCAAAGTATATTCTATGAAGCATTATGAGTCTTTTGAACAGTTATTTTTTTTTACACTAGTCTTCAGAAAACGTGGAAAGAAAATGAAAATCTTTTATTTTTTTTACACAAAGTTGTTTATAAGATATTTCTAACACATAGCATGTATATAGCAAAAATTACACCCCAAAACACATTTTGCTACTCCTCCTGAGTATGGCGATACCACAGGTGACAGGTACTCGGGTACTCCGATGGGCTGGTGACAGGTACTTGGGTACTCAGATGGACTTGACAGGTATTCGGGTACTCAGATGTACTGTGACAGGTACTCAGATGGACTATGACAGGTACTCGGGTACTCAGATGGGCTTGGACAGGTACTAGTAAGTGGAGACTAACTAAAGAAAGTGGACTTTATAGGCACAAAAATACATATACTACAAAATATAAAAAAAGGGTATTTTATTAAAAATATATGTATATACATCGAATCGCGATAAATCAGCGATTACATATGCTCAAAATATATTTAGTAACGTAATAAACAACATCAGACCTTCTTATCAGCAAAACAACACCCAAACAGTGAGATGTATTGATCTTGATAATATCATAAGTAGACACATGTAAGAAGTATATAAAACCAGATATTCTATACTGATCACTGGCATAAATAGTGTATATAGAAAATAGAACTAGGTCCTGTAGATCTGGGGTGATGCTGATGCGGAGGTCCGTTTTTTCTCGTCAAAGGATTTAGCTCAAATGTTTTGCTGATAAGAAGGTCTGATGTTGTTTACTACGTTACTAAATATATTTTGAGCATATGTAATTTGCTGATTTATCGCGATTCGATATATATACATATATTTTTAATAAAATACCCTTTTTTTATATTTTGTAGTATATGTATTGTTGTGCCTATAAAGTCCACTTTCTTTAGTTAGTCTCCACTTACAATTACCTGAGGGACGTTGGCACATTTTTATTGGGCATGGTCATAATATCACCATATGACCTTACCTGTTTGAATGCACAGTGAAAAGTAAAAATTGGACAGGTACTAGGGTACTCAGATAAACTGTGACAGGTACTCGGGTACTCAGATGGACTGTGACAGGTACTCAGATGGACTGTGACAGGTACTCAGGTATTCGGGTACTCAGATGGCCTGTGACGGGTACTCGGTTACTCAGGTGGGCTGGGACAGGTACTCGGGTACTCAGATGGACTGTGACAAATACTCAGGTATTCGGGTACTCAGATGGGCTGTGACAGGTACTCAGGTACTCAGATGGGCTGTGACAGGTACTCTGATACTCAGATGGACTGTGACAGGTACTCGGATACTCAGATGGACTGTGACAGGTACTCAGGTACTCAGATGGGCTGTGACAGGTACTCAGATGGGCTGTGACAGGTACTCGGGTACTCAGATGGGCTGTGACAGGTACTTGGGTACTCAGATGGACTGTGACAGGTACTCGGGTACTCAGATGGGCTGTGACAGGTACTTGGATACTCAGATGGACTGTGACAGGTACTCAGATGGGCTGTGACAGGTACTCAGATGGGCTGTGACAGGTACGCGGGTACTCAGATGGGCTGTGACAGGTACTCGGGTATTCAGATGGGCTGTGACAGGTACTCAGATGGGCTGTGACAGGTACTCAGGTACTCAGATGGGCTGTGACAGGTACTGGGGTACTCAGATGGGCTGTAACAGGTACTGGGTTACTCAGATGGGCTGTGACGGGTGATGACAGGTACTTTGATGGCTGGTGACATGTACTTTGATGGCTGGTGACAGGTACTTTGATGGCTGGTGACAGGTCCTCTTTATTAGGGGGGGGGGGGGTAATCAGTGTGGTTGGTGTACACTAAGGGGTAACGAGATGTTACCGCCACACGATCGGTGTGTGAGGAGGAGAACCCAGTAACATCTCGTTACCGCGGTCTGTTGACATTCTGTGACCGGCTGTGATTGGACATAGCCGGTCACGTGGTAAAGAGCCAATTTCATTGGCTCTTTACTGCGATCTGGGTTGGGCTGTGTCAGAGTGTCAAGCCTCGTCCCCAATCGCCGCTCTGCACGCGCCCTAGGGGCGTGCACGAGCGCCGTTCACAGAGGCAGTACATGTGACCGGCGGTGATTGGGGGACACAGCTCATCCACGATCGCCGCGCTGCGGGCCCCCGGGGGCCCACAGGAGCAGCGAAATACCGAGGACGTCATATGACGCCCACCCAGGATGGGAGATCCCATCTGTGGACGTCATTTGACTATGGCCTGGTATTGAAGTGGTTAAAAGATCTGGACGAGAGCCCCAGTCACTTGTACTAAAAAGGAAAAAAAAATCAGTTAGATAGACTGAACACTAAAATGAAGGAATTGCAAAGTAAGCTGAAACCTATTCGAGATTCAAATGAAATGAAAGATTTTAACACTAATTAGAGCTGCAAGAACAATTAAACATTAAAGAACATTAAAAGATCACAATCTCTATTTAACCCCCCCTCACAATCTTAACCCTACATTTCCCCCATTCTATGTAAGTACTTAAAGACTGCAAGAGATACGTAGAGTCCTACACTAATTGTGCTTGGAATAAGACCAGTAGAACCAGGGCCTGGGGATTACTGAAAACCCTGCCCGTTCTGGACAGGCCGTGGAAGATGTTGTCCATAGACTTTATTGTCGAGTTCCCTCCAGCAGAAGGGCATACTGCCATCTTTGTGGTGGTAGATCCGCTGTCTAAAATGTCTCACTTCATTCCGATAAAGGGTACTCCCTCTGCTCCTGAAACAGCACAAATGTTCATCAGAGAAGTAATTAAACTCCATGGAATCCGGGTCAATGTAGTTTCTGATCGCGGAGTACAATTTACTTCTCGATTCTGGAGAGCTCTGTGTAAAGCCCTGGGAATTGAACTATCATTTTCCACCGCCTACCATCCCCAGACGAATGGTTTAGACCGAGAGGACCAACCAGACCCTCGAGCAATACATGCGTTGTTTTTCTTCCTTTTCCCAAGATGACTGGTTCACTCTGCTTCTTTTGGCTGAATTTGCCTACAATAATTCCGTGCACTCCGCCACAAAACATTTTTTGCTAACTACGGTTTCCATCCATCGTTTCTCCCCAACTCCATTCCTGAATGTTCTGTACCAGCGGTCCAGGAAACAATAATTTTTTTTCTCCTCTAACAATCAATTACTACAGAAAACTATGGTAAAGTCCCAAGAGCACAACAAAGAAGCCTTTGACAGGAAGAAACGGGGAGAATTGGTACTTAAACCTGGTAACCTTGTATAGCTTTCCACCGTAAATCTAAAGTTGACTTATTCCTCCAAGAAGTTGGGACCCAAATTCTTGGTTATTTTTCCTGTAAAAAGGAAAATCAACGAGGTGGCTTATGAGCTAGAACTCCCGGATTCACTCAAGATCCACACTGTTTTTCACGTCTCCCTGTTGAAACCCTTTGTCTCTAACCCTTTTCCTGACCGGAACTCGAATCCTCCGGATCCTGTAATAGTGGATGGTGAGTAGGGATGAGCCGAACACCCCCAGGTTCGGTTCGCACCAGAACCCTCGAACGGACCTAAAGTCTGTGTAAATTTAAGAACCCTATTAGTTACAATGGACGCGAACGTTCGAAATCAAAAGTGCTAATATGCATGTTATTGTCATAAAAAGTGTTGGGGACCTGGGTCCTGCCCCACGGGACATGTATTGATGCAATTTTTTTTTTTAAAACTGCCGTTTTTTTTATAGGAGCAGTGATTTTAATAATGCTTAAAGTGAAACAGTAAAAGTGTAATATTCCTTTAAATTTCGTACCTGGGGGGTGTCTATAGTATGCCTGTGAAGGGGCGCATGTTTCCCGTGCTTAGAACTGTCCCTGCACAAAGTGTCATTTTTGCAGGAAAAAAAGCTATTTAAAATCACTCGCGGCTATAATGAATTGTCGGCTCCCGTAATACAGAGTCATTCATTGAAAGTCATTGATAAAAAAAAAAAAGCGTGGGGGTTCCCCCAAATTCAATTACCAAGCCCTTCAGATCTGCTATGGATATTAGGGGAACCCCGCGTCAAATTAAAAAAAAATGACATGGGGTTCCCCCTAAATATCCGTACCAGACCCTGCAAGTCTGGGATGGATTTTAAGGGGAACCCCGAGCCAAAAAGAAAAATGGCGTGGGGGCTAATGAATTGTCATCTCCCGTAACACAGAGAACAGTCATTCATTGAAAGTCATTGATAAAAAAAAAAGTCATTCATTAAAAAAAAAAAAAACCTTCAGGTCTGCTATGGATATTAAGGGGAACCCTGGCCAAAAAAATAAATAAAATGGCGTGGGGTCCCCCTCAAAAATCCATACCAGACCCTTATCCGAGCAGCAACCTGGCAGGCCGCAGGAAAAGAGGGGGGGACGAGAGCGCCCCCTCTCCTCCTGAACCGTACCAGGCCACAAAGCACCTTGTCCCCATGTTGATGAGGACAAGGGCCTGGTCCCCACAACCCTGGCTATTGGTTGTGGGGGTCTGCGGGCGGGGGGCTTATCAGAATCTTGAAGCCCCCTTTAACAAGGGGACCCCCAGATCCCACCCCCCCTCTGTGTGAAATGGTGACCCCGCCCCCCTCTGACGTCATGGGGAAAGCCATAGGGAATTCCCAATGACGTCCCCGTGCGTCAGAGGGGGCGGGGTTACCAGGTGGACCCGCCCTCCATTATAAAAGACCTGTCAGAAGCAGCGAAGCCTCACACAGCGGGAGCCTCCCATTGTGCGGAGCAGCCCAGAAGAGACACCGACGCTGTGGAAGAAGATGCCGGACGAGAAGACCAGAGCAAGAAGAAGCGGATCGGAGGAAGAAGATGATGGAAGAAGATGCCGGAAGGAGAAGATGAAGAAACCGAAGGATGAAGAAAGGAAGAAGGAAGAAGGAAGACCAGAAGAAAGAAGATTTTAATAAAGGAATTGTCAAAGACCGTCTCCTGTAATTTTTACCATTTTGACACTTTTTTGGTGAAATGGTAGGGGTACTTTTGTACCCCCTTACCATTTCACACGGGGGGCAGGCGGGATCTGGCGGTCCCCTTGTTAAAGGGGGCTTCCAGATTCCGATAAGCCCCCCGCCCGCAGACCCCCACAAACCAATGGCCAGGGTTGTTGGGAAGAGGCCCTTGTCCTCATCAACATGGGGACAAGGTGCTTTGGACCCCAAAGCACCCTCCCAATGTTGAGGGCATGTGGCCTGGTACGGTTCAGGAGGGAGGGGGCCGCTCTCGTCCCCCCTCTTTTCCTGCGGCCTGCCAGGTTGCGTGCTCGGATAAGGGTCTGGTATGGATTTTGAGGGGGACCCCACGCCATTTTTTTTTTTTTGGCCGGGGTTATCCTTAATATACATAGCAGACCTGAAGGGCCTGGTTATTGAATTTGGGGGGACCCCCACACTTTTCTTTTTGTTTTTTTATCAATTACTTTTTTTTTATCAATGACTTTCAATGAATGACTGTTCTCTGTGTTATGGAAGCCGTCAATTCATTAGCCGCGAGTAATTTAAATAGCTTTTTTTCCTGCAAAAATGACACTTTGTGCAGGGACAGTTCTAAGCACAGGAAACATGCGCCCCTTCACAGGCATACTATAGACACCCCCCAGATGTGATACTGCAATGCTGTACTAACAGCACGCACACACTAATCCCCAGAATCACAGCAGACAATGTCAGCAGTCAGCAGCACATAATAACACTGAACACTGCTCGCATCACACGAATTTGATGCGAGCGGCCCAAATAGTTCTGGGCTCGCCGAGCAGGCGAACGCCCGATGTTCGATTCGAACATGGGTTCGAATCGAACACCGGGCCCATCCCTAATGGTGAGGAATACATTGAAACCAAAGCTATCTTGGATTGCAGGAAAAGGAATAATCAAGCCCAATTCTTGATTAAATGGAAACATATCGAGTCTTTTGAACATGTCATTTTTTTCTACAAGTTTTTTGAAAAATGTGTAAAGAAAATGAAAATGCATTTTTTTTAACCACTTGCCTACCAGGCACTAACACCCCCTTCATGACCAAGCCATTTGTCAGCTTTCAGCGCTGTTGAATTTTGAATGACAATTGCACAGTCATGCAACGATGTACCCAAATACATTTTTCATCAATTCTTTCCCACAAACAGAGCTTTCTTTTGGTGGTATTTGATCACCTCTGTGGTTTTTATTTCTTGCGCTAGGAGACCGATCGGTGTCCCTATGTACAAGGGACACACCATCGGTCTCCTCTCCTCAACGTCCTGATCTGTTACTGGGCAATCGCGGGTGCCGCGGCCACGGGGCATGCGCATCGGGTCCCCCGCAGCGCGCACGCGCACCCTAGTGGCGACAAAGGACACGCCGTCATATGACGGCGGCCCGGAACAACAGATGTTTCTTGCCGCTGTCATATGACTGTGGGCGGTCTGAAACAGGTTAAACAACGTTGTCCATTTACACAATGTTTCTAACATATAGCATGTACACCCCAAAATAGATTCTCCTACTCCTCCTGAGTATGGCGATACCACATGTGGGAGACTTTTCCACAGCATGTCCATATAGAGAGGCCCAAAATGCAGGGAGCACTGCCAGGTGTTCTAGGGGCATGTTTCAAATCTAATTTGACTACCTATTACACTTTCGTGTGGCATGGATGATAACTGATGTGGCATGGATGAGCATGAATGCGGATGGCTGAATATGGATGGGATGACTGAGCATGAACGAGTATGGCTGAGTATGGCTGGGTACAGATGGGTACGGCTGAGTATAGATGGGATGGCTGGGTACGGCTGAGTACGGCTGAGTACGGCTGAGTATTGTTGGGTATTGCTGGGTATAGCTGGGTATGGCTGAGTATGGATGGGTATGGCTAATTATAGATGGGGGTGGATGGGATATGTGAGCATGGATGGATGGATAAGTATTGCTGGGGATGGATGGCTGAGCATGGATGGATGAGTATGCTGAGTATGGATGAGTATGGATGGGTGAGCATGGATGGATGGATGAGTATGCTCAGTATGGACGGGTATGCCGAGCATGAATGGATGAGTATGCCGAGTATGGATGGGTGAGCATAGATGGATGGATGAGTATGCTGAGTATGGATGGGTGAGCATGGATGGATGGATGAGTATGCTGAGTATGGATGGGTGAGCATGGATGGATGGATGAGTATGGATGGGTGAGCATGACTGGATGGATGGGTATGTTGAGTATGGATGGGTGAGCATGGATGGATGGGTATTTTGAGTATGGATGGGTGAGCATGGATGGGTATGCTGAGCATGGATGGCTGGGTATGTATGGATGGCTGGGTATGTATGGATGGCTGGAATGGGCACATATGAGCGCTGTGGTCACTACAGATGCAGCCCACAGCACTGCAGCCACAGATCCACTTTTTTGGTGAAATGGTAGGGGTACTTTTGTACCCCCTTACCATTTCACACAGGGGGGGAGGCCGGGATCTGGGGGTCCCCTTGTTAAAGGGGGCTTCCAGATTCCGATAAGCCCCCCGCCCGCAGACCCCCACAACCAACGGCCAGGGTTGTGGTGACGAGGCTCTTGTCCCCATCAACATGGGGACATGGTGCTTTGAGGGGTCACAGACCTCCATGCTCGGATAAGGGTCTGGTACGGATATTTAGGGGGAACCCCATGTCATTTTTTTTTTAATTTGACGCGGGGTTCCCCTAATATCCATAGCAGATCTGAAGGGCTTGGTAATTGAATTTGGGGGAACCCCCACGCTTTTTTTTTTTTATCAATGACTTTCAATGAATGACTCTGTATTACGGGAGCCGACAATTCATTATAGCCGCGAGTGATTTTAAATAGCTTTTTTTCCTGCAAAAATGACACTTTGTGCAGGGAAAGTTCTAAGCACAGGAAACATGCGCTACAGGTACGAAATTTAAAGGAATATTACACTTTTATTGTTTCACTTTAAGCATTATTAAAATCACTGCTCCCGAAAAAAAAACGGCCATTTAAAAAAAAAAAAAATTGCATTGATACATGTCCCCTCGGGCAGGCCCCGGGTCCCCAAACACTTTTTATGACAATAACTTGCATATAGGCTTTTAAAATTAGCACTTGAGATTTCTCCCATAGACTTTTACAGGGTGCTCGCGGCTTTTCGAATTTGCCGCGAACACCCCAAATTGTTCTCTGAACAGGCGAACAGGCAATGTTCGAGACGAACATGAGTTTGACTCAAACTCGAAGCACATCCCTAGTTAGCACACATTTGCAAATACAAGTGTAAGCTACAGAGCTGCTCCAAGGCACCCCAATATTTCTAACTCTTTATTGGGGATGAGCCAAAAAGAAAGTAAACATTCATAAAAACACAACACCAGTTTTTGACCTTTATTAAAATAAAACATAAATACGCCAACCCAAAGGAAAAAGAAAAACGCTGCATGCCTAACACGACTGCTCCCGTCCAGGGACACAGCCAAATAACAGGTAAACATAGGGATGGGGGTTATCCGGTGACATAGACCCTGCTCCCACGTCTACCACTCATTGGGCGAGTATCATTAGGGGGCAGGATCACCAGGTGGTATCACGGGTAACCCCACTACTATATTCATCTGTCATTCAGGAATGACACTTGCCCAATGAGTATTAGATATGGGGTGGAGTTCCCCCCATAGTTACATCACCGGGTAACCCTGCCCCTATGTTTACCTGTCAGTCAGATGTATCCCTGGACAGGAATTGGTGCGCAGGATTATTTTTTTTTGTTTGGGTTATTATGTTTTTTTTAAATAAAGGACTTGTCAAAAACTGGTGTTGTGTTTTTTTATTAACCCTTTGAGCACTTGTTGGTGAACGAGTGGGGGTACCATGTACTGTCACATGGGGGGGTGGGATCTGGGGGTTTTCAGATTCCAATAAGCCCCCCATCCGCAGAACCCCACAACCACCGGGCCAGAGTTAGGGAGAAGAGACATGGGCACAAGGCGCTTTGGGGGGAGCCCCCCTGCCCCAAAGGACCCCCCCATGTTGAGGGCATGTGGCCTAGTATGCTCGTCCCCCAAGCAATAGGGGGTGCTGTGAAGAGGCCTTGCAGCTTAGGCATGCATTTGCAAATGTGTGCTAACTAAACCCCTTTTTTTAACGCAAACTGTTGGACAGGTTAATTTGGTTGGTAAGCAGACCTGTTGGTGAGTTGAGCTGGGAATTTTATCTGGTTTTGTCTTTCGTGCGTTTGCCCTTCCATGTGCTCCTTGCTGTGAAGGCCAGTTAAAGGTGGGGGCAGGGGCCATATCTTTGTTACTGGTGAAAATTTGGTCAGGGGACAGTGTGCACCTTTGCTACCATTGTGCTATGTGTTGGGTGTCCAATGTGCCCCTGTGCCTTTAAGAAGGATTGTTAGAAGGGGAGAACACAGAAAGCGCCATCTACTGTAACTGCAGTATTAAAATCAGGGTTTTAATGGCAAGGTACATAAAAACACTCACAAGAGATAAAAAGGACATAAGCTCATCTGTTATCTGGTGGTCCAGGGGGCTCCTAGTGTCCGGAAAAGGCTCCAATGCATGACTGTGTAGGTATTGTATCCTCAGCATGTCCTGTGGCCACCAGGAAGGCAACTGGAACCAGCGTGGAATGCACGGAAATTATGTCACGGACAGCGGGATTACATCCGGGGGGAGCTGTTACAAGAAGAAGAAGATGGGCTGGCAGGTTACGCGCTCGGCGCATTAGCTCCTTCTACAGGCCTGGAGTGGCAATGTCTTAGAGGTGCTATTTATATGTCTGTGCTTATGGACAACAGATCCCAGCGCGGGCACTGCTTGTAATTAACCACACAGGGAAAGCACATAATAACAATAATAATGATGTGTCATAATAGTGGAGGTTTAAATAGGGGAACAAAGTTCAGTAAATGGCAAGATTTTTGCATAAGATACAGATTGTAAAACACATCAATCAAATGCATTTGCAGAGTCAGATACATTTCAAATAGAGGAAGTGTTCCTTAAAACAAATTGGAGAGTGTGATCAGTCTGAAGCATTATGGGTGGAATTGCATATAGATGTGCGTAGGTCAAAGATAATCATTGAAGTTTGTTATAGACCACCCAATGTTAATAAGGAGGTGGAGGCTGATCCTTGCACAGATGGAAATGGCTGTAAGGGCTGGGACGGTCATAATAATAGGGGATTTTAACTACCCTGAAATTGACTGGAGTAATGGCACTGCTGGGACAGTTAAAGGGCAAAAATGTATAAACCTATTACAGGACAATTTTATGGTCCAGTTTATTGAGGCCCCAACTAGGAATGATGCTCTGTTGGACCTGGTAATCTCAAACTATGCAGAGCTTATTACTTATGTTCATATAAAGGAACATCTTGGTAGCAGGGACCATAATATGATTTCATTTGATGATAGCTGTAAGCATAAAACACATACAGGAAAGATAAAAACACTTTACTTCAAGAGTGCAAATTTTCCAAGAATGAGGGCTGCTCTCCAGGACTTAGACTGGGAGGGAATATTGGCATCAATGGGCACAGAACAGAAATGGGAATTCTTCAAAGTGACTGTTTGTGAACTCAAGTAAGAAAGTATATTCCCATGGGCAATACGTTTAAAAGGCTAAAAATAAAACCTATGTGGCTAACGGTTTAAGTTAAAAAATCTATAAACAATAAGAAAAGAGCTTTTAAAAAATCTAAAAATGTTTGACACAGTTCCCCACACACGGCTCATGTGTAAGTTAAAGTCTACAGGCTTGGAAATATCAGTTTGTAAATGGATAGAAAACTGGCTAAATGATTCTTACTCTGAATGGTCTAAGGTTATCAGTGGTGTACCCCAAGGTTCAGTGCTGGGACCCTTACTTTTTAATATCTTTATAAATGATATTGGGTCTGGGATTAAAAGTTACATTTCTGTCTTTTCAGATGACACTAAGCTATGCAGTGGAATAACGTCCTTACAGGATGTCTCCAATTTACAAGCCGACCTCAATGCACTGTCTAATTGGGCGACTATGTGGCAGATGAGGTTTAATGTTGATAAATGTAACATTATGCACTTGGGGGCTAAGAATATGCATGCATGATACATACTAGGGGGAGTACAACTGGGGGAATCAATGGTGGAGAAGGATCTGGGGGTTTTGGTAGATCAGTAGCTCAATAATAGCATGCAATGTCAAACTGAGGTTTTCAAAGTGAGCAAAGTCCTTTCTTGTATTAAGAGAGGTATGGACTCCAGAGAGAGAGATACCAGTTTGTCCCTGTACAAATCATTAGTAAGACCTCATCTGGAATATGTAGTTCAGTTTTGGGCACCAGTTCTCAAAAAGGAATCTGGGAACTGGAGAAAGTGCAGAGAAGGGCCACCAAACCGATAAGAGGCATGGAGGAGCTTAGCTATGAGGAAAGATTAGAGGAACAGAATTTATTCACTCTGGAGGAGAGGAGATTAAGGGGGGATATGATCACGATATATAAATATATAAGGGGTCCATATAGTGAACTTGGTGTTGAGTTATTCACTTTACGGTCAACACTGAGGACAAGGGGGCACTCTTTACGTTTAGAGGAAAAGAGATTTCATCTCCAAATATGGAAAGGTTTCTTCACATTGAGAGCTGTGAAAATGTGGAATAGACTCCCTCCAGAGGTGGTTCTGGCCAGCTCAGTAGATTGCTTTAAGAAAGGCCTGGATTCTTTCCTAAATGTACATAATATAACTGGGTACTAGGGATGAGCCGAACACCCCTCGGTTCCAGAACATGCGAACGGACCAAAAGTTTGCGCGAACATTCGAACACCGTAAAAGTCTATGGGACTCGAACGTGAGAAATCAAAAGTGTGAATTTTGAAGGCTAATATGCAAGTTATTTTTCTAAAAAGGGTTTGGGTACCCGGGTCCTGCCCCAGGGGACATGTATCGATGCAAAAGAAAGTTTTAAAAACAGAAGTTTTTTCAGGAGCAGTGATTTTAATGATGCTTAAAGTGAAAAAATAAAAGTGAAATATTCCTTTACATATCGTACCTAGGGGGTGTCTATAGTATGCCTGTAAAGTGGCGTGTGTTTCCCGTGTTTAGAACAGTCCCTGCACAAAATGAAATTTCTAAAGGAATAAAAGTAATTTAAAACTGCTTGCGGCTGTAATGTAATGTCGGGTCCCAGCTATATGGATGAAAATTATTGAAAAAAAAAAAACGGCATGGGTAACCCCCCCCCAGCCCATTAGCAGGGTAACCCCACACCCAAATAAAAAAAAGAAAAGATGTGGGGCCCTCAAGCCCTATATACTCTGAACAGCAGTATACAGGCGGTCTCCGGGTTACAAACAAGATAGGGACTGTAGGTTTGTTCTTAAGTTGAATCTGTTTGTAATTTGGAACAGGTACATTTTTTAAGTGTAGCTCCAGCCAAAAAATCAATTTTTAAGGTTTTTGGATAACATTGGGAAGGGTTATCATCAACCCTGTAACATTTGTTTTGCTGTCTGTGCCCCTGTTCAGAAGATTTCACCTAATTTCTGTCCCAATGACAATTGGATTTTGAAAATTTGGTGTTTTTAGGGAAACAAGGATTGGTGATAAAGCATCAGTGGAGACACCTTTTTCCCATATTAACTCTTACAGGAGAGAATTTCCCTTCCTAGGGGTAGATTTCCTCTCACTTCCACTTCAGATGTTTGAAAGTAGGGGACCGCCTGCATATACTATACAGTCTGCCCTATATACTCTGCCTAATTTGTGCCTAAGGTGTTGGTGGTACCAGAACCCTGTAAGCCCTCACAGTTACTCTTGGTGTGCGCTGCAACGGGCCCTGCTTTGAAATATTATATCAAGAATTGTAATTACATGCCCAAGTTCAACAGGGGCAGAAAATTTGGGCCTTTGGTGGTGGTGGTGGTGCCACAACACTGTAAGCCCTCACAGTTACTCTTGGTGGGTGCAGGAACGGGTTCGGGCCACTCTGTGCAAAACGAGCTGCACAGTGGAGGTAAGTATAATGCCGCGTACACACGTGCGGACTTTTGCCGGCGGACTTAGTCCAGCGGACAATCCCGCGGGACTTTCCAAGCGTGTGGACTTGCCCACACACGCACGGACTTCTCCAGCGGATAATCCGCCGGCCAAAAGTCCGCGGGACTTTTGAAAATGAACGGACTTGCCCACACACGGAGCAGTCCGTTCATTTCGAACGTAACTTCAGGTTACGTAGCTAGCGTAGGCAGTAAATGCCGCCGCGCTAGCTCCGTAAGCTGGCATGGATTTAAAGGGAATCCCCACGCCGAAAAAACGGCGTGGGGGTTCCCCCCAAATCCAAGTCAGACCCTCATCCGAGCACGCAGCCTGGCAGACCAGGAAAGGGGTGGGGACGAACGAGCGCCCCCCCCTCCTGAGCCGTACCAGGCCGCGTGCCCTCAACATGGGGGGTGCCCTGGGGAAAGGGGGGCCGTGCGGCCCCCCCACCCCAAAGCACCTTGTCCCCATGTTGATGAGGACAAGGGCCTCTTCCCGACAACCCTGGCCGTTGGTTGTCGGGGTCTGCGGGCGGGGGCTTATCGGAATCTGGGAACCCCCTTTACTAAGGGGGCCCCAGATCCCGGCCCCCCACCCTATGTGAATGAGTATGGGGTACGATGTACCCCTACCCATTCACCTAAGGTGTAAAATGTAAAGTACAAAAACACACACACTTTTGAAAAAATATTTTATTGCACTGCTCCGGGGGTCTTCTTCCGTCTTGGGGGTCTTCTCGCCGGACTCCTCCACTCTCTTCTGCTCTTTTACCTAGCTCTTTCACGAACGGAGGAGTCCGGCTACCTTCTTCGTCGTCGCCGCCGTCGTCTGGGGGTCTCGATCTGCCTTCGGGGGTCTTCCGGGGGTCTCTTCTGTTCTTGCGGCGGTCGTCGTCTTCCGCGCCGCCGCCTTCTTCTTCTTGTCCTTCTTGTTCTTCTTCTTCTTCCGATGTTGACCCGTCGCTGTCTCTGCCCGGAATGCTTGTGCCGCTCTGCGCTGGGACTTATATAGGGGCATGGGGACAGGGTCACATGCACATGTCACATGGTGACCCCGCCTCCTTGTGTTGTCACAGTCCCGGAGGATGCTGGGACTGTGACATCGCAAGGGGGCGGGGTCACCATGTGACATGAACATGTGACCCTGTCCCCCATGTCCCTATATAAGTCCCAGCGCAGAGCGGCACAGGCATTCCGGGCAGAGACAGCGACGGGTCAACATCGGAAGAAGAAGAAGAACAAGAAGGACAAGAAGAAGAAGGCGGCGCCGGCGGCGCGGAAGACGACGACCGCCGCAAGAACAGAAGAGACCCCCGGAAGACCCCCGAAGGCAGATCGAGACCCCCAGACGACGGCGGCGACGACGAAGAAGGTAGCCGGACTCCTCCGTTCGTGAAAGAGCTAGGTAAAAGAGCAGAAGAGAGTGGAGGAGTCCGGCGAGAAGACCCCCAAGACGGAAGAAGACCCCCGGAGCAGTGCAATAAAATATTTTTTCAAAAGTGTGTGTGTTTTTGTACTTTACATTTTACACCTTAGGTGAATGGGTAGGGGTACATCGTACCCCATACTCATTCACATAGGGTGGGGGGCCGGGATCTGGGGGCCCCCTTAGTAAAGGGGGTTCCCAGATTCCGATAAGCCCCCGCCCGCAGACCCCGACAACCAACGGCCAGGGTTGTCGGGAAGAGGCCCTTGTCCTCATCAACATGGGGACAAGGTGCTTTGGGGTGGGGGGGGGCGCACGGCCCCCCTTTCCCCAGGGCACCCCCCATGTTGAGGGCACGCGGCCTGGTACGGCTCAGGAGGGGGGGGGCGCTCGTTCGTCCCCACCCCTTTCCTGGCCTGCCAGGCTGCGTGCTCGGATGAGGGTCTGACATGGATTTGGGGGGAGCCCCCACGCCGTTTTTTCGGCGTGGGGAGTCCCTTTAAATCCATGCCAGGTCACGGAGCTAGCGCGGCGGCAGTAACTGCCTACGCTAGCTACGTAACCTGAAGTCACGTGCTAAATGAACGGACTTGCCGATGAGCGGCAAGTCCGTTCATTTCAAAAGTCCCGCGGACTTGCCCACTAACGGCGGGATTGTCCGCCGGACTGCCAAGTCCAGCGGATAATTTTAAAACCAAACTTAAAACTTTGGTCCGCCGGACTTTGGCGCCAAAAAGTCCGCCGGCGCCCACACACGAGGGATTGTCCGCTGGACTTCAGTCCAGAGGATAATCCCGCGGGATTGTCCCTTCGTGTGTACGCGGCCTAACACGTTTGTTATTTAAAAAAATAAAAAAAAATTCCCTTTACAATCCCTTTAACTACTAGTCTAACCTAGTGAACAGACAACAAAACAACCCCGTAGCTTGCTGCTAAAATTAACAGGATAAGTGTAATGCTCAGCAATTTACATAAATATGTGATATATGACAGGCATCAATCAAGAAAAAGTCTACAACAAGTGGGTGGTTATAGACATGTGGTCAGTCAAAATGCACTATAGACATGTGGTCAGTCAAAATGCACCCCTGGGAAGGACAGTCAGAGGAACCATCATTTCATATGTAAATCAGATCAGACCGGTAGTCCTACAGGGTCTTTTTGTTCTACAGTTGTCCTTTCAGACTCTAGCCATATGTTCGAAACCTTTTGAAACTTTAGGGAACATCTTCTACTGGAGTATGTTTCTTTATATAAGGGTACTGCAAGGTTGACTAATGATTTCCATGAATTCAGGGTAAGGGCAGACGCGGGAGCTCTCCACTTGAGTATAATGAGTTTCCTGGCAGAGAAGAGAAGCAGTCCTAGTAGTGTACAAACTGCCCTCGAATGGGCAAGAGCATCCACCAAGCCAAGCAGGCATATCTCTATCTTTTGGGGTATAGGAATTGTGGTCAATTTAGTGATGAAGGTTATAATTAATGACCAGTAATGGGGGCACTTCGGGGCATGACCAGATCATGTGTATGAAACCCAGCAGAGTCAGCGCCAACATTGCAACGTGCAGTCTGGGTATATTTTGTGAAGCCTGTATGGAGTATAATAAAACTTGTGTAATATTTTAAACTGTATCAACTGATCTCTAGAAGAGACCAGGTGTCTAAAGGGGGAGTCCCAGACATCCTCCCAGTCCTCCCCATCCAGCTCCGGCAGCTCCGACACCCAGAAGTCACAAAGTCTCTCCAAACCGTGATGGACAGTAGGCTGCAGAGCCTTGTAAATTGTGGCTAATGGTTTAGTTAGTGTCTCTTGACGTAGCAGCGATTCTGTGTTTGACTGGTAAAGGGTCAGGGGAGAGTTCCCGAACTTTGCCCTATAAGCGTGGTGGAGCTGCAGAGCCGGAAGAAGTACACATTGGGTAAGTGGAATCTAGATTTAAGTTGGTCAAATGTCAGTAGGGCACCATTCTCACAAATATGATGTAAATACCGAATACCCAGCGACGCCCATATGACCGGGTCCGGGATGGAATAGAATTCAGGTAGAGAAGGATTAATCCATAGTGGAGTATTTGGGGAACGCACCTGGGGATCGGCAACCCGGGGGGGGGGCGGCTGCTCTCCCCCCGGGGGGGGGCGGCGCTCCCCGGGGGGGGGCGGCTGCTCTCAGCACCGTTTTCATTGAGGTAGTGAGAGGATATGGAGCCCTAGTACCTCGAAAAAAAATATTCCGCAGTGCTTCAAATGACCCCACAACTGCAGCCTCCAAGGCAACTGCTGCATTGGTGGCATCCGATATGAGCTGGTTGTGAACATGGGTAAGCATTGCCGCAATAAAATAAAGGAAGAAATCAGGGCAGGCCAGGCCCCCCCCCCCCCCCCGGGTCCAAGGTCTTTGGAGAATAGACAATCGGAAATGGGGGGAGGGGGGGCGGAGCCCCACAGAAAGCTTTATATGTGAGAATTTAGCCATTTAAAAAGGTATCCACATTAGAGAATGACGCACTACGTACTGAAGAGGGGGCAGTAATTTCATTTTAATTAAATTGATCCTTCCAATCAGCGTGAGGGGGAGGTTAGCCCACACTTTCAACCTATTTTGAGTAATTTGTAGGAGAGGAAGAAGGTTAAGTCTCCAAAAGTTCTGTACTCTGGGGGAAATAAGAATGCCAAGATATTTTATACTCTCAGCCCATTGTAGTGGAAGTGACGGATATGCTAAGTGTGTAGCACCCAGGTCCACTGGCATTATCTGAGACTTGTTCCAGTTGACTCTATGTCCTGACATGTCAGTGAAGCATGAGAGAAGCTCTATCAATGCCCGGAGGGAGGGCCACAGATCCTGGAGGAAAAGAATAATATCATCAGCAGAAAGTGCTATATTTTTTTCTCCAGGGATCCGACCCGCACCCCCCTAACAGCGTCCGAGGACCATAGTGCAACCGCCAGGGGCTCAACCATCAGGGAGAAGAGGGCGAGGGATAGAGGACACCCCTGTTGGGTACCTCGCTCCGCAGGGAATGAAGAGGATAACACCCCTCCAAGTTTAATATGTGCTGTCGGTTTCTGGTATAAGAGCTGAATCCATTTCCTAAAAATGCGGCCAAAACCATATATCTTGAGTACCTCCTCCATGTAGGGCCAGGCAACAGAATCAAATGGTCCAAGGCAACCAACACTCTGGTACTCTGTTCTGTAGGAGGAATTTGTAAGTGGGTGAACACCCTACGAATATTAACATCCGTCGACTTCCCTGACATGAAGCCAGTTTGATCCATGTTTACTAAGAACGGGAGGATCCCCATCAGTCTGGTGGCCAGCACCTTTGTTAGTATCTTTAAATCATAATTAAGAAGGGTTATGGGTCGATAAGCTGAACAATATGAGGCATCCTTTCCTGGCTTTGGTATCAGTACTATGTGGGCTTGCGACATTGAGTCAGGTAGGTTTCCTGCTTCTAAACTAAGGGGATACAACTTTTGGAGACGCGGGGCTAAATCAGCTATGTACATTTTGTACCAGTCTCCTTGTAGCCCGTTAGGGCCCGGTGTCTTGTTGGGGGGGGGGGGGGGGCGAATTGCCGTTTCAATCTCGGTCAACAAGATCTCCGCCTCTAGGGAGGCTACGTCCTCCTCCGTCAAAATTGTCAGAGTCAGTTCGCGGAGATACGAGAGGTGTTCAGGGGATATCTGCGAGGTGGTAGATCTGTAAAAAACGTTGAATTCATTAAGGATATCAGACGGGTTTGAAGTGACCCCCCCCCCCCCCCGCAGCAGTATGTATTGTGGGTATAACTGTTTGAAATTTGGGGTCGGCCACCAGACTGGCTAGAAGCCTCCCGCTTTTGTCCCCAGACTCAAATAATCTGGCCCTGAGCAACCTCTCTGATGAGGCAGTCGAACCAGAGAGGTGTAAAGAGAATGCCCTTTGAGCCTGTGCCAGGGGGGAAAAAGCCCCAGGAGAAGAATCCGGCGCAAACACCTCCTCTGCCATACTCACCCAAGACTCTAGTTCTTTAGTCTCAGAGGCATAGTCCACCCTGCTAGCTTTAATTGCAGATATGTAATCCCCTCTTATAGTTGCCTTAAAGGCGTCCCAGGTCACCTGTACATTGGTCACATTGTCATTACAGTCCCAATATTGGAAGATTTTCCCTTGCATATTCTCTTCTACTTTTTCATCATGTAGCCAGCGTGTTGCCAGCTGCCAGCAACCCTTGCGCTCCCCCCTCCAAGCTGCAGAATGACCTCTAGGGGGGAGTGGTCTAAAATCCCAGCCGGCAGGTAAGTTGCTGAGGCCACAAACGGAACTGTCTATTCTGGAGCCCGAGCGGTGGACCGCAGATAAGTGGGAGTAGCGCTGTTCTTGTGGATTTTTCCATCTCCAGACCTCTGTGAGCTGCAGGGCCGTGGCCCATTGCCCCAATTCAGAGTCCAGCAGACTGGTTGGATTGGAGGTGTCCAAAGTCCGGTCCAGAATGCCCTGCTATGATGAGTCTAGTGACCATATAAGGAGCCAGTCTGTCATATACCGTATAGAGTATAGATGTGGAGAAAGGGGGCAGAACATATATATTCACAGCAGTGGAGACAGCGGACCCTGTTACTGATGTGGACCTCCAGGTCCCGATCTCCCAAAATACCACCATTCCCGTCCCCCACAACTCAATATCCAATAGGAAGGATAAACTTAAACTGAAATCTCGGGCATTCCCTGATTTAATGACATGCCCTGCAATATGGGTGTTTCTTTTTGAATCAATTAAGTCCCTTAAGAGGCAACAATGGCCAGAATCACCCTCCAATTTAAATCAGAAACAAAGAAAAGCTATCCAAACATTGCAAAAGAATTCAGATTTAGTTATCAAACAATCTAACAAAGGAGGCAATCTGGTGCTTATGACACACCAGCCAGGGCCGGATTAAGAACATCATGGGCCTGGTGCTGAGGATTATGGTGGGGCTTTTTATTAAAAAAAAAAAAAATAATAATAATAATAATAATTAAAAATGCAACAGGGTGAAGATAGAACAAAAGTGTGCCCATTCTAGAGCTGGTAACATTGAGGATATTCAATATCATTTTAAAGAACTGTTTTTGTGTGTAAGAGGCATAGGGGAGGAGTATGGATGGTATAAAAGTGGAAAGTATGTTCAGGTGAGGGAGAGGAATGTGGAGGGTATAAAAGTGGGCACTATGTACAGGACAGGAGTGTGGAGGTTATGCCAGTGGGCAGTATGTACAGGAGAGGAGTGTGGAGGGTATGATGGGGGCAGTATGTACAGGAGAGGAGTGTGGAGGGTATGGTGGGGGCAGTATGTACAGGAGAGGAGTGTCGAGGATATGATGGGGGCAGTATGTACAGGAGAGGAGTGTGGAGGGTATGACTGTGGGCAGTATGTACAGGAGAGGAGTGTGGAGGGTATGACAGTGGGCACTATGTATAGGAGAGGGGTGTGGAGGGTATGACAGTGAGCACTATGTACAGGAGAGGAAGATGTAGGAATCTGGGAAGGAAAAATGTAAAGGTTTGTGGAAGGATGTTTAGGGACTGTGTAGTGGTTAAGCGGGCCATACATGAATTGAAATTAAGCCAATTAAGCACAGACCAGCCATAGTCGATCTATGTATGGGCTAGCTGGTTGTACACAAGTCAATCTATTAATCGACTTGAGTACAACCAGCCTGTCAGGTTTTTCCCAAGACAGTCAGTGCTGCCAGCTATAGTTAGCAACACTGATGATTATATTGTTGGTAAGGCTCCCCACTGGCAGAACACAATAACACTGCAGGATTGATTCCCCCATCCACAGGTCAGCAGGTGAGAGGGTGTGTAGGGACAGGCTGGGGAGAGAGGTCTGTCAGCAGGGGGGTGTGAGGTGGTCATGGAGGGATATCAATCAGCGGGTGGGGGGGAGTAATTGGGAATGATATCTTTTGGAGTAGGGTCTGTCATCTGCAGGTTGGGAATGGCAGTTTTACATTGTTGGACTATGCTGCTACTGCAAGCGAGTTTGACAGGCGATGCTACCTGTCAAACTCTGCAGGCTCCAAGCTGTCCATTGAGCTCAGTGCCTCTGACAAGAAGTGAGGAGAGGCACTGTGAGCTCATCCTCTCAGTCTGCTGCAAACAGAGTGTGCCAGCTTGTATTTAAACCGGCTGATCCATATGTAGCTTCTGACAGGCTGCGCAAGGAGCCCCGTATCTCCAGGGCCATAGGTGATAGGAGCCCCAAATTTTGACCAGTTGTGGGGTAGACATTTAGCTACCTACCCCCATGTGACCCCTGGTTGCTGAGTCAGGACCCTCAAAGTCAATAATATTTTTTTTTTTTTTGTGTGATTTTTTTTTGTTTTTTTTAAATGGGCCTATCTTAAGGTAAGGGGCCTGGAGCTGCAGCTCCAATAGCCCCTATGTTAATCCGGCCCTGACACCAGCAATATCAGACAATGTGTCTCAAGGTTCTACATAATGCCACCTGGTATGCCTCTATCAACCACACCTTAGTACAGAGCTATATTGCTGAGTTTCATGGTCTAATTGCAGGTGCATTCTGGCAAGGGCTCATTGATGAGCACACATTCAAATTCATTAATACACAGATGCCCTGGGTCCCTACGTTCTATACTCTACCTAAGACCCATAAGAACCTTATGAATCCACCGGGCCATCCGATCGTCTCAGGCATTGGATCATTAACTGAAAATGCTAGTAAGATTGTTGACACGTTTTTGATGCCCCATGTACTCAGTTTACCCTCCTATATCAGGGATACCACAGAGCTGCTCCGTCATATTGAGGGGGTCCAGATCCCCCATGAGCAGGGAGTCCGGACGACTGGCACCTTCCTTATGGAGCAGGACCACAATTCCTGGCCCCTGAATCAGTTTATACTCCAACATTTGGAGTTTATTCTTACCAAAAATTATTTCACCTTCATGGATCAAACATACTTGCAAACCCAGGGAGTAGCAATGGGTACTTCCTGTCCACCTTCCTATGCAAATTTATTTTTGTGGGGATGGGAACAATCGATCTTTGGCAATGAAACTGTACAACCATTTTGAACTATGTACTCTGTTGGCACAGATTCATAGACGACTTGTTTGTTATATGGACTGGCACTGAACAACTTCTTGCTGAGTTTATTAAACTTCTCAACATTAATCAATTTAACCTGCGATTCGCATTTTCCTTTGATCTTCAATGCATTCCCTTTTTGGATCTCAGTATTATCAAAAACAATATGGGTGGTTTGGTGACAGATCTCTTTCGTAAGCCAACAGCGGGCAACACTTTGTTGCATGCCTCAAGTTCGCATCCGCGGCCTCTGGTGCGTAGCATCCCCTACACCCAGTATCTCAGACTGGGGCTAAATTACACTGAGGACCGGGATTTTCTCACTCAGGCACGTACCAACTTGAGAAAGGCATTCAACAAGGCCTTTGCCCGGACCACGGGCGTCCGCAGGTAGGGGCAAGGGGGATCAAGTGCCCCCCCTGGCAGGGCTGGTGCTACCTATAGGCAAGTGTGCACAATCAGTTGGGGGCGCCACGCTGCTTGTCGCAGGGGCAGGAGTCACATACACAACATGGAGTGTCAGGGAGTGATGGTGTTTACAGCCCCTGAGGCAGCGCAGCCAGAGGCAGGGAATACAAAGCTCTCCCGCAGCTTGTCTGTTACCTTTCACCTGCTGCCTGGACAGCTTCTGCTAATGCTCAGCCCGACCAGATCACTGTTGATTTATCTCCTCTCCTCCTCGGCTTGGACTGCCGGCTGTGTGTGCTCTGCCTGGACATGTGTGAGAGGTCCAGCACATCCTTCTAGATTGGGCCCCAAGAACACCCACTGCATGGGGCCCCAGCCTCATCTGAGCTGCTTGGCATGTGCAGCTGTTGTTGGAGCCTTCCATCTGCCTTTTCTGGGGTTAGTAATCCATTTAATTCTCTCTGTCATCTGAAGCTTGCAATATAGAAATTGATTGGAGGGGAGTTCTCCATACTAATGATTGTGTGTGTAATGTATGGGGGTGTAATGTATCTGGGTGTATTGGGGTGTAATGTATTGGTGTGTATGGGGGTGTAATGTATCTGTGTGTATCAGGGTGTAATGTATCTGTGTGTATTGGGGTGTAATGTATCTGTGTGTATGGGGGTGTATTGTATCTGTGTGTATAGGAGGTGTAATTTATCTGGGTGTATCTGTACTATGTCTGCAGTCTCTGACCGTGATAATGACAGTCGAAAAGGGGCGGGCATGGGTGACCTTATAATGATGCCCCCCCCTGAAAAAAAGTTCTGAGGACGCCCATGGCCCAGACACGACAATCTTTACTATACGGCCCTCCTCGGCCTGACCACTCTGCTACGGTGAAGATTGTCACCAAATATTCCACCCATCACAATACACTTCGTACTGTGCTCTCTAATCATTGGCATCTCCTAACAGACCATCATATCCTGGGCAAATATGTGAGACCAACCCGGAATTAGTTTTCAAAAGAGCCACAACTTTAGGGGATAAGCTTACCAGCAGCCACTACAGGGCTGATCAACATTCTTCTGAGGGCCCTCGAGGCACGTTCCGTTGTGAGGGCTGCTCTAAATGCCCATGGATCTTGGAGGGCACCATGTTTACCCTCCCAAATGGAGCAACCTTCTACCCCTCCTAACATGCCAATTGTGGCACCAGAGGTGTGGTTTATTTGATTGTCTGTGTCTGTAAGGCCTTCTATGTAGGCAAGACCATCAGGGAGCTACGCCAAAAGATGGTTGATCACCTTTACTATTCATCCAATGGTAAGTTTACATCTGTAGGCCGCCATATAGGGATTCACCATCGATATCAATCAGAATGTGTTAAATTCTTTGTGTTGGAAGTTATTGCCGAGGACCCACGAGGTGGTGACTGGGACCGTGAGACCCTGAGACGTGAAGCTCTCTGGATCAAACAACTTGATGCCCTCACCCCCCCCCCTGGACTCAATGAAGCACACTCATATAAATTTTTTCTTAAATGATTTTCTGACCTCTTCCCTCCTCTTCCTTTCCCTTCACTTTTTCTTTCTTCCTGCTATCCAGTCTTTTTCGCTTTCTATATCCCCCCCCTTGGATCACTCAACCCCCACTTATTCTCAGCCCTCCTTCCTTGTATCCCTTTCTTTTCCAACTCCCTATTTTTTTCCCCTCCTTCCCCAATTTCCCATTTTTTCTCCCCCCCCCTTTCTTCCCTCCCCTTCTCCCCAATTTTCCTCCCTATTTTCTCCCCTTCCCTTCCCTTCCCCTCCCTTCTCTCAAGGTTCAAATATTCCTTTTTCTTTATTCATCCAGTCATCCAGATGTGAATTTTTCTGAAAATAGATTGAACTCAGATCTCGAGACACATATTGGTTGCCATCATCCCCAAATAAGTATAACGAGGAAACCTCAAAAAGGTGGGATTATACCGGCAACAAGATAAACCATATAGGCTACATAGGATAATTTTATAGATTTATTATCAAAATACAAAGACATAAAAAATAGTGAGATAGTTCTTTAAAAACAGTAGGACAAATGATACAAAATGATATGCATATCTGCGATTGGTGAGGGTGTAGAATTCCGACGCGTTTCCAAGAGGCTAAATTGTGCCTGTCTTCCTCAGGGAATTGTAGTCACCATCTACAGAATATCAAAACGTGTCACTTATATAAAAGAACAAAGCAAAAATGTTCCCCCACCCCAGTGTAACGTGGGGTGGAGAGTTGTACATTGCATGTAAATATGAACAAATATTCAATATATATCCATAATAAATTTTGAAACATGCACTTACATAGTCAAATTCACATTGCAAATTCGCATGCGCAGTTCCATGCTGGGCGCCGGCGCCATAGACAGACTGCCTTTGGCTGAGCTTCCCACTCCGCGCATGCGCACATCGCACCATGCGACTGTGCTGTATGGGCAGAGGCGTCCTATGACGCCTTGTGGCTGACGCCTAATGAGATGCAGTAGGCGGCACACACATTGGTAAACCGCCCATGTTAGCTGATTTCCCCTTCCCCTACCTTCCATCAGGAAGAGGATCCAGCCCAATGGGCGGGATTGGAGGCGATGACGCGGGACGCTCTTGCGTCTGACGTCATCCCAACACACCCACTAGGGCGGGACAGAGTTCTATCCCACCTATTTAAGGACGCCAGAGACGGTATATGGCGTCATTCCGCCTCACAGCATTGAGCTGTGTGCATCACTCTCCACCTAGGACTCCTTGAGGACCCTTTTCCTGGAACGTTTTTTGCTGGTTGAACCCTTGGACCATGGACTCCTGGGTAAGCAATTCTTATATGAGAGAGATAATTTGGTATCTTGGGGAGATTCTCCCCAGATTACCACACTCTTTCTTTCTTCTCTTTCTTCATATCCAGGCTCTAAGATATTATTCCTCTCTCTCCATGGGTGGTTTTCTAGGTTTTTGCGCCATTAGATATATGGAATCTTTTTACTTTTACCGTCTTGTAGAGAGTATGGGAATGCGGCCATTACTTCTTGCCAACCTTTGGACGTCTCTTCTTCTCGGAAAGTGAATGGGATGCAATGCTATATATGCAATATTTGACTATGTAAGTGCATGTTTCAAAATTTATTATGGATATATATTGAATATTTGTTCATATTTACATGCAATGTACAACTCTCCACCCCACGTTACACTGGGGTGGGGGAACATTTTTGCTTTGTTCTTTTATATAAGTGACACGTTTTGATATTCTGTAGATGGTGACTACAATTCCCTGAGGAAGACAGGCACAATTTAGCCTCTTGGAAACGCGTCGGAATTCTACACCCTCACCAATCGCAGATATGCATATCATTTTGTATCATTTGTCCTACTGTTTTTAAAGAACTATCTCACTATTTTTTATGTCTTTGTATTTTGATAATAAATCTATAAAATTATCCTATGTAGCCTATATGGTTTATCTTGTTGCCGGTATAATCCCACCTTTTTGAGGTTTCCTCGTTATGATGTGAATTTTTCTAATTTTTAACTTTGCTGCGCCAAATGTCCAATGAACACAACTTGATTTAAATTGAATTGCATGTCCGATTAAAATTGCTGTTTTATTTATTTGTTTTTTCAAATGTAATGTTGATCATTCATGGTGAGACTTTCTGACACTATCTATTCATATATTATAAATAATTGTGATTATCTTATTCGACTGAACTGTCCTCTTCAACTGCTATGTGGCAGGTTTGTATTCATCTCTGCCACTTGAGGGGACTTTTATTCTGCCTGGTTCTATTTGCTCGATTCCAATTGAGGCATCTATGTGCAGATACTTATGATGCTTATACTCAGCGCTACCTTTCCTCTGTTTCTCCCTTGTCGGGGCGTCATGAGGCGTGAGGAGTTTATTCTCCCAGGGGCAGACACGTGCCTCTCCAGCAGGGCAGAGTTTCTCTATTTGAGCATCTCCTCCCCCTGCTTCCTGTGTCTATGGGGTTTCCATAACGATCCGGGTCATGTGCGCGCACGTTCTATCGAATCAACGCATGCGCACTGGGAGAGGCGGACCCGGTGACGTCCCTATCCGGCGCCGGCCGGCTTCCGACAGTTGTTCCGGGTTGGAGGCATATAAGGCGGCCAATGTCGGCCTTTCAGTGAGATGGCACACACCCGGGAATGCTCTTATCAGATAAGCACAATAAAGTTAAGCCCTATACGAAGCAACGGTCGGCACTGCTTTCTGGTTTACAGGACGCCGCATTCTGGCCCTATATGGGATGCCAGCTCTGTACAGAGCCTAATCATTGTCTTTCATTAACTTTCTTTTTAGACAAAACCAGCCACCAGACACTCTTTGAGCACAGTAAATAAAATAATATAAAAAATTAGTGCACTCAATGATGCAGCAACCGGTATGATTCTGATCGCCACAAAACAAACGGTGAAAATAAACAAAACCAAAAGTTTGTGTAATGTTCCACACAGTTTGTAATAAAATCTTCTTGAATTCTTCCACCACACCACAGTGATCCGTGCTTCCTCTCCCAAAAAAAACGCACTCACCAAATATACTGCCCGCACTCTCGTGACAGGCTACTGCGCTTAGAATCCCACCAAAGGGATAAGTGGTATCTCCCAAACAATTGGATTTCTCCACATGTGAATAAAAAGAAGTGCTCCAATAGTGTAAATCAACTTTAAAAACTTTATTCAGACCAAACATAATCTTCAATTATTTCACTCACATCTTTCCAAAGTAAAGCCAGCAAAAATCAATTGCAAACAGCACTGCACTGCACGCTCCACTTCAAAAAAACACACAAGTTTTGGCTTGTAACCACGGCGGACTCGAGGTATACACAGTACTGTTTGTATGTATCTCACCCCCTCCTCACTGCCCATGCTCCAAGATCGGGGATTACCGCTCCTCAATAAGCTTCCAGCGCTGTGTACTACAAAGTTAATTGCCGCTCAGCCACGCCCCCGACATGTTTCGTCATAGATCGACTTACTCATGGGGTTGGAGTTGTGAGTCGCGCTGATTTTCAATAAACTCCATTAATTACATTTTATGGTAGCCTAGCTACAATGTTGATGCATTAATTGTTTACTATTCATGTAACTATGAGACTGTATTTACTTATTTCTAGATGCTCTGACACCTCCTGAGGAAGCGACTTAGTCGCAAAACTAGTTGAGGACATCGTCTGTATCTGCATTAATCTCCCCTTTTACTAGATGGGATGTAGACCATTGAAGTGTTAAATTTAAATGTAACCATGTACAGCAATCCCTAGTCTGCTTTGTTGTAAATGTATTTTTGTATTTTTCGATAATAAATGTACCAAAATTTTATCTATTACAAACTGCTTACAATTACTGGGTATCGAGATGGTCCTTTAACCACCACAGGTGTTTTTTTTTTTTTTTTTATAATGAAATCTTTATTAATAATTTTGTTTATACAATTTACATTTTGCTGATTACATATCCTTAGTCTATCTGGTCATTTAATACCCCCGTGGTCTGAAGATTGGCCCTTCCAGCGGCCCCCGTCCCCCGGGAGAGGAGCAGCAAAAAGCCAAAAAGCCGAAACAATAAAAATAATAAAAAAAAAAATTCAGGTGATATAACACCTATTCCCCAAAGTAATATTCAGTTACTCTCTTACTACGTGTCCTTAGTGTCTTCCCACCTATTGGATAAAAGTGTTTAAGTGTCCTACAGTCTTCCCCGACCAAATCAGGGTATACTGCCCTCCCTCTCGGTCTTCCCCTTTCTCACCCCCTCCCTCCCTCTGTGCTTTGCTCCATTTGAGTGTTGTGTTACTTTCTCTAAGTGCTCCGTCCTTGTGCCTTCCTAATCCAATGTGGTTTTCCTTAATTTGTAGTGAGAGAAAGAAGAGAGAAGAAAAAAAAAAAAAAGGACTTAATATGTATATATATGTGTTTATATATGTTTGTTTGATTAGGGGGAGAAGGCTCATTCCTCCCTAAGTGTTTCCTTGTGGGGGTGTGCGTTTCCCAATTGCTCCGCGATCCGTGTTCCCCCCTCAAATTTCCCTTCTTAACCTCCCCCTGTTACCCCTCCCCTCCTCCCACCCCCCCTACACACCACTTCATCTATGTGTTATTTTCTCCTTATACCCCATCCCTATACCTACCTAATTAAGTGTAGTTTGTCTTGTATTTGTGCAGGTGTCAGCAAAAAAAAAAGGGAAAAAAAGAAAATTTTTAAAGGTTTTAATTTGTTCCTCATCCCTATGGTCCCCCGCCGCCGAGAGCGCCCCTCTCCCTCCACAACAAGCATCCATCAACTTTGTATTCAGCAATTCCTTATACATTTCTGTTTTTAAAACAAAAAAAAAAAAAACACAAAAACTAATTTGTACATTCCCCGAATAGGTTTCCCAGGTTGTGGTCTCCTCCCTGTCTGTTTACTTCAGTCCTCTTCGCTTTTTCTGGCTTGTATTTCAATTTCTATTTCCTTGGCCTGTTCTTCCCATCCCTCCCAGATTGCATCGTATTTCTCTTGTTTATTTCTCGTTTTATATACCCATCTCTCTGCCTCTTGGATTTTATCTACCTCTCTTTTCCAGTCCTCCAATGTTGGGCCCTTAATCTGTTTCCAATTTCTTGGTATTAGTTTCTTGGCTGCGTTCAATAAGTGCTGCGTTATATTTTCTTTGTGTGCTGCCTTGGTGTTCATAGCCCCATGGAACAGGTAATGTTCTGGATTCATCTCCATCTTCTCTTTCTCCATTTTCCTGATCCATGGGGCTATTTCACACCAGTATTTCTTTATCTCAGGGCAGGTCCACCATATATGGAGGTGAGTTCCCTTTTCTCCGCATCCTCTCCAGCAGGAGCTCTCTGTGGTTGGGTATATTTGTGCCAATCGGGCAGGGGTTCTGTGCCATCTGGTTAAGAATTTATATGACATTTCCTGTATGGCTGAGCTTGTTGACGATGAGTAAGTGGCTTCTATTACCTTTTTTGTTTGTAGTGTCGTGAATTTGTACCCTAATTCTCTTTCCCATTCCCTTATAAAGTATGGTATTGTATTTTCTTCCTCGCTGAGTACTATTTTATACATCTGAGATAATAGGTGGTTGGGCTTTGATATATCTATACACCTTTTTTCGAACACCGTTAAAGAATCCTGTGATCGGATTTGTTTATCTTTTTTCTTATAAAACTGTTTCATTTGATTATACCTCCACCCCGTCCATCTCGTGCTTCCATACCTTGATTCTAAGTCCCTCTGTGACAGGATAACCCCATCCGGGGCGTATTTTAAACTCATCGTTTTCCCTTCTGTTTCCCAGGGTCCTAGCGCTCCTTTTTCCTCGCCTGGAGGGAACCATGGAGCCCAATGGGGCTAAGGTGATATTTTCGGGGCATATCTTCCCGTTTTATTCATTCTGTCCCATACCGACAGCGTGTTCCTTGTTAGTGGTGATATCCATTCCGATAGCCCCCTATCTTTAGTTGGTATCCATGGTGCCCCTGCTAAATCTCTGCCAGACAGATTCTTTTCCAGCAGCACCCATGCTTTATTATCCTGATCATGACACCAGTTCAAGATTCTGACTAATGTCATTGCTCTGTAATATTTTAGCATGTCCGGTAGGCCGGGTAGGCCTTCTCCCTTGTTCCTACATAAAATCTTATGTGCTAGCCTTGCTCTCCCATTTTCCCATAGGAAAGCCGTAAATATTTTCCGTATTTTTCTAAAAAAAGTTTGGGGTACTGGGATTGGTAGTGTATATAGGACGTATAGGAGCCTAGGCACTATATTCATTTTTATCGTATTTATTCTGCCGAATAAGGTAAATATCTTTCCTTTCCATTTCTTCAGATCTTCGTCTATCCTTACTAATAGAGGGGTATAATTTTGTTCGAACATTGTTTTTACATCTGCTGAAATATGTACTCCCAGATAAAACAGTGATTTTTCTTGCCACTCAAATGGGTAATTATTTTGTATTTTTGTTCTCAAATCTCTTGATATATGTATCGGTAATATTATCGATTTCTCCACATTAATCTTGAAATTTGAGAGATTTCCAAATCTCTTCACCTCCCCCATTACCTCTCTCACTGACTCTTGTGGGTCTGATAGGAAGAACAATAGATCATCAGCATATGCTGAGACCTTGTATTCCTTTATACACATTTCTACTCCCTTTATCCTCCTGTTTTCCCTTATTTTGCATAGGAAGGGTTCTAATACCAGTGAGAATAATAAGTCTTGTTCCGTTTGTGATTTCAAATCCTTCTGACAGTGCCCCATTTACTTTAACCCGTGCTTTTGGTCCGGTGTATAGTGCTGTCACCCATCCCATCATCCGCTCTCCCAGTCCCATTTCCCTTAATACCTCTAGCATGAAGACCCAGTTTACTCTGTCAAAGGCCTTTTCGGCATCCATTGACAGAGTAACTCTTGGGTTCTTTTGGGGGCCATTCTGCATCCAGTGTAGCAGGTGTATAGCTGTTATAGTGTTGTCTTTAGCCTCTCTGCCTACCATAAAACCGGTCTGATTAAAGTATTCACTTAGCGGTGTTGCCAGTATGTTTATAAATTTTTTATAATATGCGCTCGTCAACCCGTCAGGGCCCGGGCTCTTGCCATTAAGGAGACTTTCTATTATGCCTTTTATCTCTTCCTCGGTTATCTGCACTTCCATCCCCTCTACCACTTCTCGAGCCAAGTTCGGCAGTGAGGCTTCTCTGATATATTCCCTAATTCTTTCAGCTTGTTCCTTCTTATCCCCATCTCCCCCTTCCATTTTTATATTGTATAATTTTTTATAGAAATTTTCTAATTCTTTTGCTATCGATTTGGTATCTGTTAATAATTTGTCCCTGGATTGGATACCGTGTACGTGGGAAATTTCTTGTTGTTTTTTAAGTTGGTTAGCCAACAGCTTCCCGCATTTATTCCCGTTTTCATAGAATTTATGCGCCGCATATCTATATTTATTTTGCGTTTTCCTATCCAGGTGCAAATTATACTCTAATCTGTATTTTTCCAGCTGTCTGGCCTCTTCCGGGTTCCTACTGTTTTTATGTTTCTGTTCCATTTTTTATATCTTTCCAATCAGTTCCTCCAGCTCCTTTTTATTTTCTTTCTTTTTCCTAATTCCATGGGCTATTAATACTCCTCTTACCACTGCTTTATGGGCGTCCCATCTTACTTGTTCTGATGTTTCCCCCGATCTATTTTCTTCAAAATAGCCCACCAATTTATTTTCTATGTCTTCTGATATCTGATTGTCATCTAATAGTGACTCGTTTAATCTCCAAGTTCTTTCCTTCTGACCTCCAGGTAACGATCGGAACCTCATGACTACTGGGGCGTGGTCCGAGATTGTTATAGCTCTTATTTTTACTTCTTGTACATTATCCAGGTAATACTGGTCTACCATCAAGATATCCAGCCTTGAGTTTACCCCATGGGTTTTAGAAAAATAACTGTAATCTCTTTTTCCTTCATTGAGTGCTCTCCAGGTATCTACCCAGTGCACTCGTTTCAAATATTCTTTCACCCGTTTCCATATCTTGAATGGTAGCCCAGTTCTCTGCGATGTAGTGTCTAAGTCGGGGTCCATAATTATGTTATAGTCCCCCCCCCCAGAATCACACACCCCTCCTTAAACCCATCTAGCTTTTTCCATGTTTTCAATAAAAATTCTGCCGTGCCCACATTTGGTGCGTAAATGGATGCCAGCGTGTACATTGATCCCAGGAGAGCCCCTTTTATAAATATAAACCTTCCTTCCGGGTCCGCCTGCACCTCAGTTATCCTCATGGGGCAAGTTTTCCCGAGGGCTATGGATACTCCTCTTGCTCTCGCTATCGGGGACGTAGCATGGAACCACTGATTATATAGGAATACTGGTAGTTTGGGGACCGGTCCTGGCCCGAAGTGAGTCTCCTGTAGAAAAATGATGTCCACCTCCTGGTGACTCACCTCGTGCCATAAGCGGTCCCTTTTTTGGGGAGAGTTCAGCCCTCTCACATTAAATGTCATTATTTTCATCACCTTATCCATCATCTAGTTTCTCTTTGAAATACAATTCTCTGTTTTTCTCTTTTACATTTGGGTATTTTTCTTTTTTTTCTGGGAGTTTCTGTTCCACAACCTGTCTTCCTATTCCCTTTTCCCCTTGGCTCGTTTTCCCTATCCCGAGCCCACTAATAGAGGGGGTCCCCTGCTCGGGCAACCCTTGCCCTTCCCTCCCCCTCCCTTTTATCCGCATACTGCAGATTACAAGTCCGACCTCCGGACCTTCCTAATTGTATCAAAAACGTTAGAACTTACCCACCCTTACCCTAGAGCCCCCCTCCCCGCCCGGACCTATTGCTTTTATTATTCTTCTTACGTTACACCTTTTTCTCCCTTTCTTATTCCCCCTCTTCCTCCCTCCCCTCACCCCCCCCCCCCACCTCCGTCCAGCGTATTTATTGGCTTACCCTTTAATCAAGCAGAAAAGAACATATTCCCACATTGTACAAGCCACCAACAATAAAAGCCATCAATAATTTCTTGTGCAGTCCTTACAGAACCGCCTGTTGGGATCGTTTACATTTTAAACTTAAGTCCATATTAACATTCCTTCCTCCCTCCCCCTTCCCTCCTCCCTTCCCAAAAATGGGGGAAAGTGGGTGGGAGAGAAAAAAAAAAGAGAAAAAAAAAAAAGGGGGGGGGGGAGAGGAATAGGAGGGGGGGGGGGCAAGAGGTGGTTCCCGTTGCCCTCGCCCCTCATCATCTCTTTGTCACAGTGGACCATTGCGCCGGGGGTTGTTTTATGTTTGTCTTCATATGGACTCTCCAGTCCTCAAAATCTGTTTGGGGTAATTCCAGTGTTTCACAGAACTTTACTAGATCGTCTTTAGTGCGTAACACCGCAGTCTTACCATCTTTCATTGCTATTAATGAGAAAGGGTATCCCCATTGGTATCTTATTTATTTTTTTCTCATTGCCTCCAACAGGGGGCGCACCATCCTACGCTGCATTAAAGTCCTGCGTGTGATATCGGGATATAATGATATCTCCGCCCCTTCAAAATTAATTATTGCTAGTTCTCGTGCAGCCTTCATGATCTTCTCTTTTTCAGTGTAATTGTGTATTTTACAAATTATATCTCTTGGCCTTTCTTTATTCTGTCTTGTCTGGGTGGCCCGGTAAGTTATGCGATGTACTCTGTCTATCTCGATGTGCTCCTTCCCGTTAAGCCCCAGTATCTGTTGAAAGATCCTCTGTACTGTTTCGGGTAGCTCCTTATTACTGTGGGCCTCAGGTAGGTCTTTTATCCTAATGTTCTGGCGGCGGTCTCTGTTCTCTAAGTCATCTAATTGGTCTCTGTAAGAGTTCAGTGTGTCTTCTTGTTTCTTGATAAGCCCTTGGACTTCTCCTACTGCGATTTTTATCTCATCCTGTTCTGCTTCCAAATTTTCCACTCGGTAGCCCACCGCCCCTATCTCTTCTTTTAATTCCTCTGCTGACTGCTTGCATGCCCTGTCAACTGATGCTATTAGGCCTTGTATGTCCTCTTTTGTTGGTAGAGCTTTTATCAAACTTCTTAGTTCGGTAAATTCCGAGTCTCGGTCTTTACCCGTTTCCCCTGTCTTCCCGTCTGTCTGTTTTATCTCTCGCTCTTGTGACTTTTCTTTTGGGGGTTCTTTTGGGGGTTCTGTCGCGTGGGTTTTTTTTCCCCCTGTATCCCTCTCTTCTGGCACCCCCATTCCACTTGAGTCTTCCTCTCTTTGTTCTCCGCCTGGATTGTCTATTAAAGCTTGTGGGGAGTCTGTGTCTTCCCTCTCAGGGCAAGCATATTGAAGGCCTTGAGAATAGGGGGGATAGGGGGGATGGGTGAGTTGGTTTGGGGGATTCCAGTGCGTCCCCTGGGCTTCCTCCCCTGGTTGTGCCAGTGTTGCTTCTCCTACCTCCGAAGGAGTATGTCCCAGCTCAGGGAATTCCCTCTTGCCACTGTCCATGCTTAGGCCTATATCCTTCCTCCCTCCATAATCTTTCATGTTTTTAGGGGTGCTTATAATATGTAGGTTCCCCTCTTGCTCCATCACTGCCTCCAGGTCTCTCTGATATATCGCCCCCGATTCTACTTGGCTCGCCTCCAACAGCTGTCTGCCTCTGCCTCCAGATAGTTTACTGTGGGGTTGTGTTTTGCATGATGTTAGCCCCGGGGATCCTCTACCACCGTTCTCCTGCATCCCTTGTCTTCTTGCCACCTCAGGGGAGCTGCTCAGTTGCTTTTTAAGTCCCGCCACTATGCTCCCACCCTGAGGAGTCTGGGGGGACTGAGGGGTCTGGGGGGTCAAATAGACCCTTAGCCCTCCGGTCATGTTCCTGCCCCCTCCGATTGGCTGCTGTGCCGTCCGCCTTCGGGTGGCCATTTATTCCCCCGTCAGCTTAGGTTATCTCCCACTACAAGTATGGTGCAGGGTTAAGTTCAAATTGATACTGCTTTGGAAACAGTTCCCCTGTTTCAAATATACACAGAGCTCCAGATTCACTGGCCCAGAGTCAGTTAATCTTCCCCTCTTTTCCAATGTGGCTTTGTCTGAGTATACCATCAAATCTTTGCATGTGTAATACAGCTTAGTTTGCCTCAAGTTATGAACCAAGATATGTGCAGGGTATGCCAGGGTTAATCAGTACAATAATCATCACATATAGCAGAAAGTCATTTGTTTGGTTACCTTTGCGATTGCCTTTGCATTAGCTTTCAGTAAGTTCAGCAGTGGGCTATATAAAATTAAAGGATAATACCTTATGGGATCCTGGGGTCCAGCAGCGTTGTCCGTGCCTGGGGCTCTGAGGGCTCTGGGTGGTTTTGAGCACTTTTACTGCTCCAGTATGTGACAGAGAAGCCGATCGTTTAGCCGTGGGATAGAGGCGTATGTCAGCCCCCCTTACTCCTTCCTTCCTTCCCGCTGTTCATTTGTTCCATGGGGCCTCACAATGTGCTGTTAGCTGCCGGATAACTGATTACAGGCTTCAGCGTGCCTCTGCCAGCTGGAAAGTGACGGGCGGGTGCGGGGATTTCTGGAGGCTGTATCACCTGTAACGTGTCTTGCTTGGTCTGCGCCTCCCTCGCGCCCCTCCGGTGGTGCGTTCCTCCCAGAGTGGCTTCCAGGCTCATCAGGCGGGGATCTTCTGGCGCTGCGGCTGGGGGGTGACAAATTAGTGCGGGGGATTTCTCGTCAGGTGCCGATCCTATAACTGGAGGTAGAGGGGCGGCGGGGGTGGCGTGTGTCTTACCCCCTTATCCAGTCTTCCAGCCGTTCACTCCTCGGTCTCAGCGTGCCTCGTCCTGCTGAGAGATAACGAGTGGGTACGGGGATTTCCTGAGTTCAGGGAGCTGAGTCATATGTAGCTTCAGAGGTATCTTGCTCAGTCTGTGCCGCCCTCGCTCCCCTCCGGCTGTGCATTCCTTTCAGCCGGCATCCTCTTCTCAACAAGCAGGGAGTGTCTGGCGCTGTGTTGGGAGGTCCGGACGTGGGAGGGAGCTCATTCCTCACACGTCTGCTCTCATCAGCTCAGTCCCATCACAGTGTGTGTACGTGGCTTAAGTGTTTCAGGTGTTACATGGCATTTATGGCTCATGTTAACCCGCCCTTTTCTCTATTAAATTAGGATGATGATACCCACCCCTACTTTACCCTTAAACATCAAATGAGGCAATCTACATTTATATATATATTCACAAAAGCAAACATCTGGGCCTCCATAGACAACAGTAATATGACAAACTGTCCCCCAGGGTCTGAAATAACATGTTCCATCTGGCGGTTAAGAGATATGTTCAAGAGAATGGACATCCCCCTGGCATAGTTAGAGTATGTGGCGTGGAAAGATTGCCTCACCCATCTCCTGCGGAGGGGCAAATGTCTACTGCCCGTCAGATGAGTTTCCTGGAGAAATAGGATATTTGGCTTTTGTGCTTGCAGATACTTAAACATAAGTGCTCTTTTGAAACGACTGTTTAAACCACGCACATTCCATGACACCAATCTCAGCTCATCTAACATAGAGATGTGAAATGGGACAACCCACCGAGGGATGGGGGGAAAGAGCCAACCCCACCGCACCCCCCCCCCCCCCCAGGCCAGCCACCCCCATAGAAGAATAAAAGAACAATTACCTGCATGTACCCAGTGTCATAATCACATGTGCCGATAGATTGTATCAATGAATAGCAATATAGCAGCAAGCAAAAAACCCCTGCTAACCCGCCAGAACCATTAGGACAAGTCAGCTGTAACCCAAAACAAAACCTGCAACAGTCTGTAATCCAAACTAATCACTAAAATGAGAGAAACTAGGCAGTCCTATCTCTCCTATACTTTTGTGGTGCGATAACAATACTTTGCAGTGGAAACAGACTCAAAGGGGGGTGGGGGGGCAGTAATGTCCAAAGGTGTAAAGATATTCCATTCTGTATTGCTCCGGTTACTCCAGTTATTAGAGGATGACAAAATGAGTATAAAGGAGAGTACCTAATTATGCACCAGAATTTTTAGACCTGTTAAAGTAGGATAATGTATTGGTCAAACACCATGGGAAGTTTCAGGCAACAACAGCATACCGCAGAGTAGAAAACCAGGAGTCGGCCTCCTCCGGGGAATCAAAGAATTTTGCAGTGCCAGCATGTACAACTCTCAGGCGGCTCGGTACAGCATGCTGTAGGGCAGGCCTTTTTCTCTGAGGCACCTGCTGATGTCTTGGAAGGTCTTTCTCTTCTTCTGTAGGTGCGCCAAGAAGTCAGGGTAAAAGTGGATGTCAGCATTTTCATACTTGAGGTGAGAATGTTTCCTGGCTTCACTGAGGATGCAGTCACGATCCTGAAAATTGAGGAACCTTACCAGGAATGGATGAGGTGGTGCCCCAGGGGGAGGACGACCAGTGGGAACTGGATGTGCTCGTTCGACCACGTAGGCCAGCAAAACAGGCGCTAGCTCGAGGATGTCCTTAAAAAAGCTTCAGTGAGCTCTGCAGGTCGCTCGCCCTCGGAGCCTTCTGGCAGGCCAAGCACTCTCACGTTATTCCTCCTGAGGCAATTTTCTGCGTCGTCGGATTTAGCTACCAGTGATTTGACCGTGTTCTCTAGCACTTCAATGCGGTTGTCATGGCTGGTGGTCAGGTCCTCTGTGGCTAATATGCGTGATTCAGATTCTGTGAGGCGGCCTCTGAACTTATCTAGATCTGCCCTTATACAATTACATTCCTCCGTGAGCTTGTCAATACGGGTCAGCAAGGAGGATCTACTGTTTTCAAAGGCTAACAGGATCACTGCTGTGTCTCCAGAGGTTGAGGACTCCGGGGTCGCTGGAGCAAATGGCCCCTCTTGGCTCACTGCCACGGTTTTACCTTTTGCCAGCATGGATGGAGGGACAAGGGCAAGTGCTGTCTGTTCCCAGTATCAAGGGCCGCCTAACAGAGTCCTGTTGGTGTTGAGAAGGATTCTATTATCTTGGGGTAGCCAGGGATGACCCAAGCTGTCCATAGACCTCCAGTCCCTGATGTTCACACTGTAGATAGACAGTTAGTGCTCACCAGTAGCCTCCCCCCTCACGGCAGACACACAGGCAGGAGCAATGCAGTAAGGATGTGGGGCTGGGAGTACCAGGATGTGGAAGGCCCAAAGCAGTGGAACACAGGCAGCAGTAAAAAAGGGCACACCAGGTCGCTGGATACCCCAGCTCAGACAGACAGGCTCTGACAGATCCCCAGGCCATGCAGGGACTTAGAGGGTTGGTAGGGCGGATGGAGAAAGGAGGCCTGCACCTCCGAGCCTGGCCGGACCAGCCGTGGTGCCTCTCCGTGGGATTGCAGCCACAGGAAACGGCGGGGATCTCACTAGGCTGCACTAGGCTGGACCAGGCCGCGGCCACCACGGACATCCCCGGAGCCCGGTCAGGCCTCCGGATCGTGCCAGGTGGGTGTATGAGCAGTATGTGGGGACGGATGACAGTCCCTTACCTCCCAATCCATCCGGATTGAGAGTGTCCCCGGGAGGCCTCGGATCGGCAAGATGGCGGCGGCCACGGGTGTCTGGAGGCAAAGTCCCTCTGATGGTCACAAGCTGATTTGAGGGGAAATACTTTCACAGAACACTGCAGGGCACATGGATGAGCAGTCTGGCAGGGTGTTTGGCTCCTAACAGGTCGGTATATGCACAGATGTTTGCGGATTAGAATCAGAATTCTCAGAGCTCCTCACAAAGACGTCCGCCACTGCTCACATCCGGACACGCTCCCCCACAGATACTCTTGTTGAGCGCAGGAACGGGCCCTGCTGCAAAATATTACAGCAAACATTTTAATTAAATGCCCCTGTTAAACAGGGCAGAAAAATTGGGCTTTAGGCACTGGTGCTGGTGCCACAACACTGCAACCCCTCACACATACTCCAGCAAAATTGGGCTTTAGGGTGGTGGTGCCCAGAACCAAAAATGTTCTTAGAAGCTATCAACATGAATATTGAGGAGGAATAGGAGGAACTCAGTATAACAGGATAGTCCCACAGCATCAGCATAGGCAGTCTTCAAGGGTTCTCACATTCATAAAAAAGTATCGGTTACATCAGCTCCACCGCTCCTTCTGTGACTGACCGAAGCCTCAGCAACACGTTGTCCAGGAGGACCAGGAAATTGTAACCTTCCAGGCTCTGGAAACGCATTGCACAAACCTTTCTGCAAGGCCTCCCAAAGATGTTCCATCCTCTGCTCCCTCTGCGAAGGCTGGATAAGGTCCACAGCCTTACCCTTGTAACGTGGATCAAGAAGCCAGCCAGTACTGATCCCTCTCCTTGATACCACAAATCCGAGGGTCCTTTCCAAGGCTTTGCAGGATCTGGGAGGCCATGCAGCGTAGGCATTCGGTCCAGAGTCCTCTGGGTCATTAAAGACAACATAATCCGCAGCCACCTCCTACCAGCGGTAATATGCACCTTACCACTGACCGCCCTGTCCAACGAGGCTAAGACTTTGCCTTCCACATGCCGGTAGAGAGCCGGAGTGGCCTTCCGAGAAAAAAAATGGCGTTTGGGAACCTGCCACTGAGGTACCGCACATTCCACAAATTCTCGAAAGAGGGCAGAGTCTACCAGCTGAAAAGGCAGCAGTTGGAGTGCTAGCAATTTAGCCAAACTAGCATTCAGCCGCTGAGCATGTGGATGGCTGGGACCGAATTTCTTTCGACAGTTTAGCAACTGAGGTAGGGAAATTTGCCTGCTACAATCAGATTTAGGTGTACTGCTAGCAGATTGCACGCAAGTGCTTGGGACACCTAATTCTACACCTTCATTCCTCTCAGTGCAGGTCTTTGAGATGAATGAAGGTATAGTGGGGTTGGAGATCCCAGCTGATGAGGAGCAAGGAGAGGTCTGCCTTGTTCTTTGGTGTGGGTCTTTTAAGTACTGTTGCCAGCCGACTGCATGGGAGCTCGACATATGTCTGGTCAAGCATGTGGTGCCCAAGCGGCTGCTGTTTTGGCCACACTTGATACGCTTTAGACATACGCTGCAAACAGCAACGCTGCGATCTGCTGCACACGTCTCAAAAAATGCCCACACCAAAGTGTCAGCAGCGCCCTGCACATGCGGAGCTCTACGGTGTAAGGCAGTCGGTTGGCTGTCCTTAAGCTGGCCCCTGGAGGGCATTCTGCCTCGTTGGAGATGTGCCTCCTCCTCCTTCTCCTCCTCTCTTCTATCAGGCACCCACGTAGAGTCAGTGACCTCATCATCCCCTCCCTCCTCACCACTGGAGCAAACCTGGCAGTATGCTGCAGCTAGGAGAACTTGACTGCCAGTTTCTTGTCCTTTTGGGACACCCCCTCTCTCTGGGCTCATGCTACTGCCTTCATCCTCAACCTGGGTACCATCATCGGAGCTTTCAAAACGCTGCGCATCCTCCTGAAGCATGTACCCGGCACTGTGGTCGAAATGTTCGGGGGACTTCTCAGGACATGATGGTGGGGCTAGGGAAGGAGTGACTGATGCCATTGAGCCGATGAAATAGGCCACTTTGGCAGCTGCATTGGCAGCCAAACTTCTCTTAGCCTGGATGACAGAGGAGGATGCGGATGGTTTTGTGATCCCCCCTACCCACTCTTCTGCATGTTATGGCTCAACACGGCCAGCTGACGAAAAAAAGGACAATCGTGCCCCACGGCCACGTGCTGAGGATGCACCATGTCCATGACCAGCACTGTTGGCTGTAGACACAGAGCCTGCTTGCCCTCTTTTAGTGGCCTGTGAGCATCTGCCTTTCCTTGGTTGCCTTCCAGACATGCTGTAAAATTAGATTAGCAAAACACCGCCTGAAGTTTACTAGAAAAATTACACCAGAAATGGCCTGCAGTCAGGTATAGGCTTGGCTAGACTAGAATGTAGTGGATATATATGTAGGAGATAGTATAGTAGTGATATAGTATAGTGGGTAGATAATTAGGGGGCGTGTCTGGACGCGAAGCAGGGAAGACGTGTAGAAGCCAAGCTCCACACAGGCAAAAAGAATCCACTGCCATCCCTGGCCCAAAACACTCAGGAGAGGCTCCATCCAGCCTTTGGCAACCCCCGGACCTCCTATACTAATACCAAGTTATCTGCAGGAAAAGGCTGGCTTTGGCCGATCCAAGGCCTACAGCGGGGCCCACAATACAAGACACCCGGCGCCATCTTGAGGCCTGCAGGCCCGCCTGCCTTCTCCACCCTCCACCACCGCAATCCCGGGGACAAAGAAAAATCTCAAACCTGAAAACGAACCGAAAAAGGACGAATATGTCCACACACCTGAGGAGAGGTACACACAGTCACATCCTCCACTCTCTGGGGACCCCTAAAAGAAAACCTTCACCCGCAAACCTAAGCAAATTTAGATATAGCAGCGGCGGTAGGAATCGCCACAGAGAAACAGCATTGATGAAGAAATGGAGGATGATGAAGTCTCCCTGCCAGCATCTGAAGACTCAACTGCAGGTAATAACAAGACTGACCAACTTCTAACCTACGCTGCTATGACAGATATTGCCGCTGACATTAAAAGTTATTTTTCTGCCGCAATCACAGACATTAAAACTGAATTGCTGAGATTAACAGAACAGCTGGCAATATCTGAACGTGCAGGGAAAAGAAGGGACAGAGCCCTGATCATCACAAACTCACATTCCCAGCATTTAATCGATATGAACAGGCAAATCGAAGATTTAGACAATCGAGGCAGACGGAACAATATCAGAATCAGAGGAGTGCCTGAAACTGTCTCTCCTGACCAAATCAGACCGGCCCTCACCGCCATAGTTTCATAGTTAGTAGTGATTGTCTACAATTGTCCCTATCCCTGTACATTGCACACTCACATCGGTCCCTACCCTCAAGGAGCCCACAATCCAAGGTCCCCATTCATATACTAGGGCCAATTTTTGGACAGAAGCCAATTAACCTACCTGCATGTCTTTTGGATTGTGGGAGGAAACCAGAGTACCCGGGGGAAACCCACGCAGGCACAGGGAGAACATGCAAACTCCAGGCAGGTGGTGTCGTGGTTGGGATTCGAACCAGCGACCCTTCTTACTGCTAGGTGAGAGTGCTAACCACTACACCACTGTGCCGCCATCTTCAACAACCTCATTGAGAGGCCTGAACAATCCCCCATTGACTTTGACAGAGCACACAGGGCTCTCAGGCCCAGAGCACAAGACGGAAATCCCCCAAGAGATATCATATGCTGTCTACCTAATTACGGTCTAAAGGAAGATATTCTTCAAAAAGCAAGGTCTAAGGAACAGATCGTGTATGAAGAAGCAATGATTCAACTTTTCCAAGATCTTTTACCCATCACACTTAACATAAGAGCGCTGAGACCCCTTCTAGAAGTACTAAGACAAAAAAGCATCAACTATAGGTGGAAGTTCCCCTTCGCACTAAAAGCAAATTATATGGGGAAACAACACATGCTAAAAGTACCTGACGACTTGCAAAAATTCAGCGAAGATCTACAGATTGCACCAATAGACCTTCCAGATTGGTACGTCGAATTCCGTATACCGCCTGAAATCAACAACCCACAATTTTCATGCCACGCACAGTCTTCCTACCAGCAAGGAAAACAATGCAGAAACACTGACAGGAACAGCTTTGACTCCCCAGCCTCCTCTAAAAATACCAGGAGCCCGAGAGGGAGGGAAGCAAAAAGATACTGAAACAATTCAGAAAATGCACTCTAATAAGCTCTCAATGAATCTTGAATTTAAAACGTGGCCTTGCACGCAATACATATTTGATTTTCGCTCCACCCCTTAACGTGACTTATCCCCTCATTTGGATAAAAGACAAGACTACCCTATTATACCAACACTCAAGCTATTTTTGTCTGTTACTAACCTTTTTCTCTTTTCCAAGTAATGAGCTCAACATTGATAACAGATCGACATGGACGGCGTTCCCTTGGAGCATGACTCTCTCTTACAACCCCCAAGATGATCTCTCCCTAAAACCTACCTAGCTGTAAGTAACGTTGTTTAACTCTCCTAACTCTAAAGCCCCATACACACGGTCGGATTTTCCGATGGATTCTGTCCTATCGGACAATGTTGTCGGAAATTCCGACCGTGTGTAGGCACCATCGGACAGTTTCCATCAGATTGTCCGACGGACAAAGTCCTATCTCCTGCTGGATAGATTTTCCGACAACAAAGTCTGATCACACCAAATCCGATCGTGTGTATCGAATTCCGACGGACAAAGTGCCACGCATGCTCAGATCACATTACAAGACCAAAGCTATTGGCTACTAGCCTCTACGTAGTCCCGTCGTACGCAACAAACGTCACCACGTTCAGAATGATCGGATTTTTCGACAACAAAGTCCGACCGTGTGTACGCAACACCAACATCGGACAAAGTACGACGGACATGGTCCGACGGACCTGGTCCTCGGATAATCCGAGCGTGTGTATGGGGCTTTAGAGGGAGACTATACCCTGTTCCCTCAAAGAAGAGAGAAAAGAAAGGTAAAGTTTATAGACACTGTTCTTTTAAACTCGCTCACATCGCTACAAATTAATATTCCTGTAATCCTATTCAGGGCTCATCCTTCTCAACACACAGCGACAAACATTTTTCTCCGGACCTAAGTGAGAATAGGGAATTGAAAGGAGAAAGACTATGCCACATAGCACAAGCAGAACTTGTTATCTACTTAACCAACACTATGAAACCTACCCGATTTGTGTGTGAAACTATTCACTCCTAATGGGGTCTAAGTGATCTCCTTACATATGATCACAGAACATTATCCCCTTAACCACTGAGAACTCTCTCCCACTTCTACCGTTAAAGACGTTCACATCCATGAAGTTACTTTCAATCTCCATTTCCTAGAGATATGACTGCTATTATTGGTTTACCTCCTTTTGTTTTGTTTTTTTTGTTTTTACTTTTATTACTGTCTAGGGATTCGGTAATCAATGGACCGCAGACACACAGTTGCCTGATGTCCATTCTGTAATACAGAGTCTTGAAAGCCTAATATCCTCACGTCATGGGTTAATCGTTCACAATGGCCTACATTGGCAATCATTGTATAGTTCTATACATAGTATACTGTTTTTTCTAAAGATACATAGACTGTTTAAACTGTTTATTTCTTTCACAAACTGGTTAATAACAAACTATAGGACACCTCTTCCTCCAACCAACTACCTCTCATATCCGATATATATATAAATTAGTTTCAAAGATGGATTCAGAAACTCTGCAAACACACAATTTCTCAACTGGTTACTCAGGCCCCTCAGAACCTGACGGGCCTCTCATCAAGGTTCCTCCCTCACTGTTACAAAACAAACAACAATACTGTACAACTTTACTATTAGCCCTCCACTAACGCGCCTCCCACTTTCCCCCAAAGGAAAAGTACTACTTTGTACTCACAAAATCCCGATTCCAAACTAACTCACCACCCATAGGCAGTTGGTGAGCAGCTGCTTTAACCACTTGCCGACCGCCGCACGACAATATACGTCGACAGAATGGCACGGGCAGGCATATGGGCGTACAGGTACGTTCATACCTGCCCGCGGGTGGGGGGCCCGATTGGGCCCCCTCAGTGCCTGCGGCGGTCGGCATCGTTGCGGGAGCGATCGGAGATGAGGGGGAGGCCACTCATTCGTGGCCACCCCCTCGCGATCGCTCCCGGCCAAACAAACACTTCCTCTAGCCCTGTCATGTAAACAGTGCTAGAGGAAGTGATGTCATACCTAACTGCTCCCGATCCGCCCCCCCCCATGCCTGTAAATGTCTGGGTCATTGCGGGAGGGATCGGAGATGAGGGGGGGGCATTCATTCGTGGCCACCCCCTCGCGATCGCTCCCGGCCAATGAAATGCTTCCTCTGGCTCTGTATTGGAAACAGATCTAGAGGAAGTGATGTAATCTCTCCTCGTGTCGGTCTTTTCGATCCAGCGCCGAGGAGAGAAGACATCAATGTAAGTCTGCACAACACTACACTTCCAGTAGAACACTCTAGGCACACTTTTCACCCCCCAGCCCCCCCCGATCACCCCCCTGCACCCCCTGTCACAGTGACACCAAAGCAGTTTTTTTTTTTTACTGTTCACTGCATTGGTGCATTGTGACTGAAAAAACTGTTAGGGCAGTTATATTTAGCCCCCTTTAGGTCTAGGACCCCCCCCCTAATAAAGGTTTAACCCCGTGATCACCCCCTGTCACCAGTGTCACTAAGCGATCTTTTTTTTGATCGCTGTATTAGTGTCACAGGTGACGCTAGTTAGGTAGGTATTTAGGTTCGCTGCAGTGTTTTATAGCGTCAGGGACCCCCCATATACTACCTGCTAAAGGTTTTAACCCCCTGATTGCCCCCTAGTTAGCCCTTTCACCAATGATCACCATATAACTGTGACACTGGTCAGTTTAAATCTTTATATTTTTAGGGCACCCGCCATTTATTACCTGTGACAGACCTAGACGGGACACAGGTTTTTTGAGAGGACTAAATGCGAGCCTCCTGCCAACCGATTATGGGAACTGGATTTTATTTTATTTTTTTTTTAAATTGTATTTTTATTTAGCGTAAAGATCAAAAATACATGTATAACAGTGAGAACAGAGGGGTAATAACAACATGGATGAGAGTAGAGGTGATTGTAAAATAACATACATTACATTAAATCTTGCATGTTTCATGTTACAAACTTCAAAGCAATCTAGGTATGCTTGCAGTGTTACCAGCAGACATCTTCAAATTTTAAAGTGCAAAAGAGTTGGGTCGAATAATAAGAAGGGGGTTAGGAAGGAGGAAGGGAAAGTAAGGGAAAAAAAAAAAGGGGGGGGGGGGGAGGATGGATCCAGTGAGAGTGCTGTACAATCAATAGACATAAGGCATATGCAAAGAAAAAAAAATGTAATTCACTGGGTGTAGTAGAGGCAAATTTTTCAGGGTGCCCATAACTGAGGGAGGGGCCCTCTGTCGAATTTTCATTAAAGTGCATGGACAGGGGGAGAGGGGTTTTGGGGGATACCATGAAGACCTTGGGTAGGCTAGCCAACGTTTCTAAGCTAACAGCTTAAGAGGCGTATATAAGGTAGGGGAAAATTGTATGTTTAGGGGATCAAGGGGATGGCATTTGGATTGCAGTCTGAGTGGTCCCATAAGTCCCAGATTTTTGAGAATTGAGGGAGCATGTCATTAACTACTGCAGTGAAGTGTTCCATTCTATGGATTTGTTCCAGTATTTGCAGTGTCTGCGGGAGAACTGGTGGTGTGGTGGATAACCATTTGGAGGGTATAGCCCTTTTTGCTGCAAGGAGTATAAAGGAGGCTAATTTCTGGGAATGTTTGGAGAGGCCGGGAAATGGCAGGCCTAGAAGAAAATGTACCGGGTCTAGGGGAAGGGCCACTCCAAACAAATCTTGCAAAAGAGTCTGGATAGAAAACCAATATGGTTGAATCAGGGAGCAATACCAGAAGATGTGGTATTGGGAACCAGTGTCTCCCCGACACCTCCAGCATATTCGAGGGAACTTGGGGTCATATCTGTGGATGAGTTCTGGGGTTCTGTACCAAAAGAGCATTATTTTATAGGCTGTTTCTCTGTGTTCCACACATCTGGATGATTTGGAGACAGCTTCCCAGATCCTCAGCCACTGATGTGTAGAGATGGGTCGGTCACAGATCTGAGACCATTTCAGCATGTAGGAGTGGGATGTGTCTGTGAGAGGGATGGCGCTGTGTAGTAATTTATAAATATCCGAAATTAAGTGAGTCTGATATGGACCCTGTGCACAAAGAAGTTCAAATGGGTTAGGCTTATCTAGAGTCAGGGTCGGAGATTTAGAAGCAAAATAATGTTGAAATTGGAGATAAGAGTAGTATGATTGATTTGGGATCTGGTGTTTCTCTTGAAGTTCGACAAAGGGCATAAGAGTATGAGTGCGTGGGTGAACCAAGTTTCGGAGTTGAAAAATTCTGGCTTGGGACCAAGGAAGCATTCGAACCCGGGATAGACTGTCTGGGATGTCTGGGTTGAACAGCACATTTAATAAAGGTGGGCAAGGGGAAATTAATGAGTATCGGCTGGAGCACTGCCTCCAGATTAAAAGGGTGAAAAGCATCGGGTGTAAGCATAGACTCCTTAATTGGCTTAAAGAGGATTGTAGTTTTGCCCAGATCATGGAGCTGGGATGTACTGGACTAGTGATATTCATCTCAATTTTAGACCAGATACTAGAGGATTGTTTAGAGGACCAAGCAATGACCGGTTTGAGATGGGCGGCAAGATAATACTTGGTGAGGTCAGGTGCTCCCAAACCTCCCCTATCTCTAGGGGATAACATTACTGTGTTAGCTATCCGATGTGCTTTGTTATGCCAGATAAAATTAAGGAATGCTCTTTGGGTGGCTTTAAGTTGAGACATAGGGATGGGAATCGGTAGGGTTTCAAATAAGTATAAGAGTCTTGGGAGGATGGACATCTTCAGGACATTGATACGACCTAGGAGAGAGATGGGATAGGCGTCCCATTGTCTCAAGAGTCGGTCAATGTCACGGAAGAGTGGGGGGTAGTTAGCTTTGTAGAGTGTAGAGTAGGTGGAGGTTAGGTTTATCCCTAAGTATTTGAGAGCGTCTGGACACCAATGATAAGGATAATTTTGTTTAAGGGCGGCGAGTTCTGATGGTGGGATTAATATTGGGAGGGCTTCTGTCTTACTAGTATTAATTTTATAACCTGAGATAAAACTAAATTCTTTCAGTAATACTATAAGGTTCGGGAGAGATATGTGGGGTCTAGTGAGAGTTAACAAAACATCATCTGCGAACAGAGATAGTTTGTATTCTCTCTGGCGTAGGGAAACCCCACGTATGTCAGGGTGGTTACGTATGGCTGTGGCTAGAGGTTCTAAGCAAAGGATGAATAAGAGGGGGGATAACGGACATCCCTGTCTAGTGCCGTTACTTAAAGAGAAGGAGGGAGATAAATAAGAGGACAATTGAACTTGAGAGGATGGGCGGGAGTACAAGGCCTGTAATGCTGATATGAAGGGGCCTTTAAATCCGAATTTGGAGAGCGTGGCAAACATAAAGGGCCAGCTGAGCCGGTCGAAGGCCTTCTGTGCATCGAGATTCAATAGGAGGGCTGGACGAGAAGTTCTGTTTAGTAAGTCTATGAGGTCAATGGTACGCCTCGTGTTATCGCCGGCGTGTCTAGCGATCACAAATCCAACTTGGTCCTTATGTATGAGTTTGGGGATTAAGAGGGATAGTCGGTTAGCTAAAATTTTGGTGAATATTTTGTAGTCTGAATTAAGCAAGGCTATTGGTCTGTAATTGTCGGGGATGGAGGGGTCTTTGCCAGGTTTGGGAATGACAGAGATGTGTGCGTGGAGGAATTGGGGATGTGGAATGGTCCCTTTAAATAAAGAGGCCTATAGTGATATTAAGTGTGGGCTTAAAATTGGTAAGAAGGCTTTGTAATAGGAGTATGGCAGGCCATCAGGACCAGGAGATTTTTGGGTGGGAAGGTGTTTCACTACGTCAGCTAGTTCTTCAGGGGTGACAGCTGAATTAAGGGATATAAGGTGTTCGGGGGAGAGTTTAGGTATATGTAGAGATTCGAAAAAGGAATTTAATCTCTCTTGTGTAAAGTTGTAATTGGGGTCAGTTTGCAGACAGTTGTACAGTTGGTGATAGAAATCTCCAAAGACTTTGGACATGGTGAGGGGGCAGTAAGTGGGGGACCCATCTGGTTGTCTAAGGAAGTCTGGGGCAGAGTGGAAGGGACGGGGTTTTAACCTGTTCACTAGTATTCTGTGGGGTTTGTTTGAGTATTCGTAGAATTTTTGTTTGGACCATAGAAGAGCTTTATCAAGCTTGTTTATTTTTAGTGATTTACTACCTCTCGGAGCCTGGCCACCGTGGGGGAGGACAACAAGGTTTCCTCTGCCCTGCGGAGTTTAGATAACGTAGAAGTATGCTGATGTGCTGCGTCTTTTTTTAGGCGTGAGCTTATAGAGATGCATTGTCCCCGCAGAACTGCCTTGTGTGCCTCCCACAGGGTGGAGGGCCCCGAGACCGTTCCTACATTGAGTTGGAAATATTCTGTTAAAGTGTTAGAGAGATGGGTGTTTGTTTCTGGGTTACGAAGTAAAGTCTCATTGAGTCGCCAGTGACAGGTTTTAGGGAATGCTGAGGCAAGGGCGATGTCAAGAGAGACGAAGGAATGGTCTGACCAGGTTATGGGGCTAATTTCAGAGGCGACCGTAGAGGTCAGAAGGGGTGAAGAGACAAAGAAGTGGTCTAATCTAGAGTATAGCTTATGAGGATGTGAGTAAAATGTGTACTGCTTGTCCGTGGGGTGTTTAATCCTCCAAACATCTAACAGATTTCTAGCTCTGATTAGCTTTCGAAAGGCTTTGGAGAGATTATCAGGTTTCGTTGTGGTCGCGGAGGGGAATAGCACATGTCGATCTTTACCGGGAGACATGGTCATATTGAAATCTCCCCCAATGACCATGAAGGGTTGAGCAAATTTATCTAATGAGTCAAACATGGTAGAGAGAAACCGGATCTGGCCGGAATTTGGGGCATACACATTTACGATAGTAAGGGATTGTGTAAGGAATGAGCAGTCCAAGACAACAAATCTGCCCTGGGGGTCCAGGTGTGAAGCTTTAACACGTAAAGGGCAGGATCGATTAATTAGGATGGCCACTCCAGCCTTCCCAGAAGGATCTGAAGCCAAGTAGGATGTTGGGAAAATTTTACTGGCAAATTTAAAGGAACCCGAACAGAACGGAAATGGGTCTCTTGAACCAGAATCACGTCTGCTCCAGAGGCTTTGAACTCCTTCAAAGCCAACCATCTTTTTTGAATAGAGTTTAAACCCTTGACGTTACATGTGTAAAATTTTAGTGCCATGACATGTTAATACATTGAAAAAGCATTTTATACAGTGCATTGAAAGCATTTGGTGGGAGGTTCCATGGTACCTGAGGAAAATATTGGTTATAAGGTAACATTGCAATATGTGAAGTTAGTACAGCTTTAAAGTACAGACATTTTAAGTCTGTAGGAAGTCTTAACTGCAGGTCAAATAAAAAGACCTGATAATAACAAAAAAGTAAAAAAAACAGCATCAGGAGTTGTAGGAAAGGGAACGGGGGAAGTAATAGAAAAAACTGGACCTCGTCCAGAACAAACCTGACGTCACAATGGCCCCCAGGAAACCTAGGTCAAAGCCTAGGACTGAAAAGGGGAGCATGGAGATCTCCAAAGGATGGGGACGGGCTGTCCCCCACCGCTCTCCGATGGATGAGAGCTTCCGGTTTCATCACGTGAAAAAGTTAGGTCTCAAACTGCACAACAGTAAAAAAATAAAAAATAAATAAAAAAGGAGACCAGGAAACGAAACAAAAAAGAAAAAAGAAAACCTTGTGTAAACCATCCGGCGGCGCACCCCATGGGCATCCCGGGGTGTGTGTTTTTCCACGAAAGAAGATGAGTAGACGTAAAACTTTGATCAGAAAAAGCCCATTCAAGATAATACTCAGGGTTGTGGTGGGTTGAACGCTGATCAGGTCGGGAATTTGGAAGGATGTCGTCTCTGGGGTGTAGAATTGAACTTGGGCGGCTTGTGTCTTGCTGGGGTCCAGATACGACTCGGTATATTAGATGGTTTTGGAGTAGCCGGGAGTGGAACAGGATCCTCATCTGGCAGAGGTGGTAGGCCTAAGTTTCGAAGGAAGGCGTCACTTTCCTGTAGATCTCTGAGGGAGTATTGTGTACCCTCTCGGGACACCGAGAGACGGAAGGGGAATCCCCATCGATATAGAATTTTGTGAGCTTGAAGGTGAAGCGTTAGTGGCCGTAGGTTCCTCCTCCTTGCCAGGGTAATTGGTGAAAGGTCGCTAAAAATATGGATTTTGGATCCTTTAAAGTCTACCCTAGTTTGGTTGCGGGTTGCAATGGTAAGTGCCTCCTTGCTGTCATAGTAATGAAATCTTACGATCACGTCCCTGGGGTTGGCCCCTCCTGGTGGTTTGGGAGCGAGCGATCTGTGGGCTCTGTCTAACCGCCAATCTATGTCCGGGATATTAGGGGCTAGAGCATTAAACAGGCTTAAAAGGTAAGGTCTGAGGCTTTTGTCGTCGACTGTTTCATGGATACCTCTGAATCTTAGGTTCTGCCTGCGTTCCCTGTTCTCCAGATCCTCCTGTTGGTTTTGGAGTTGGGAGACTGTTTGTTTCATAGTGGCGTTATCCTCCTCAAGTACTTGAACATATTGCACTAGTTCATCAAATTTAGACTCTAGCGTGTCTGTGCGTTCTCCCAGCTGGCCCATTTCCCCCCTCAGCTCTTTTGCAAGCTTTCCAACTTCTTAGGAGATATTGTGAGTGAGGGCTTGAAGTAGGGATTGTAGTTTAATGTCCAGTACCCCTTCTGTCAGGGGGGGTGATGATGCTCTCTGTGTAAGTGTGGGGGGTATATCAAAGAGAGTACCTGAGTCGGTTACATATTGCTCCATTGTGTTCTGAGCAGGGTCTTGGCTATTTGAGGCTACGGGTGTGGGCCTATTCACAAAGCGGTCCATCGTGGTATGGGCCTTGGGTTTCAGAACTGCGGCGTACGTCTGTCTCTGATCCCCAATTTTGCCCATGGGGTACACAGCCGATCCAGGCGTCAAGTAGGGTGTCTCCCGTGGAGAGTGAGGCTGTATAAGTGGTGACGGGAGATTCGGAGATGCGGTGCGGGGCGGAGCTCACATGCCTACCATCCCCAGAGGCCACGCATGCGCCCCATGAATGTGTCTATGATCTCCAATTTAGCCCGTGGGGAGGGCGACCCTTGTGGGAGGCTGAGGAGGAGATTCCCGTGTACAGTGGGGCTATAGGTCAGTCGGCGGGGGACTTAGAGATAGCGAGACTCACAGTGTTTTGCTCTTTGAGACCATGAGCATAGAATACAAAGGGTATGTTGCAGAGTCCCACTACCTTGTGTGATAGCTTTGAGGGATGTGTGGTTAATCAGGTAGTATACAAGTTTTGTGAGGATAGGATTAGCTTTGTGTCCCGGGAAGAGGCAGGGAGTGAGGCAGGGTGTCCCTGGAGTAGCAAGGTGGCCGCCTTCTTCCACATGTAGGCCGGAGCCACGGACTTTCCTAAGGGATGTCTGCTGGGTGGATGGGTTCTGTTAGAGTGGATTAGGGCAGGAACAGGATCTTGGAGGGACCACTACCTCTGGGGAACTTGACTGTGGGGTGTATACTATTAGGTACTCAGTGTGCCCTGGAGAGATGGCCGCCGGGTGTAGCAAGATGGCCGCTGTTCGTGGGTGTGAGGACAGGGCCTCGGTTGTCACCAGGGCTGTAACGTGTAGGAGAGTGTCTCCAATCTGTAATCCGAGGCTACTGATGGTGGGGGAGGACGGATGGAGTCCTTTTAGGAGATCCGCGGTCCCGGTGGGAGACCGGAACGGCCGTGGAGCGCTCCTGCGGGCACGGGGCCTTAGGAAAGACCGGGGATCCTCGGGTCTCGCTAGGCTGCACCGGGCCCGGCCCGGCCGTGGCGTCCACGGGCGTCTCGGAGACTCAGAACTACCCCCGGAATGCCCCGGACAGGTGGGTGAGTAGCGGGAGGGGTCGGATGGAGGTCCCTTACCTCCTAAAACAGTCTTTTTAAAGGTTTGCCTGGATGGCCTGTAGGCCGCAAGATGGCGCCGGACACCTCGTGTGTAGAGCCCGCTGTATGGCAGGGGTGCGATCTCGGGCCGCTGCAAACTCCCAAATAGCGTGCCCTCAGGGTAGGGCAAGATGTCCTGCAGGTTTCCCAGGGTGTATGCAGCCTGTTTGGGGTATATTAAGCCGTTGATGGCGTTGGATTGCAATTATCTGTGCGGAGCACAGCTTCCACACGTCTTCCTCTATCAACGTCCGGACACGCCCCCCCGGGCCCTGGATTTTAAGGGGCACAGGGTGAAGGAGAACCCCAACCCTAGTCAGATTCAATGCTGTATATATGTGTATATATAATGTGTGTTGTCTCATGCTGTTGAGACACATGCTGTCAGATGCTAGTGTCATGAACTCAAGATGTTAATTGAGAGAGCTGATCACATTGTCCTCTGTACAATGTAGTAGACGGTCCGTCTACTCGGCTCTGTTACTGGTGGTCTCCTGCTATTGTGATAAAATGTCGTGTGGTTGTAATTATGATAATTTATAATCAACTGTGTTTAGCTTGGTGACAACAAGTCTGACCTGTAGTGAAATCCTGAGTCACATCGGCTGCTTAAAGGGATTAGTTAATTAGTTTATGTTAAGTTGTTACAGGTGTATTGTTAGAGTAATATGATCAGGAGGGGGGACCTCCTCTTCTACTGTATATAAATACTTGTAATTTTGGTTCTAATAAAAGAGTCCATGTTGGCACTAAGCAAGTGTCATCTCGTTTGGTGCTTGAGAGCAGTTGGAATATCTGATATCTATATCCAGACTGGGAGGAAGTGATATATGACGAATGCACTCAAGAGGAGTGTAGGGACCTTCCGTCACATTACCTAATAAAGGTTTAACCCCCTGGTCGCCCGGCGGGTGATATAAGTAAGGTTTTAGAGTCAAATAGGGTCTGCGTCGCCCCAGGCAGCGTTGGGTTAGTGCCAGTACCGCTAACACCCACGCACGCAGCATACACCTCCCATAGTGGTATAGTATCTGAACAGATCGATATCCAAATCTGATCCGATCTATACTAGCGTCCCCAGCAGTTTAGGGTTCCCAAAAACGCAGTATTAGCGGGATCAGCCCAGATACCTGCTAGCACCTGCGTTTAGCCCCTCCGCCCAGCCCAGCCCACCCAAGTGCAGTATCGATCGATCACTGTCACTTACAAAACACTAAGCACACATAACTGCAGCGTTCGCAGAGTCAGGCCTGATCCCTGTGATCGCTAACAGTTTTTTTGGTAGCGTTTTGATTCAGTCGCTAACAGCCTAGGAGCTTTTTTTTTACTGTGAGTCTCACTAGTGTACTACTAAATTTAGAGCCCAAAATGGCAATTTGAAAGTACACTAGTGAACAGGTCTACACGTTTCTGAGCATGACAGGTAGTGAAGAGGAGGTCACTCATCTGTCAGAATCAGGCTCAGAATACGATTCTGTAGACGACAGCGGCTCCATGACAGATAGCACTGACGGCCGAGTTGTGGTCCCTGCTAAGGTCAGGCGTACCAGACCCCGAACTCCTTCTGTTGTTGAGGTGCAAGAACCGCAGGTCGCTCGTAGGAAGCAGAGACCTACTAGAGCCGCTATTCCTTCTGGTGAGCTGGCAAGCACCAGCGGCCTAGTACACCCTGGAAGTACATCCAGCATTGCAGTATCACGTGGTGACGTGGCTAGTCCCATAAGTGCAGTTCAAGCTGGCGAGGTGGCAAACACAAGTAGTGTCCCGCTGCCACCAAGAAGAAGACAAAGACAGGCCCGTCGTGCCCATAGTGCCCTTCCTGCTGCATTCGCCAATCCTGATTGGGTGCCCACCACTTCTGCAGCACCCGTACTTCCACCATTCTCTGGCCAACCCGGAATTCAGGTGGAAACAGCTGATTTTACGTCACTTGATTTTTTTTCGCTGTTTTTCACCGAAGATCTCTATAGATCTATTGTGGACCAAAGCAATTTGTACGCTGGTCAATACATCGCCGCTAGTCCTCCCTTGCCAGAGATTGGAGACCAATTACGGTCCCCGAATTTAATCTCTTTCTGGGCCTTTCCCCTGACATGGGCGTAGTTAAAATGGGTACGTTGCGTTCATATTGGTCCACTGAGCCAATGTACCATATGCCCGTGTCCTCGGCTTCAGTGTCCAGGGAACGATACGAGATGATTTTGCGGTTCATGCACTTCAACGACAATGAACTATGTCGTCCTCGTGGAGACCCTGCATACGATCGGCTCTACAAAATTCGGCCCCTCATAAACCATTTCAACCAACGTTTTGCAGACTTGTACTCCCGATCAAGTTGTCTGCGTTGATGAGTCCCTGATTAAGTTTTCTGGCCGCTTGTCATTCAAACAATACCTTCCCAGCAAGCGTGCCAGATATGGGGTCAAGATGTATAAGCTCTGTGACAGGGCCACAGGCTATACATGTAGTTTTATGGTTTATGAGGGCAAAGATAGCCACGTAGAGCCGACAAACTGCCCGGACTACATAGGGAGCGCTGGCAAGATTGTGTGGGACTTGGTGTCACCCTTATTCGGAAAGGGGTACCACTTGTACGTGGACAATTATTACACGAGCGTGCCACTGTTTAGTCATTTGTTTGATCAGCAGATTGGAGCCTGTGGCACCGTGCTTTCCCCAGCGGCTTGTAGATTCCCGTCTTAGGCTGGGGGAGAGAGCCTGCTTGAAGTGTAATAACTTGCTTGCTATGAAATGGAGGGATAATAAGAATGTTTTCGTTCTTACCTCCCTTCATGCAGACACGACGGTCCAAATTACTACGGCGACTGGTGTTGTGACGAAACCCCTCTGTGTCCACGAATATAACCAAAATATGGGAGGGGTGGACCTCAACGACCAGTTGTTGGCGCCGTACCTAGTACCTAAGGCTAGACGCTGGTACAAAAAAGTGTCTATTTATTTATTTCAATTGGCATTTCTGAACGCTCATGTGCTATACGAAGCTTCAGAAAGTACTGGATCCTTCCTTAAATTCCAGGAAGAGGTCATCGGAGCCCTTCTGCATCCAGTCGGTGCTCCACCTCACCTTCCCCAACCAAATGCAGTAAGCCGGCTGCATGAACGGCATTATCCTTATGCCCTCCCACGTACCCCTACCCAACGAGCCCCCCAAAGAAAATGTCTGGTCTGCAGAAAGCGCGGATATAGGCGTGACACCCGCTATTATTGTCCCCGCTGTTCTGACAATCCTGGTCTTTGCATTGGTGAATGTTTTGAACGCTACCATTTACTAGTTGAGTATTAGCGTACGGTACAGCTTTGCACAGACTAGGCACACGTTTACAGGGTCTCAAAAATGCCATTTCATTTTGAGACCAAAACCGCTGGAACCGTGACAACAGTTCCGTTAGAACTGTTACAGTTACAAAAAAAAGTGTAAAAAAGAAAAAAGGAAAAAAAAAAAATAAAAAAAAAAATAATAATTAATAGTTGTCGTTTTATTGTTCTCTTTCTCTCTATTCTCTCTCTATTGTTCTTCTCTTTTTTACTGTATTCTATTCTGCAATGTTTTATTGTTAACCATTTTTTTGTTTTCAGGTACGCCATTCAGTTGCAGCGCGGATTGAGCTATCTTGACAGCAACAGCGTTTGCTCCCACGATACATAAAGCCGTGACTCCAACGCTGTAGGAGGTGATTTCACCACCACAGTTAAAAAAAAAGAGCATATATGCCTGTTAGAAGTTTTTTAGTTAATTATATTCTAAGTGATAAAGGTTTCTAATAAACACAAAAGTTATATATAATACTGGTGATGGGTTTTGAAGGTCACAGAATATAAGGACAGAGGGTACAGAGAGATATGGTTTTACTGTAAAGGTTAATTCTATTTTGGCATTACTACTCAGGATTAGACATGTGCGATTCGTTTCGTACGAATTTGTTTCGTACGAATTTTTCGAAATTCGTACGAATTTTCGAATCCGTAGTACGAATTTTTTCGAATACGAATTCCCTACGGAATACGAAATTCCGTTTACGAATTTCGTCGCCAAATTTATTCGAATCCGACTACCAAATATCGAATTTCAACTAATATGAAAGAAATTATTATAGCGGATATAACGAATGATTCGAATGAATTCGAATGGATTCGAATTAATTCGAATGACAAAGTGTCATTTTTGCAGGAAAAATTCCGTTTACGAATTTCAGCTCAAAATTATTCGAATCCAACTACCATTATCGAATTTCAACTAATTCGAAAGAAATTATTATAGCAGATATAACGAATGAATTTGAATGGATTCGAATGAATTCGAATGGATAGTGTCATTTTTGCAGAAAAAAAAGCTATTTAAAATCACTTGCGGCTATTGCCGGCAAATGAATTGTCGGCTCCATAACACAGAGAACAGTCATTCATTGATATATAAAAAAAAAAGCGTAGGGGTCCCCCCAAATTCAATAACCAGGCCCTTCAGGTCTGGTATGGATATTAAGGGGGACCCCAGCCAAAAAAAAAATGGCGTGGGGTCCCCCCCAAATATCCATACCAGAACCTTCAGGTCTGGGATGGATTTTAAGGGGAACCCCGGCCAAAAAAAAAAAATGGCGTGGGGTCCCCCTCAAAATCCATATTAGACCCTTTATCCGAGCACGCAACCTGGCAGGCCGCAGGAAAAGAGGGGGGACGAGAGCGGCCCCCCCTCCCTCCTAAACCCTACCAGGCCACATGCCCTCAACATTGGGAGGGTGCTTTGGGGTCCCCCCCAAAGCACCTTGTCCCCATGTTGATGAGGACAAGGGCCTCATCCCCACAACCCTGGCCGGCGGTTGTGGGGGTCTGCGGGCGGGGGGCTTATCGGAATCTGGAAGCCCCCTTTAACAAGGGGGACCCCCAGATCCCGGCCCCCCCCTGTGTGAAATGGTAAGGGGGTACAAAAGTACCCCTACCATTTCACCAAAAAAGGTGACAAAAATGGTAAAAATGACAGGAGACGGTCTTTGACAATTCCTTTATTAAAATCTTCTTTCTTCTGGTCTTCCTTTCTTCATCTTCTCCTTCCGGGATCTTCTTCTTTCATCTTCTTCTTCCTCCGATCCGCTTCTTCTTGCTCCGGTCTTCTCGTCCTTCTTGTCCGGCATCGGCGTCGGTGTCTGTTCTCGCCGGCTGACAGGTCTTTTATAACGGAGGGCACCTGGTAACCCCGCCCCCTCTGACGCACAGGGACGTCATGGGGACTTCAATATGGCTTTCCCCATGACGTCAGAGGGGGGGCGGGGTCACCAGGTGCCTTCATAATAAAAGACCTGTCAGCCGGAGTGAAGCCTCACAGAGCGGGAGCCTCCCATTGCGAGGAGCGGCCTGCGAGAACAGACGCCGACATCGATGCCGGACGAGAAGGACGAGAAGACCGGAGCAAGAAGAAGCGGATCGGAGGAAGAAGAAGATGGAAGAAGAAGATGGAAGAAGATGCCGGAAGGAGAAGATGAAGAAAGGAAGACCAGAAGAAAGAAGATTTTAATAAAGGAATTGTCAAAGACCTACTCCTGTCATTTTTACAATTTTTGTCACCTTTTTTGGTGAAATGGTAGGTACCCCCTTACCATTTCACACAGGGGGGGGGGGCCGGGATCTGGGGGTCCCCTTGTTAAAGGGGGCTTCCAGATTCTGATAAGCCCCCCGCCCGCAGACCCCCACAACCATCGGGCACGGTTGTGGGGATGAGGCCCTTGTCCTCATCAACATGGGGACAAGCACCCTCCCAATGTTGAGGGCATGTGGCCTGGTACGGTTCAGGCGGGAGGGGGGGGCGCTCTCATCCCCCCCTCTTTTCCTGCGGCCTGCCAGGTTGCCTGCTCGGATAAAGGGTCTGGTATGGATTTTGAGGGGGACCCCACGCCATTTTTTTTTTTTTTGGGCCGGGGTTCCCCTTAAAATCCATCCCAGACCTGAAGGGTCTGGTATGGATATTTGGGGGGGACCCCACGCCATTTTTTTTTTTGGCTGGGGTTCCCCTTAATATCCATACCAGGCTTGAAGGGCCTGGTTATTGAATTGGGGGGGACCCCCACGCTTTTTTTTTTATCAATGAATGACTGTTCTCTGTGTTACGTAGCCGACTTTTTATTAGCCGCGAGTGATTTTAAATAGCTTTTTTTCCTGCAAAAATTACACTTTGTGCAGGAACAGTTCTCTATATTAGATATACTGAATCTCAAATTCATTCGAAGCATTCGAACCATTCGTTATATCCGCTATTATAATTTCTTTCATATTAGTTGAAATTCGATATTTGTAGTTGGATTTACTAACGATTCATAACTATTCGTAACGATTCGTAACTTGAAATTGAAATTCAATATTTGTAGTTGGATTCGAATTGTTCTCTGTGTTATGAGAACCGACAATTCATTAGCCGCGTTAACGATTCGTAACGATTCGTAACGATTCGTAGCTTTACTAACGATTCTAAAAAAAAATTACGATTCGTCCGAAATTCGTATTTCGTACGAATTCGAATTACGAATTTTTTTATATACGAAACGGGACGAAACGAAACAAATTTTTTGACAGTTCCCATGTCTACTCAGGATACAGGACTATGGGTGGAGTTATGCTACTTATCTTTAGACAAAACCATATTGGGAAAATATGCAAATTATGGGTGTCACCAAGAAATGATGACATGACAGTATCAAACACTATAAGAATGGAATAGGGTTATGGTAGAGAGAAGAGGAAGGGGAGGTGTAGAGAGTAAGAATGGAGGATGAAGGAGAGAGGATGAGACGGGTTAAGATGTAACATCAGAAATCTACCTGAACTCTGAAGCCGTAACCATGATGTCTTGCCTTTGCTTATTCTCGCTGATGAATAAACTACCTTTCAAGTATTTTGGATTAGAAACTGATTCTTAATAGTATCAGAATGCTGCCTTGGATGAAGACACACAATTCTCCTCTACACACATCCTCTAGGAGAGAGGATATTGACTGACACATTTAAACAGACTTTGCTAATTCATCTTGAAAAATGCTCCTGTGAGTAGATGACGAGATAGAGATTATTTCCCTATCTTCCACTTTTTTTCAATGCCGAAGCATGGGGGCAGCAGGGGCGGAGGAGCGATTGGCTCCTAATGCCGTGCACATATGGTCGAAATTCCGACGGAGGCTTGCCCGTGGAAAAGTCCGACCGTGTGTACGCGGCATAACTTTTTTGCGGGAGGATGCCCCCATGCTTCGGCATATATATATTTTAGGCACAGGTTGCGTTAAAAAATATTTTATTTTTTACTTTTTTTTTTTTTGTATTTGCTTTGCAGGTATGGTAAGTCTTACTGTTATACTGTAAAGTTACTTTGTTTTATTGTTAACCATAATTTGCTTAGCAGGTACGCCATTAAGCTACAGCACGGATTTATTTATCTTGACAGCAACAGCGTTTGCTCCCAGGATACATAAAGCCGTGACTCCGGTGCTGTCGGAGGTGATTTCACCACCACAGTTAAAAAAAAGAGCATATATGCTGAAGCATGGGGGCAGCAGGGGCGGAGGAGCGATTTGCTCCTACCTTTTGCGGGAGGATGCCCCCATGCTTCGGCATATATATAATTTAGGCACAGGTTGCGTTAAAAAAAAATTTTTTATTTTTACTATGTTTTTTTTGTATTTGCTTTGCAGGTATGGTAAATCTTACTGTTATACTGTAATGTTACTTTGTTTTATTGTTAACCATAATTTGCTTAGCAGGTACGCCATTCAGCTGCAGCGCGGATTTATTTATCTTGACAGCAACAGCGTTTGCTCCCACGATACATAAATCCGTGACTCCAGCGCTGTTGGAGGTGATTTCACCACCACAGTTAAAAACAAAATGGTGCATGTATGCCCATCATTAGAAGTGGGTGGATGAAGGGAGGTATTCTAATGGTGGGCATACCCACCAATCAATCTCTTTTTTTCGTTCAGCCCACAGGCTGCATGAAAAAAAAAGATTACAATATATGCCAAACAAGGACCAGCAACGTACTGGTATGTTGCTGGACTTTGAGTGGTTATACCAGAATGATGCAGGTGGGTTTAGGTATTATCTTGGTATCATTCTTTTCAGCCAGCGGTCGGCTTTCATGTAAAAGCAATCCTAGTGGCTAATTAGCCTCTAGACTGCTTTTACAAGCAGTGGGAGGGAATGCCCCCCCCTCCCAATGCCCCCCCTCCCACCGTCTTCCATGGTTTTCTCTGGCTCTCCTGTCCCAACAGGGAACCTGAGAATGCAGCCGGTGGTTCCGCCAGCTGACCATAGAGCTGATCAGAGACCAGAACAGCTCCAATCATCTCTATGGCCTAAGAAACCGGAAGCTATGAGCATTTCATGACTTAGATTTTGCCGGATATAAACAGCGCCATTGGGAAATTGGGAAAGTATTTTATCACACCGATCTTGGTGTGGTCAGATGCTTTGAGGGCAGAGGACAGATCTAGGGTCTAATGGACCGCAATTTTTTCAAAAAAGAGTACCTGTCACTCCCTATTGCTATCATAGGGGATATTTAAATTCCCTGAGATAACAATAAAAATGATAAAAAAATATATATAAATGAAAGGAACAGTTGAAAAATAAAAAAGCAAAATAAATAATAATAAAAAAATAAAGCACCCCTGTCCCCCCCTGCTCTCGCGCAAAGGCGGTCTGGCGTCATATGTATTTTTTTTTTCTTTTTTATTCCACCTCAGCGAGAACCCTTTGGGGACTGAATCAGTAGCGCCCTCAACTGCGTCCCTGTTTGTCTTCACATCATTGTGGAATTTACTCTTTTTTTTTAACAATATTTACAATCTTTACAACAAGACCTGAAAGAGCTTTTCCTTTTGTTCTCGCTTGAGCTCTCTCAGTTACCAGTAGAATTCTAAATCATTACATAACCCTAGGCCCCCCCCCCACCTCCCCTCCCAGCCCCGCCGCTGAAGTCTCCCAGTAGTGGCTTCCTGGATTTAACTCTTGTTTTATATTTTTGTCTTTTGTTTGGGTTAATTGCCTACCTATTGTCTCTCATGCTATTTCCTTAAGGCTTCGGCGTAGCTCCAGGACTTTTTAAACTTTCTCCATCCCTCCCATTTAGTTCACGTATCCTCCCTTTCCTCTGCGCCACTATTTACCAGGCACTCCAAAGTGTAGGTTTTTTCAACCGCATCTACCCATTCCCAAAGAGGCGGACTCTCTTGGTCCCTCCATCTTCTAGGGATCACTCGTTTCGCTGCGTTAAGCAGATGCGGGACCAGTGATCCTTTATATTGCCTAGTTCCTTCCGATGTGGCATGCATCAGAACTACCCAAGGGTCATCTCTTACCACGACTTTGGTTATTTCCTCTATGCACTTTAAGATAGAATTCCCGAATTTTTTAATTTTTGGACAATCCCACCATAGGTGGCCCATGGTTCCCCTCTTTTTACAGCCTCTCCAACAGTCCGCTGAGACTCCTGGCTGGAATCTGTTTATTTTGTCCGGAGTTAGATACCAACCGGACAAGCACTTATAGTTGATTTCTGCGGTTCTAACATCAACCGCCTAGCTATGGGTATGTTGAAATATTTTCTTAATTAACCCCATGTGTATTGGTGTGCCTAACTCCCTTTCCCATTTCTTGAGGAACGGCGCCCCCCCCCCAGTCCGTCCTTCAACAGCAGAAATTTATAGATTTTTGTGATTATTTTTTTTGTGTTTTCTGCTGTAAAAATACGTTCCATCACCGTGAGGTCCTCCCGTCCCCTCAAAGGAGGGGGAATTGAACCGATAAAGTGACATAACTGCAGGTACCGCCATCCGTCAATCGTGAATAAATCATTTTTTTTTTGTAAATCTTGGATAGCCAAGATTTTCCCCCTGCTTATTAAATCTCCTAACCGTGAATTATCATTTTTTATCCATTCCCCTCCCAGCTCCCTTCTACCTGGGGGAAAAAGGTTATTTTCTTTTAGTGCAATTAAGGGTGAATTAAATTTCAATTTCAAATTTTTGTGTAGTTTATCCCAAACTTTAAAAGTGTTTTTAGTGATTAAATGTGTTTTTTCTCCTAACATTCAGGGCCGGATTAACATAGGGGCTATTGGAGCTGCAGCTCCAGGCCTCTTTCTTAAGATAGGCCCATTTGCCCAAAAAAAAAAAATCAAAAAAAAAAAATCAAAGAAAATAAGATCGACTTCGAGGGTTGTAGCTCAGCGACCAGGAGTCATAGGGACTCCCCATTTGGTGAGTATGTAGCTAAATACCTACTTCAACACTGGTTAAAATATGGGGCTGCTATCATCTACAGTTCCGGAGATACAGGGCTGCTTGCACAGTCGATCAGAAGCTACATACAGAGCGGCCAGTATAAATAGAAGCTGAAACACTCTGCAGCAGACTGAGAGGATGAGATCACAGTGCTTATAATAATTATTTGTATATTACTTATGATAATTAACCCCTTGCCACCCAGGCCAATTCTGACACTTCTCTCCTACATGTAAAAATCATCATTTGTTTTTGCTAGAAAATTACTCAGAACCCTCAAGCATTATATATATTGTTTTCCATTTTCCCTATGGAATAAAATGGTGGTCTTTGCAACTTTTTATGTTACACAGTATTTGCGCACCAATTTTTCAAAAGTTTTTTTTGGGAAAGAAACAGTTTCATTTATGAAAAAACAGTAAAGTTAGCACGATTTTTTTTGTGTAACAAGCGATGCTTTACATTTTTTTGCAGGTTACTTGTTTAGAGTTACAGAGAAGGTCTAGTGCTAGAATTATTGTTCTCACTCTAACGATCGCAGCGATACCTCACATGTGTGTATCTGGCTCTGATACTAACCAGTGCCTACCCAGCCACTGACTAGTATCTCTCCCCAGCCTGTCCCCACACACCCTCTCACCTGCTGACCTGTGAATGGGCGAATCACTCCCGTAGTGTTATTGTGTTCTGCCTGTGAATACAATGATTAGTGTTGCTAACTATAGCTGGCAGCACTGATTGTTTTGGGGAAAACCTGACAGGCTGGTTGTATTCAAGTCGGTTAATAGGTTGACTTGTGTAAAACCTGCTAGCCCATACATAGATCGACTATGGCTGGTCTCTGCTTAATTGGTGTCATTTCAATCCATGTATGGCCCGCTTAACCACTATGCAGTCCCTAAACATCCTTCCACAAACCTTTTTACATTTTTCCATCCCAGATTACTTCATCCTCCTCTCCTATACATAGCCCACTGTCATACTCTCCACACTTCTCTCCTGTACATACTGCTCACTGTCATACCCTCCACACTTCTCTCCTATACATAGCGCCCACTGTCATATCCAATACACTTCTCTCCTGTACATAGTGCCCACTGTCATACTCTCCACACTTCTCTCCTGTACTGCTCACTGTCATACCCTCCACACTTCTCTCCTATACATAGCACCCGCTGTCATATCCTACACACTCCTCTCCTTTACATAGTGCCCGCTGTCATACACATCTCTCCTGTACATAGTGCCCACTGTCGTACCCTCCACACTCCTCTCCTGTACATACTGCTCACTGTCATACCCTCCACACTCCTCTCCTATACATAATGCCCACTGTCATACCCTCCACACTCCTCTCCTGTACATACTACTCACTGTCATACCCTCCATACTCCTCTCCTATACATAGTGCCCACCGTCATACCCTCCACACTCCTCTCCTGTAATTACTGCTTACTGTCCTACGCTCCACACTTTTCTCCTGTACATAGTGCCCATTGTCATACCCTCCACACTCCTCTCCTGTATATATTGCTCACTGTCATACCCTCCACACTCTTCTCTTATACCTAGTGCCCACTGCAATACCCTCTACACTCCTCTCCTGTACATAGTGCCCACTGTCATACCCTCCACACTCCTCTCCGGTACATACTACCCTCTGACATACCCCCACACTCCTCTCCTGTACATACTGCCCACTGTCATACCCTCCACACTCCTCTCCTGTACATACTGCCCACTGTCATACCCTCCTCACTCCTCTGCTGTGCACTCTGCCCACTGTCATACCCTTCACACTCCTCTCCTGTACATAGTGCCTTCTGCCATACCCTCCACGCTCCTCTCATGTACATAGTGCCCACTGTTAGACCCTCCACATTCCTCTCCCTCACCTGCACATACTTCCCACGTTTATACCATCCATACTCCTCCCCTATGCCTCTTACCCACAAAAACAGTTCTTTAAAATTATACTGAATATCCTCAATGCTCTAGAATGGGCACACTTTTGTTAGTTCAACTAAAGAAAATCTCAGTCCTCATATTTGTTCTGCCCCATTATTAGTACTTATTGAATTTTGTAATTACTATTTGATGTACATAGGAACATAGGGGATGTCAGCTACTCTAAATATACCACTTGTAAAAAAAGTGTCCCTGAAAATATTTTTGAGAGGCTCCTGTGATATCAAAGCGGTAGTAAACTTTTCTAACATTACTACTTTTTAGAGGCCCTTAGGTAGGTTATGCCATAATGTACAAGTATGCACAGCATATTAGCACATTAGGGTACACTTAAATTGTCAGACTGAGCCCTCCAGTGCTGTGATCAATCCCGCGGGGCCCGGGCGCTTTCATCTTCACCCGGTCTTCCTTCCGGGTTCTGTGCCTTCGGTCACTTGCCTTGGCCGGGCTGCGTTGATGTCATTCCCACGCATGCTCATGTGCATCCTCTTTCTCTCATCCCCCCTTTCTCTCTCTCAACCTCCCTCCCTCCCTTACCCCTCACACCTCTTTCATCCCCTTTCTCTCTCTCATCCTCCCTCTCTCTCTTTAATTTAATTTGTTATAACAAAAAATTGTTTGCATTTTTATTTATAAAAGGCCCGACCAAAATCCTCAGCACCAGGCCCATGATGTTCTTAATCTGGCCCTGCTAACATTCTATATTTCGGGGGGTTCCAAATTATTTTCCCTAGTTGTGCTTCACTCAGTGCTTCCTCTAGACTTACCCATCTCTTTAAACCATGTGACTTCCCCCATTCTGGAATTCTTAATAACACTGCTGCATAATAATAGTTGACAATATCTGGTACCGCTAGGCCGTCCTGGCATTTGTCCAATTTTAAAATTTGAAATGAAATTCTATGTTTCTTCTGTTGCCACACAAAGTTCATAATAATAGTTTTTAATTTCCTCAAGTACTGTTCTGGTAAAGAAATTGGGATCATTTGAAACTTGTAAGTTATCAGCGGGAGTATCGTCATTTTGACAGCATTGATGCGGCCGAGCCATGAAATGGGTCTGTTTTTAAACTCTTGGCATTTTTTTTTTAACTTCGTCTAGGAGAGGGATATAGTTAGCCCTGTATATTTTCCCTATGGTGTTGGTCAATTCAATCCCTAGATATTTAATTTGTTTTTTCCATGGGAAATGGTACACTCTCATCAGGTCCTGTTTCTCTGTCTTGTTGATGTTGATACTAAGTATAAAGGTTTTTGCTTGGTTGATCTTGAAATTTGAAATTTCGCCAAACGCGCTGACAGTCTTCAGAATGTTAGGCAAAGATTTCTGCGGGGAGCTTACGTAGAAAAGAACATCATCTGCAAATGCCGCAAGTTTGTGTTCTTCACCCCCCGCCAAGCAGCCCTCAATACCCGTGTTTCCCCTTATTGTTGCCAAAAGGGGTTCCAGGGAGAGGATGAAGAGGAGAGGGGAAAGGGGGCAGCCCTGTCTTGTCCCATTGTGCATTTCGAAAAGGGAAGAAACAGTTCCGTTCACCTTGATGTTGGCTTTTGGATGACTATACAGGACTCTTATTTTCTGAATGATTTTCGGTCCAAATCCCATGGCCTCCAGGGTCTTAAACAGGAACCTCCAATCTACTCGGTCAAACGCTTTTTCTGCGTCAATGGACATTAGTAGACTGGGGGTTCGTGCATCCCTCATTGTTTGCATCACTAATAGAGTTCGGACACTGTTATCGCTGCCCTCTCTGCCCGGGGTAAAGCCCACTTGGTCCGGGTGAATCAACCCACCCAAACAGCCCTTTATACGCTCAGCTAAGATCTTGGCATAGAGCTTTGTTTCAGAGAGATCGGTCTGTACCCAGCGCACGTCGAATCGTCCTTCCCTTCGTTGCGCAAGACCGTGATTGTTGCTGATAAAGAGGCCTCGCTCATACCAAACTCTGAGCCAAGGCCATTCATATAACTAAGAAGTCTGGGTATTAGAATCTCTCTATAGGTTTTGTAATATAGAGCCGTAAACCCATCGGGGCCTGGGCTCTTGCCCATTGGCAAGTTGTCTAAGGCTCTTGAAATTCCCTCCTCGGTAATGGGTCTTTCCAGTACTTCCTTTTCCTCTGAACCTAGGGACTGCAGCTTTGCCCCTCTCAAAAAATTATCGATTTTATCTCTATTCCCCCCATTTTTTCCGCTACTCTTTTGCCCCACAGAATAAAGTTCCTCATAGAAGTCCCTGAACGTCGACGCAATATCTTTTGAAAGAAACCTCACCTCTCCCTTTTTATTTATAATTTTTTCTATAAAGTTTTTAGACTTATTTTTTTGGAGCATCCTTGCGAGTAGTTTGCCTGACTTGTTACCCCAGATATAACGATCTTTGGCAATTTTGTTAAAAACTTGTTTAGCTTCCTGCTCTGCCAGTTCTTTTAACTCCTCCCTCCTAAGAATTATTTCTTGAAGTGTTGCCTGGTTCTGGGTAGGATCGCCCTTATGTTTTTGTTCTAATGTTTTTATGTCATTCATCAGGTTGTGTATTTTTCTCGTTCTGTCTCTTTTTTTCCAAGAGGCCTTCGATATCAATACCCCCCTGATGAAGGCCTTGTGGGCATCCCAAAGACTTGACCCCATTACCTCCCCATTATCGTTTATTCTGAAGAACCATTCAAGTTCATTTCTAACACTTTCCCGGAGCTCCTTGTCCTTTAATAACTCTTCATTTAACTTCCATCCGCAACTCGGTTGTTTATGTTCTGGGATATTTAATTTCATGCCGACTGGGGCATGGTCTGATAGTGTCACTATCTCAACCTTGGTGTCTGTCACCCTCTCTAATAATCCATGGTCCACCAAAATGTAGTCCAATCTCGAGTACGTCTTGTGCACAGGGGAGAAAAAAGTATAGTCTCTAATCTGTGGATGCTGCATTCTCCAAACATCTACCAGTTGTTCGGAGCTCATCTTTTTCTTTAGTAATTTCAGTTGAGCACTTCCTGTCCCCTGTGCACAAGACGTACTGTCCATGTCCGGGTCTAGAGTAAGGTTTAAATCCCCCATCAGTATCAGGTAGCCCTTTCTAAAGGATCTCAACCTGGCAAGAATCGCAGTCATGTATTCGGGGGATCTTATATTAGGAGCGTAGATGTTTGCTAAGGTATAGGTTGTCCCGTAGAGGGTACCCCTCAAAAAGAGGAACCTTCCCTCCGGGTCCGCCTTCCTGTCTTCTAGATTAAATTGCAAATCTTCCGCCAACCCTATAGCCACCCCTCTGGTTCTGCTCGAGATTGTGTCACTGTAGTACCAAGTGGGGTGGGTTTTTGAAAACAATTTGATATCAGATGTGAGAGAGAGGTGAGTCTCCTGCAAAAAAAACAGGCTAGCTCTATATCTCTTCAATTCGTCCAGAACCCTGTGCCTTTTACCTGGAGCATTCAACCCTCTCACATTATAGGTAAGACATTTAATTTCCGACATCCTGTTTTTGTTGTCATAGCCACAGCCACTCTGAAGCGACCCCCAGCAGCGGGGTCTCCCTCCCATACTCCTTTCTCCCTCCCATATATCTCCTCCCCCCCTCCCTCCCCCTCCCCTTGTCACTCTGACCTTTGGAGGGGGGTTGTGATCCCGTTGGCGGCTCATCCATTCTACTCGCGTCACCCTCACTTTCCATTGGAGATTCCGCCCTCGGTTGATCGTGGACTGTGTCTGATTTGCAGGTTTTGTCCTTTCCCTTGTCCTTGGTTACCTTTGGGGAGTGGTCAGGTCCTGACGCTGTCGGGCTGGCGCCCTGTCTGAGATAATGTTTTATGGAGCTTGAATCGTTTTTTTGTGCTTTTGAGGCCCCTTTCTTAGGCAATTTGTTAGACTCTTTACTCATGATGTTTCTTTTTGTTCCTCTTATTCTTTTCCCCAGTTTAGAAGCGTATCGTTCCAATCACCCCTGTTGTTTTTTGTTTTGTTTTATTGTAGCTTCACTGCTCTGTGGGAGCCCCCTTACACTGGGTTTAAAAATTTCCGACTGAATCGGTTGACAGAAAAGCACATTCCTGGGTCTAACCTCATGCGCTGGAGAAGACAAGCTAGGGCAGTACTATGCTATTTTAAGAAAGAACCAGAACCGACCTTCTTTCTGCGTTCCTGTTCTGGCTGGGATATAGCGATCACCTCTGAGATCGGGCCACCCTCCGAGGGCCCTGCCTCAATCTGCACTGCTCCTCAATGTCTGTCACATGGAGGAGGGCTTCCTGCTCTAACGAGCTGGGGATTTTTCTTTCTTCTCTTGGGGAAACTCTGAAATTAAGGGCTGACAGTTTGCGCTGCGATTTCGCAGTACTGTTTTGATGTACACGTGCTGCAATTAGCTTCTCCCCGCAGACCCGGTTACCCCTTTAATAAGGGCTTTTGCGGAGTGATCTTTACCTAGAACAGCTGGGACCCTTACCTCCCCTGACCTGCTGTGTCCAGCAAAAGCACCAGGGGGCAGATCCGCGCCACATACAGGATTAGTATAATTTTGCTCGCTTTGAACAGACCCATGCGACTCAGGCATCAAATATGTCTCCGTCCAGCTACTTATCTAGCATACAAGTTTTATCCCGCTACAGTACCGCTTTTAAGTGGTGTCTATCACGCTCGTCCAACTCGGGAGGGGGGTATACCACTGGGAATACGTTAAAGCACTTAAAAATAAAGTCTCGGGGTGTTTGTGGCATCTGTACTGAGAGCTGGTGGGTGGCGGATCAAGGAGAGGCACTATCTCGCATATGCCATCCAACCTAATATTACTCCTTGTTCAGCCCATAAAGCATTTCCTGTTTTGAGGCAATGATCCTAATTTTCACACATTTCCTCCATGCATAGGAATTCTCCCTCTCAAAGCAGGCAATCAGGCATAATGAACTTTTACCGTGGCTCTTCAGAAGGATTTTTAAAGCATTTAGGTGAAGCTGTCTTACCTTCACTTAGGCGATCTCTTTTTCTTAATCCTGTTTTAAAAAGCATACTCACGGACCGGGAGCATCGTTCCTGCTGGGTGAAGTTTCCTTCTGCTGGTTATTTGCTTTCTGGCTGAGGGCTGAGGCTGGTCAATGCGCGGAGATGGGCGGCGGGGGGGGGAGGGCGGGGGAGAAGACAGCCGAGCCGCGATCGTGGGGAGCGGTCCGCCGCTACCTGAAGCTGGAGCCGTAGCAGTGGCCACCTCATGCGCTCCCCACACCCTATTGGACGGGGCCACGGTGTTCTAGGCTCCCCGGGTGGGGGATGCATCATCCACAGACTCTCACACTGGCATCATATGTAAACAGCTATTGCACCATGCATGTGAGGTATCACTGCGAAGGTCAGATCGAGGGCAGTAATTTTAGCAGTAGACCTCCTCCATAAATCTAAAGTGGTAACCTGTAAAGGCGTTTAAATGCTTTTAAAAATATATGTAGTTTGTCACCGATGCACGTTTCTGTGCAATTTTAAAGCAGGTCGTGTTTGGTATCCATGTACTCGGCCTAAGATCTTCTTTTTTATTTCATTAAATATTTGGGCAAGATAGTGTGTTTTAGTGCATTAAAATTTAAAAAAGTGTGTTTTTTCCAAAAAAAATGCGTTTGAAAATTCGCTGCGCAAATACTGAGTGAAAAAAAAAATGAAACACCCACCATTTTAATCTGTAGGGCCTTTGCTTTAAAAAATATATATTGTTCGGGGGTTCAACGTAATTTTCTTGCAAAAAAAATTTTTTTTTTTCATGTAAACAAAAAGTGTCACAAAGTGCTTTGTCTTCAAGTGGTTAGAAGAGTGGGTAATGTGTGACATAAGCGTCTAAATGTTGTGCATAAAATGCCAGGACAGTTCAAACCCCCCCCCCCCCCCCCCAAATTACCCCATTTTGGAAAGTAGACACCCAAAGCTTTTTGCTGAGAGGCATGTCGAGTCCATGGAATATTTTATATTTTGACACAAGTTGCGGGAAAAAAAAAAAAAAAAAAACTTTGCACAAAGTTGTCACTAAATGATATATTGCTCAAACTTGCCATGGGCATATGTGGAATTATACCCCAAAATACATTCTGCTGCTTCTCCTGAGTACAGGGATACCACATGTGTGAGACTTTTTGGGAGCCTAGCCACGTACGGGACCCCAAAAACCAAGCACCACCTTCAGGATTTCGAAGGGTGTAAATTTTTGAATTCACTCCTCACTGACTATCACAGTTTCAGAGGCCATGGAATGCCCAGATGACACAAAATACCCCCAAATGACCCCATTTTGGAAAGTAGACACCCCAAGCTATTTGCTGAAAGGTATGGTGAGTATTTTGCAGATCTTGCTTTTTGTCACAAAGTTTTGAAAATTGAAAAAAGAAAAAAATAATGTATTTTCTTTCTTCATTTTCAAAAACAAATGAGAGCTGCAAAACACTCACCATGCCTTTCAGAAAATAGTTGGGGTGTCTACTTTCCAAAATGGGGTCATTTGGGGGGATTTTGTGCCATCTGGGCATTCCATGGAGTGAATTCAAAAATGTACACGCTTAGAAATCCTGAAGGCGGTGCTTGGGTGGTTTCGGGGTCCTGTACACGGATATGCTCCCAAAAAGTCCCACACATGTGGTATCCCCGTACTTAGGAGAAGCAGCAGAATTAATTTTGGGGTGTAATTCCACATATGCCTATGGCATGTGTGAGCAATATATCATTTAGTGACAACTTTGGGCAAAAAAATAAAAAGTTTGTCATTTTTCCCGCAACTTGTGGCAACATATAAAATATTCCATGGACTCAACATGCCTCTCAGCAAATAGCTTGGTGTGTCTACTTTCCAAAATGGGGTCATTTGGGGGGGTTTTGTCCCATCTTGGCATTTTATGGCCTTCAAAACTGTGATAGGTAGTGATAGGTAGTGAGGAGTGAAATCAAAAATTTACACCCTTAAAAATCCTGAAGGCGGTGCTTGGATTTCGGGGTCCAGTACACGGATAGGCTCCCAAAGAGTCCCACACATGTGGTATCCCCGTACTCAGGAGAAGCAGCAGAATTTATTTTGGGGTGTAATTCTACATATGCCCATGGCATGTGTGAGACATATATCATTTAGTGACAACTTTTTGTAAAGATTTTTTTTTTTTTGTCATTATTCAATCACTTTGGACAAAAAAATTGCCTTTTTAGCACCTCAGGAATTGAGATAGGCAGTCATAAACTAAAAGCTGCGTAAATTCCAGAAAATGTACCCTAGTTTGTAGACGCTATAACTTTTGCGCAAACCAATAAATATACGCTTATTGACATTTTTTTTTACCAAAGACATGTGGCTGAATACATTTTGGCTTAAAAGTATGACTAAAATTGAGTTTATTGGATTTTTCTTATAAACAAAAAGTAGAAAATATCATTTTTTTTCAAAATTTTTCCGTTTATATCGCAAAAAATAAAAATCGCAGAGGCAATCAAATACCATCAAAAGAAAGCTCTATTTGTGGGAAGAAAAGGACGCAAATTTCGTTTGGGTACAACATTGCATGACCGCATAATTACCAGTTAAACCAGTGCAGTGCGAAATTGTAAAAAGTCCTCTGGTCTTAAGGCTGCAAAATGGTCCGGTCTGAAAGTGGTTAATAACCACCTTTCTGTGACTTTAACCTCCTTACCTTTCCTCTCCCTATTCCTTCTTTTACTTCTTTCCCACACCCTATCCTCCTGTCCCCACCTACACCTACATCTTCTTACCCAAACCCAGCTCTTTTCGCCCTCACACATATCATCCTACTGACTTCCGTAGCGAACGCCACAAACAGACTCAATCTCTCGAGACTCCATCTAATCTACCTTAAAGTCTAAGCATGGCATACTCTTTCCTAGGGAAAACACCAACAATTATTTCACATAATGTAAACAGTCTAAATATCCCTGAGAAAAGGTCTAAATTATTAAGAGAACTCAAAAAAGTTCGACCCTCAGTTGCATTCCTACAAGCAACACACTTCAAAGACAAGAACACTCCCAAACTCACTGACAACGTTTTCACGAAAGCTTATCATGCTACCAACCCCCTCGCCAAAACCAAAGGATTGTTCATACTAATCAACAAAGATGCACCCTTTGAACTAAAACACCAGCTTACTGACCCAGAAGGACAATATATATTCCTTAAATGCTCATGGGAAGGCTCCCCTATTACACTAGCAAATGTGTATTTCACGAACACTGCCCATATATCATTCTGTAACAAAATAACTGAGGAACTTAAATGGTTCGCAGAAGGTTGTATAATCCTAGGAGGGGACTTCAACATCCCCCTCTCCCCCCTTAAGGACACCTCAACAGGTCACACACACGTCACTTACAAGATTCTCAAACTAATAAAATCCCTACTACAATCCCTGACATTGGTAGATACATGGAAATCTACTCACCCCGCAGAGAAAGATTTCACCTTTTTCTCCCCACCGCATAAAAGATACTCAAGAATCAACCTAATCTTTATCTCACAAAGAGACCTAGGCAATCTAACCTCAGTTGAAATAGGCATTTTAGCCCTCTATGATCACGCACCCACGGTTATCTCATTAAAATTAAATACACCCCATCAACCCACATTTAACTGGAGACTCAACGCCGCACTCCTAATCAACCAAACAATAAAGAATGAAATCCACAACCCCATCAACACTTACTTTAGTAACAATGTCGATGCCGATACAAACCCACTAAACAACTGGGAGGCACCCAAATCAGTGGTAAGAGGTAAACTCATAAAATGGGGTGCCAGGAAAAAGAGAGAAAGGGAAGGAGAAATCGCAAAATTATCCCGACAAATTGCTAATCTTGAGTTACAACATAAACAGTCTCAGTCGATCAGACTAGAAAAGAAATTGACACAATGCAGAACATCCCTGAGACTCATACTAGATCTAAAAATTAAGAGATCCCTTTTCTTTAAGAAAAATATTTTCTATGAACAAGAAGACAAAAGTGGAAAACAACTAGCCAAAGCTCTGATAGACACAACAATATCAGGCCACATTCATGCCATAAAGGATAAGGAGGAGACACTGAAGCATAAACCCAAAGAAATAGCAGATCTCTTCGACAAATTCTATTCCAAATTATATTATCTACCAGCTCAACATAAACCATCCCACCTAACACAAACAAAACAAGGCATAATCCAAGACTTCCTGCAGGATAGCAAAATCCCTTCCCTTACAACAGGAGAGTCAAACAAACTAGAAAAACCCATATCCACATCCGAAATCTCAGAAGCAATAGCAGATTTAAAAACAGGGAAGAGTCCTGGCCCCGATGGTTTTACATCACAGTATTACAAAACATATACCCACTTACTTTTAAAGCCCCTTCAATCAGCCTTCAAATTCCTAGCAAAAAATAGAAACAACTCCAACTCCTTCCTTATGGCACATATAGCTGTAATCCCCAAACCCAACAAAGATCATACAGATTGTGCACATTTTAGACCAATCTCACTCCTAAATGTTGATCTCAGGATCCTAGCCAAAATATTAGCTAATAGATTAAAACCCCTCTTAGAAAAGATCATTGGGGGGCATGCACGGCACTGAGACGAATGGACGCCTGAGACGCTAGCTTCGCTCAGCCGGGGACTATAACGGCATCTAGAGGGCCATAAACTTCGCAAATCTAAGCTAAGTCATCACCCCTCGAGTCACTGGTACCCGATGCATGCCTTCAAAGAGGAAGAAACCCCGTGGAGGTTTGCGAACAACTCTTACACACTACCTTCTCCGCACGCGGGAACGATACAGCATGGCACAAGATGGCGCCGCCGGGAGAAGCGGCTCCCCTGCACCAGTCTCTCCATCTCCTCCACCCCCGTCCCTCTCCAGGACCGACAGCAGTGAGTACCCTGCAGCCCTCTCCAAAGCTGACCTTGACGCAAGCCTTGAATCCATGTACCTCAGGTTGGCAACTAAATTCCAAACCGAGTTACACAAAACTTCCCATGCCTTGACTCAGGAAATTACTGCACTCGGTACTAGGACTGAAAAACTTGAGACTAAACATAACGAATTGGCCCTGGCTTATAATGACCTTAGCAGAGACCATAAAGCCCTAGCAAGTGCTTTTAATACGATTTAGGCCCCGGTCGAGGACCTCGACAACAGAAACAGACGCAACAATTTACGAATTCGTGGTATCCCAGAATCTGAATCGGAAATAATCCCCACGGTGATTCCTCTCTTTAAATTGCTTCTCCCGGATCATGATTCATTATCCTTTAAATGCGATCGGATCCACAGAACCCTACGTCCTAAACCGCCGGATGACAAGCCTCCTAGAGATGTGGTCCTTTGCATGAAGGATTTTCTCACGAAGGAAGAGATCTTACGAGCGGCTCGTAACAAACGAAGGATCACCCTTGACGACCACGTTATTCAAATCTATCCGGATATATCTCCGGCTACCCTCGACCGTAGAAGGGGACTAAAAGAGATTACGACAGTTCTACAATCGGCGCAGATCCGATATAGGTGGGGATTCCCCTTCAAATTGCTTGTTCCCCACAACGGAACCACTTACTCAGCAACCTCCCTTTTCGAAGGTCAGGAGATCTTGGTGAAACTGGGCCTCTTGGACCCAGCAGCGATCAGACGTCCTCCTTCCACACCCAGACCCGCACCGATTTGGCAGACCCCTCCACCCAGGAGAGACAGACGAAGGATTCAATACGAAGCAGGAGATCGCCACGACGAACGTCCGCATTGATCCCGGAGAAACTTTCTAATTCAAACCCACTTTATTCCTGTCTGTGAAACGGCCAGACTTCCGAAGACTCGTTTTATGACTAACATCAGAGTCCATCCCTTGGAGCTGCAGCATGCTTCCCCCACCCAGTAGTAATGATTCGATTTTTTTGCCTTTTTCCAACCTTTTCCACGCACGGTCGGTCTTGCTGGGTACGAGACCGAGTTGTCTCGCTGAACATTATTCCTTTTTCAGGTATTATATTTCTCTACTTACCTGACCAGTTTAGGCGGTTATTTTTGAAAACCGTCCTCTATCAGTCAATTCAATTTTTTTGCATTTTTATGATTTTCATTTTTGCCTTTTTTTCACATTTTAACTTTATTTTCTTTTTTTCATTTATTTTTGGTCACTATATTTGCAACTCATACTCTTTGTCGGTATTTTGTGATATAGATCGGTTTGTTGTTCCTTGTTATTGCAGTACTGTTATGGCATTAGCTAGGCTATACGTGGTCTTATCTACCATAGAAGTATGGAGGCGCCCCTTTCAACCAGATCAATATTCAGTATGATCGCATAATTGCTCACAACTTAAATGGCCATAACATGTATATCCCATAATGTGAAGGGATTTAACTCCCCCATCAAGAGGCGTAAGGTCTTTGCCTTTTACAAACAAATTGGAGCAAAAATCCTCCTTTTACAGGAAACTCACTTTGCTCACTCCTCTCACCCTAAATTTCTCCATAGAAATTACCCTCACGCCTATTTCTCGCTCCATTCTGCTAAAAGTAGAGGCGCCGCCATACTTCTACATTCCTCCTTCCCTATGGAAGTTAAACGAGTATTTAAAGACAAGGATAGTAGGTTTGTTATTTTAAAGGGTATAATCCACAACAGAGAACTCACGATAGCAAGTGTCTACGCCCCTAATGACAGCCCGGCATCCTTCTTTACACGATTTTTTTGCTAAACTTGCAGAGTTTCACTCTCCCCACATGATAATTGGTGGGGATTTTAATATGGTTGCTAACCCTACTTTAGACCGCTCATCTCCCACACCTGCATCTAAGGCTTTCCCTAAATCTTTGACGTCAGGTCTCCATGAAAACCAATTAGTGGACTCATGGAGAGCACTTAGTACGGGTGTAAAAGAATTCACTTTCTTCTCCCATCCGCATAATAGCTATGCAAGATTGGATTACATTTACACCACACCGATCATCTTAGCCAACTCCACAGAAGCATTGATTCATCCATGTGTATGGTCGGACCATCATATGACATCTTTCACAACTGAATTCGTCTAGCTCTGACTTCATACTCTTGGAGGCTAAATTAATCAATGCTCTCGGAACTAGCTGTAGAATCACAAGTCGCACAAACGATAGAAGAATATTTTACCATAAATGCACTACCTGATACGTCTCCTGCAGTCTTATGGACCGCACACAAGGCGGTGTTAAGGGGTAAACTGATCGGCATCTCGGCCGCAAACAACAAACTAAACAAGCAAAGGATCCTAGCTCTCTCACGGGAGCTGGATCTTTTGTATAAGGATGCGTCCAGGCTCCACCTGGACTCTACTAGGCTTATCATCAATCAGAAACGCCTAGAATTAGACTCTCTTCTTTCCAACAAGGTTGAAAAGGCCCTTAGATGGTCGAGGGCCAGATACTTACTGCATAATAACACTTCCTCTACCCTTTTCGCTAGGAAGCTGAACCAATCCACCCGACCCACTCATGTCTACGAACTCTCCAATCCGGATGGCACCCATACTACACACCCAAAAGAGGTCCTGAATTTTTTTTAGCAATTCTACTCCTCCCTCCTCGCTGCGGATGGTAGTTTACCCTCTCTGGCGGATGACACCTGGTTCCGTGACATTCCCTTACCTGCTCTCTCAACTCCACAACTTGACTCCCTAAACGCCCCCATTACCATTTCGGAGCTCCTAAAAGTCATTAAATCCTTAAAACAAGGTTCTGACCCAGGCCCGGATGGCTTTTCCTCTTTATACTATAAAAAATTTCCCACACTATTGGCCCTTAGACTAGTTCATCTTTTTAATTGGGTATTACAAGGTGGCAGCTTCCCAGAAGAGATGCTATTAGCAAATATGTCTTTAATCCCTAAACCTAACAAAAACCATACTCTCCCTTAAAATTATAGGCCCATCTCAGTGATTAATAACGACCTAAAGATATTTTTTTTTTTTTATGATTTATATAATCTTTATTTATTTTCTTCATACAAAAAAAAAAACAGAATACATACACAAATTTGATTTACATAGGATCCTTTTCTCACAGTTTGCTAAAAAATACCCTTTAACCAGTGGTTCTTTGTGCCTCCCACCCTTCTTTTGTTACTTCTAATATATTTCCTTCTTTTCCTGTCCCATTCACCTTTCCTTTATACTCTCCCTATCCCCTCTATTTTGCCTATATGGTATACTATCCCGTTTAGTCTCCCTCCCCCCTATCCGTTATATTGGGCATCCCTGCTTATCCAGCCATGTTTTCCACAATTTTACAAATTCTTTCATGTTTCCTCTCCTTGTGTATACCGTTCTTTCCTTCCATATTGTTTCTATAATTAATCTCGCCCATTCCCCTGCCGTTGGGGGTTTCTCAGCCTGCCATCTTTGCGCTATTAACTTTCTCGCCTGGAACAGGCATCTCATCACTACTTTGGTTGCGCAGGGACCTCCTACTATTCCCTCATCCAGACCCAATATACACAGTCTGGGATTCATTTCTAACCTCACATCGTACACTATATTCAGAATGTCGAGGATTTCTGACCAATACCGAAACAATTTCAGACATTTCCATATCATATGTGCTAGGTCCCCAGTATCTTGACACCTAGGGCACCTGGCGTCCTTTCTCCACCCGAAATCAAAGAGTCTCTTAGGAGTATAATATGTCCTGTGTAATAGCATCAAGTATGAGACCCTTTGTGCGGGCGAGACCGACACCATGTGTCCTTTCTCAAGTATTCTCATCCATTGTTCATCTGACAAAGTTCCGAATTCCTTTTCCCACTTCCCCCTGCTCTTAAGTCGTTCTGGGCTTTCTATGCTGCCTTCGCATATGTATGGATAAATTTCTGCTATGAATCCTTTAGTCTTATCTTGGGAGCCTATTCTTTGATATACCGGCAAATTAACCCAGTTTGGTCCTTGTTTCACAAATTGCCTATTTAAAGCGTGTCTAATTTGTAGATATTTATAGAATGAGTGTTTCGGTATGTCATAGTCTGCTCTTAGTGCAGTGAATGTCTTTAGTGTCTTTCCCTCATATATCTGGGCTAACTTATCTATCCCCTTTATTTCCCACTCTTTAATCTTCCCTATCTTCTCCACTTCCTGCAAGTTCTTGTTATTCCAGAGGGGGGCGTGTTTTGTCGTACCCTCCAGCCCTTTTACTGTTTTTAGTGCCTTCCACACTTTTAACCCAAGCCTCACCGTGGGGGTTCTATAACAAAATGAGTTTGCCTCAAGGGCTTCTATTATTGATCTGTGCGGGGCTCCTGCAATCATTAGATCCTTATTACCTCCTCCGACTCCTCCTATATGTTGCAGTTGGGCGGCTAGGAAGTAGCTTCGTGGGTGCGGTACTGCCATCCCTCCCTTTCTTGTTCCTAGTTGTAGTGTTTGTAATCCTATCCTAGGCTGACCTCCTTTCCATATAAGTTCTCTAAACAACATGTCGATTTTCCTGAACCATTTTTTATCTATCCATGTCGGGCAGTTGTGCAGCAGATATAAAAGCTGTGGCTGCCACAGCATCTTAATCAAATTACATCTCCCCGCCACCGATAGTGGAAGACGTCTCCAGATTGCGATTTTACCTTTAAATTTAGCTAATAGTGGTGCTATGTTATCGTTAATGTAATTATTAGGGTTCTTCTTTATGTTTATACCTAAGTATTTAATTTGTTCGACCACTTCTAACTGTAGACTATCCGGTATCCTCTGGTTCCCTAAGGGGTCTATGGGCATTAATGCAGATTTTTCCCAGTTTATGGTCAACCCTGAAATTTTTCCAAAATCTATGAGGATGTTCATCACCTGCCTGGGGGATTGCTCCGCATCCCCCAGGAAGAGAAGGACGTCATCCGCATAAAATGCGATTCTCTCTTCGCCCCCCGCTCTTCGGAACCCCTGCATGTTCGTGTTTGATCTAATTACACTGGCCAACGGTTCCATTGCGAGAGCAAAAAGTAAGGGGGACAGTGGACACCCCTGCCTTGTCCCCCTCTCTAATTGAATTTTGTCGGAGTAATCATTATTGACCCTGATTTTAGCGCTGGGATCAGTATACAGGGTTTTAATCCATTCAATGAATGAGGGGCCAAATCCAAATTCCCCTAAAACTCGCCATAGGTATCCCCATTCTAAACTATCAAAAGCTTTGACCACGTCTAGAGCCATAACCGCCCTTGTACCTGTGTTCTCTGTTGGTATCTGCATATTGAGATACAGCCTCCTAATATTTATGCTGGTGGATCTGCAGGGGATAAATCCCGTTTGGTCCGGATGTATGAGTCTGGAGATGATTTTATTTAGTCTAATTGCCATTACTTTCGCTAGTATTTTAGCATCCGCGCAGAGTAGGGAAATAGGTCTGTAAGACTTAGTCTCTAACGGATCCTTCCCCTCCTTATGCAGAACTATTATTGTTGCCTTCGTCATAGACGTTGGCAACTTCCCTTCCTCCTTCGCCCAATTAAATACCTTAAGAAGCTCTGGCAATAGTATTTTCCCATATTGTTTGTAGGTTTCTACTGGAAGGCCATCTGGTCCTGGTGATTTCTGGTTGGCCATTTCTTTCACCGCCAGTTGGATTTCCTCCAACGTTAGCGGTGCCTCCATTATCTCTCTTTCTTCATCTGTGAGAACCGGGATATCAACGTTTCTGAAAAATATGTCCAATTCCCTTTCCTCCACCGTCCCACGCGATCTGTACAGTTTATCATAATATAATCTAAAAGTTTCTGTAATTACTGACGTTTTTGATGAAATTTCACCTTTTTCAGTCTTAATCGCAGGGACACTGGAGGGAGGAGAGTTAGTTCTCACTAAATGTGCTAACATTTTCCCAACTTTTTCCCCCTCCCCGTAAACTACTTGTTTCTGAAACAATCTCTTATTCTCTGATTTCCTAATAACTGTATCTTTATATTCCTGTTGTTTGATTAGCCATATACTTTGTGTGTCTGGGGTAGGGTTATTGACGTAATCTCCCTCTGCTTTCATCAACTCTCTCTTGATCCTATTCTCCCATTCCCTTGTGGTCTTTTTAATTTTTGATACTGATTGGATAAGGATCCCTCTTAGATACGCCTTCAGTGCATCCCACATTATTCCTCTTGTCACAGTCTCATTATTAAACTTTATAAATTCTTCCAATTTTAATAACACCTCATTTGGGTCCCCTATTAATTCAAACCAAACTGGGTTCATTTTCCATACTGCAGGAGATCTTTTCCCTTCTAAATTTATTGAGACAACCAATAGTGCATGGTCAGATATTCCTCTGGGGTGATATTCTATATCCCTTACTGTTTGGCATGCTTCGTTTCCCAAGGCTAGGTCAATCCTTGAGAGCGTAGAATAAGAGCTTGAGAAACATGAGAATTGCAGCGCATCTGGATTCCGCACCCTCCACATATCAAAGAGCCCTGCTTCTTGTAAGAACTGATATAACTGACTCTCATCTACCTTCTGGCCCTGTACACCCAATGGGAACCTATCTAGTTTTTTATTGATAACCTCGTTAAAGTCCCCTACTGCTATAACCGGTACCCCAGCTTTATCTGTTAAGAATTCCATTAACCTATACATTACTTCAAGCTTGAACGGAGGAGGAATGTAAATATTTGCAAGAACATATTCTCGATTTTCAATTACACAGTGCAGAAAAATATACCGTCCCTCCCTATCTATACTGATCTGCCGACAGGAAAACCCCACCTCTTTCCTTACCATCACAGCCACTCCTCTTGAATAGGAGGTGTGGACTGAATGGAATTGGCATTGATATTTCTTGCTTTGATTTAGTAACTTAGAGTCCTGAGTTAGGTGCGTCTCCTGTAGGCAGATCAGTCCTACCCCACTCCTTTCCAGGGTCTCTACCACTGCTGCTCTCTTTGCCGGTGTACCCAACCCCCGTACATTCCAGGAGCCAATATTCAGTACCCTAGTCTGCATACTTTATAAAAGGGAAAAAAGAGAAAAAAAGAAAAAAAAAAAAAAAATACACAAAAAGAGAATACAATCTCCTAGGCGCTCTACCCCCCTGCCCTTGTTAAAGGAGAGGAAGATGTAAAGGGGAGAGAGTTCAAATACAGAAGCCAATCGATCCCATCTTATACTTATACTATGATGATCGCCCATCCTACCGCTACATAGGACCTGATTATAAAAATACGAGAGAGAGAGAGAGAGAAAGAGAGAAGAAAGAAAAAAAAAAAAATAAGTAAATAAATAGATAAATAATAAAATAAAATAAAAAATAAAAATAAAAATAAAGGGAAAATTAGAAAAAAGGGAAAGGTAACAAAACTTTTAACCAGAGGGAATACCCCGTGTATGCAAAAAAATCTTTCACCTGTCTTAATATTCTCCTCTAAGTGAAAAAGTGTGAATCTTTTTTCTGAGTGTTTCTCTATCGGTATTTTTAGCTTACCGCTTACTTCCGTGTAAATTAAATATTTTTCCCGTGTTTTACATCGTTGACCCTTCGCCCCCCCTCCCCCTTGTACCATTCTAGGTTATCCCTAAGGACTTATTTTGTGACCGTTACCACACATCCCTTACCTACAGACTTCCCCCCCCCTCCCCCCCTACGCTTATATACAAATCCACTCCCACCCTCCACCCTCCTCCCACCCCACCCCCATCCTTACACACACCAACAAATGTGTTTTGGCCCTCCCCCACCCATTCATTCCTTACTGTTGTGCTATATGACTCCTTCCACCCTCCAATCCATGTGCATATATTTTCCCTGAGACACCTGAGACACCTCCCTTCTCATCCCTCTATGTTTGTTCCTCTACCCTCTACCCTTAAACCCATCATCCCCTCGTTTTAATCATTAATTGATCCTTTCTGTCCTCCAACCATGTTGTCACGTTTGCTGGGGAATCGAAAAAAAAAGTCTCTCCCATTGCTACCACACGTAGCCGAGCTGGATACAGTAAAGCATAAGTAACATCAAATTTCTGAAGTCTGCGTTTGGTTTCTATAAAGTCTGCTCTACGCTTCTGTAAATCGGGCGAAAAATCAGGGTACAGTGAGATTTTGACTCCCTTATAAAAAATACTCCCCATCTCTCTAGCCCTGCGGAGAAGCATTACTTTGTCCTTAAAGTTCAAGAATTTCATTAGTATAGATCTGGGATGCCCTCCTTGGGGTGGGGGTCTAAACGGGACCCTATGTGCCCTTTCAACTGAAAACTGTTGTGAAAAGGTCTCTCTTCCAAACATTTCGATAAGCCACTTTTCCATGAATACAATTGGATCCGATCCTTCACTTTTTTCCGGGAGGCCTACCAGCCTCACATTGTCCCTTCGGAGTCTGTTCTCCATTTCGTCCAGTTTTCCTGCGAATTTGTCCGATTGTTCTTTTTGGATTTTAACCTCTTGACTTATTGGGTACATGTCATCCTCGATTTGACTAATTCTCCCTTCTGCTGCTGTTATTCTGTCAGCCGTCCTTTCCAGCTCGTGGCGCATCAGGGACAATTCCTCTTTGATATTTTTCATTTGGTCACATAGCTCCCCTAGGGACTGTTTACATGTGTTAACTGCCGCCAATACGTCCTTTAGTGTCGGCTCTCCTTCAACCATTGGTGCCTGAGCTAAAGCCAAATCTGATTTTCCAGAGGCTCCTGCATTTTTATTGGTTGTGCTCTTTACTCCTCCTGTAGCGGCCCCCATAGCAACTGTCTGGTTGTTTATTTGCCCTTGGCTCTTTCTGTCATTTGACACTTTCGCCTGGATTTGCTGTCCCCCTTTAGTTGGACTATGGCCTGGGGTGTGAGCATACTTTTCCAACTTTGCTGCAGCTGCTGATGCCCCATTTGTCATTGTGGGCTGGGACCCCTTTTCCTTATCCTTGGCTGATCTTAATGATTGTGTCCCTACATTCTCCTGGTTGGCCTGCTCTTCCACTCTCCTCCTTGCTGACATGTTGCCCCCCCTGGGCCCCTCTGGGGTCCAACCCAGTCAGATACCGATTTTAAGGTAAATTTACAAAAAGCAATCCTCTAATGGCCCTTAAAAAAAAAAAAAGGGGGGAGCCACAAAACAGGACAAAGGGGACAGTCTTATATGAAAATCACAGCCTATGAACGGGCTAGAGCGGTTATGATTAAAGGAGGATACGTATATATGCACGTATATATGCACAGCACACAGCACAGAGCAGAGTTTATATTTGCGGAAGAAAAAAAAGAAATTAACGTTCCTCTGGTTTTAATTACAGATTGAGGGTAACACGGATGCTTTGCATAGCACACGGCACAAAACGCAGCCTGTGTTTTATAGGTGATGGACCCCAATTTATGATGTAAAAAGGAGGCGGCACACGTATGCAGGAAAGTGCTGCTGACGTTGCTATAAAGAGGGCAAAAAAAAAAAGGGTAGCCAGTCACTTATGTACGTCTCAACACGGCCTATATTTTTTAATGGGTAGGCGGTCCTCGTATTGCGATTTAGCAGCGAGCCTTTAATGCGCTTTTATGCACATCTTTATTTTTAGCAGCGTTCCTCGGCTTGACAAAAGGCACCAGATACAGTACAGATGCGGTACACCTATGTATCTAAAAAAGGGTCTGCCAATAACAGCTGAGAGAGAGGAAAAAAAAAAAAACACATACACCCAGCACAGGTGCCTTTGTTTGTAAAAAAGAGAGAGATAGGGTAGTCCTCCAATTGTGATTAAGTGGGAACTGGCACAGTTGGGTATTGTATCACACAGTTTGCACAACACAGCCACAAACAGAAAAAAAAAAAAAAGCAATCCTCAGAATTCTGTCACGCAGAAGCCGAATGCATATGCACAGCACATCATAGCGCAGCTTATGCCTCTAACAGTCCTCAATTGCAGCAAAGCAAAAAAAAAAAGGCAGATATGCACATCACAATTTATGATTTATTTTTCTTTTCCCTCAGTCAAAAAGGAAGAAACACCAAGCCACTACTTGCAATGAGGGGGGGGGGGGGGGGGGGGGGGGGGATAGACTGTGAAATGTCTTCTCACCTCTCTTAGGCGTTTAAAGATGTTTTCCCAGGGCCGTCTGAGAGTCTCCTTGGGGTCCCCCCCCCCTCCTCCGGTGTTCTGTTTTCTCTTCCTTTTCCGCCGTGTGAACAGCTCCGAAAACCCGGCTTGTGAGTTTAAATTTCCCGCCGCTCTTCCTCTCTCCCAGCGCGGACGAGGCAGGGGATAGCGTGTGACGTCACCTTCGGCTGTTTCCGTGTAGACACGCTGCGGTTCTATGCTGGGTAACTTCAGGCTGACCTCTGAGTCTCCAGGCTTCGTGAGGCGTGCAGTGTGCCGCTATAAGAAGGCAGCCACAGGTCTCAGCATTTGCAGCATTTCCATGGGACGGAGGGTGGGAGTGAGCACACACACGCTCTCACATTCCTCTCACATCACACCGCACCTCATGTCCGGTCACGCCCCGCAAATGCAGATAGATTCCGACCTAAAGATATTTAGTAGGGTTCTGGCGGACAGACTAGCGAGTATTATCCCCTCCCTTATTTCCCCTTATCAAGCAGGTTTTATTCCCCATAGATTAATTACAGACAACATTCGCCTTGCCACAGATATTATCCAGGATGCAAATTTATTCTCCCGTAAACTCCTGTTACTTAGCCTAGACATACAAAAGGCGTTTGATAGCGTCTCCTGGAACTATATAGTGTCTCTCCTACAACGTATGGGCTTTCGAGGAGAATTTTTATGTGCCTTTCAAGCTCTTTACCGAAATCCCAAACTCGTATCAAAATCCCGGGTTCCAACTCAGATTTTTTCCAACTAGGAAAGGGAACCAGGCAGGGCTGCCCCCTTTCCCCCCTCATTTTTTGCTCTTGCCCTTGAACCCCTAGCTATTGCTCTACTGAACAACCCTGATATATCAGGCTACTCCAAAGGTCCCTCCACTTATAAATTCTGTATGTACGCTGATGACGTATTAATGTTTATCACTAACCCTCTTATTACACTACCGAATCTGTTACAGACCCTCTCAAATTTCGCCAAGGTTTTAGGTCGTTCCGTCAAAGTAACAAAATCAACAGCCCTCCCAGTGGGTATCACACAGGCTGAACTCTCCCATCTAAAACAAGCCTACTCTTTTACGTGGTCTGACACTCATCTCTCCTATTTGGGCATTGGCCTCACCAGTGATTTTGACAAAATCTTTGACCGCATCTACCCCCCGATGATCGCGAAACTTAAAAAGACCCTTAAACTATGGGCACCTCTCCATATCCCTTTCATTGGTAGGATCACGGCCCTGAAGATGGTGATTCATCCTAGGCTGTTATACCTGTTCCGTACTCTATTAGACTAACAAAATCTTACTTACTAGATTTTCAGGCACACCTCAACAGTTTTGTCTGGCGAGATAAACCATCTAGATTCTCTAGAACAGTTTTGTATCGCTCCACAAAACGGGGTGGCCTTGGAGTTCCTCAGTTATGGCTATATTACCTGGCCTGCAGATTTACACAGCAAGCCCAATGGAACATAAGGAGCTCCAGGGTACCCTGGGTTAAATTTGAAGCTGAATCAATCACTCCTTTTTACCTCCCAGGACTGATGTGGTCCTCTCTTCCAACTTACCCAGATCTTGCAATTAAAAACGGTATTGTGGCTGTGGGCCTGCGGCTCTGGACTCAATATAGGCTCAAGTATAGCCTGATTTCTACCTCCCCCCTAGGAGCCACTTTCCTAGGGGACCCCAGATTCCCTTTATCCTTCAATAATCCAGAATCGTTTCATATGTGGACTGATCGAAATTTGACTACACTAGGCGACCTTTTCGCCGGAGGTAAATCGGTCTCCTTCCAGAGCATGCAGGCCCTAAACCATCTCCCCGACTCTGAATATTTTCACTTCCTACAGATCAGGCACTTCTTCCTTTCCCATTACATAGTTCCCCCGATAGACGATAAAACTTCTGTTGAAGACATTTGTCATACATGCCCCCGGCAGAAGGGCCTAATATCAGGGGTCTATAAATCCTTAGAAGTAATAACTGAATCACCCCTCTTGAAATATAGGGGGGACTGGGAACAGGAGCTTAACATAGAAGGTGACACGATAGACTGGGAGAAGGGTTGGCTGAATTTATGTAAATGCACCAGATCTTTGACAATCAGAGAGACGGCCATCAAACTTGTTACTAGATGGTACTACACTCCTACCCGTCTACACAAAATTTACCCCCTCACCTCCCCCAATTGTTATAGAGGCTGTCAAGTACGAGGCACATTTAGCCACCTGTTCTGGGACTGTCCCATAGCCCAAGCGACATGGTCGGAGGTATTTAAGTTGATTGACAAGCTCGTAGGTAGCTCGGTTACTTTATCGATGCATCATTGTATCTTATTCCAGTCTCCTCCTGATACCTCCAAACCCTTAGTAAGACTAATCCACTCTATATGTACAGCAGTGCTCTGGACAGTTGCTCTTCACTGGAAAACTCCAGTGATGTTATCTTCTGTTCTTGTATATTCTGTTTTTTTTCTACTAATAAAACGTTTTGAAAACAAAAAAAGAAAAGACCATTGGTCCTGAACAGGTAGGGTTCATAACAGGAAGGGAAGCCCCGCGATAACATTACCAAGGCATTGAACCTAATCCACTTTTCTCAAAACTCTAAGGCTAAAGTAATATTACTTTCTACTGATGCCGAAAAGGCTTTTGATAGAGTCTCCTGGGACTACATGATGTCCACATGTGCCCACATTGGACTAAACGAGAATATGCTATCATGGGTCTCAGCTAGGGTGACCACATTTCCAGAATGCCATTCAGGGACACACCCACCATTTCCCCCAAAAAAGCTGATTTCAAAACCCTCGCCGACGATGGAATCGGTCACTCCTTTCCCTCCTGTGCGACTATCTCTATCATAGAGTGCTAGGAGGAAGTGATGTCACTTTAGCATGGGGGATCGGTTTCATGGAAGAAAATTTTGACAAGGACCGGGGGTTGGGGGTTCTGGGGCTAATGTAGTCTTGGGGTTGACAGGGAATTCGGGTGTGGGTGATTTGTTGTGCGAATGGCTGGTGTTAGCAATTAAATCATCCCGACACCATGCTTGATATGGTGTCAGGATGATGAAATCACATTATTTCTATGACTACATTGTAATATATAATGAAATTGTTCAGCTCACCTTAATGCATAATCAGTGGGAACCCTGAGCTTTTCACTTGCCACCAGACACAGCTTGCCACCGTCGCCTGCCACCAGATGCAGCGTGTCACTTGCCGACATCCATGGTGGAGGTGGAGCCGGCCCGTTGAGAGCACTGGGCGCGGAGGAGGAGGAAGTTAACTCCTCCTCCACTTTGAAAGCTGGCAGTCACAGTTGTGATGTCACTGGTTGATAAACGCCAGTCGGCTCTAGCAACCAGTGGCCTAGCCAGCAGAAGTAAAGAAGAGTTTCAGGTGGAGGTGGTGAGGCAGAGCCAGCGCCATGGCGATAGCACGATTTTGCTCCTCTGTCTGTTTCATTCCGGGACATTGTATTGTCCCGGAATGAAGGTGCCCGGGACCCGGGACAGACCTGCTAATTGCGGGACTGTCCCGGGCAATCCGGGACACATGGGCACCCTAGTCTCAGCCCTCTATCAAAATCCCCAAGCCAAAATAAAAGTAAATAATATCTTCTCTGAGCCCATAACAATTCATAATGGAACCCGCCAAGGTTGCCCCCTCTCACCATTCCTCTTTATTATTGCCCTAGAACCCCTAATAAGAACAATAAACTTAAATAAAGATATACAAGGATTCATAGTCAATGATAGAGAATATAAAATAGCTACCTACGCGGACGACATCCTGTTCTTCGTAACTTACCCCCATATCTCTATACCTAACCTCCAAAAAATATTCAAAACCTTCAGGTTCATCTCCAATTTTAAAGTAAATCAATCGAAATCTGAAGCACTTAACCTCACCCTTCCACACGACCAACTAAAAATACTGAAAGACAATTATCCTTATAAATGGGAACAGAATACACTTAAATATTTAGGGATAAACTTAACAAGCAACTTTAATTCACTATATAACACCAATTATAAACCTCTACTATCCACAATAATGAAAGACCTACATAGGTGGACCCCGAAAACTTTCTCATGGTTTGGCAGAGCATCAATTTTGAAGATGACAATACTCTCCAGACTACTATACATGTTTAACGCCCTACCTATAAAAATTCCTGAAAACTTTTCCACCAGACTCCTCAAAGCACAAAGAAGCTTTCTTTGGGCAGACAGAAAACCAAGAATTAATTTCCGACTACTAACACTACCTAAGAACAGGGGTGGTATGGCTTGCCAGACTTTAAAAAATACCACCAGGCCTCACATATCACCAGACTTGTAGACTGGCACGGCCATGGCTCGAATAAAGGTTGGGTTCAATTGGAATGCAATTTGATCTCGCACCAAACACTCTTCTACCCATGGTAGATATCCACTAATCGCGAACACAATTAATATATGGCACAAGATAACAAGCCCACAAAATTTTTTATGCACCATAAAATACTACAAGACCTTCTTATTCATCATTGCATGATAGGTTCAAAAATCAAATCTTTTGAAACACTTCGATCCGAGGTGGGTAAATCATTTCCTGGCATATGGTTTTACACACAATTGAAGAATTTCTTGGTAAACAGCAAACACAAATCTCAATACTGCCTCCCAATGACACACTTAGAAACCCTATGCCTTAAGAGATCTCAAGTAGCAAATACCACATCTCTTGCATACTCATGGCTGAATCAAACGCCACACGCAGATAACTATAAGCACAAAGAAAAGTGGGAACATGATCTCAAAATATCTGAGAAGAAATGGGAAAAGGCATGTATTATGACACACAAATGCTCTTTAAGCTCCAAATACCAGGAAATATCCTCTAAAATCCTCACCCAATGGTATATAACACCACAAAAGGCCAGGAGATGGTTCCACTCAACCTCAGACTTATGCTGGCGATGTAAGACTCATACTGGTTCATTCCTGCACATTTGGTGGGAATGTCCCCCCATCCTTGCCTACTGGGACAAAATTAAGACTTGGATAAAATACATAACAAAAACTTAACTGTAATTAAACGCAGCTGCTTGTCTGATCTATTAACATAGTCCCAACCACTTTAAGCAGATATAAGAAGTCACTCTGCCGGCATCTACTCATTGCCGCCAAAATTCTCATACCCATTCATTGGAAAACCACAAAAGCCCCAGGAGACAGGGATTGGTTAAACAGAGTACAGTAGATTTACAAAATGGAAGAAATTGTGGCTATGAAGAAAGAAAACAGCATAAACTTCAACAAAACATGGCAACCATGGTTGGTATTCACTCTCTCATCTGAATACCAATCACTCATTGAGTGAAATATCCACTTTCTTTACTGTTACCAGTGCTAGAATTTAGAATACATCTGAAATATGTATACTTACCCTAAGGAAGCGAACTTATATGTCGAGGGCCTACCCCCCCCCCCCCCCCCATCTCCTAACCTTGTATTCTCTCCCCCTACAATCTCTTTTTGTTTTGTTTTTGTTTTTGTGCCCAATCCCAGTTTTTTCTTATTATGATTTCAATTGTTAAACTGCACACTTTGCCATTCATTATGTCATTATATAGACACTATATAACTGTAACTAGACATATATTCATACCAATTTCAATACTTTCTCTCATTAAGAGTTCTTTGTAAACTTGAATTTGCTTTCAATAAAAACCCTTCATTGTGAAAAAAAAAAAAAAGATAATTAAGTAATCTTCCGCAGCAACCCAATTCTTCCAGAGAGATGCACTTTATTGACTTCCAACACAGAACAAAGTCTTGCAACAGATGATAAAATCCAACAGAGTAAACATGACAACGCTAGTAAATATACTAGCCTTCAGAGTCCCATGTTTTCTAGACCTGTGCCTTCATAATCACAGAGTGAATAGACTGAACGCCAAGTTATATCCCCTTTGATATGTGGAGTAAATTTTGTTTGGCCACTTCCCCTTTGATATGTGTAATTAGATTAACAGATACCACCTTAACACCCTTTTGATGTGTAGAATGCACTTGTCCTGGAATGCCTACATCCCTAATCTGTATTCTTGCATATTAACATCAACAAGTCCCCTTTGATATGTTAAAATTGAGTTGGCTTCAGTTGACAACTCATGCATTGTCAACTGAAATCTGGCATGGTCAATCTTGTACTGTATGTGTACATATAAATAATAATATAAAATCCCACATAAATCTTCCAACATATTACAACAAGTATATATATTTTATGCACTGCAGATCACTAAATCACTTGCCTACCTACCTGAAAGTGTATTTGAAAATATACACCATCAATGGCCTGCAGTCAGATATAGGCATGGCAAAACTAGAATGCAGTGGATATATATATGTTGGAGACTGTATATATTTAATGCACTGCAGATCACTGAATCACTTGCCTGCCCGCCTGAAAGTGTATTTGAAAATGTACACCAGTAATAGCTTGCAGCCAGATATAGGCTTGGCTAGACTAGAATGCAGTGGATATATATATGTTGGAGACTGTTGTAAAGTTCGGGGAAGCAGCTAGTTCGCAGGACATTGCAGGATCAGTCAAAAAGGAGGTTTATTAAACTTAAATAGCTTCACAGCAGAAAAAACAAACTCTTGAAAAATTGGGTGCTACTAGGACAGGGTGTTGGCACAGTGCCGACTTGAGCTCCAAAAAAGCCTTCTCAGCACATGCATTCCACTCCACCATGACCGATTTCCGACCCTTAGTCAGATCGGTCAATGGAGCCGCCAACGTGGCAAAGTTGGGTATAAACCTCCTATTGTATCCCACCATGCCCAGGAATGCCCTTACCTGCTTTTTTGTCAGGGAACAGGGCCAATTCTATATAGCCTCTACCTTGCTGACTTGAGGTTTCACCACCCCTCTACCCACAATATAGCCCAGGTATTTCACCTCCTCCATTCCAAAACATTTTTCAGGGTTTATTGTAAACCCCTCCTTCCAAAGAGAGTCCAGCACTGCCTGCACTTTGGGCAAGTGCGATTCCCAGTCTCTGCTAAAAATGACTATGTTGTCCAAGTACACTGAGGCATTTTCTTCTGGTGAGGTTGTAAAATCCTATCTATTGCTGGCTGGAACGTGGCTGGAGAAGTTTGCAATCCAAAAGGCATTCTTTTGTACTGAAAACTCCCTTCTGGGGAAGAAAAAGCCATTTTCTCTCTAGCAGCCTTAGTCAATGGGATGCCAATACCCCTATGGTAAGGTCTAATGTAGTGATATACCTGGCAGGACCTAGTCTCTCAATAAGCTCATCTACCCGGGGCATGGGGTAGGCATCAAACCGTGAAACTTCATTAAGTTTCCAGAAATCATTGCAGAATCGCAGAGTCCCGTTGGACTTTGGTACCAACACAATCGGGCTCGACCACTCACTTTGCGATTCTTCAATAATCTCCAGGTCTAACATCTTCTTCACTTCCTCTGAAACAGCCTTCCTTTGAGCCTCTGGGATGCGGTAGGGCCGGGCAAAAACTTTGACTCCTGGTTTCGTGATAATATCATTCTCTATGACACTAGTGAGCCCTGGCAAGTATGAAAATTTCTCTTTATTTCTCTGCAAGAACTCATTTGCCTGCTGACTTTTTAGACAGGGTATTTGCTACTTGGACACTCTCCACCCCAACCCGAGGCTTAATTCTTGCACTAGCCAGGGAGGTCACCGGTTCCCTGTCTGTCCAGGGCTTTAACAAGTTTACATGAAATATATCTGTGCCAGCCACATGCTGTGGCGATGGACACCGAGATGAGAGAGCGTACTCTCTAGTGTCTCCGTGAATGCACACAACCTGTAAAGTTTTGCTTACCGGACCGATATTCCCAATTACTCTAGGATGAACCAGGGTTACCATGCTTTCGGAGTCCAACAAAGCCCGGGCAGGGAGGTGGTTCACTTGGACTTCACACTCAAATTTTTCTCCAAGGTAAAGATGTGTTGTGCATGCTTTATGGGCATAAAAAGACCCCCTCCGAAGAACCCCGCATTCCATGGGCTCCTCCTGCAGTGGGCAGTGTGCCCGGGTATGGCCCCAGGAATGACATCACCAACATTGTACAACCCCTCCTCTCCAAACAGTAACAGAACGCTGAGGAGGTACCGGGAGTGACTCTTGGCCTTTCCGGGATGTTGGTTCCAGGGCTCCATGGGACGTCCTTTCGAAGGGCGGCAATCGATCGAACATACCATGGCAGAGTGGGCCCATGGCGCTTGGTAAAGCCAAGCAGATCCTCCACCACTGTATATCGTTCCACCATCTCGAAAAGGAGGTTCACTGTTTTTGGGTGTCCGTGGCTGACCCACTGTTGAAGGTCATTTGGCAGTGACCTTAGGTATCGGTCCAGCATGACTAGCTCCACGATTTGGGGGCCAGACAACACTTCGGGCTGCAGCCATTTTTTTACCAGTTGCACAAGATCATGCATTTGAGACCGGGGTGGCCGATCTTGATGATACTTCCATTGGTGCACTCATTGGGCCCGAATGGCCGCAGTCACCTCCAGACGAGACAGTATTTCTGCCTTTAGTTTTCGATAATCTTTAGCGTCATCCGGTGGCAGGTCAAAGTAGGCTTTTTGAGGATCTCCGGTGAGGAAAGGAGTAAGTAGGCCGGCCCACTGGTCCTGGGGCCACCCTTCTCTCTCTGTCGTCCACTCAAATGTAGCAAGAAATGCCTCTACATCATCACTCAGGGACAACTTCTGCAAAAATTGTCTTGCCCTCATGGTCACCTGGTTGCCAGGGGCAACAGCCGCTTGCTCATGGCCTTGAGAAAGCTGCTGCACTGCTTCTTTTAAGGCAGTCACCTGAGCCTGCATAACTCCTTGCTGGGTTGCTTGCTGGGCTGCCAACTGGGCCACCAACAGGCTAGTATTTTCTTGCTGCAGAGCCAGTACCTCTTTGTGGTGAGTTTTTTGTACCTCCAGCTGGGTTGGTAAGCGCTGAGTTCGGGGAACCAGCTAGATCGCAGGACACAGGCTTTTCGTTCAAAAGGAGGTTTATTAAACTTAAATAGCTTCACAGCAGCAAAAACAAAGGAAAGAGATTTCAGTCTCACCGACTTGCAGAGTCCAGAACGGCTATTGCAGTTAAACAGTCCTTGGATTTTGTTGCAGGTAACCTCCCCTGCCAGGATGGGCCTGCAGTCAGATATAGATATAGTGTATCAAGGGCGCTCTGAACTTTGAGGACAAGCACAAAGGAAATGTCTATTTGGCCAGAAAGTATATAATAAAAGTCTGTAATGAGGTCTTCTACACTTAGGGCTGCACTTATAGAGAGAAACGATCTCTGGATAGGAAACAAAAAGACAAGAAAAAAGGCGCCTCTAAGTGTAGTATTTAAAATGATTTAATTGCCCCAGAAAGGGTTAAAAACACTTACAAGATTTGCAGAATAGTAAAGCATGTCATCAAATGTAGGTGGTCCGGCATGGAGGAGGTCTCTGGCATATACAGGGTCCTGAGGTTTGAGTGTATCCTACAGCAATAGAAGCAGGGAACTCCAGGGGAACTGACAGGCCAGTCCACAGCCACGATATCTGTCACAGGAAGCGAAAAACCCGGAAGTAACGTCGGCGGTGGGGGACAGCAACCAGCGTGGACCGCAAACAGGAAACAGTCATCAAACGGGACGCGTTTCTGAACATCTATTGGTTCCTTTATCAACCTCTGCAGTCAGATATAGGCTTGGCTATACTAGAATGCAGTGGATATATATATATATATTGGAGACTGTATATATTTAATGCACTGTAGATCACTGAATAACCTGCCTGGCCTGCCTGCTTGAAAGTGTATTTGAATACGTACAAGAGGACTGGCCTGCAGTCAGATCTAGCTACACAGGATACAGTGTATATATATATATACACAGTGGCTTGCGAAAGTATTCGGCCCCCTTGAACTTTTCAACCTTTTGCCACATTTCAGGCTTCAAACATAAAGATACAAAATTTTAATTTTTGGTGAAGAATCACCAACAAGTGGGACACAATTGTGAAGTGGAACGAACTCTATTGGATATTTAAACCTTTTTTAGCAAATAAAAAACTGAAAAGTGGTGCATGCAAAATTATTCGGCCCCTTTACTTTCAATGCAGCAAACTCACTCCAGAAGTTCAGCGAGGATCTCTGAATGATCCAATGTTGTCCTAAATGACTGATGGATTTGGATACAAAAAGATTTCCCAAGCTTTAAACATCCCAAGGAGCACTGTGCAAGCGATCATTTTCAAATGGAAGGAGTATCAGACCACTGCAAATCTACCAAGACCTGGCTGTCCCTCTAAACTTTCCACTCAGACAAGGAGAAGACTGATCAGAGATGCAGTCAAGAGGCCCATGATCACTCTGGATGAACTGCAGAGAACTACAGCTGAGGTGGGAGAGTCTGTCCATAGGACAACAATCAGTCGTACACTGCACAAATCTGGCCTTTATGGAAGAGTGGCAAGAAGAAAGCCATTTCTCAAAGATATCCATAAAAAGTCTCGTCTAAAGTTTGCCACAAGCCACCTGGGAGACACACCAACCATGTGGAAGAAGGTGCTCTGGTCCGATGAAACCAAAATCGAACTTTTTGGCCACAATGCAAAACAATATGTTTGGTGTAAAAGCAACACAGCTCATCACCCTCAACACACCATCCCCACTGTCAAACATGGTGGTGGCAGCATCATGGTTTGGGCCTGCTTTTCTTCAGCAGGGACAGGGAAGATGGTTAAAATTGAGGGGAAGATGGATGCAGCCAAATACAGGACCATTCTGGATAAAAACCTGTTGGAGTCTGCAAAAGACCTGAAACTGGGACGGAGATTTATCTTCCAACAAGACAATGATCCCAAACATACAGCAAAATCTACAAAGGAATGGTTCACAAATAAACATATCCAGGTGTTAGAATGGCCAGGTCAAAGTCCAGACCTGAATCCAATCGAGAATCTGTGGAAAGAGCTGAAAACTGTTGTTCACAAACGCTCTCCATCCAACCTCACTGAGCTCGAGCTGTTTTGCAAGGAAAAATGGGCAAGAATTTCAGTCTCTCGATGTGCAAAACTGATAGAGACATACCCCAAGCGACTTGCAGCTGTAATCGCAGCAAAAGGTGGCTCTACAAAGTATTAACGGGGGGGCGAATAATTTTGCACGCCCCACTTTTCATTTTTTTCATTTTTTTATTAGTTAAAAAAGCTTAAAAAATCCAAAAGATTTCGTTCCACTTCACAATTGTGTCCCATTTGTTGGTGATTCTTCACAAAAAATAAAAATGTTCTTATCTTTATGTTTGAAGCCTGAAATGTGGCAAAAGGTTGAAAAGTTCAAGGGGGCCGAATACTTTCGAAAGCCACTGTATATTATATATATATATATAAATAATATATGTAGCGGTACCCCCCTGGGGGATGCTGACTTGTTCTATTTCCCACTGGCTATCCCGGGCACCCAGGACCACCCTTCCCTCTGACACCTCGGGTTCCATGCTCTCAGTAAAAAAGGCCACACTTTATTGTATTTAAATAATGTAATAGGTTTACTGGAAAAGAATTGAGTCACTTATGTAGCATACACACGATCGGACTATCCGGCGGACTTAGTCCCATGGACAATCCGCCGGACTTTCTAGCGGAGGTCAGCCGGACTTTCCGAACGAGCGGACTTGCCCACACACACCCGGACAATCCGCCGGTCTTTTGGCGGAGGTCCGCCGGACTTTTGAAATGACTTGCCCACACATGGAGTAAAGTCCATTCATTTTAAACGTGACTCCAGGTAGACGGGACTAGCAAAGGAAGTCAATGCCGCCGCCTCCATCGGCGAGATTGACACCTTGCTAGCCCCATCACCTGGTATGGATTTAAAGGGGAATTCCTACGCCGGAAAAACGACGTGGGGGTCCCGCCAAAGTCCATACCAGACCCTTATTCGAGCACGCAGCCCGGCCTGTCAGGAAAGGGGGTGGGGACGAGCGAGCGCCCCCCCACCCCAAAGCACCTTGTCTCCATGTTGATGAGGACAAGAGCCTCTTCCCGACAACCCTGGCCGTTGGTTGTCAGGGTCTGCGGGCCGGGGGCTTATCGGAATCCGGGAGCCCCCTTTAATAAGGGGGCCCCCGGCCCCCGGCCTTTGCTATCTTCTTGAAGCTCTTTTACTAGCGTTGGCCCGGTCTTCTGGTTCATCGCTGTTGTTGCCGCCACCACCTTCTGCTGCTGCTTCTTCTTCTTTCTTCTCCCGATGTTGACACAACGCTCTCTCTGCTTGTAATGGCCGGGATCCGTTGCACGGCCACTTATATAGGGACAAGGGGTGGGGTCACCGGCTGATATCACATGGTGACCCCGCCCCTTATGATGTCACAGTCCTGGGGTGGGGGCGCTGTGAAATCAGCTGGTGACCCCACCCCTTGCCCCTATATAAGTGGCAGTGCAAAGCGTCCCGACCATTACAAGCGGAGAGAGCGTTGTGTCAACATCGGGAGAAGAAAGAAGAAAGAAGAAGAGGCAGCGGCGACAACATCGACGAACCAGAAGATCGGGCCAACGCTAGTAAAAGAGCTGCAAGAAGATAGCGGAGGCCCGGCAGAAGAAACGAAGAACAGGACAAGACCCCCGAAGTCGGAAGAAGACCCCCGAAGTTGGAAGAAGCTGTCTAATAAAGTACTTTAAAAACCTGTGTTGTGTTTTTTTTTTTTACACTTTTTCCCTTTAGTAGAATGGGTACCATAGAATGGGTCTGAGACCCCCAAAGCACCTTGTCCACATGTTGATGAGGACAAGGGCCTCCTCCCCACAACCCTGGCCATTGGTTGTGGGGGTCTGCGGGCGGAGGGCTTATCGGAATCTGGATGCCCCCTTTAACAAGAAGACTCCCAGATCCCGGCCCCCCCGTGTGAAATGGTAAGGGGGTACAAAAGTACCCCTACCATTTCACCAAAAAAGTGTCAAAAATGGTAAAAATGACAGGAGACGGTCTGACAATTCCTTTATTAAAATCTTCTTTCTTCTGGTCTTCCTTTCTTCATCCTTCGGTTTCTTCATCTTCTCCTTCCGGCATCTTCTTCCATCTTCTTCTTCCATCTTCTTCTTCCTCCGATCCGCTTCTTCTTGCGCTGGTCTTCTTGTCCTTCTCATCCGGCATCTTCTTCCATGGCGTCGGCGTCTCTTCTGGGCCGCTCCGCACAATGGGAGGCTCCCGCTGTGTGAGGCTTCGCTGCGTCTGACAGGTCTTTTATAACGGAGGGATCCTGGTGACCCCGTAGAGGGCCTCGATATAATCTCTGGCATCACAGTCTGGTTTTCCTCTCCTAAAGCTTCTGATGACATCAGCTGCTGGACTAAGCAAGCTCTCACTAATCCGTCGCCTTACCAAATGTGCCGGGACATTCCAATCCACTAAGGCTTGCATGGCTTGGTCCATCTAACTCTCAAATTCTTCTTCTCCCTCAGGCCTTTGTATCCGCCTGGAGAATATCGTCAGCTTTCGATAACTCTCATTAGTGGATGCCTGGTGGCTTTGTATCGGACTGTCCACCAGGCAGCTCATGTCTACAGTGGTGTGAAAAAGTGTTTGCCCCCTTCCTCATTTCCTGTTCCTTTGCATGTTTGTCACACTTAAGTGTTTCGGAACATCAAACCAATTTAAACAATAGTCAAGGACAACACAAGTAAACACAAAATGCAATTTGTAAATGAAGGTGTTTATTATTAAAGGTGAAAAAAAATCCAAACCATCATGGCCCTGTGTGAAAAAGTGATTGCCCCCTAAACCTAATAACTGGTTGGGCCACCCTTAGCAGCAACAACTGCAACCAAGCGTTTGCGATAACGTGCAATGAGGCTTTTACAGCGTCCTGGAGGAATTTTGGCCCACTCATCTTTGCAGAATTGTCCTAATTCAGTTACATTAGAGGGTTTTCGAGCATGAACGGCCTTTTTAAGGTCATACCACAACATCTCAATAGGATTCAGGTCAGGACTTTGGCTAGGCCACTCCAAAGTCTTCATTTTGTTTTTCTTCAGCCATTCGGTGGTGGACTTGCTGGTGTGTTTAGGATCATTGTCCTGCTGCAGAACCCAAGTTCGTTTCAGCTTGAGTACACGAACAGATGGTCGGACATTCTCCTTCAGGATCTCTTGGTAGACAGCAGAATTCATAGTTCCTTTTATCACGGCAAGTCTTCCAGGTCCTGAAGCAGCAAAACAGCCCCAGACCATCACACTACCACCACCATATTTTACTGTTGGTATAATGTTCTTTTTCTGAAATGCAGTGTTCCTTCTACGGCAGATATACTTGGACACACACCTTCCAAAGAGTTCCACTTTTGTCTCATCGGTCCACAGAATGTTGTCCCAAAAGTCTTGGGGATCATCAAGATGTGTTGTGGAGAAATTGAGACGAGCTTTGATGTTCTTTTTGCTCAGCAGTGGTTTTCTCCTTGGAACTCTGCCATGCAGGCCATTTTTGCCCAGTCTTTTCCTGATGGTGGAGGCATGAACGCTGACCTTAACTGAGGCAAGTGAGGCCTGCAGTTCCTTGGACGTTGTTGTGGGGTCTTTTGTGACCTCTTGGATGAGTCGTCGCTGCGCTCTTGGGGTAATTTTGGGCGGCCGGCCACTCCTGGGAAGGTTCACCACTGTTCCATGTCTTCGCCATTTGTGGATAATGGCTCTCACTGTGGTTCGCTGGATTCCCAAAGCTTTGGAAATGGCTTTATAACCCTTTCCAGACTGATAGATCTCAATTACTTTCTTTCTCAATTGTTCCTGAATTTCTTTGGGTCTCGGCATGATGTGTAGCTTTTAAGGATCTTCTGGTGGACCTTACTGTGTCAAGCAGCTCCTATTTAAGTGATGCCTTGATTGTGAACAGGTGTGGCAATAATCAGGCCTGGGTGTGACTAGAGAAATTGAACTCAGGTGTGGACAACCACAGTTATAGTATGTTTTAACAAGGGGGGCAATCACTTTTTCACACAGGGCCATGATGGTTTGGATTTTTTTTCACCTTTAATAATAAACACCTTCATTTACAAATTGCATTTTGTGTTTACTTGTGTTGTCCTTGACTATTGTTTAAATTGGTTTGATGTTCCGAAACACTTAAGTGTGACAAACATGCAAAGGAACAGGAAATGAGGAAGGGGGCAAACACTTTTTCACACCACTGTAAATAAAAGGAAGCTGGCGGTATCCTATTCTCAGAGTTATCTCCTGTTCTCGGGCACACGAAATTCAAACTGCCCCTCATCGAACCCCTTGCCAATGGACTCCCTGGCGGGGTCACTGGTGACTTTTCTTCTGAGTCTTGTACAGGAATCACCCGTCCATCCAGGCCTTCTGCTAAGCTCACCATTCCTGCTCTGAACACTGTTGGGGTACCTTCTTTCCACTCTAATGCCCCATACACATGGTCGGATTTTCCGCCGGAAAATGTCCTATCGGACAATGTTGTCGGAAATTCCGACCGTGTGTAGGCTCCATCTGACTTTTTCCGTCGGATTTTCCGACGGACAAAGTTTTATCTCCTGCTCTCAAATTTTCCGACAAAAAAGTCCTATCGGACTTTTTCCGATCGTGTGTAGCGAATTCCGACGGACAAAGTGCCACGCATGCTCAGATCACATTACAAGACCAAAGCTATTGGCTACTAGCCTCTACGTAGTCCCGTCGTACGCAACGAACGTCACCACGTTCAGGATGATCGGATTTTCTGACAACTTTGTCCGACTGTGTGTATGCAACACCAGTGTCGGTCAAAATCCGTCGGAAAAAATCTGACGGATTTTGTGGTCGGAATTTCCGACCGTGTGTACGGGGCATAAGAGGACATAGGTAAAGTCTTCCTGGACATCCTGCTTTAGAGCTAACAGATAAAACCCTTGTTCTGGTACCGCTCTTCTCATTAACTGCCGCACCTCTCTGTCAAACCACTGGTCTCCTGGCAGTCTCAGAACGGTGGTTTTCTGTAACAAACCCCCATATCCTTGACTCCATCGAGTGGCCGTGACTGGGTCAATAATTTCTTCCACTCTGGACCCCTCCTCTGATCTATTCGGGCATTCCAGTTGGGAACCCTCGGTTGGACCTCCAAATGTAGCGGTACCCCGTGGGGGCTGCTGAGTTGTTCTATTTCCCACTGGCTATCCCGGGCACTCAGGACCACCCTTCCCTCTGACACCTTGGGTTCCATGCTCTCAGTAAAAAAGGACCACACTTTATTGTAATTAAATAATGTAATAAGTTTACTGGAAAAGAATTGAGTTACTTAGAGGCAGGGCCGGTACAAGGCAGGGGCGGAAGGGACACGTGCCCTGGGTGCTACCATTTGCTAAAGGGGGGGGCGCAGCCTGCAGGTAAAGTTCTGCCATGGCCGCCGCCCGCCAGTACAGTACAGTCACTTAGTAAGCAGGGCTCGAGTCCTGCGGGAACGGCGTCCCTGCACTTTTTTCACAGCAGGAACGCCGTTCCCTTTGCAGGACTAGAGCCGCCCGAGGCTCTAGCAGATAGCCGGCTGTTGGGCTCGGCTTAGGCTGAGGGAGGCTCTGTCAGCATGGAGGGGCGGGGCAGGGAGTTCCACTGACGCTTGGACCCTGCCCTGCCCCGCCCCATGTACTCTGTATGTGCCTCGGAGCACTGAGATCTCCTCTCCTGGACTAAGAAAATCCCCACCCCTACCGATGTAAGCCCCGTCCCTAGTGCAATAAGCCCGCCCCTAGCGCAGAAAGCTCCGCCTCCGGACCTCTGAGAGCGGGAGGTGAGCCCAGCTGGCCAGGTAGGTCTTTCTGTCTATAGACTCACTGTTACTAAACCCTCCCTGACAATGCTGTTATCCCCCCTGTATAGCTGTGCATTGCATTCGCAGTCTGGTCATCTCCTGTAGCATGTCGCATTCGCAGTCTGGTCATCTCCTGTAGCATGTCGCATTCGCAGTCTGGTCATCTCCTGTAGCATGTCGCATTCGCAGCTTGGTCATCTCCTGTAGCATGTCGCATTCGCAGTCTGGTCATCTCCTGTAGCATGTCGCATTCGCAGTCTGGTCATCTCCTGTAGTACGTCGCATTCTCAGTCTGGTCATCTCCTGTAGCATGTCGCATTCGCAGTCTGGTCATCTCCTGTAGTCGCATTTGCAGTCTGGTCATCTCCTGTAGCATGTCTCATTTGCAGTCTGGTCATCTCCTGTAGCATGTCTCATTCGCAGTCTGGTCATCTCCTGTAGCATGTTGCATTCGCAGTCTGGTCATCACCTGTAGTATGTCTCATTCGCAGTCTGGTCATCTCCTGTAGTCGCATTTGCAGTCTAGTCATCTCCTGTAGCACGTCTCATTCGCAGTCTGGTCATCTCCTGTAGTCTCATTCGCAGTCTGGTCATCTCCTGTAGTATGTCGCATTCGCAGTCTGGTCATCACCTGTAGTATGTCGCATTCGAAGTCTGGTCATCTCCTGTAGCATGTCTCATTCGCAGTCTGGTCATCTCCTGTAGCATGTTGCATTCGCAGTCTGGTCATCTCCTGTAGTATGTCTCATTCGCAGTCTGGTCATCTCCTGTAGTATGTCGCATTCGCAGTCTGGTCATCTCCTGTAGTATGTCTCATTCGCAGTCTGGTCATCTCCTGTAGTATGTCGCATTCGCAGTCTGGTCATCTCCTGTAGTATGTCGCATTCGCAGTCTGGTCATCTCCTGTAGTATGTTGCATTCGCAGTCTGGTCATCTCCTGTAGCATGTCGCATTCGCAGTCTGGTCATCTCCTGTAGTCGCATTCGCAGTCTGGTCATCTCCTGTAGTATGTCGCATTTGCAATCACTATATTTTCTGTGAAATATATATGCATATGAGCGTATCATTTTTTTTTGGTGGGGGCGTGGATCTTGGGTGGGAGTTCCCACACTTTTTTCCCCAGGACTTGACCCCTGTTAGTAAGTCACCACTGTACCAATTATGTGTGCCGCCGAGTGCGCTCCGCTCCTGCATCCTCCCTTCTCTGCTTCAGTGTTTACTGAGTCCCCCCCTATGGAGGAGTCTCGTAGTACCTGCCAGCGGCGTGATGTCACTCACGGCCGGAGGCGAGGTGGGAGGACTCAGAGGAGGGGAGGGAGGACTAGGCGCGCTGTGACCTAGAGGAGCAAGGAGCGAGGAGCTGCTGCCGCCTGCCTGCTAAGCTAGAAAAGAAGACAGTCAGTGTGTGTGACAGAGTGTGCTGTAGCTACAGTCCGGCCCATAGGTACTGTTTTTTTCTTTTTTTACATGACAGAGACAGACAAGACACAGACTTGCTTAATATGCCTCTCCACTTTATGTGCATCTGTGTTGCATCTGTGTTAATGTCAGCAATTTAACAAAAGTTTTCATTTCTGTAAATTGTAAAATGTTAATTTCTGAAAATAAAAGTGCAAAGTGTTCAGTGGTTGTGGCGGAATGTACAGTACAGGACTAACAAATCTTAACTGGTTGCTGACCGCCGGCTGTCTATTGACGGCCAGGCGGCGCAGCTCTCATGGCGGGAGGGTGTCGTATGAAGCCCTCGCCTTTTTGGCCCACCAGGGGGCGCGCGCGTGCCCGCTGTGTTACTGGGGACTCGATGCACATGCCTGGCGGCTGCGATGTCCGCAGGGCACCCGCGATTGCCCGGTAACACAGCAGGATCGTGGATCTGTGTGTGTAAACACACAGATCCACGGTCCTGTCAGAGGAGAGGAGACCAATGGTCTGTTCCTAGTACAGAGGAACACCGATCGGTCTCCTCCCCTTGTCAATCCCCTCCCCCTACAGTTAGAATCACTCCCAGGTTACATATTAACCCCTTCAGCGCCCCCTAGTGTTAACCCCTTCCCTGCCAGTCACATTTATACAGTAATCAATGCTTTTTCATAGCACGGATCGCTATATAAATGTGAATGGTCCCAAAAATGTGTCAAAAGTGTCCGATATGTCCGCCGCAATATCGTAGTCACGATAAAAATCGCAGATCACCGCCATTGCTAGTAAAAAAAAAAATTTGAAACGACATTGATTCTTTATTAAAAACGGGGGGGGGGGGCGCACTTTGCCATCTTCGCCCTGGGCACCAACTGGCCTTGTCCCAGCACTGCTTAGAGGAACACCTCTGTGTCTTAGAAAAGAGCAAGAAACTGACTTTTTAGGCACAATTTAACAAGATGCGTTCTATGTATCAAAAAATATTTATTATGAAAAACATAAACAAAATTTATAACAAATACTTTAAAAATTACCACAAATAATGATATAGATATAAATACAATACTAGCGCTACCATATTCAACCAATAATTATTAATGGAACTAAAGGGATGCGTATTTAATCATTCCATCATTTGAAAAAAGTCCAAAGCTGTGGTTGAAAGACACGATGACATATCAACATTGATGGCTCAACGTGTTGCGCGTATATTAACGCTTCTTCAGGAGATTTTCCTTTTTTAAATTGTGGCTAGCAAAGAAAATAAAGAAATAAGGAAAAATTACAAAATTATGCAAATACAATTTAGTTAATAGGAACATTTGGGATATGGCAAACAGGTGCAAATGGCACAAACAAGGGGCAGAGAGAGAGGACTTCAGGACACCCTGGGGGCGTACATAACAGAATGGACTTGGTAAAAGATATATTTATAGTGAAAGTGATTGAACTAGAACTAGAGTAGAATAACCATATAATAAATTCTGATTATATACCAAAAATGAGAAATTACTTACTATATAATTCGAAATATAACACGCAGCAGGTATTCATGGATAGAAATAACCTGCAAAAGCGCATGCGAAGTACAGATATTAGAAAATAGTACATTAACAGTAGTTTGGTATCCCAACTGCATGAATACTTCTGTGGGCTGCCTAGAAAACACCATATAAAATTATAATAAATATATAGTTTTATATACCCAACAGGGTGCTAGTAAATAGATAATTTAACAACTACCTATCAATCGCTAGGGACTCACCGTTATAGGTACTGTCAATAGTAAACCAGAAATTATAAGAAGCCAAACCAGCTTAGCTGGAGGAGAGGCTAGAGGGTGGGGAGAGATTATATATAATCTCCCACACCTAGATATAGTCAGGTAGAGACCAAGACGCTCCAAGTCCAATAAGGAAGATAGCCACAGTAGTTTGATGCCACGCCTATAAAAGACAAGCAAATAGTTAAAAAAAAAAAAAAACAACTGGGTGGCACAGTGGTGTAGTGGCTAGCACTCTCACCTAGAAGTAAGAAGGGTCACTGGTTCGAATCCCAACCACGACACTACCTGCCTGGAGTTTCCATGTTCTCCCTGTGCCTGCGTGGGTTTTCTCCGGGTACTCCGGTTTCCTCCCACAATCCAAAGACATGCAGGTAGGTTAATTGGCTTCTGTCCAAAAAATTGGCCATAGTATATGAACGGGGACCTTGGATTGTGGGCTCCTTGAGGGTAGGGACCGATGTGAGTGTGCAATGTACAGGGATAGGGACTATTGTAGACACTCACTCAGGTTGAACTGGATGGACTGATGTCTTTATTCAACCTTACTAACTATGAAACTGATAGGTCACTCAGCATATACGGCTACAACCAACCTTATTTTGGTCTTTAAACCCCTCTGGTAACAGAAACAAAGTGTGCAATGTAGATACAAAGTAGCAGCTGAGATAACACACTGCAACAGTGTGTTAATTATACGTACGGCCCTCCCGTAGTCACAATCAGCTGTGCTGATGTGACGTCATCCGGACCGGCCGAAAGAGGACACCGCGCATGCGCGAACCACCAACCATTATCCAGCGCACAAAGCAATGCACTGACACACAAGGACATGGGAGGAGCGCCAAGCGGAGTATCTAGCATCGGTCAGCGAGAGGGGGGAAGTCTCCCCCCGCTGGCCAATACAAGCGTCACAGCGGCAACATTAAACATTGGATTAAAGCACATTGTGATGCTGGGCGGCCACAGCCTGATTGTGCCACAAGAACCGAGAAGCCACATCAACCATGCCAAGCAAATATATAACATATTATGTAAAACAGAAATTAATAAAAAATAACATAATAATAGCAATTAATATTACATAACAGGTATCCAATAGAAAAAGCCAAAAAATGGCAATATTCACTATCAATGTAGATAAACAGCATTTAAAGTACTGAATGATGTTCAAAATATATTTATCTTAATAGTGGACCATGCAGACATTTACAGAAGGAAAGGGAATTTTACAGAATAGAAAAGGCACAAAATTAAAACAACCAGATAGTATGTCTTATGAAAATGCAATAACTGAATAATGAATCACCCACCATGATTTCCATAACAATAGTTTCAGACTGTAAAATACAATAAAATAAAGAGAAATAAATGTGCTAAGTCTCTTAAAATATTGTAGCAGCGATGATATTCAGATAAATGAGTCTGAATACTAGGTGAATAAAAGCAATAAAAAGTCCAGCAATATCCAAGATCAGTGGGGAGAAAACAGTTCTAAATTGTTGTTGTGCAGTCTGTTAGAGCCATCCACAGCACACTTCACCACGTGCAATATGTTTCCCCTATGGGGATGCACTCACCAGATATAAAATCAATAAAGGCATGTAATCTCCAAATTCTCCACTCCTCCTCCACATTAACAGTTCTCCTCCACACTACCCGTTCTCCAAATCTCAGATGGCAGTCAGACCATGTTGAGAAAGTAATGTGTTCACATGTGTGATATTGCTTAAACATTTTATTGAAAACCTCCCCAATGACAAGTATAGCAATAATCCCTTTGTTATTGAGCGTACCAGTAAACCAAAACAACCGGAAGTGATGTATGCGCTCCACGTCTGCGCTCCCCGGACCGTTCACAGGAAGAGAAGCGCTGCTGCTATACAAAGCGGAACTTGTCTCACCTAGAGGATCCGGAAAAGGGGACACAGACGATACAGGCAGAGTGCAATTTACATTTGCCCTATTTTATCTTTATTCTGGTACGCTCAATAACAAAGGGGTTATTGCTATACTTGTCATTGGGGAGGTTTTCAATAAAATGTTTAAGCAATATCACACTATGTGGACACATTATTTTCTCAACATGGTCTGACTGGCATCTGAGATTTGGAGAATGGGTAGTGTGGAGGAGAACTGTTAATGTGGAGGAGGAGTGGAGAATTTGGAGATTACATGCCTTTATTGATTTTATATCTGGTGAGTGCATCCCCATAGGGGAAACCTATTGCACGTGGTGAAGTGTGCTGGTGGATGGCTCTAACAGACTGCACAACAACAATTTAGAACTGTTTTCTCCCCACTGATCTTGGATATTGCTGGACTTTTTGTTGCTTTTATTCACCTAGTATTCAGACTCATTTATCTGAATATCAGCGCTGCTACAATATTTTAAGAGACTTAGCACATTTATTTCTCTTTATTTTATTGCATTTTACATTTTGAACATTATTTTAAGCGGCTGCTTTTATAGAGTGTTTTTATATTTTAGTATATTTAAACATTGTTTTTATACATATATTTTTTTTTTTACTTTTTAATTTTATATCTTAAAGTATATGGTCGTAAGTGTATATTATCCATAGACGCAGAGAGGTGTTTGACATAGGAGGGCGGACATTTCAAACATCCATTTTTTCCAATAGTTTCAGACTATAAATTGTTAAAAAAAACTGTTTATAAGACTGAGCCTCATTAATGCCAGGAATATGCATTAAGACGCTCTATCCAGATAGTTTCTTTCTTTTTTAAATCAACCAGTTTTATTGTGTTTACAGTGCATACATGTTATAGTGTACATTTCCAGGTATGGTACATATCACACAAAGTTTCAAATAACATTTGTATCTCCATCTTAGATCTTTGTTATCACATTATGTCTTATACCTGAGATAAATGAAGTGAAAAGGTACCTTGTGTCAGTGTTTTTTGGTTTGCTTTATTACCCATGGGATTGGAGATCTACACGCCGTTTACTTTGCCGTGCGTAGTGCAAAAATCAGGTTATGAACAAGTGTCAGACTCCTGCAGCCACCTGTCACAAATTTTATAGTATTTCTCAGGACATCCTCTATTGGTGTATATACATTTTTTATATGGGAGGGTGTTGTTTATTTCTGCTTTTCAGTCTGCAATGCTCGGGGGACAAGTCCTCATCCATTTCTTCGCTATTACCTTTCGTGCTATGAATAGCGTCTCGTGTAGAAATGTCTTTGTGTACCTGTCGGTCGAGTCCTAGAAGGCACATTTTTGGGTCAAGCGTGGCCGGAGAGCCCATGTCGTCATGAAGGAATCTCACTATCTGAGTCCAGAGTCCCTGTACTTTGGGACATGACCACAATAGGTGAATGAATGTGCCCGTCTCCCTTCCACACATTTGGCACAAAATGGACTGGGAGTTTCTTTATCTGGCTACCCTGAGGGGGGTGAGGTACACTTGATGGATTATGTAAATTTGTGTCAGTCTGTTCGAAAGTTTTGGCGAAACCGCTTTACAAAATTCCAGGGCTTCCTCCCATTCCTTGTCCTCTATAGGTCCCACCGCCCTTTCCCAGCGAGGCTTAAGGCCATAAGCTATTTTAGTTTCTACTGGGGTGGAGAGTATGTTATAAAATGCTGATATTAGTATTTGAGGATCTGTGTTTTTGACTATTGCCATGATGACATTTGAAGTGGGCTGAGGGGGGGATGATAAGAATTGTGTTTGGGTTGCATGTTTGACTTGTAGATATCTAAAGATCATGTGATTGGGAAGATTGTATTCTTCTTTGAGTGTGTGAAAGGTTTTTAGGGTCCCATTCGTAATTAAATCATGTAGATAGAAGATTCCATAAATGGACCAGCAATCCACAACAGGAATTTGCCAGAATTCTAGTAGGATCTTGTCGTGCCATAATGGGGCGAAGTCGTTATGTTGAGGAATCTCAAGTTTAGCGGAGGCAATGTCCCATATGCATCTGTATTGATGCAATAGGGCCTTCTCACCATTCCGTAAAACAGTATTTCCGGTGCTTATTGTTGTTATCGCATAAATTGGGTCTTTGGTGTATCTGGCCCACTTGGGGCATATTAGCTGGAGGAACCTCTCTCTGTCTGTCTTGTCAATGTGGTATAGTTGTGATAATCGGGACGCAATATAGTATAGGTTGAAATACGGCAATGCCATACCTCCCAGGTCAGTTGGATTTTTCAGCGCCTGCCATGCCAGTTTGTGTCTGTTAGGACCCCATACAAAAGGTTTAAGGAGGGCTTCTAGGGTCTTGAAGTATTTCAAAGGTAAGTATGTTGGGGAGTGCCAGATAATATTTTGGGAAGTAGAATCATTTTGATGAGATTTATTCGTCCCTATACCCCAAGTGGTAGGCAAGCCCAAGTCCTTATCTTAGTTTTCACATAGGATATAAGGGGTTCAATATTTAGATGTACATAGTCTGTCGACATTCTGGATACATGTATCCCAAGGTATTTAATGGTACTAACTCTTTGGAGTGGTAAATTGGCCTGTGACTCGGTTGGTGGGAAACTGTCTATTGGTAATATCTGCGATTTCTCCCAATTAATTTTTAAACCAGAGAAGGTCCCAAATTGTTCAATTGTGTGTAGTGCCACACGCAAGGAAGGTCCCGGATCTGCCAGGTTTAAGAGGGTATCATCCGCGTACATGCTGATTTTTTCAATCAAATTACCGTAGCATAGTCCCTTGATTTCTGGATTATCTCGGATGGATATGGCTAATGGCTCAGCTGCCAAGGCATATAGCAAAGGCGAAAGGGGGCAGCCCTGCCTTGTGCCTCTGCTGAGGTCAAACTGCTCAGAGGGCCATCCGTTCGCCATCACCTTGGCCATGGGTGACTGATACAATAGTTGCACCCATTTAATAAATTTAGGGCCAAAGCCATACCCCTCCAGACATTTCCACAAGTACTCCCATTCACGGAGTCAAAGGCTTTTGCCGTGTCTAAAGTTGCCATGTACCCCAGTTGAAGCCTATGCAGGCGAAACATGTAGGGTTTGATGCTTGCCTTTGCCACCTAAAGATTTACTGGCGCCTATTTTGAAGAAAAAAGCTTTTTTACCATTTTTATCATTTTATTATGCTTGGAGATTGAAAAATCCTAAAAGAAATAAAAGTACTTCCTAATATTGGAGTTACACTATGAGGAGTTGCCTCCTTTTTTTCTTTTTCTCCTTTTGAGCCATCCCTGCTGGAGTGAGACACCAAAAACTTTTCCCTCACCTCTTTACCCTGAGAGCGGACGAATAGCCGGGGGTGAGTATCAGGGGTACCCGTTACCCAAAGAAAAGAAAACCCTCCAGAGGATACGCTCATCTACACTTCATCCTGATACATCCGGTGGACCCGGTTTATGCTCGTTTGGCTCACCACCGAGAGGTCTGTGAGCCCACCTGATCTGGTAAGGGTACCTTCACCACTTCATATTCCTATACCCTAAGAATCGAATGTTTTTTAGAGAAGATTAACCCAGCTTGAAAGCATATGTGATCGTGACCCCTTGGGAGCCTCCAGGGACTACACCAGCAGTGTTTTATTCCAGTCTGTGGTCTCTAAATGGGACTTTAAATCTAATTCAGTTTATTGATACATACAGGACTGCTTGCAGTATCAGCGGTGTTTTTCCACCTTTTATGCCATGGATTAATATGCGATTTTTTACTCTGCATTTTCTCTCATTTCTAATGCAATTTTATATGTCTCACGGTTTATGATTTTGCACATCTAACGTTTACACTTTTATTTTTGATACTTATTTTGTACATGCATATGCAATTTTCGCACAAAAACCCATAGCACAAGCATTGTTTTGATTAGACCACTATATTCCTCACAACATCTGTTGTACACATGCAATTTCTGCACAAAAACGCATGGCACAAGTGTTTATAAATTTAAAATTTGATCGTTACATTCCCTATAAGGAATCACTTGGGTTTACTTTCAAATCGACTGTATGGGCTACTGTTCAGCTGATGAACTCTAGGTAAACACCAGTGCCATGGTGATCCACTCTATTTGCACCACTGTAATAGGACAGTCTAAACACATCGTCTCTGTTTAAAACAAACCTTGTTTTTTACCACGTCCATCAAGATTTTTTTGGATTTACACCCTATGAGTCTATGTTCCCTTTTATGGCTAGATTGACTCACTAATATAGGTTGTTAAACCCACTTATCCTCACTCACGTCACACGAGTGTTTCTCCTCATAAGATATACCTGTTGTGTACTTCTGCTCACAGGCTCTCGATCTCCTGTGCTGCTTTGTGCAAAAACAGTGACATTTACCTCTTTATATCTTTAGGATATACTGATCCATTTAAGCGCTGCATGTTATAATATCTGTGTCTAAAGTTACCACCACCCGAGATCCTGCTTCCACGTGTGTGGCCTGTAGGTTGATGAACGATTTGCGTAAGTTGAAGGACATGTATTAGCAAAAGGATAACTTTGTTCAATCTCAAGGATAGTACCTTGGCGAGGACTTTTATGTCTACTTGGAGTAGGGAGATTGGGCGATATGATTCCGGATAACCCGGGTCTTTCCCCTGTTTGGGAATGAGCACTATTACTGCCTCTCTCATGGATGGTGGTAAGGAAAAGGTTTCAAACAGGTGGTTGTATAGTATGAGTAGCTTTGGAGTAAGAAGTTCACTGAACTGGGAGTAAAACTCGATTGGGAGACCGTCCAAATCAGGGGATTTGGATCTGGCAAAACTAGCTATAGCCGTGGCTATTTCGTCTGTGGTGAGGGGTGCCTCGAGAAGGTCAAGCTGGTCTGTCGTCAGTTGAGGGAGGGTGATAATATGGAGGAATGCCATTCTCTGGTCCGTTGGGTCTGTTACACTATGTAGATCCTTGATCTGTCTGCCCCCCAGTCCATGTAGTGTGATGACCACTGGCGGTCTATCTTCACTATGTACCAGATAGGCCAACAACTTACCTGCCTTTTCTCCATGCTCAAAAAGTTTTTGCTTTGTAAAAAACAGTTTTTGCCTGGCCTTTGTGAACTGAAGTTGAGTTGCTCTGGATTGCATTTTGAGTCGGGCTGCTATCTCTGGGGTAGGATTAGTGGCATATTCCCGTTCTGCGGAGGTTAGTTCTGCTATCGCCCTGTCAAAGATATATGCGGATTTTGTCTTGATTGCATTTATGTGGGAGGTAAGGGTCATGCGTGCATATATTTTGAATGAGTCCCAAACCGCTGAAATAGAGGCAGTTTGATCGTTTTCTCAAAAGTATTGCTTCCATAAGTTCGGGAGCTCGTCATCGTCCGGTAGCAGGGACAACCAAAACGGGTTTAGGCGCCAGGGCTTTGGGGGTTTACCGACGGGGATACTCAGTGAGGTCCAGTATGGGCTGTGATCAGAGAGTAGTCTTGAGCAAAAGGCTGTGGCGTTAGGGTTCTTGATACAAGGATAAAATCAATGCGGGACATGGAGTTGTGGGAAGGTGAAAAGCAGGAGCAGGCCTTTGTGAGGGGGAATTTGTAATGCCAAGTGTCTATTAAGTGGAAAGTGGAGGTCAGTTTAGAGAATTTTGTCCCCCTGGTATCTGCCTCTGTCCCCTGTGTAGTCTGGAGTCGATCTAATGCTGGCCGGTGAGTAGTATTAAAGTCTCCCATCCAGATCACTGGTATTGTGGGATGCCGGGTCATAAGGGCGAGTCCCTCGATGATCACAGTCATACTGAATGGGGGAGGTATATAAAATGCCATGAGGAGAAACTGTTCACCGTATAATTTGGCATGGAGAAACACATATCTGCCCTGTGGGTCAGTAATTACTTGACATAGTATATCTGGTTGGTTGATACTCTCTAATGTCGCTCCTAAAAATATCTAACCACCACCGCGCCAATCTCTCCAATAATGGGTGGATCAATGTGTGTGTGTAGCACACCCCAACATCTAATTAGACTAATGAAAACTACCAGCTGCCGCTCTAAAAAATATGTGTAAATGACAAAATAGATTATAATCACACGTGTAATGAAATAAAAGTGAAAAATATAATCTAGCAGCGCTCAATTAATAGTGCAAAAATATATATAACACCATGTACAATGTGAAAAACAATAATAATTAATAAAATGATTTAAATAAATAACACCACGTGAAATGACGTTATCATGAAAACACAAAAAAAAAGTCCATAAATAATTGTGCTGAAAAAATTAAATCAATCTTCAAAAGGAAATATGTCCACCAAAATAAATCCAATAAATGACTGTTTCTATCTTCCACCACACCGACCTGACTTGTGATCCCTCTCCCAATGAGACCGCACTCACCAGATGGTGTTGCCTCCCACTCTCGTGTTTGGCAAATAATCAATTAAACCACACCTGGGTTAATAGTACGATCTCTCCAAGGTGTATCTTGCCATATGTGGAAATAAAATAAACAGTGCTCCACATAGCATAACTCTGTGATAAAATAATTTATTCCAAAAGCTCCGCACTCGCACTTCAAATATTACACTCACATGTTAACCATTGAAAATCACCAAAACACAGCAGAAATCCACAGCAAGCTGGAGTAGAAAGATGCGCTGGCAAAGTACAGATATGGTCACCAAGGATGCCCAATATTAATCCAATGTATCTCACCACCTCCCCACGAACTGCTCCTGGTGTAGGTTCTCCTCAGGCACATCCCCAACAACTTAAGAATGCAGCGGTGAGCAGGGATAGATCAGAGTGATAACAAGCCCGCCAGGTATATCAATGGATCTTCGGTGTCCGTGTAGCCACGCCCCTGACATGTTTCGTCATCAAGACTTCTTCTTAAGGGATTGGCTACACGGACTGTGAAGAAAGCTTAAGTAATGCCCCCCAGGTGATCACATGACCACCCAATAGCCAATAGCGCATGCTCGCCTTGAGTGCCATTTATTCCCCTCATCTGCGCCAGCACACTCTCCATAACGAGCGTGCTGTGTTGCGCCCGTCTCTCATGGGGGATTCGCGCATGCGCAATGCGTATTGTATGGTCGTCATCCAATGCGCGCGCAGCTCTGTTGTACGGCCACATCCAGCGTCAAGCACGCTCCTACTCTGCATCACGCACCGTACCAATTGGTCCGCGCATGTGCAGAGAGACAGGCTGTGTCTCATAGCTGACAGGATCGGATCCTACATTTCCGCAGGGTTTATTGCATTAGCGCACAAGATTAACCTATGTGCCCATGCTGTATCCTGCCCTCGCATAGCATCTCATCCAGTATTAGTATAAGTCACATTAAAATGTGGTTGCATTCTACCAACAATAGACATTGACACTAATAAGCATTATGTGAACTGGTGGAGTGACAAAGCCACTTTTAAAAACTAATGAACATTTTAATAACAACATGGACATTACATTATGAATAATCCTCCTCTCTAAAACCTAATATAAAATTCTACATAAGTGTATGCGGCTAGAACACAATACACCTATGTATATAAATACATGGATCGCAAATAAAATGAAAATTCTTATATTAAATGGAACATGAGCAATATATATGGGTAAAGAGGTTGAGAGTGCCTACATACACCATTCTATACTGAGACTCCGTGGGTGCCAGAGCCATAGCTGGTGTATATTCTGACCATCCAATGGAGAATAAATGAATTTCACCAGAGAGAACTACCAACAATAGTATATAGCAGTCCCCTTAATGTCTCAATAAAAATGAATATATGTCCCCTCATCCTCACTTAGCATTAAGTCTCCATAATCTTACTCTCTGTAGTTCATTCTAAGGACTTACATATTTAAAACTATTTAAGACTATAATATATATGAGTCAGTAATGTGTGGTCATACTACATACCAAACAACACGTCCTACTGTACATACCATATACCGTAGTGATATATATGGTTCAACCATTGTATACCATATACCACATACAAAAATATATAGTATGCCGGAACATAAATTAAAATAAATCCCATAGTAGCTGTGACAGTGCATATTGGCCTTCAAAAGTTAATAAAACAATTGAGGTCAACCTCAATGTTTAACCCCCTCGGCGTGAGACATTTCATGGCGAAAATCCAGCGGGTTTCTCTTTGGGATAAATGCCTCACCCTGTTGGATCCCCTCCAAGATGGTTGGATTACATCAATCCCACAAAACTGTAATAATGACGGGTCACGATTGTGTGTCTCCCTAAAGTGTAGTGACACACTATGGTAGCGGTAACCTTTCCTGATGTTGGCCAAATATTCAGCAATCCTTACCTTGAGTAATCTTTTAGTCCTCCCAACATAAAAGAGTCCACACGGACACCACATGAGATAAAATGACATGTGATGAGTTGCAGGTAATGAACTCTTTAATGTCAAAGGATTCGCCGTCCCTATTAGAAAACTTCTGTCTGCCTCTGTTGCTGATATCAACAGTCCTGCAACATATGCACTTTCTACAAGCGAAAAAGCCTTTGAGGTCAATTTTCAGACCCTGTTGGTTTGGGGGGTCCAATATTTTTTTAACTATTTTATCCCCTATGCTCGGTGATGGCCTATAAATGAATCTGGGGTATTCTTGTAATATGTCTCCCAGATGTCTATCTCGGCACAGAATGTGCCAGTGTCTTCTAAAGATACTCTCAACATCTCTGTACTGACAATGGAAATTAGATATAAACCCCAGTTGGTGCTGGTTACTATCCCTGACGTTAGTTCCTGCACAGGGATTGGTTCTCTTTGTGAGGCACTGATCTCTTGAAATCTCTGATACCTCCTGAATAGTCTGACTCAAGGACTCCTCTTCATAACCTTTTTGTAAGAATTTATTTTTTAGAACCTCCGCTTGTTGGTCATAGTCTGTTATTTTAGTGCAGTTCCTTCTTACTCTTAATATTTGGCCCTTAGGTATGTTTTTGATCCAAGATGGGTGGTGACCACTTCTAATGAACAGGTAGCTATTTCGGTCAGTGGGTTTGAAGTAAACCTTCGTGTTCAGTTCATTCTGATCCTTAAAAATCACCAGATCCAAAAAATTAATACTCTGTTTATCGATTAGATAATCTAATTTGATGTTGTTTTGGTTTAAATTCAAAGTCCTCACAAACTCCACTGCCGATTCATATGAGCCTTCCCAAATAATTATAAGGTCGTCTATGAACCGTTTATAAAATTTGAGTTGTGGGTGGTTATGGCTAAAAACATACCTGTCCTCCCACTCAGCCATGAACAGGCTGGCGAGGCTGGGAGCAAATTTTGCTCCCATTGCCACGCCAACCTGTTGGGAGAAGAACTGTCCTTTCCACCAAAAATAATTGTGGGTCATACAGTAATGGAGGACCTGGCCCAAAAAACGTTTTTGTACATATGGTAAATCTTCTCTTTTACTGAGAGCCCAATTAAGTGCCAGTGCTGCATCTTCATGTTGAATAATAGTATACAGTGAGCACACATCAGCTGTAATTAAATATGTGTCCACTGTTGTACTGAGCTTAATCTCTTTCAACAAGGATAGCAAATCCGAAGTATCCTTCAGATATGCTCTCGTCATTTTGACACTGGGTTGAAGGAATTTGTCCAAATATTCGCCTAATCGCGCTGTCACAGACCCAATCCCGTTGACAATCGGTCGAGCAGGAGGTGATTGGCTGTTTTGTGTATCTTGGGTAGGGTGTATATTATGGGAATTCTTGATGTACTGGGGACTAAGTATCGTCTCTCCTTAGAGTTTAAAGCATTAATAGAGTAGCCCCATTCAATTAACAGATCCAACTGAGTCATATATGAGTCAGTGGGGTCCGACCTTAGTTGTTTGTACGTGGTGGTATCTCCCTACAGATTATCAAGCTGTTCTGTATAAAAAGATCTATCCATCAAAACAACACCCCCCCCCCCTTGTCCGCTGGACGGACAATGATGTCTTTTCTTCTTTCCAGGGACTTGATACCTTCCTTGATATATTCAGGGTTAATATTTTTCTTAGGAGTCAGTGTCTCGATATCTTTTATTACCAAACTTTTGAACACGTCTATAAAATGATTACTAGGATTAAAAGGATTAAATATAGATTTGTTTTTCAGGCCGCTATCAACAATTTCAGATTTGTAGGTTATCTTAGGACGGCTCACCAAGATTCGGTATATTTATCTCATTTTGATTAAGTTGTACTTTCGTCAAATTATAAATACCCTGGTCTAGTTGTCCCTCGATCTTTTTCTGGAGTTGTTTCCGTCGGCCTGCCCTACATCCCCTTCTCCTCTTTGAGCTTGGGAGCCTCCCTGTTGTGTAAATGGAGGTTTCTCCCCTCCCTTCTGTTTTTGCATATGAGGAATCTTTTTTGGAGTCCCCCCCTCCCCCCTCGCCCTCTCTGTCCTAAAAAAGGTGGCGGTGGAGGATATTGGTTCCATTGATTTCTATAATAATGGTCATCTACTCCCCTCAAATATCCATTACCTCCATTATTTTCATTTCCAGAGTCTGGATACTTGCTGGGGGCATGATGATACTGGGTAAACAGAGTAATCAAAATTATGGAGCCGCCACACGGAACGGCAAACCAGCTCCCCCTAGATCAACTCAGGGTGATTATGGACAATATGATAGAAATATTCATCTTGACCATTCCCAACCATTAAATAGACCGTATATGCCGGACAGGGGTAATTACCCTTATCAACAATATTCATCTCCTCAGACTTTTAGAGAGAGTCCTGCACACTACCAGCAATCCCCTAGATGGAAAAACCAATATATATTTCAGGGACTTGATACCTTCCTTGATATATTCAGGGTTAATATTTTTCTTAGGAGTCAGTGCCTCGATATCTTTTATTACCAAACTTTTGAACACCTCTATAAAATGATTACTAGGATTAAAAGGATTAAATATATATTGGTTTTTCAGGCCGCTATCAACAATTTCGGATTTGTAGGTCATCTTAGGACGACTCACTCCTGGTTGGCTCAAAAAATATTTTTTCATATTTAGGGTTCTAATAAACCTGTGTGTATCAATATACACGTCAAATTGGTTTAAACCTCTCTTAGGGGCGCATTTTAAACCAAGATTCGGTATATTTATCTCATTTTGATTAAGTTGTACTTTCGTCAAATTATAAATACCCCGGTCTAGTTGTCACTTGCTCTTTTTCTGGAGTTGTTTCCGTCGGCCTGCCCCCTCAAATATCCATTATTTTCATTTCCAGAGTCTGGATACTTGCTGGGGGCATGATGATACTGCCATTGTGATTGGTTATGTCCCGAATGCTGGGTATTGTGTTGTGGTGTATTATCCCTATTCCATCTAGGGGATTGCTGGTAGTGTGCAGGACTCTCTCTAAAAGTCTGAGGAGATGAATATTGTTGATAAGGGTAATTACCCCTGTCCGGCATATACGGTCTATTTAATGGTTGGGAATGGTCAAGATGAATATTTCTATCATATTGTCCATAATCACCCTGAGTTGATCTAGGGGGAGCTGGTTTGCCGTTCCGTGTGGCGGCTCTATAATTTTGATTATTCTGTTTACCCAGTATCATCATGCCCCCAGCAAGTATCCAGACTCTGGAAATGAAAATAATGGAGGTAATGGATATTTGAGGGGAGTAGATGACCATTATTATAGAAATCAATGGAACCAATATCCTCCACCGCCACCTTTTTTAGGACAGAGAGGGCGAGGGGGGGACTCCAAAAAAGATTCCTCATATGCAAAAACAGAAGGGAGGGGAGAAACCTCCATTTACACAACAGGGAGGCTCCCAAGCTCAAAGAGGAGAAGGGGATGTAGGGCAGGCCGACGGAAACAACTCCAGAAAAAGATCGAGGGACAACTAGACCAGGGTATTTATAATTTGACGAAAGTACAACTTAATCAAAATGAGATAAATATACCGAATCTTGGTTTAAAATGCGCCCCTAAGAGAGGTTTAAACAAATTTGACGTGTATATTGATACACACAGGTTTGTTAGAACCCTAATTATGAAAAAAAAAATTTTGAGCCAACCAGGAGTGAGCCGTCCTAAGATAACCTACAAATCTGAAATTGTTGATAGCGGCCTGAAAAACAAATCTATATTTAATCCTTTTAATCCTAGTAATCATTTTATAGACGTGTTCAAAAGTTTGGTAATAAAAGATATCGAGACACTGACTCCTAAGAAAAATATTAACCCTGAATATATCAAGGAAGGTATCAAGTCCCTGGAAAGAAGAAAAGACATCATTGTCCGTCCAGCGGACAAGGGGGGGGGGGGTGTTGTTTTGATGGATAGATCTTTTTATACAGAACAGCTTGATAATCTGTAGGGAGATACCACCACGTACAAACAACTAAGGTCGGACCCCACTGACTCATATATGACTCAGTTGGATCTGTTAATTGAATGGGGCTACTCTATTAATGCTTTAAACTCTAAGGAGAGACGATACTTAGTCCCCAGTACATCAAGAATTCCCATAATATACACCCTACCCAAGATACACAAAAACAGCCAATCACCTCCTGCTCGACCGATTGTCAATGGGATTGGGTCTGTGACAGCGCGATTAGGCGAATATTTGGACAAATTCCTTCAACCCAGTGTCAAAATGACGAGAGCATATCTGAAGGATACTTCGGATTTGCTATCCTTGTTGAAAGAGATTAAGCTCAGTACAACAGTGGACACATATTTAATTACAGCTGATGTGTGCTCACTGTATACTATTATTCAACATGAAGATGCGGCACTGGCACTTAATTGGGCTCTCAGTAAAAGAGAAGATTTACCATATGTACAAAAACGTTTTTTGGGCCAGGTCCTCCATTACTGTATGACCCACAATTATTTTTGGTGGAAAGGACAGTTCTTCTCCCAACAGGTTGGCGTGGCAATGGGAGCAAAATTTGCTCCCAGCCTCGCCAGCCTGTTCATGGCTGAGTGGGAGGACAGGTATGTTTTTAGCCATAACCACCCACAACTCAAATTTTATAAACGGTTCATAGACGACCTTATAATTATTTGGGAAGGCTCATATGAATCGGCAGTGGAGTTTGTGAGGACTTTGAATTTAAACCAAAACAACATCAAATTAGATTATCTAATCGATAAACAGAGTATTAATTTTTTGGATCTGGTGATTTTTAAGGATCAGAATGAACTGAACACGAAGGTTTACTTCAAACCCACTGACCGAAATAGCTACCTGTTCATTAGAAGTGGTCACCACCCATCTTGGATCAAAAACATACCTAAGGGCCAAATATTAAGAGTAAGAAGGAACTGCACTAAAATAACAGACTATGACCAACAAGCGGAGGTTCTAAAAAATAAATTCTTACAAAAAGGTTATGAAGAGGAGTCCTTGAGTCAGACTATTCAGGAGGTATCAGAGATTTCAAGAGATCAGTGCCTCACAAAGAGAACCAATCCCTGTGCAGGAACTAACGTCAGGGATAGTAACCAGCACCAACTGGGGTTTATATCTAATTTCCATTGTCAGTACAGAGATGTTGAGAGTATCTTTAGAAGACACTGGCACATTCTGTGCCGAGATAGACATCTGGGAGACATATTACAAGAATACCCCAGATTCATTTATAGGCCATCACCGAGCATAGGGGATAAAATAGTTAAAAAAATATTGGACCCCCCAAACCAACAGGGTCTGAAAATTGACCTCAAAGGCTTTTTCGCTTGTAGAAAGTGCATATGTTGCAGGACTGTTGATATCAGCAACAGAGGCAGACAGAAGTTTTCTAATAGGGACGGCGAATCCTTTGACATTAAAGAGTTCATTACCTGCAACTCATCACATGTCATTTTATCTCATGTGGTGTCCGTGTGGACTCTTTTATGTTGGGAGGACTAAAAGATTACTCAAGGTAAGGATTGCTGAATATTTGGCCAACATCAGGAAAGGTTACCGCTACCATAGTGTGTCACTACACTTTAGGGAGACACACAATCGTGACCCGTCATTATTACAGTTTTGTGGGATTGATGTAATCCAACCATCTTGGAGGGGATCCAACAGGGTGAGGCATTTATCCCAAAGAGAAACCCGCTGGATTTTCGCCATGAAATGTCTCACGCCGAGGGGGTTAAACATTGAGGTTGACCTCAATTGTTTTATTAACTTTTGAAGGCCAATATGCACTGTCACAGCTACTATGGGATTTATTTTAATTTATGTTCCGGCATACTATATATTTTTGTATGTGGTATATGGTATACAATGGTTGAACCATATATATCACTACGGTATATGGTATGTACAGTAGGACGTGTTGTTTGGTATGTAGTATGACCACACATTACTGACTCATATATATTATAGTCTTAAATAGTTTTAAATATGTAAGTCCTTAGAATGAACTACAGAGAGTAAGATTATGGAGACTTAATGCTAAGTGAGGATGAGGGGACATATATTCATTTTTATTGAGACATTAAGGGGACTGCTATATACTATTGTTGGTAGTTCTCTCTGGTGAAATTCATTTATTCTCCATTGGATGGTCAGAATATACGCCAGCTATGGCTCTGGCACCCATGGAGTCTCAGTATAGAATTGTGTATGTAGGCACTCTCAACCTCTTTACCCATATATATCGCTCATGTTCCATTTAATATAAGAATTTTCATTTTATTTGCGATCCATGTATTTATATACATAGGTGTATTGTGTTCTAGCCGCATACACTTATGTAGAATTTTATATTAGGTTTTAGAGAGGAGAATTATTCATAATGTAATGTCCATGTTGTTATTAAAATGTTCATTAGTTTTTAAAAGTGGCTTTGTCACTCCACCAGTTCACATAATGCTTATTAGTGTCAATGTCTATTGTTGGTAGAATGCAACCACATTTTAATGTGACTTATACTAATACTGGATGAGATGCTATGCGAGGGCAGGATACAGCATGGGCACATAGGTTAATCTTGTGCGCTAATGCAATAAACCCTGCGGAAATGTAGGATCCGATCCTGTCAGCTATGAGACACAGCCTGTCTCTCTGCACATGCGCGGACCAATTGGTACGGTGCGTGATGCAGAGTAGGAGCGTGCTTGACGCTGGATGTGGACGTACAACAGAGCTGTGCGCGCATTGGGTGCGCGCGACGACCATACAATACGCATTGCGCATGCACGAATCTCCCATGAGAGACGGGCGCAACACAGCACGCTCGTTATGGAGAGCGTGCTGGCGCAGATGAGGGGAATCAATGGCACTCAAGGCGAGCATGCGCTATTGGCTATTGGGTGGTCATGTGATCACCTGGGGGGCATTACTTAAGCTTTCTTCACAGTCCGTGTAGCCAATCCCTTAAGAAGAATTCTTGATGACGAAACATGTCAGGGGCGTGGCTACACGGACACTGAAGATCCATTGATATACCTGGCGGGCTTGTTATCACTCTGATCTATCCCTGCTCACCGCTGCATTCTTAAGTTGTTGGGGATGTGCCTGAGGAGAACCTACACCAGGAGCAGTTCGTGGGGAGGTGGTGAGATACATTGGATTAATATTGGGCATCCTTGGTGACCATATCTGTACTTTGCCAGCGCATCTTTCTACTCCAGCTTGCTGTGGATTTCTGCTGTGTTTTTGCTGATTTTCAATGGTTAACATGTGAGTGTAATATTTGAAGTGCGAGTGCGGAGCTTTTGGAATAAATTATTTTATCACAGAGTTATGCTATGTGGAGCACTGTTTATTTTATTTCCACATATGGCAAGATACACCTTGGAGAGATCGTACTATTAACCCAGGTGTGGTTTAATTGATCATTTGCCAAACACGAGAGTGGGAGGCAACACCATCTGGTGAGTGCGGTCTCATTAGGAGAGGGATCACAAGTCACGTCGGTGTGGTGGAAGATAGAAACAGTCATTTATTGGATTTATTTTGGTGGACATATTTCCTTTTTAAGATTGATTTAATTTTTTCAGCACAATTATTTATGGACTTTTTTTGGGGTTTTCATGATAACGTCATTTCACGTGGTGTTATTTATTTAAATCATTTTATTAATTATTATTATTTTTCACATTGTACATGGTGTTATATATATTTTTGCACTATTAATTGAGCGCTGCTAGAGTATATTTTTCACTTTTATTTCATTACACGTGTGATTATAATCTATTTTGTCAATTACTTGACATAGCTCAAAGTGTACTGATTTGGCAATTAATATTGACCTACCTCTGGCGCGGGTAGTGTGCGTGGAATGGTATGCCTACCCCACCCACTGGCGGTGGAGGGCCATCTGAAGTCTCCCTTCTATATGTGTTTCTACCAATGCCACTACATCTGCTCTCTGCTTCTTTAGGAATGAGAGGGCTGCCGAGCGTTTAATCTTCTCGCGTAGGCCCCTCACATTCCATGTCAGTAATTTTATGGATGTCATAGCATATTTAGTGAGAAATAACATCTCTTAAGGATTTCCCCTTTAGGATCATCCATTAAAGATTCATGGAGTATCCAGAACATGAGTAGTATTAGAAACTGCCATAGATCGTACCATGCATGTGATAACCATTTAGGAGACATACCTGTTGTCGTGGTCCCCTCTTGTAATAACACTTGTGCACTGAGATATTGAAAAAATAACTGTATAACCTTCCCCTCCCCGCCCTACACCCACCCCAACATGTGCGGGCCTTATCCCTCAACAGTTGTGAACTAACACCCAAGAGTTCCATCACTTGTAAACACGTGAAAAAAGAGCAAGAAAAAAAAAGAGGAGAAATGGAAGGATAAGAAGGAAAAGAGGAAGGCTGCAAAATTTCAGCCACTGGGTACTACTGAGGCATCTGGTCATGCATATTAGTACTGGGTAATTGGTAGTCGCATGCCTTTGAAAGGTGTTAAGAGGAGCTACTGCCCAGTCCCATTTCCTTCTATAGTTTTGGTGATGTGAGCTCCAGGGGTTGGTGAAGCTAAACTTTGCTGCATCTTAGGATCTAATGGAAAGTATACTATATAGTAGGACTGAGGTACATTAGACACCATATCAAGCACCCTTGCAGCACCTATACATTTTCCCATGGTCGATTCCTGAGGCACTATATGTACATTTAAAAATTGCAAAAACAACTGTTTAACAACCCCCTCCCGGCCTTACACCCACCCCAACTTGTGTAGGCATGATCCCTTAATAACTCTAAAAACAGTAACAGTCTATATAAGGCGAAGATGAGGAACAGTTTTAGTCACTGAATCACATAGTGGTACTGGGCCAATCCCCACAGAGGAGGATAAAGATGGGGCCTAGTTGCGCGCCCCCGCAAGTTGGTATAAAAAGGAGGCAGCACAACCCAGTTCCTCTGTTCATCCACATAGTCTTGATTCCCAGTGGTTAGTGGGGCATAAATTCGCTGCACTATGCATGCGGCTTGTAGGACCAGCATACTTCCACAGCTCCGTGTGGCAGATAAGTTCAGGAGTATGAAAAAAAAACACTCCAATGAGGGGAGCAATGAAATATAGAAAGTCCACTCAAAATATCCAAAAGAAAAAGGGGAATTTTTTTTTTAAATGTGGCATGGGTAGTTAGGGAGGCCGAGTGGTGGCGGAAACATGAAGTAAGAGGATCTCAACATATGGTGTGTGTGGTCAGTCACCCCTGCCGTGTGCAGGCCCGTGCGGTCCAGCCAGGAGATGACTTCACGAGGATCCTCAAAGTACGACACTCGGCCATCATGTTCCACTCTCAGGCGTGCAGGGAAGAGCATGGAATACTTCAGGTGACGGTCGCGCAGTCTGCCTTTGGCCTCCATGAAGCTCTGTTGGCGTTTCTGTATTTCGGCAGAGAAGTCTGGAAATATTGCCACCTTCATGTTTCCTACTGGAATGTTACCCCTCTCTCTCGCTAGCCTCAACGCAGCGTCCCGGTCCTTGTAGTTTAAAAGTTTTGCAATAAAGGTACGGGGGAGCCGGGCATCCTATGAGCCCTCTCCACAACCAGCATGGGGGAGAAGGCCTCCCGACCGTATGTGGCTATCAGTAGTTGTTCCAGGAATGATGTCGGGTCTTTACCTTCCGCTCCCTCCGGGAGACCGATGAAGCGGAGAATACACCTCCTCAGACGATTTTCCATGTCATCTTGCTTGGCGAGCAGCTGATTAATCTGTCTCTGCATGTGTTCAGATCCGGCCTGCAATGGCGGGAGGATGTCTTCAACCGTGCTGATGCGGGTTTCTGTCTCTGTGACCCGTTCGTTTTTCTGGAAATCCTGTCTAATCAGAGACATGTCCATCTTGACCCCCTCGATCTGGGCTGTGAGGGACGTCCTGCAGAGTGTGAACGCTTCCAATAGTTTGTCGTGTCTCCCTGCTAGGTTGAGCCGAACACCCCCGGGTTCGGTTCGCACCAGAACCTTCGAACGGACCGAAAGTTTGTGCGAATTTTGGAACCCTATTCGTTACAATGGACGCGAACGTTCGAAATCAAAAGTGCTAATTATAACGGCCAATATACATGCTAATGTCATAAAACAGGTTTGGGGACCCGGGTCCTGCCCCAGGGGACATATATCAATGCAAAAAGAAGTTTTAAAAACTAAAGTTTTTTCGGGAGCAGTCATTTTAATTATGCATAAAGTGAAAAAAAAAGTGAAATATTCCTTTAAATATGGTACCTGGGGGGTGTCTAAAATATGCCTGTGAAGTGGCATGTGTTTCCCGTGTTTAGAACTGTTCCTGCACGAAATGAAGTTTGTAAAGGGAAAAAAGAAGCCATTTAAAACCGCTTGCGGCTTTAATGTCATGTCTTGTCCTGGCCGCCATATGGCTGAAAATCCTTGAGAAAAATGGCATGGCTACCCCATCACCCCCCCCCCCCCCCCAGCCCCTTTGGGTCTTGTATGGATATTAAGGGGAACCCCGCACCCAAAATAAAACCCTATACCTACAACCCTATATACTCTAAACAGCAGTATACAGGCGGTGCAAACAAGACAGGGACTGTAGGTTTGTTCTTAAGTAGAATCTGAACAGGTACATTTTTAAGTGTAGCTCCATCCAAAAAAAAACAATTTTTAAGCTTTTTGGAGAACAAAGGGAGGGGTTATCACCCCTGTAACATTTGTTTTGCTGTCTGTGCACCTGTTCAGAACATTTCACCTCACTTTCCGTCCCAATGACAAATGTTTTTGGAAAAGTGGGGTTTTTATTGAAACAAGTATTGGTGATAAAGCATCAGTAGAGAGGAGATACCTTTTTCACAAATTAAATCTAACAGGATAGAATATCCCTTCCTAGGGGTAGATTTCCTCTCACTTCCTGTTTTCTCCTTCTGTTTGCAAGTAGGAGTCGTTTGTAAGTTGGATGTTTGAAAGTAGGGGCCTGCTGTATATACTCTGCAGAAATTTGCCCCATTAGATGTTGGTGTAGCCACAACACTGTAAGCCCTCACAGTTACTCTTGGTGGGCACAGGAATTGGCCCTGCTGTGAATTATTAGATCAAGATTTGTAATTGCATGCACCTGTTGAACAGGGCAGAAAAATTGGGCCTTTGGTGGTGGTGGTGGACGGTGTTGCCACAAGACTGTAAGCCCTCACAGTTACTCTTGGTGGGTGCAGGAATGGGCCCTGCTGTGAATTATTAGATCAAGATTTGTAATTGCATGCACCTGTTAAACAGGGCAGAAAAATTGGGCCTTTGGTGGTGGTGGTGGACGGTGTTGCCACAAGACTGTAAGCCCTCACAGTTACTCTTGGTGGGCGCAGGAATGGGCCCTGCTGTGAATTATTAGATCAAGATTTGTATTTGCATGCACCTGTTGAACAGGGCAGAAAAATTGGGCCTTTGGTGGTGGTGGTGGACAGTGTTGCCACAAGACTGTAAGCCCTCACAGTTACTCTTGGTGGGCGCAGGAATGGGCCCTGCTGAGAATTATTAGATCGAGATTTGTAATTACACGCCCCTGTTAAACAGGGGCTGAAAAATTGGGCCTTTGGTGGTGGACGGTGTTGCCACAAGACTGTAAGCCCTCACAGTTACTCTTGGTGGGCGCAGGAATGGGCCCTGCTGTGAACTATTAGATCAAGATTTGTAATTACTGTTAAACAGGGGCTGAAAAATTGTGCCTTAGGCACTGGTGCTGGTGCCACAACACTGCAACCCCTCACAGATACTGTACTTGGAGCACAGCAGTCAGACCTGTTGCAAATCATTGCTTAAAAAATTGTAATTACACGCCCCTGTTAAACAGGGGCTGAAAAATTGTGCCTTAGGCACTGGTGCTGGTGCCACAACACTGCAACCCCTCACAGATACTGTACTTGGAGCACAGTAGTCAGACCTGTTGTGAAGCATTGCTTAAAAAATTGTAATTACACGCCCCTGTTAAACAGGGGCTGAAAAATTGTGCCTTAGGCACTGGTGCTGGTGCCACAACACTGCAACCCCTCACAGATACTGTACTCTGAGCACAGCAATGAGACCTGTAGCAAAGCATTGCATAAAAAATTGTAATTACACGCCCCTGTTAAACAGGGGCTGAAAAATTGGGCCTTAGCCACTGGTGTGGTGGCACCCAGAAACAAAAATGTTCTTCCAAGCTATCAAGGAATGGATCATTGAGGAGGAAAAAGAGGAAGTGAACATAACATGACAGTCACTCAGCATCAGCATAGGCAGTCTTGAAGGGATGTGACATTATAAATTATTCAGTTATATCCGCTACAGGTGCCTGGTAGCTGGTGGTGATCCAAGACTGATTCATCTTTATGAAGGTCAGTCGATCAACCGAGTCGGTGGACAGGCGCACCCTGTGATCGGTGACAAAGCCTCCAGCAGCGCTGAATGAGCGTTCGGAAAGAACGCTGGATGCAGGACAGGCCAGTAGCTCAATTGCATACTGTGCAAGCTCTGGCCAGTGATCCATCCTCAAGACCCAGTAAGCCAGAGGATTTTCGGTGGGAAAGGTGTCCAAGTCTGACCTTGCCCCTATGTATTCCTGCACCATGTATATCAGACGCTGGCGATGGTTGCTGGAACCGATCATACCTTGGGGCTGCGGACTAAAAAATTGTCTGAACGCATCGGTCAGACGTCCACCTTCCCCACCGCTCCTTCAGCTACTGACCGAAGCCTCAGCAACTCGTCGTCCAAGACCAGGAGTTTGTAACCTCCCAGTCTCTGGGAACGCGTTGCACAGACCTTTCTGCAAGGCCTCCCTGAGATGTCTCATCCTCTGCTCCCTCTGCGACGGCAAGATAAGGTCCACAACCTTACCCTTGTACTGTGGATCAAGGAGAGTGGCCAGCCAGTAATGGTCCCTCTCCTTGATCCGAAGAATACAAGGATCCTTCCGCAGGCTTTGCAGGATCAGGGAGGCCATGCAACGTAGGTAAGCTGAGGCATTCGGTCCGGAGACTTCTGGGTCACTGAGGACGACATGATCACCAGCCACCTCCTCCCAGCCACGTACAAGTCGACTGGTTTGTTGGGACTGTACATCATCCCTAAAAGACTGCTGCTGCTGATGCTGAGTGCCAGGCTCCACCTCCATGCTGACACAATCCTCCTCCTCCTCCTCATCATCTTCCTGTGTGATGGGTGGGAGAGAAGGAACACTGTCTGGATAAAGGGGGCCTTGAGAGGCAAGGAAGTCCTCCTCTTCCTGCCTCTGTTCTGCCTCAAGTGCCCTGTCCATTATCCCACGCAGCGTATGCTCCAACAGGTGGACAAGAGGTACAGTGTCACTGATGCATGCACTGTAACTGCTCACCATCCTCGTGGCCTCCTCAAATGGTGACAGAACAGTGCATGCATCCCTGATCATGCTCCACTGGCGTGGGGAAAAAAATCCAAGCTCCCCTGACCCTGTCCTGGTGCCATAGTCGCACAGGTACTCATTGATGGCCCTCTGCTGCGTGTGCAGTCGCTGCAGCATGGCCAACGTTGAGTTCCACCTGGTGGGCATGTCACATATAAGGCGGTTCTTGGGCAGGTTCAACTCCTTTTGCAGCTCAGCCAGCCGAGCACTGGCATTATACGATCAACGGAAATGCACACAGACTTTCCTGACCTGCCTCAGGACATCCTGTAAGCCTGGGTACCTGCCCAAGAACCGCTGCACCACCAGGTTGAGGACGTGAGCCATACAGGGCACATGGGTCAGCTGCCCCTGTCGCAGGGCGGAGGAGGAGGTTGGTGCCATTGTCAGAAACCACCATTCCTGGCTTAAGCTGGCGTGGCGTCAACCACCTCTCAGCCTGCCCCTGCAGAGCTGCCAGAACCTCTGCCCCAGTGTGGCTCCTGTCCCCCAAACACACCAGCGCAAGCACGGCATGGCATCTTTTTGCCTGCGTACTCGCGTAGCCCCTTGTACGCCTACGGAGCACCGCTGGTTCCGAGGACAGAGCACTCGAAGAGGCCATGGAGGAAGAAGAAGAGGAGAGGGTGGAGGAGAGAGGTGTGTCACAACCAGTTGTAGCATTTTGGAGGCGTGGTGGCGGAACAACCTCCAACACTACTGCACCTTGTCCTGCATCCCTCCCAGCTGCCAATAGAGTGACCCAATGGGCCGTGAAAGACAGGTAACGTCCCTGTCCATGCCTGCTGGACCATGAGTCAGTGGTAATATGCACCTTACCGCTGACCGCCCTGTCCAGCGAGGCATGGACATTGCCTTCCACATGCCGGTAGAGAGCCGGAATCGCCTTCCGTGAGAAAAAGTGGCGTTTGGGAACCTGCCACTGAGGAACCGCACATTGAACAAACTCACGGAAGGGGGCAGAGTCTACGAACTGAAAAGGCAGCAGTTGAAGTGCTAGCAATTTAGCCAAGCTAGCATTCAACCGCTGGGCATGTGGATGGCTGGGAGTAAACTTCTTTCGACGGTCCAGCAGCTGGGGCAGGGAAATTTGCCTGGTAGAATCGGACGTCGGTGTACTGCTAACAGAGTGCCCGCAAGTACTTGGCTGTGACACACCTAATTCTACACCGTCATTCCTCTCAGAGCAGCTTTCAGAGAGGACTGAAGATATAGTGGGGTTGGAGATCCCAGCTGATGAGGAGCAAGGAGAGGTCCGCTTTGTTCTTTGGTGTAAGTCTTTAATGTGCGCTTGCCAACGAGCTGCATGGCAGGTCGACATATGTCTGGTCATGCTTGTGGTGCCCAAGCGGCTGATGTTTTGGCCACGCGAGATACGCTTGAGACATATGTTGCAAATAGCAGTGGTGCGATCTGATCCACTCGTCTCAAAAAAGGCCCACACCAAAGAACTTTTGTGATAACGTGCAGAGGCAGCGCCCTGCACAGGCGGAGCTCTACGGTGTGATTCAGTTGGTGTGCTGGCCTCCGGAGGGCATTCTGCCTCGTTGGACATGTGCCGCCGCCTCCTCCTCCTCCTCTCTCCCTTCAGGCACCCCCGTGGAGTCAGTGACCTCATCATCCCCTCCCTCTTCACCACTGGAGCAAACCTGGTAGTAAGCTGCAGCTGGTGGAACATGACTGCCAGATTGCTGTCCTTGAGCATCCCCTCTCTCTGCGCTCACGCTACTGCCTTCCTCTAGCTGGGTATCATCATCCGAGCCTTCAAAACGTTGGGCATCCTCCTGGAGCATGTACCCAACACTGTGCTCAAACAGTTCGGGGGACTCCTCAGGAGGACATGGTGGGTCTAGGGAAGGGGTGCCTGATGATGCCATTGAGTACGCGTTGGCAGCTGCTTTGCCAGTACCCTGAGCCTGGGTGAGAGAGGATGAGGAGGGCTTGGTCATCTATTCTACCAAGCCTTCGGCATGATGCAGCTCAACATGTCCAGCTGCCGAAAACAAGGACAAGCGTGTCCCATGGCCACGTGCTGATGACAATGCACGACCACGTCCACGACCAGCACTGTTGTCCCTAGAAACAGAGCCTGCTTGCCCTGTGTTCTTGCCTCGGGACTGTCTGCCTCTCCTTGGCGGTCTTCCAGGCATTGTAGTGGGTAGTGTATATTGTGCTGGAGTCACACAGCACACACACTAACTCCTGCAGATGGCTGCCTTAGATGACAGCAACAGGGCCTTACGGCAGATAGAGGCTGCCTTAGATGACAACAACTGGGCCTTACGGCAGATAGAGAGGCTGAGGTGGTTTTATGTGTGCTGTACTAACACAGCACACACACACACACGCTAGCTCCTGGAGATGCCTGGCTGCCTTCGATGACAACAACTGGGCCTTACGGCAGATAGAGGCTGCCTTATATGACAACAACTGGGCCTTATAGCAGATAGCGTGACTGAGGTGGTTTTATGTGTGCTGTACTAACACAGCACACACACACACGCTAGCTCCTGGAGATGCCTGGCTGCCTTCGATGACAACAACTGGGCCTTACGGCAGATATAGGCTGCCTTATATGACAACAACTGGGCCTTATAGCAGATAGAGTGACTGAGGTGGTTTTATGTGTGCTGTACTAACACAGCACACACACACACGCTAGCTCCTATAAATGCCTGCCTGCCTTAGATCACAATAGGCCAGAAGGTGATACTGCAATGCTGTACTAACAGCACGCACACACCAGGCTAATCCCCAGAATCACAGCAGTTAGACTCAGCAGCAGATAATGTCACCACTCGGCAGCAGTGCAATCAGCAGAATGAATATATATTCTAATGATCAGTATTCAGTAGTAGTAATGATAATGAATCAGCATCAGCAGTCTGCCTATCACAATCACAGCCGGAACAGAGTGCACTAGGCCACCGGCGCGGTGTCCTTTTATAGGGTGGGGCGTGTACTAACGCCCCTGAGCTATAATTGGCTACAGGCGTCCTGCCTGTAGCCAATTATTGCTCTCCTCGCTGCCGGCGCTGTGATTGGCCAAGCATGTGGGGTCACAGTGCATATGTATATGTATACAGTGGTGTGAAAAAGTGTTTGCCCCCTTCCTCATTTCCTGTTCCTTTGCATGTTTGTCACACTTAAGTGTTTCGGAACATCAAACCAATTTAAACAATAGTCAAGGACAACACAAAGTAAACACAAAATGCAATTTGTAAATGAAGGTGTTTATTATTAAAGGTGAAAAAAAATCCAAACCATCATGACCCTGTGTGAAAAAGTGATTGCCCCCTAAACCTAATAACTGGTTGGGCCACCCTTAGCAGCAACAACTGCAACCAAGCGTTTGCGATAACGTGCAATGAGGCTTTTACAGCGTCCTGGAGGAATTTTGGCCCACTCATCTTTGCAGAATTGTCCTAATTCAGTTACATTAGAGGGTTTTCGAGCATGAACGGCCTTTTTAAGGTCATACCACAACATCTCAATAGGATTCAGGTCAGGACTTTGGCTAGGCCACTCCAAAGTCTTCATTTTGTTTTTCTTCAGCCATTCGGTGGTGGACTTGCTGGTGTGTTTAGGATCATTGTCCTGCTGCAGAACCCAAGTTCGTTTCAGCTTGAGTACACGAACAGATGGTCGGACATTCTCCTTCAGGATCTCTTGGTAGACAGCAGAATTCATAGTTCCTTTTATCACGGCAAGTCTTCCAGGTCCTGAAGCAACAAAACAGCCCCAGACCATCACACTACCACCACCATATTTTACTGTTGGTATAATGTTCTTTTTCTGAAATGCAGTGTTCCTTCTACGCCAGATATACTTGGACACACACCTTCCAAAGAGTTCCACTTTTGTCTCATCGGTCCACAGAATGTTGTCCCAAAAGTCTTGGGGATCATCAAGATGTGTTGTGGAGAAATTGAGACGAGCTTTGATGTTCTTTTTGCTCAGCAGTGGTTTTCTCCTTGGAACTCTGCCATGCAGGCCATTTTTGCCCAGTCTTTTCCTGATGGTGGAGGCATGAACACTGACCTTAACTGAGGCAAGTGAGGCCTGCAGTTTCTTGGACGTTGTTGTGGGGTCTTTTGTGACCTCTTGGATGAGTCGTCGCTGCGCTCTTGGGGTAATTTTGGGCGGCCGGCCACTCCTGGGAAGGTTCACCACTGTTCCATGTCTTCGCCATTTGTGGATAATGGCTCTCACTGTGGTTCGCTGGATTCCCAAAGCTTTGGAAATGGCTTTATAACCCTTTCCAGACTGATAGATCTCAATTACTTTCTTTCTCAATTGTTCCTGAATTTCTTTGGGTCTCGGCATGATGTGTAGCTTTTAAGGATCTTCTGGTGGACCTTACTGTGTCAAGCAGCTCCTATTTAAGTGATGCCTTGATTGTGAACAGGTGTGGCAATAATCAGGCCTGGGTGTGGCTAGAGAAATTGAACTCAGGTGTGGACAACCACAGTTATAGTATGTTTTAACAAGGGGGTCAATCACTTTTTCACACAGGGCCATGATGGTTTGGATTTTTTTTCACCTTTAATAATAAACACCTTCATTTACAAATTGCATTTTGTGTTTACTTGTGTTGTCCTTGACTATTGTTTAAATTGGTTTGATGTTCCGAAACACTTAAGTGTGACAAACATGCAAAGGAACAGGAAATGAGGAAGGGGGCAAACACTTTTTCACACCACTGTATATGTGGTTATCTCACTATCTGATTCGATTTGTCAGGCTTCTGTTTATAAAGGAGAGAGTTACGTGATTGACGCAGCGCTTTGTTAAAAGCACTGCGTAATAGAGATTTACTGTAGCCTCTCTCTTTGAGGCGATCCCGAAGTAGATTAGCCTGTAATCAAAATTCATCAGTGTGTGTACAGTTTCGGCGTAACCGTAAGTATTGCGCATATGGTATGATACGGCTTAATGTTGCCAGCTGCGCACTGTCAGCTTGTAGGAGTGTGTTTCCTGCTGTTTCCTTTCTAAATAGAGTGGAGGCTAAGTAGCCAACATCATCCTTAAAAATTGTAAGGTCAAGAAATGTGATCCTGGACAGATCACTGGATACTGGGAATTTTAAGTTAAAGTCATTCTGATTAAGAATATCAATGAATGTTTTTAACAGGGTAGGTGTGCCCGTCTACACAATAAATATATCATCAATATAACGTAGCCAGCATAACGCATGGCTAGTATATCTTGATAGAGAATCATAAGAAAAAATGGCATGTTCCCACCCCCCCAGGTACAGGTTGGTGTAGGCCGGTGCGCAACATGTGCCCATGGCCACCCCATGTACCTGGAGGAAGTGGGACTCTTCGAATGAAAAAAAAACAGTTCCGTGTCAATATGAACTGTAAAAGATCCAAAATAAATTCACAGTATTCCTAATGCTGATGATTCTGCTCTTGCAAAAAGGTACATACTGTCCTGATGCCCTGCTCGTGAGGGATGCTAGAGTACAGTGCCTCAACATCCAGAGTCACGAGCAGGAGGTACGACCATGCCCTCAATCTGCTTAAGAAGGTCTAGTGTGTCTCTAGTGTACAATGGTAATGCCAGAACATGTGGCATCAGAATGGAATCAGACAGCTGGCATTCTCTGTCAGAGAGCCAATGCCTGATACTATAGGTCTGCTGGGTGTCAGTGTTGGATGTTTGTGAATTTTAGATAAGGCATAAAACTTTGCCAATCTCGGGTTCCGTACATTTAAATAGTTATATAGGTCTTGGTCAATTAGGCCTCTCTGATAGGCAAAGCCAATGATAGATACAAATTCCATTTTAAATTTGTTGGTTTGTGTTGCATTAATGCAAGCATATTGCGTAGAATGTTCATGACCATTTTTTCATAGTTGCTTTTAGTCATGAGAACGATGTTGCCGCCTTTATCTGCAGCCTTTATCTCCAGATCACGGTGATTTTGCAGCCGCAAAATCGCTTGCATTTGTACAGGGGTAAGGCTGCTAGATTTGGAGACAACATCCATCTGCTTAATATCATTGACTGTGCCTATCAAAAAGGCCCAAATATTTGAATTGGTCATGAGATCCGGAAATCGTTGGGATTTAGGTTTGAATCTAACCGAGGGTGCTGGCACGGGAAGATGACTAGTGGCAGTGTTCAAATTTGTGTCTTGGTATGCAGAATCACTCTCATCTAACAATATCATTAGGTCACGGAGGGCTCGAAAGTCCTCCATAGTGTAGCCTTTTTTTTTTTTAAAGTTTCTTTTTATTTAAATTTTCCACACACAACATACAATAACCTCTGGGTTGTGTCAACATAACAGCAACCCAGTTAGCTGGCCGCGCAGGGCCCAACATTTCCCCTTAGAATAGCAGGATAGTAAGTAAGGTTCTTAGTGCCCTTGATGGAACCACATCCTCCACCAGTCCCAGCAAACACACTTTTACCGTCAGGGGGATTGGTACCGTCAGCAAGTCTGTTATGCAGTCTGTGATTTCTTTCCAGAATTCCTGAATCCTAGGACAGTGCCAAAATATATGATCAGCGCCTGCTGGGGAGAATGTACACCTCCAGCATTCTGCTGTCGCTAATCCGTATATGGCGGCAATTCTAGCTGGAGTGTAGTAACTTCTGTTCAAAAATTTAAATTGAATTAGTCTGTCTCTTGCTGATACTAGATTTTTGAAGGGCTGCATCCACATGTCATCCCAGTCCTCCCCTTGTATCTCCGGCACCTCCGTTTCCCATCATAGTGTAGCCTTTAACTTGTTCAGAAATTTGTTTATCCTGCAAGGAACGAAGGCTATCGCTATCAAATAAGAATTTGTATGTTAGATTCCACGAAAACAAATATAGATCTTTAATGGCTTCATATTTATCAATGTTCATTGATGGACAAAAGCTCAAACCTATTTAGAAAGGAAACAGCAGGAAACACACTCCTACACGCTGACACCCGGCAACATTAATCCGTAGCATACCATATACGCAATACTTAGGGTTACGTGAAACTGTACACACACTGATGAATTTCGATTACAGGCTAATCTACTTCGGGATCGCCTCAAAGAGAGAGGCTACAGTCAATCACGTAACTCTCTCCTTTATAAACAGGAGCCTGACAAATCTAATCAGATAGTGAGATATATAACCAGATATTCCAAACACCACATGAAATTGCACAATATTTTGACAGCTCATTGGTCAGTGTTGAGAGATGATCCTATCCTTGCTAAATATGTTTGCCCAGCTCCTGACATTACGTTTAGAAGGTCAAGGTCCCTATGTGATAAGCTTACATCTAGTCACTATGTAAACAACCCATTATCTAGACACCAGCAGAATGGAATCACCAGATGTGGCAAATGCACATTTTGCCCTTGGATCAACACAGGGACTTAATTTATACTTCCAAATGGTGAACTTTTTGTTCCCAACTTTCATGCTGATTGTGACACCCAAGGCATAGTATATTGGATGTCATGTAAATGCAATGCATTCTATGTGGGTAAAACCGCTAGACATTTTCGATCACGCATTAAGGATCACGTTTAGTACTCTGCGGGAGGAAAAATGGTAACTTCAGTAAGCAGACATCTTGATTTATACCATAAATTTGATACTTTGGTTATTTCATTCATTGCCCTTGATGTTGTCCCTAAAGACCCACGAGGTGGGGAATGGGACAAATAGTTTCTTAAGAAAGAAACTATCTGGATAGAGTGTCTTAATGCCATACATATTCCTGCCATTAATGAGGCTCAGTCTTATAAACTGTTTTTGTAACAATTTATAGTCTGATACTATTGTTATAGAAATCATGGTGTGCGATTCATTATTCAGTTATTGCATTTTCATAAGACATACTATCTGGTTGTTTTCATTTTGTCCCTTTTCTATTCTGTAAAATTACCTTTCCTTCTGTAAATGTCTGCATGGTCCACTATTAAGCTAAATATATTTTGAACATCATTCAGTACTTTAACCACTTGACATCTGGCTGTAGCCGAATGACGGCTTTGGCGCAGATCTCAATTCCCGGGAGGACATCATATGACGGCCTCCTCTTTCCTCGCTCCCCGTGCGCGCTCACAAGTGTGCATCGGGAAAATCTTTGTTGGCCGTGTCCCTTGGACACAGCCAATCACAGATCGCTGTAAATGGCCAATCACAGCGGCCATTTACAGCGCGATCGCCATGGCCAGTGAACGATGATCTCAAACACAGCGTGTGAGGAGAGAGAGAGGATCTTAGCAATCTGTGATACTGTGAGTTCACACACACACAAAACAGTGCCAAAACAGTGCCCCATCAGTACAGTACCCCATCTGTGCCAATCGGTGCCCACCTGTGCCAATCAGTGCCCATCTGTGCAAATCAGTGATCAGTGTCCATCTGCACATCTTCACAATCAGTGCACATCTGTGCCACCTCATCAGTGCCCACCTGTGCCTCCTCATCAGTGCCCATCTGTGCTGCCCCATCTGTGCCGCCTCATCAGTGCCCACCTGTGCCGCCTCATCAGTGCCCACCTGTGCCGCCTCATCAGTGCCCACCTGTGCCGCCTCATCAGTGCCCACCTGTGCCGCCTCATCAGTGCCAACTTGTGCCACCTCATTAGTGCCCACCTGTGCCACCTCATCAGTGCCCACGTGTGCCACCTCATCAGTGCACATGTGTGCCACCTCAGTGCCCATCTGTGCTCATCAGTGCTGCCTCATCAGTGCCCATCAGTGCAGGCTTAGTACACACCTGTGTAGTCGCACCAGCAACCATGTCCAAAAGAGGCTTTTCCGCCGAGGAGGCGTTCCAAATTCTTTCCCAGGCCCACGGGAGCAACGGGGAGCTCTCTTTTTCTGATTCCTCTTCAGACTCGGATTCTCAGTCGGACATAAATTACGAGCCAGTCTTCAGTAGTGGAACACTGAGTGACTCAGAGGAGGAAGATATTCGACCCGCCAAACGAAGGGGTTCTGGTGAGGAAGCAGTGCCACCCACCAGCACCGCAGTGCCATCCACCAGCACCACAGTACCTCGGCAAGAAAAGGCCAAGGATCCATGCCAGCCTTCCCTATGCCCTTCAAAACCCCTTGTGGCTTCCTCCTAATTCAGGAGAAGCCAACATTCCCCCCTTCACTGCCCAGCCAGGAGTTCAGGTGGACACAGAGAATTTTTCCCCAATACATTTTTTTGACTTAATTTTTACCGAGGACATGTTAGCGTCAATTGTGGCCCAGTGCAACCTTTATGCCCAGCAATTTATTTTAAATAATCCAACGTCCTACTATGCCCGTCCCTACGAGTGGAGAGACCTAACGGTGGAGGAGTTGAAGGTTTTTTTAGACCTTACATTTAATATGGGACTCACCAAAAAAAAATACTTTGATGTCCTATTGGTCAACCCAGCACCTCCAACACATGCCAATCTTCTCCAAGGTTATGTCCCGAAACAGATACCTCATGATAATGAGGTTCCTTCATTTCAATGACAATACTCAGTGCCCTCCCCAGTGCCCTTCCCTTAAATTTAGTGTCAGGCTTAAAATCAAACAATTTATTCCCAGCAAAAGGGCCCGCTATGGGGTGAAGGTATACAAATTATGCGACCGAGTCACAGGGTACATGTATGCCTTCAAAGTGTACGAAGGGAAGGACACCCAGCTGCAGCCCCCTAATTGCCCGGACTACTTGGGATCAAGCGGGAAAATTGTTTGGGACCTCATATACCCCCTACTGGAGAAAGGCTACAATTTATATGTAGACAACTTCTAACACATCTCTTCCCCTGTTCCACAACCTTCACCGGATGAAGACACCAGCATGTGGCAAAAAAATGGAAGGTCTTCCTCAAAGTCTTGTCAATAAGAAATTGATAAAGGGAGAAACGGCAAGTCTGCGAAACAAGGAGATTTTGGCAGTGAAGTGGAGGGACAAAAGGGATGTCTACATGTTGTCTTCAATCCACAATGATACCTTCGAGGAAATCCCCAGAAGCAATGGCCCCATACTAAAACCTAAATGCATCTATGATTATAATTTGTTTATGGGGAGTCGACTTCAATGACCAAATGATGGAACCATACCTTGCTACAAGACGGACATAAAATTGGTACAAAAAAGTTGCAATTTATTTTTTTCAAATGGCAATATGCAATTGATATGTAATTTACCGCAACTGCACCCAAAACCCCAAATGCTTCCTTGGCTACCAGTAGGAAGTTTTCCCTGCCCTTGTATTCCCGAACGGCCCACCAGAAAATATCCGATCAGATGTTCTTAGTCGACTCTCCGAGCGCCACTTTCCCGATAAACTCCCTCCCAAACCAACAGGCCAACGACGTCAAAAAAAATGTAAGGTGTGTACCAGAGCAGGATTTAGAAGAGACACATCTTATTATTGTGCACAATGTCCTTCCGAACCAGGCCTCTGCATAGGTGACTGTTTTCGCCGTTACCATACTTCAATAAATTATTAGTTATTATTAGTTCAATAAATTAATAAATTATAGTGAAGTATGGTAAAAGTAAGTTCCTGCCTTCACACACCTTCACAACCCTTATGCCACTGCCTGCTCTGTAACTGACCCAGGCTTGTTATTCGACCATGCTTCTGCCTAACGATTCTGTACAAACCTCTGCCTGATCTGGAACTGACCCTGGACTGTTATTCGACCATGCTTCTGCCTAACGATTCTGTACAAACCTCTGCCTGATCTGGAACTGAAATTGGACTGTTTGACCATGATATTTGCCTGCCTCTTGGACTGATCTTGTACCCCGCTACTGGACTAGTGGGATTCAACACAGGGATCTCACATATGTGAGGGGCTCCAGAATTGTTTTTCTGGATGAAGAAAACAATTTTTTTGTTTTCTCAATCTTAGATTAGGGTCTGGAGACTTGGAGGCTTCAAAGAGATTTGGGTGGGAGAAGCCTCTACCCCTGTCCCCATTCTGTCCTGAACTGACCACACCACATGTTCCTGCCTACTACCAGCACCAATATTTTTGTCACGACTGACAATATCTCTGCCTGCACTGACCCTGGACTTTATATGGACAGTATCCCTGCCTAGACAATTGTGTTCGCCTTTGCTGACCAAGTCCCTGCCTGCTGCCTGGACCAGTGCTATCCTCCTGTGTACAACTGCACTACTACAACCACAGGTAATCTTTTGTTTACGCTTTGCTCAGCATAATGTATTTTGGGGTGTAATTCTTGGTATGTGCATGCTATGTGTCCCTGGAACACCTGATGGTGTTCCTTGCATTTTGGATGTCTGTATGTGGCCATACTGTGTAGAAGTCTCATACGTGTGGTATCGCCATACTCAGGAGGAGTAGCAGAATGTATTTTGGAGTGTAATTTTTGCTATCTAAATGCTATGTGTTGGAAATATCTTATAAACGTACAACTTTGTGTAAAAAAAATGCGGTTTCATTTTTTTTTTTTTTTTCACATTTTCCAAAAACTTCTGGAAAAAAATGAACCATTCAAAAGATTTATTATGCCTCAGATTATACATTGGGGTGTTAGCTTTCCAAAATGGGGTAATTTTGTGGGTGTTTCTATTGTCCTGGTGCTCCAGGGCCTTCAAAAGTGTAATAGGTAGTTGAGAAATGTGATGTGTAATTTATGCTCCTAAAACACCTGATGGCGCTCCCTGCATGTTGGGCCACTGTATGTGGCCAGGCAGTGAAAAAGTCCCACACATGTGGTATCCCTATACTCAGGAGGAATAGCAGAATATATTTTGGGGTGTTATTCGTGGTATACATATGCCATGTGAGAGAAATAAGCTATTACAATGACAATTTTGAGAAAAAAAAAAACCTTAATTTTGAAAAAAATTCTGGGAAAAAATTACAACTTCAAATAACTCACCATGCCTCTTACTAAATACCTTGAAATGTTTACTTTCCAAAAAGGGGTTATTTGGGGAGCATTTGTACTTTCCTGGCTTGTTAGGGTCTCAAGAAATGAGATAGGCCACCAGTACATCAGATGTGATCATTTTTTTATGATTTGCACCATAGCTTGTAGACTCTAAAGCTTTCACACAGACCAAATAATTTCCACAAATTTTTGGTTATTTTTACCAAAGATATGGAGCAGTATAAATTGTGGCCAAAATTTCTGAAGAAAAATTAAAAATTTTCAAAATTTTATCACAGAAATTAAGAAATATTCTTTTTTTTTTTTCTAAATTTTCGGTCTTTTTTCATTTATAGCGCAAAAAATAAAAAACCTAGAGGTGATCGAATACCACCAAAAGAAAGCTCTATTTGTATGAAAAAAAGGACAAAAAAAATCATTTGGGTACAGTGTTGCATGACTGAGTAATTGTCATTCAAAGTGTGAGAGCACGGAAAGCTGAAAATTGGTCTAGATAAGAGGGGGGTTTAAGTGCCCAGTAAGCAAGTGGTTAAATGCTGTTTATCTACATTGATAGTGAATATGGCCATTTTCTGGCTTTTTCTATTGGATACCCGTTATGTATATTAACCACTTCAGCCCCGGACCAATTGGCAGCCAAAGGACCAGGCCCCTTTTTGCGATTCGGCACTGCGTCGATTTAACTGACAATTGCGCGGTCGTGCGACGTGGCTCCCAAACAAAATTGGCGTCCTTTTTTTCCCACAAATGGAGCTTTCTTTTGGTGGTATTTGATCGCCCCTGCGTTTTTTATTTTTTGCGCTATAAACAAAAATAGAGCGACAATTTTGAAAAAAATTCAAAATTGTTTGCTTTTTGCTATAAGAAATATCCCCAAAAAATATATAAAAAAAAAACATTTTTTTTCTCAGTTTAGGCCGATACGTATTCTTCTACATATTTTTGGTAAAAAAAAACGCAATTAGCGATTATTGATTGGTTTGTGCAAAAGTTATAGCGTTTACAAAATAGGGGATAGTTTTATAGCATTTTTATTAATATTTTTTTTTTTTACTAGTAATTAAGACATTAAGATTAAAGACATTATGGCGGACACATCGGACATTTTTGACAAATTTTTGGGACCATTGTCATTTATACAGCAATCAATGCTATTTAAATGCATTGATTCCTGTATAAATGACAGTTGTAGTGAAAGAGTTAACCACTAGGGGGAGGGGAGGGGTTATGGGCTGTGACGTGTGTGTGTTTTTTTACATTAGAGGGCGGGGCTGACGTCATTGATCGGCTTTCCCGATGACCGGGAACAGCCAATCAATGACAGGCAAAGTAGGAAGCGCGGGGAGAGGTTTGTTTACACATACCTATTCCCGTTCTTCAGCTCCGTGACCCGATCGCGGGACACCAGCGGCGATCGGGTCTGCTGGTCCCGCGGCCGGGGTCACGGAGCTCCCGACGGGTTGCGAGCGCCCTGCTGGCGGTGCGCGCGCGACCCACGTACCTGTACGTCCCCTTTAAATGCCTGCCCGTGCCATTCTGCTGACGTATATATGCAGTGGGCGGGCGGGAAGCGGTTAATTGCTATTATGTTATTTTTTATTAATTTCTGTATTACATAATATGTTTTATATTTTCTTGGCATGGTTGATGTGGCTCCTCGGTTCTTGTGACACAATCTGGCTTTTTCGGAGGGTTCAGTTAGGCTCCCTGTGGCCGACCAGCGTCACACTGTGCTTCCCCCTCTCTCTGACCGATGCTAGATACTCCGCTTGCCGCTCCTCCCATGTCCTTGCGTGTCAGTGCATTGCTTTGCATGCTGGATAATCGTTGGTGGTTCGCGCATGCGCGGTGTCCTCTTTCGGCCAGTCCAGATGATGTCACATCAGCACAGCTGATTGTGACTACGGGCGGGACGTACGTATAAATAACACACTGTTGCAGTGTGTTATCTCAGCTGCTACTTTGTATCTACATTGTACACTTCGTTTCTGTTACCAGAGGGGTTTAAAGCCAAAATTAAGGTTGGTTGTAATCTATGTTAGCTGCACACAGTGATGTAAGTAACTGAGTTAAAATAAACAGAATTACTTAACGCAGTTACTTTAGAGGGTAACGAGTAATCAAACTGATTACTTTTCCACTCATGGTAACTTTGTTCCCATTACTTGGGCTGCATTACCCCAATTAAATCTACCACCACTAGATGGCAGTAGTGTAATTCCGGTGTCCTTCTGGATAAGGACCCCCTGTACTGCTCAGGCGCAGCGCTTGCGCAGTACGAATGACTACGGAGCTTACAAAAATTGCCGAACCTAAACAGCTCTGAGTGAACTCTACACCGCGCAGGCGCAGTTAACATGTAATTGTACGAGGCGATGGCGCACGCTCCCGATGCTCGTGCTACTCTGCAAGGGGCCTCTATCATGTAACTAAGGGACGGGTCTAGTATTACTGTAACCAAGGGGCACATTTATTATTATTGTTATATATCGAGCTCTGCCCATTAATTTAACATTCGCCCTCTTCTGTAGCCATCCGCCCCTTACACGATATAATAAAAATAGACCCGCCCCTTGCTTACATGCTATAACAGATCTGCCGCTTGGTTAGAGTAATAATAGAGCAGCCCCTTGGTTACACGATATATAAATAATAATAATAATAAATGCGCCCCTTGCTTACAGTAATACTAGACCCCTTAGTTACACTATAGAATATTTTAAAAAAAAGTCAGTTACTTTGCTGAGTAACTAATTACTTTTCCAATGTAGTAACTGAGTTACTAACACAATTACTTTTTGGGAGAAGTAATTTGTAATTTAACTAATTACTTTTTTAAAGTAAGATGATCAACACTGGCTGCACATAAGAGTATATGCTGAGTGACTTATCAGTTGCTTTTCTTTTTAAACGATTTGCTTGTCTTTTATAGGCATTGCACCAAACTACTTTGGCTATCTTGTGTTCCTTATGGGACTTGGAGCGTCTTGGTCTCTACCTGACTATATCTAGGTGTGGGACATTATGTATAATCTCTCCCCACTAGGGATGAGCCCCCAGGTTCGGTTCGCACCAGAACCTGCGAAAGGACCGAAAGTTTGCGCGAAAGTTAGAACCCTATTAGTTACAATGGACGCGAACGTTCGAAATCTAAAGTGCTAATTATAACGGCCAATATGCATGTTATTGTCAGAAAAAACAGGTTTGGGGACCCGGGTCCTGCCCCAGGGGACATGTATCAATGCAAAAAGAAGTTTTAAAAACTGAAGTTTTTTCGGGAGCAGTCATTTTAATGATGCATAAAGTGAAAAAAAAAAAGTGAAATATTCCTTTACATATGGTACCTGGGGGGTGTCTAAAGTATGCCTGTGAAGTGGCATGTGTTTCCTGTGTTTATAACTGTCCCTGCAAAAAATGACATTTGTAAAGGAAAAAAAGAAGCCATTTAAAACTGCTTGGGGCTTTAATGTCATGTCTTGTCCTTGCAATATGGATGAAAATCTTTGAGAAAAATGGCATGGCTACCCCACCACCACCCCAGCCCATTACCAGCCCCTTTGGGTCTTGTATGGATATTAAGGGGAACTCCGCACCCAAAATAAAACCCTATACCTACAACCCTATATACTCTGAACAGCAGTATACAGGCGGTGCAAACAAGACAGGGACTGTAGGTTTGTTCTTAAGTAGAATCTGTTTGTAATTTTGAACAGTTAAATTTGCCCCTGTTAGTTCTTATTTTTACAATCTTCTACAAGATAAATTGCAATTTATCAAGACACCTGCTATGCTCAAATGGGAAGCGGAACTCGGCTCTGATTTCTCGGAAGGTCAGTGGCGTCACGCCTTCTCTGAAATTCATTCTGCATCCCACTGTGCTAAACATTGGGAACTTACCATTAAACTATCCAATAGATGGCACTATACTCCTTGTCTCTTGGCGACTTTTTTTCCGGGTTCCTCACCAAACTGTTGGAGGGAATGCGGCCAGTTGGGCAATCTATTACATATGCTTTGGTACTGTCCTACGATTAAAAGCTTATGGAATGGTGTTTTCCAACTTATATCCTCCATCAGGGGTATGCTCACTACCCCAGATCCTGCCTTAGGAATTCTTCATTTAAATATTGATAAATTTCCCAAATCATTTAGACCGGTTGTATCCCATATTTTGCTTGAAACTAGGTTACTGATTTTATGTAATTGGAAGTCCACTAATGCTATCAATGTATCCGATGACACTTCTGCCGTACGTAGAAATTATACTTTTGAGCGTTTAATAGCCACAGTTTGATAAGTACTGGTCTATATGGCCTATGGATCTTTCTCAGGGATGTTCTTAGATCCGTTTCCTGTTTGCTATGATTGTTATGTATATATTACTGAGTATGCTTATATTTGTGTACATTGCATTTTTCCGGATCTCGACATTTACTATCCACAGTGCATATCTTATTGTTTATTTCTTTTATTGTCTTATTTTCTGTATGTTTTCTTGACAATATTCAATAAAAACGAAATGATTAAAAAAAAAATTGCCCCTGTAATATTTGTGCACCTGTTCAGAACATTTCACCTCACTTTCCGTCCCAATGACAAATATTTTTGGAAAAGTGTGGTTTTTATTGAAACAAGGAGTGATAAAGCATCAGTAGAGAGGAGATACCTTTTTCCCAAATGAAATCTAACAGGATAGAATTTTCCTTCCTAGGGGTAGATTTCCTCTCACTTCCTGTTTTCTCCTTCCGTTTGCAAGTAGGAGTCGTTTCTAAGTTGGATGTTTGAAAGTAGGGGCCTGCCGTATATACTCTGCAGAAATTTGCCCCATTAGATGTTGGTGTTGCCACAACAAGCCCTCACAGCTACTCTTGGTGGGCACAGGAATGGTCCCTGCTGTGAATTATTAGATCAAGAATTGTAATTGCATGCACCTGTTGAACAGGGGCAAAAAAATTGAGCCTTTGGAGGTGGTGGTGGTGGTGGTGGTGATGGACGGTGTTGCCACAACACTGTAAGCCCTCACAGCTACTCTTGGTGGGCACAGGAATGGTCCCTGCTGTGAATTATTAGATCAAGAATTGTAATTGCATGCACCTGTTGAACAGGGGCAGAAAAATTGGGCCTTTGGTGGTGGTGGTGGACGGTGTTGCCACAACACTGTAAGCCCTCACAATTACTCTTGGTGGGCGCAGGAATGGGCCCTGCTGTGAATTATTAGATCAAGATTTGTAATTACACGCCCATGTTAAACAGGGGCTGGAAAATTGTGCCTTAGGCACTGGTGCTGGTGCCACAACACTGCAACCCTCACAGATACTGTACCTGGAGCACAGCAATGAGACCTGTTGCAAAGCATTGCATAAAAAAATTGTAATTACAAGCCCCCGTTAAACAGGGGCTGAAAAATTGGGCCTTAGCCACTGGTGGTGGCACCCAGAAACAAAAATGTCCTTCCAAGCTATCATCAGGATCATTGAGGAGGAAGAGGATAGTCAGTCAACATAACAAGACAGTCACTCAGCATCAGCATAGGCAGTCTTGAAGGGATGTGACATTTCAAAATAAATTATACTGTTATATCAGCTTCAGGTGCCTGGTAGCTGGTGGTGATCCAAGACTGATTCATCTTTATGAAGGTCAGTCGATCAACCGAGTCGGTGGACAGGCGCACCCTGTGATCGGTGACAAAGCCTCCAGCAGCACAATGTGCGTTCCGAAAGAACGATGGATGCAGGACAGGCCAGTAGCTCAACTGCATACTGTGCAAGCTCTGGCCAGTGATCCATCCTCAAGACCCAGTAAGCCAGAGGATTTTCGGTGGGAAAGGTGTCCAAGTCTGACCTTGCCCCTAGGTATTCCTGCACCATGTATATCAGACGCTGGTGATGGTTGCTGGAACCGATCATACCTTGGGGCTGTGGACTAAAAAATTGTCTGAACGCATCGGTCAGACGTCCAGGACCAGGAGTTTTTAACCTCCCAGTCTCTGGGAACGCGTTGCACAGACCTTTCTGCAAGGCCTCCCGGAGATGTCTCATCCTCTGCTCCCTCTGCGACGGCAAGATAAGGTCCGCAACCTTACCCTTGTACCGTGGATCAAGGAGAGTGGCCAGCCAGTAATGGTCCCTCTCCTTGATCCGAAGAATACGAGGATCCTTCCGCAGGCTTTGCAGGAACAGGGAGGCCATGCAACGTAGGTTAGCTGAGGCATTCGGTCCGGAGTCTTCTGGGTCACTCAGGATGACAGCCACCTCCTTCCAGCCACGTACAAGTCCACTGGTTTCTTGGGACTGTAAATCATCCCTAAAAGACTGCTGCTGCTGATGCTGAGTGCCAGGCTCCACCTCCATGCTGACACAATCCTCCTCCTCCTCCTCCTCCTCCTCATCATCTTCCTGTGTGATGGGTGGGAGAGAAGGAACACTGGATAAAGGGGGCCTTGAGAGGCAAGGAAGTCCTCCTCTTCCTGCCTCTGTTCTGCCTCAAGTGCCCTGTCCATAATTCCATGCAGCGTATGCTCCAACAGGTGGACAAGAGGTACAGTGTCACTGATGCATGCACTGTCACTGCTCACCATCCTCGTGGCCTCCTCAAATGGTGACAGGACAGTGCATGCATTCCTGTTCCTGATGCTCCACTGGCATGGGGAAAAAAATCCGAGCTCCCCTGACCCTGTCCTGGTGCCGTAGTCGCACAGGTACTCATTGATGGCCTTATGCTGCGTGTGCAGTCGCTGCAGCATGGCCAACGTTGAGTTCCACCTGGTGGGCATGTCACATATAAGGCGGTTCTTGGGCAGGTTCAACTCCTTTTGCAGCTCAGCCAGCCGAGCACTGGCATTATATGATCGGCGGAAATGCACACAGACTTTCCTGGCCTGCCTCAGGACATCCTGTAAGCCTGGGTACCTGCCCAAGAACCGCTGCACCACCAGGTTAAGGACGTGAGCCATACAGGGCACATGGGTCAGCTGTCCCTGTCGCAGGGCAGAGAGGAGGTTGGTGCCATTGTCACAAACCACCATTCCTGGCTTAAGCTGGCGTGGTGTCAACCACCTCTCGGCCTGCCCCTGCAGAGCTGACAGAACCTCTGCCCCAGTGTGGCTCCTGTCCCCCAAACACACCAGCGCAAGCACGGCATGGCATCTTTTTGCCTGCGTACTTGCGTAGCCCCTTGGACGCCTACGGAGCACCGCTGGTTCCGAGGACAGAGAACTCGAAGAGGCCATGGAGGAAGAAGAAGAGGAGGGGGTGGAGGAGAGAGGTGTGTCACAACCAGTAGTAGCATTTTGGAGGCGTGGTGGCGGAACAACCTCCAACACTACTGCACCTTGTCCTGCATCCTTCCCAGCTGCCAAAAGAGTGACCCAATGGGCCGTGAAAGATAGGCAACGTCCCTGTCCATGCCTGCTGGACCATGAGTCAGCGGTAATATGCACCTTACTGCTGACCGCCCTGTCCAGCAAGGCCAAGACATTGCCTTCCACATGCCGGTAGAGAGCTGGAATCGCCTTCCGTGAGAAAAAGTGGCGTTTGGAAACCTGCCACTGAGGAACCGCACATTGAACAAACTCAAGGAAGGGGGCCGAGTCTACCAACTGAAAAGGCAGCAGTTGAAGTGCTAGCAATTTAGCCAAGCTAGCATTCAACCGCTGGGCATGTGGATAGCTGGGAGTAAACTTCTTTCGACGGTCCAGCAGCTGGGGCAGGGAAATTTGCCTGGTACAATCGGACGTCGGTGTACTGCTAGCAGAGTGCCCGCAAGTATTTGGCTATGACACACCTAATTCTACACCTTCATTCCTCTCAGTGCAGCTTTCAGAGAGGACTGAAGGTATAGTGGGGTTGAAGATCCCAGCTGATGAGGAGCAAGGAGAGGTCTGCTTTGTTCTTTGGTGTGGGTCTTTAAGGTTCGCTTGCCAACGAGCTGCATGGCAGGTCAACATATGTCTGGTCATGCTTGTGGTGCCCAAGCGGCTGATGTTTTGGCCACGCGAGATACGCTTGAGACATATGTTGCAAAAAGCAGCGGTGTGATCTGATGCACTCGTCTCAAAAAAGGCCCACACCAAAGAACTTTTGTAATAACGTGCAGAGGCAGCGCCCTGCACAGGCGGAGCTCTGCGGTGTGATTCAGTTGGTGTGCTGGCCTTAAGCTGGCCCCCGGAGGGCATCTTGCCTCGTTGGAGATGTGCCTCCTCCTCCTCCTCCTCCTCTCTCTGTTCAGGCACCCACGTGGAGTCAGTGACCTCATCATCCCCTCCCTCTTCACCACTGGAGCAAACCTGGCAGTAAGCTGCAGCTGGTGGAACATGACTGCCAGATTGCTGTCCTTAAGCATCCCCTCTCTCTGCCCTCACGCTACTGCCTTCCTCTAGCTGGGTATCATCATCGGAGCCTTCAAAACGATGGGCATCCTCCTGGAGCATGTTCCCAACACTGTGCTCAAACAGTTCGGGGGACTCCTCAGAAGGACATGGTGGGTCTAGGGAAGGGGTGCCTGATGACATTGAGTACGCGTTGGCAGCTGCTTTGCCAGTACCCTGAGCCTGAGTGAGAGAGGAGGATGAGGAGGGCTTGGTCATCCACTATACCAAGCCTTCGGCATGATGCGGCTCAACATGTCCAGCTGCCGAAAAGAAGGACAAGTGTGTCCCATGGCCACGTGCTGATGACGATGCACCGCGTCCACGACCAGCACTGTTGTCTCTAGACATAGAGCCTGCTTGCCCTGTTTTCTTGGCTCGTGACTGTCTGCCTCTCCTTGTTGGTCTTCCAGACATTGTAATGGCCTGCAGGGAGATGGGGAAAGCAATTGGGTAGTGTATATTGTGCTCACACAGCATACACACTAACTCCTGCAGATGGCTGTCTTAGATGACAACAGGGCAGAGGGTCAGATACAGGGTAAGGTGGTTTAGTGTGCTGTGCTATACTCACACAGCACACACACACTTAAGCCCCATACACACGGTCGGACAATCCGCGGACCAGGTCCGTCGGACCATGTCCGTCATACTTTGTCCGATGTTGGTTTTGCGTACACACGGTCGGACAAAGTTGTCGGAAAATCCGATCATTCTGAACGTGGTGACGTTTGTTGCCTACGACGGGACTACGTAGAGGCTAGTAGCCAATAGCTTTGGTCTTGTAATGTGATCTGAGCATGCGTAGCACTTTGTCCGGTCGGACAACCGTACACACGATCGGATTTGGTGTGATCGGACCGTGTTGACGGCAAATCTTTCCAGCAGGAGATAAGACTTTGTCCGTCGGTCAAACCGACGAACACTGTCCGATGGTGCATACACACGGTCTGATTTTTCAACAACCTTGTCCGATCGGACAGAATCCATGAAAAAGTCCGACCGTGTGTATGGGGCTTAACTCCTACAGATGGCTGTCTTAGGTGACAACAGGGCAGATACAGGGTAAGGTGGTTAAGTGTGCTGTGCTATACTCACACAGCACACACACACTAACTTCTGCCCTGTTGTCATCTAAGACAGCCATCTGCAGGAGTTAAGCCCCATACACACTGTCGGATTTTTGCATGGATTCTGTCCGATCGGACAATGTTGTTGAAAAATCAGACCGTGTGTATGCACCATCGGACAGTGTACGTCGGATTGTCCGACGGACAAAGTCCTATCTCCTGCTGGATAGATTTTCAGACAACACGGTCCGATCACACCAAATCCGATCGTGTGTACGGTTGTCCGACGGACAAAGTGCTACGCATGCTCAGAAGAAATTCTGTGACGGAAGCGCTCGGTCAGATAAAACTACCTTTCCTAATCGACACAGCACATTCGTCACGCTGCAATGTTAAAATGTCTTTAATGCAGCGCATTCTCTTTTTCTTTACAATGCAACAAGAATGACATGTTTTAGCTGCTCCTATTCACCCGCACTTCTCACAAACTTAGTTCTTTATTACTTTTCAGGATTTATACACTACATGTTTATTTTTACTCAGATCGTAAAAGAATCTTTGTTATATTTTTAGCATGATTTGTCTTTTTTTTTTTTGGGAATACATATTTGATGGAGATTTTTTTTTTTTTTTTTTGGAGGGGGGTTGTGTGTCTCAACTTAGCAAAACCACATTATTAACATTTGTATTTGTTGCTTAAATTTACTAGGAGTTTGTTGGTTGTTGGTGCCCCTTGTTAATTCTACTTTAAGATTAGTGAAATGTACCTGCCTACTCAAATAAAAACTGTCATTGTAGAAAAGTAAAACACAATAGTCAATGATTATTTCAAATCCAAAAAACATTTATTTAGGTCTCAGCAACAAACCAAAGAGGAACGCAGCCATGGTGAAACTTGGGGAATTTGCAAAGCCTTGGACACCCACGGCAACCATCATTTTTCTAGCTTAGAAAATTGGGGGCCTGAGGAGTACCTATCTAAATAATAAGGGAGTGCAATCTGGTCCTGAAGTCCAAAACATCCGGAACTGCAGCAGATGCCATCTAGGTCCCCAGGCTCTGGTCCTACGAGAGGCTCCATCTTCTCTCAGACCAGACTGAATCAAGGTCATCACTCTCTTGTCTTCCTTGTACTCTTCCTTCCACGCCGTGGTGCTGGTGCTGGTGGGGTGGCAGAAGGAGGAGGAGGAGGCGGAGCAAGGTCACTCTCGCAAACATGTGTGAGGGGAGTCATCTCCCCAGCCATCCCCTCATTTAGGATTTTGAGGATGACCTCCTCACACATGCTGCGTTGCCCCGCCTCCATACCCGTCATTTTATTGGCAACCAAGGAGGCAAAGGCCTCCTCGTAGGTGGGTGTGGCATATAGGGAGGCTGAAGCATCTCGTATCAGCTGGAGCGCTGACTCTCCCACCTCCCCCATGCTTTTCGCCCTTCTGTAGGGAAGGCGGAGGGGAGGGACTTGGGAGACAGTCAGGCTCCTACGCCTACCCCCCTGTTGGCTGCCACTAACCCCTGCCTCCTCCTGACTGCCACCTTCCACAGCCACCTCCTGGCTGAGGTCTTCCTGTGTATGAAAAAGGGACATAGTTTCAGTTATTTGTTCATCAAACACACACAATTCTCATCTAGTGACTGTTGCAAAATGTTTACAAATAGAAAACCATACAATTCTCAGCCCTGCAGTTTAGATTCTTCCCAAAAATGTCTCCAACACCAATGTCTGTTGATATGTCAATCACGTTAGGAACTAAGCAATTGGGGATCCTGAATTAACTGAACATCATTCATTATTCCCCAAAATGGTTACAAAACTACTATACCTGGAACAAGTTGGGCTCCTGCACATCTTCCATACTGGAAGGCCCAGGTTGGTCCTCGGAAGCCTCATCAGGGGTGGCGTGCGTGGAAGGACGCGTGCAAGGAAGAGTCGAGAGTGACTTCCTGACATTAGCCTGGTCTTTGAGAAAGTGGAGCCTCTCATAGTACCAGAGCGTGGGGACATAGACATCAGCTGCTGCCGCTCCAGATGCTAGGGACTTCCGGACCTTATTGCGCTCCCGGAAATAGGTACTCCTCATGTTATTAATTTTGACTTTTAAGTTTGCCAGGGTTGCCATGGGCAGGTTTGGCTTTACAAATGCCACAAGTTTCAGCATGGCTGCGTACCTCTTTGGTCTGTTGCTGTAGTCGCGGTGCTTTGCTTGCCATAATAGGGGAAATTCCCTGTATTTATCAATGAAGAGGGGGAGAAAACTCACGTCGTAGAAGCCCTCCATCACCTCTGCAAGACACAACACCACACAAAACAATATAAATAATGTCAGCCTAAACTCTCCTAATCTTCTCCATAAAGAAGCCTCAAGTTCTAATCAGTCTAGGCTAGTTATGTACCAACGTCAAATTGTACCTTCGTTTCTAGCGATCGTCTCGTGCGTGAGCTTTCTCTCCCCTCGTCTCCCAGATCGTGGCTACGACACAGGCGTGTGACGTTTTATATACAGTGCGCATGCGTCAAACTCCGCCCGCCCCTGACGATCTTTCTCGTCTATTCCCCACCCCTTCTCTTTACGGCGCAGTGGGGAGAGCACATGGCGGGGACACAGCAGGTGCGCCCCAAATATCCCACCAACGAGGAGGAGGACGAGGAAAGTCCGGAGGCAGAAACGTCCCGATCCCGGAGCCTGAAATTCAAGGCCTCCAATATGTCATTTGGAGAAATGTTGGAGATGGTGGACATATTAAAGAGGAGCGACTATGATGAGAAGTATGGGCCTTACCTCAACCCCAATGTCCGCAAGGCCAAGATCATGTCTAAAGTTGTGAGAAGGCTGTACAATCATTTTGGGGTACAACGATCCAAGGAGCAACTCAGGAAACGCTGGTCAGACCTGAAACTGAGGGAGGCCGATCAGTACAGAAAGATCAAGCGAGTTCTTCAAAAAAGTAAGTAGTTGTGTTTTGTGTTTGCTTTCTTGCTTGCATACTGCTCCATGTGGTTTGATTTTTACAAAGTTGTACATTCCAAAATGGCCACTTTCAGGTTCGTCTGTGCATTCGATCGTACTCAGCCTCGATCTTTCTGCCACTGTCATGATCGTGTGTGTCCATTCGATCGTACGCAACCTCGATCGTTCGGCCACTTATAATACGAGGTTTGGGGAAGTTTTGATTGAAAGGAAGTTTCTTCTCACTAGAGATGTCATCAAGAACGTAAAGCAAATTTATTCAATGTAAAGGAGAGGTCACTCAGTAGCTGTTTACCCATCTGGACTCTAGAGCACTAGTGCTGGGACACCCAAACCCCCTTTTTATTATGCTTTTCCACACATGTGCTCCAGTGGATACTAGAGGGGGGTCTCCATCAGACAAACTTCTACCAAAAAGCTAGTAAGTTTAGCACCTTTACAAAGTGACTACATTCATGTTGTTGGCATTTGTAACTGGCCAAACAAAAATAGTGTTCCTCACTTTCAAGCAATGTTTGTCATTTCCTATTTCTGCCCTCAATAGATTGTGTTGCTAAATCTTCCTTTTGTACATTCTCATAGGGGAGCAAAAACTTGGGCCGTCTGAGGAAACCCCAAAACCAACACCTCCCAAAAAAGGGGAAAGAGCAGAAGCAGAGGAGGAGGAGGAAGGAGAGATCATCGAACTTGGAGAACTTGTCACCACAACAGGTGAGTGTGGGAGAACACAGCTACTGGTAAGCTAATCAATGTATGGCTGCCTCATTTCCAAACACCCGATTTTTGTTTGTTTGTGGTTTTTAGGTGACGTGGATGTTGTGGAAGAAAAATCGCACTTTACCACAGAGAGTGCCCACGTACTCATCGGGAGATAATGGTCTGCAATAGAGATCTAGATTACCTAAAGCAAAACATCAATGATGTTCAACAAAAATTGAAGAACATCATTGATGTTTTAGGTAAAATATGAAAACGCACCAAGTAATTAACACACATTTGTGCCTGCTTCTGAACACATTTGCAACTTAATAACTGTGTGAAATTTGGAACATGCACACATTGTGTCCACATGTGCTAGCTCCCATCATGGTGGATGAATGCCAACGTTTTTTTGGGGGTGCAACCACTTTACGAACTACGAAAGTGGTTGTGGTGAAGGGTTTGCACCCCCAAAAAACGTCCATTCATCCCCATGATGGAAAATGGCACTTTTGAAGCTTCTAGGCATGTGTTTTACCATCTAATGACCATTTTCAGACCCAAATTGTGTGCATGTTCTAAATTTCCACTTTCCAGGGGTGACCCCCCATGTGATGAAGGCAAGATCAAACACACTTTGAACATATAGTCATGTCTGATCTTGTCTTCACTTTAGAAAGTTGAACTTTCCTAGTTCCTAGGTTCTGTTTTTTGCTCCATGCCTGGTTTTACCAATTGCGGAATGTTTGTAAACAATGTTGTAAATAACCAAGATGTTGTCAGTTTGGGCAAGAAGATTGTAAACGCACTTGTGAATGTTTTCCAAGTAAACTTTTTGACTTTTCTAAATGTGTGGCTTCCTTATTTAAAAAACACAATGCATTATGTATGTCAAATGTAAAGGATATGGGGGGCAATGGGTGTTATTTACTAAAGGCAAGTCCAGTTTGCACTGCAAGTTTCTTTTCCAGGGCACTTTTGCACTGCACTTGTAGAGCATAGTGGATTTGACTTATGTAAATGACACCCACAGTGCTTTGTACGAAAACACGGAGCACAGCATTTTGGAGAATACACACATGTCTGACCTGGTGATGAAAAGGAGTATTTTGGGTGTCAGTTATGCAGTACAAACCTTCTCTAGACCAAAGATTAGGTATCAAACACACAACATGAGAATAATCTTTTTGGAAAGAAGAGACTGTTACCTCCTTTTGCCCAGAAAGTGCATTCCCACTGTCGAAAGCAAAGGGAAAAAATTTCAAGGTAAAATAAGCTAAAAAGAATACGGAAATGACAAGAAATCATAGGTTGGTTGAAAAATAAGATTTATTTCAAAATGCCTCTCACACATCGTCAGGCAGAGCAATGGCCCCCCTACCCACAAAGTAGTCCATATATTGCTCGCGGACCGCGCAGGCATTTAGAGGGGGCAAGCCTGGACGTGCCACTTGAAGGGCTGTGAGGTCAGCATTTGGAGGGCCCTCCACATCTGGGCCAACGGGCACCACATAGTTCCTGTTATGTCTTTTGAGGAAGTTGTGCAATATGCAACAGGCAAGAACTATGTGGTTCAGTTTGTATTCCGCCAAGTTAATTGCCGTCAAGAACAGGCGGAAGCGGCTGGCCAGGATGCCAAAAGTGTTCTCAACAACTCTTCGAGCTCTGGACAGCCTGTAGTTGAAGACCCTCTGGTCTGGGGTGAGGGTCCTCATCGGGAACGGCCTCATCAGATGGGGAGTCAACGCAAACGCTTCATCTGCGACAAAGGCGAAGGGGAGTCCTTCTGCATTCTCCTCTGGAGGTGGCAAGCACAGACTGCCACTTTGGAGACGCCAGTAGAACTCCATGTGCGCAATGGCACCACCATCCGAGATCCGGCCGTTCATCCCCACGTCCACATACATAAATTCATATGTCGCCGACACCACCGCCAACATCACTACACTATTAAACCCTTTATAATTATAATAGTAGGACCCCGAGTTGGGCGGTGGGACGATGCGGACGTGTTTCCCATCAATTGCCCCTCCGCAGTTAGGAAAGTCCCAACGGCTGGCAAAGTGGGAGGCCACAGTCTGCCATTCCTGTGGCGTGGAAGGGAACTGTGGAGTGAAACAAGAAAAAAAAATTGGTCACTTTGCACATAAACATTGCAAGCAGATTAGACAATCAACATCTTGGAACAAGAGCATTGTTTAAAATTGGAGGCTGGAAAGTATTTGCACAGAAAAGTAGAGGCTCCCCTTCACAGATTACTCACCCCCCATCAATCCCCCCACTTCTGATGGGCCATTGGCAATAACTAGGGTTTTGGGGGGGGGTGTTGGACAGGTAACCCTCTGCACTTCATTGATTGGCAAATGGCTCAATAATGTGTGCTAGTTTGGCCAGACCCTCTGTACTTAACACTATTGGCAGCCCCCAGGAAAGCTAAACTAACATTTCAAACCCCCCCCCCCCCCCCCAAAACAAAAAGGAAAGCACATTGTGACATTCTGAAATTACCAAGCAAGCTAATAGGAGGGAAAGAACACAAAAAAAATAGGAAATGGAAAGTATGGAGCCAGCCCCTTGCACTACATGCTTTGCTGAATTCATCCCTAAAGATGCCCACTATAAAGAGGTAGGTATATAGTGTGTATTGACCTTGGGAAAGCCAGCAGATAGAGGATTGGTACCATCTGACAGAGCAGTTGGGGGAGGGGGTTCCTAATGAGTTTGCCCCCCCCCCCACAAAAAAAAAAAAAAAGGGGCTCTACATGAAGTAAACCACACAGCAAACATTAGTGCATATTTTAGGGGGTGTTTGGGGGCAAACAATACTATGCAGCAGACAAAAGACATTGCTTAAGTGACTAGGCCATAGGTGTCTATTGGGGCAGAAGAGCATGCTGGGGAGGTAAGTGAAGGGAAAAATGCATGAAGGAGAAAAGGGGCACAGCATATTGCAATCATGGTAATTAGGGAAGGAGGTCAAAAATAGAAGACATTAGCAAACAGAGCATACATAGAAGGGAATAGTAAAGTAGAAATGTTACCTTAATATAGTCCTCCTGCAGGACCTGGATGATGGCAGAACAGGTCTCTGGAATAATGATTCCCAGGGCCTGGGGAGAGATACCTGAAGAGAACTTCAAATCCTGAAGACTTCTCCCTGTCGCCAAGTACCTCAACGTGGCAACCAGCCTCTGCTCCGGAGTAATGGCTTGTCTCATGCAGGTATCCTGCCATCTGATAAAGGGGGTCAGCAAAGCCAAAAGACGGTGAAAATCGGGGTCCGTCATCCGAAGAATGTTCCTGAAATCATCAGGATTATTCTCCCGGATCTCACGAAGCAAAGGCATGTGCGAGAATTGGTCACGCTGAAGCAACCAATTCTTGGTCCACATACTCCTCGTCACTCTGTTCATGGACGGGTCTTGGGTCAAAGCTAAAAGCCCGACACCAATTCCGCGTACAGCACGAACTCGGCGACGAGTACGCACGGGAAACATCGCTCACAAGGTCACAAAAGGTCGGCTGGTCAGAACGGACAAACAGAAAGCACCGATAAACAGCAAGGCCTGAAAGAACGAAATGAATACCAGAAACGAGCAGACAATAAGCAGTGCAAATCAAAGCGTCCTATATCAAGATATAGGCCGCAATGACCAACAAATGCGAACTGACTACACGCACTAATAAACAGATACGCACAACAAGCACAAACTGAAGAGCAGTAACGATCTGAGTCAGAAAACTGAGAAGCGCGAATCTTAAGTCACCAAACTTCGACTAACTCGCGATAAACACAGGATCAGCAGAAGGAGCCCAACGGGTGCCTGACGTGGTGCTGAACTTCCCTTTTCTAATCTCGTGGAAGACGACTTACGTCACGACGTTCTTGCAGACCGGATATTCCGACAACGTAGTTCGACCGTGTGTACGCAACACCAACATCGGACAAAGTACGACGGACAGGATCCGACCGACCTGGTCCGCGGATAATCCGACCATGTGTATGGGGCTTTAGTGTGTGTGTGTGTGCTGTGTGAGTCTAGCACAGCACACTAAACCACCTCACCCTGTATCTGCCCTTCTGCCCGGTTGTCATCCAAGACAGCCATCTGCAGAAGGGCAGATACAGGGTGAGGTGGTTTAGTGTGCTGTGCTATACTCACACACTAACTCCTGCAGATGGCTGTCTTAGGTGACAACAGGGCAGATACAGGGTAAGGTGGTTAAGTTTGCTGTGCTTTACTCACACAGCACGCACACACACCACTAACTCCTGCAGATGGCTGGATTGCTAGAGAACAGCACTGAGAAGAACAGACTATCCCTGCCTATTTTTCCTCTATCCCTACACTTTCCCCACAAACAAAAGCTGAGAATAATTGATTCACATATAGTGTGTACATGTATAGTACACTATCACTGTTCCTCAAGCCGGAGCACACTACACGAGGCCGCCGACGCGGCAGCCTTATATAGTGTGGGGCGTGTACTAAACCCCCTGAGCTATAATTGGCCACAGGCATCCTGCCTGTGGCCAATTATTGCTCTCCTTGTCGCTGGCTCTATGATTGGCCAAGCATGTGGGGGTCACAGTGCATGCTTGGCCAATCATCAGCCATTATTATTATAATTTTATATGGTGTTTTCTAGGCAGCCCACAGAAGTATTCGGGCATTTGGGATACCGAACTACCGTTAATGCACTATTTTCCAATATCTGTACTTCAAATGCGCTTTTGCAGGTTATTTCTATCCATGATTACCTGCTGCGTGTCATATTGCAAATGATATAGTAAGTAATTTCAATTTTTTGGTATATAATCAGCATTTATTATAGGGTTATTCTACTCTAGTTCTAGTTCAATCACTTTCGCTATAAATATAGCCAGTAGTAATCAACTTTATGTTGTGGCCACATACTACAGTATTCAGTCTGGCTACTATATTGTGTCTTTTACCAAGTCTATTCTGTTACGTACGCCCCCAGGGTGTCCTGAAGTACTCTCTTTCTGCCCCTTGTTTGTGCCACTTGCACCTGTTTGCCATATCCCTATGCCACTACAAATATTCCTATTAACTAAATTCTATTTGCTAAATTTTGTAATTTTTCCTTATTTCTTTATTTTCTTTGCTAGCCACAATTTAAAAAAAAAAAAAGCTCCTGAAGAAGCGTTAATATATGCGCAACATGTTGAGCCATCAATATTGATATGTCATCGTGTCGCTGCCTTTCAACCACAGCTTTGGACATTTTTTAGATGATGGAATGATGAAATATGCATCCCTTTAGTTCCATTGATATTTATTGGTTGAATATGGTAGCGGTAGTATATCAATATCATAATTGTGGTAATTTTTAAAGTATTTGTAATAAATTTTGTTTATGTTTTTCATAATAAATATTTTTTGATACATAGAACGCATTTTGTCAAATTGTGCCTAAAAAGTCTGAAGTCCCTTTCTTTCTCTTTTCTAATTAACCTCTAGGATGTGGCACACGTTTTACTGACTTGTATCCACAGTACCACTATGTGTGGTGATTCAATATAAATTTATTAAACCTCTGTGTCTTAGTTGTACAACAAATAAGTACACTAAAGATATTATCGAAAAGTTAATGTAAACAAAGACTAAGCAACTGACGTATACGGACACGTCTCTAAGTGGGACTAATGCTAAGGGTGGTAATGCCTTGACACTGAGCACCTTCCCACTTCCAGCCATGGCCATGTAGACACTCTAAAACCCGCAATACACTATAAAATGCTAGCATAACATTGTAACCCAATGTAATTACTTAAGAGCACCCCCTGTGGAGAAATGCAATACTTTGTATGAGGCAGCAACACTGTAAGGCCTTACAATGAACGGTATAGTCTCTTGTCTTCCTTTCTTCAGCTAGCCATTATACTGCAGTATTTGTATTCCATAGGCTTTGTAGATGGTAATGTAACTTGAAATAGTGAACAACAATTATGCAATGAACTTATAGCTTCCTTTATTGATAATGCACCTCGACTGTCAGTCAGTTCTTAGTGACATACAGGCTTTAAGGCCTGAATGAGCATAATCTAATGGGAAAGAACTGTTCCGTGGGACTGCAGGTCCCAGCAGCACTGTAATGACTAGTCTATAGGAAGTTAAGTGCTCTGCATAAATTCTGGGCAACAGCCCTCTCACCACACCAGGCCTGGGTAACTGGATGCCTCTGCTCCGGTGGTCTCAGTACTGCTGTCAGCCAGCTCCATCATGCTGCACCGCTCCACAAGATGACCGGGACCTTCATTTGGCTCCATCAGATGCTCTGGATCCTCCAACCCGATCACACTGCCTATCCAGCACACAGTGGTGGAACACTCTCCAATGACATCCACTTCTGCACCGAACAGGCCGCGCTCCTTGGAACTCCCACACAGATCCCTGCAGGCAGGCCACATGTCCCAGCCAGAAGAGAGTGAAGATGGCCGCCCCATGCCCTTTTATCTTCTCCCCAGCATGCAGTTCAGTCACCGAGGGTTCATGGGTAGGTAGGTGAGGCACTGTGGTTAAGTGAGTAATTTTCCAGAATAATTAAGTCAATTCCTCTACAGGCTTTCCTTCGTGCTCTTATGTGAAAAATAAACAAGTCTCTTTCACAGAATATACCACTAAAGGGAGCCAAATACCAACCTAATAGCATTGTCTTGCTATATAGCGTTACATGGCAATACACATACATACATATACTAAATACACTGCAGCTAACTGAATCACCTGCCTGCATGAAGTATATTAGAGTACGCCAGGAACTGACTGCAGTGAGATATAGCTAAAATGGATACAGTGGATATAATATATATATATATATATATATATATATATATATATATATATATATATATATATATTAAATACACTGCCGCTAACTGAACAAACTGCCTGCTCAAAGTAAATGAAATTACACTCTCTCTCTCTCTCTCTCTCTGCCAAGAACACACTACACAAGGCCGACGTGCAGGCAGCCTTATATAGTGTGGGCCGTGGACTTAACCCCCTGAGCCATAATAGGCCAAAGGCACCCTGCCTTTGGCCAATTATGGCTCTCTTTGCTGACGGCGCTGTGATTGGCCAAAGCATGCGTGTCATAGTGCATGCTTGGCCAAGCATCAGCCAGCAATGCACTGCGATTGATGCAGTGCATTATGGGGTGGGACGCGCCGCTGGAATTTGGCGCGAACGGCCGCTAATGTTCAATCTTTGTCGAATGATCGAACAGCCAATGTTCGAGTTGAACTCATGTTCGACTCAAACAGAAAGCTCATCCCTACGGGGTACTAACATTTTAAGGTAAAGTTGATCCAGGAAAAATCCGATTGCCTCTCTGGGATCAGGAAGGAATTTTTTCCCTGCTATAACAAATTGGATCCTGCTTTTCTGATTTTTTTTTGCCTTCCTCTGGATCAACTGTGGGTATAGGATTGGGTATATGGGATTGTATGATATTTTTTTTTTTTTTTTTTTTTATGGTTGAACTAGATTTTTTCAACCTGACCAACTATGTAAGAAGCCTAAAAATGACACAATACGAAATGAACGGATTACAAAATTATAAATTGTTATTTAAAACATTATTCATATATGAAAGGACAAGCCCTATAAATAGGTGCTAGTACTCAACCACAGGAATGAAATATACCAGTGTAAGGGGGAGGGCCTGGAAACTTGTAAAAAGTAATAATTGGGTGAGTGCATCCACATGGACAATCACAGGTACCTGTGTACATTTGGGAACGGTGGGTGCTTATAGACGCATATATGTGTACATGTACACACATGGGGTCATAAGTGTGCTAAGGATGTATGTGTGCGTAAAGTGTTAAGCATACCCATCCGGACCAATCACCGTGACAAGTCCACGACTCGCAGGAGTACATGGCGAGTGTGACCGGGACACAATAAAAAAAAAAATCATATGTATATTATATATATATATATATATATATATATATATATATATATATATATATATAATATATATATATATATACACACACACACACACACACACACACACACACACAAATATATATATATATATATATATATATATATATATAAAACCATTAAATAAAAATTGGAAATTTAAAACATATAGGGTACAACTATTATAAAAGTCACATGGGCCTGCAAAATACTATACTTACTATGGTTATCATAGGTGTGAAGTGGATAATGAGACCATAAGGGTCTGCTACAAGAAAAAAAACATAGAAATGTTCACATATAGGAGTCAAAATCAGCCGCAGTTTTACGTTTGCTGTTTGAAGGAGGATATTGTTGTTATGGCCGCAGCTAGCTGCCATAACCCCAGTATCCCCTTCTTCAGCGGGCGGTCCGCTACAAGATAAAAGTGGTCTCTGTGGTGGATTCGCCACGAGATCACTTTTATCAGTGGCGGGAGAGGGGCCCCCCTCCCACTGTGATCCGGTGCCCTCCGCCACTTACCGGAGCCGTCGGCATCGGCGGAGGCAATCGCGTCCTGTCCTTAGCTGTGCATGGAGACGAGTGAGGGTAAGATGGCCCCCACTTGTCTCCATACAATTGCTGGGCGGAAGCAACGTCAAAACGTCACTTCCACCCACAGCTCTTAAAGGGCCATTTTTTTTAAAAAAAAATTTAAATTACAAATTTTTTTTTTTTATTATTGCATTTTACTCTAATATGAGATCTGAGGTCTTTTTGACCCCAGATCTCATATTTAAGAGGTCCTGTCATGCTTTTTTTCCATTACAAGGGATGTTTACATTCCTTGTAATAGGAATACAAGTGACACATTTTTTATTTTTTTTTAAAACAGTGTAAAAATAAAAAAGGTAAAAAGCTTGCGTGCAGAAGCAAACGCATATGTAAGTAGCGCCCGCATATGAAAACGGTGTTCAAACCACACATGTGAGATATCGCCACGATCGGTAGAGCGGGGGCAATAATTCTAGCCCTCCATAACTTAAAACATGCAACCTGTAGAATTTTTTTAAACATCGCCTATGGAGATTTTTAAGGGTAAAAGTTTGTCGCCATTCCACGAGCGGGTGCAATTTTGAAGCGTGACATGTTTGGTATCAATTTACTCAGTGTAACTTTATCTTTCACAATATAAAATAAAAATGGGATAACTTTACTGTTGTCTTATTTTTCCCCCCCCCAAAAAAAGTGCGCTTGTAAGACCGCTGCGCAAATACGGTGTGACAAAGTATTGCAATGACCGCCATTTTATTCTCTAGGGTGTTAGAAAAAAAAGTTTAATGATTGGGGGTTCCAAGTAATTTTCTAGCAAAAAAAATGTTTTTAGCTTGTAAACAACAAATCTCAGAAAGAGGCTCGGTCCTTAAGTGGTTAATGTCCTCATTAACCCCCCCCCCCCCGGTGTCAAGGTACCTAAAGAATAGATCCAAAACGTTTCCTGCTGGCACAGATGATTGGATAGACCCAATGACCCACACCCTGAGACCAGCTGTAGATTTATTATGATGCACTAAAAAATGTTTTGGAACGCTATGATGGTCACGGCCCTTTTCAATGAAGTGTCTGTGTTCACCAAAACATGCTCTAAGGGCCCTGATGGTTCTTCCAACATAAAACAGTCCACACGGACAAGTGAGGCAGTATATAACATAGTCCGTAGAACAGTTGTAAAATGATTTTATTGTATCGTTTTTCTGCAGATTAATGGCACGGCTATGGGGGCCAACTTCGCTCCCATCTACGCCAATCTCACAGTGTACTTTTGGGAACCCATGTATCTCACCGCTAACCATCCCACCCATGTGATCTACTATGAACGTTACATTAATGACATAGTGATCATATGGGACGGTTCACTTCAGGAAATCTTTGTGACACCTTTGTGCAATATTGCAACAAAAAAACTCCTTGGGCTTATCCTTTACCCATGTCTCCGATCCCAAATTCTTAGCTTTCCTAGATTTGGAATTATGTCATGACAATGGAGCTATATATGCCAAAAACGTTATCAAACCCACTGCAGGGAATTCCTTCATTCATTTTGAGTCCACAGAAATTGTACTAGGGACACAGACTACGATATTCGTGGCCAACTCTTTTCACAGAAATTCCTTGATAAGGGCTACCCCACTACCTCTGGTCCTCATCCCACCAGTGGGGATGTACCAGTGCAAAAAAAACTCTCTGTTTGACATGCCAATTTGTCCACCACAGCAAAAAACTAATTCTGTTAGGGGAAAAAAATTCTACACTACTGTTCTACGGACTATGTTACATACTACCTCACTTGTCCGTGTGGACTGTTCTTTGTCAGAACCATCAGGGCCCATAGAGCACATTTTGGTGAACACAGACGCTTCATTGAAAAGGGCCGTGACCATTATAGCATTCCAAAACATTTTTTAGTGCATCATAATAAATCCACAGGTCTCAGGGTGTGGGTCATTGAGTCTATCCCTGGGTAGTTTCCTGTGGCCGAACACACAAACACACACATATTTTTTTTAAATCGTGTCCCGGTCATACTCGCCATGTACTCCTGGGAGTCATGGACTTGTGCAGGTTGCGTTGATTGGTCCGGATGGGTATGCTTAACACCTTATGCACTCATACATCCTTGGCACACTTGTGACCCCGTTTGTGTACATGCATAGAGATGGCCTTGCGGGTTCGCCCGGCGGTCGGTTTGCGGCAAACTTTGCTCATTCGCGATTCGCCACACCGGCAGACTTATGGCGATGTTCACGGCAACCATATTCTTTTACATTGTGAAGAACTTTGACCCATGACACATCCACACATGGGGTACAGGACAGCCAATTGAGACATTTCAGCACATGGACATACCCCCTACCTTATAAATAGACCTGATCTGGCTGCCATTTTACATTCTGTCTTTTGTCAGTGTAGGGAGAGCATTTGCTGTTTGGAGCAGGGACAGTCTGTGTAATCACTAGCTACTATTAGGTCCACAAAAGTCCTTTTAAGGACTTGTATAGGTGTACAGTATATAGGGGTGTAATACACGTATAAAATACTTTCAAATATAGAAAGCATAGTATAGTGCATTTCTACTGTGCAGCATTGTGACTGCTGAGCGGTTCTGCAGCGATACTACAAAGAGTGACAAACGCAATTAGAAAAAAGTATTATAACTGATGTGATAGACCAGTGGCCCCCCAAAATGACAGATTAAAGCGGGGTGTTATATACCTTCTTCCACATATACTGCACTTCTCTAGAGACTTTTGTCACAGGGTCATTTAAAAAAATGACAGGCAGAGGAAGAGGCAGGCCCTTCCGCAGGGGTGGTAGGGTTAGGGCAGGAGCACCAGGCTTGAGCCAAAGTGGGAAGTTGCAGAAGGTGCGTTCAATTACGTCAAAAGACGCACCAGATTTGGTTGAGTGGCTCACTCAGCCTTACTCTTCTGCACCCTTCTCATCCTCTCTATCTGCACCCTCTTCACTCTCTGCTGTGTGTACCCCCAAAGACACTACCACCAACACCACCACCACCATATACCCACCGCTTGAGTCACAGGAATTATTTTCTGATCCATCATCACAAGACATTTCCGATGCGCAGCCATTCTTGGTATTGGATCAGGAAGAGGAGGTAGCAACAACCGCCACTCAGCAGCCTGACGACAGTACCCAGATCAGCCCAAGGAGGTTGGTCCCCGCTGTTGCTGCCTACTCCGAGATCTCTAATTATAGTGGTGGGGAAGGTGACGTTGATGATGACGTGTCTAGGGACATCACGTGGGTGCCCACAAGAGAGGAAGAGGAGGGGAGCTCAGAGGGAGAGATGGACCAGCAGATAGGGAGGAGAAGCAGGCGGAACTTACATTGCACAGGAGGGACAAACCAGACTGCTAATGTATTAGGAGCGAGCCATCAACCATGTTCGGTCACATCTGGCGCTCCCAGGATGCCGGCACATGGCTCCGCAGTGTGGGCTTTTTTTAACGTGTCCGCTGCTGACAATAGTGTTGCCATCTGCAGCCTTTGCAGTCAACGCATAAGTCGCGGCAAGCCCAACACTTACCTAGGGACGACCGCCTTAAGAAGGCACATGAACTGCCATCACCGAGCCCAGTGGGAGCAACGCCGTCAGAACCCACAAAGCCACACTCCAGGCTCTCACCATCCAGCCTCTTCTACTTCTCCTTCTCCTCTCTCCTCAGAATTGTCCTCCACTCCACCTTCCATCATGCCGTCCTCACGTTTTTCTGTAAAAAAAGTATGACGCCGGATAACCCTCTTGCCCAACGGTTGACCGCTGGTTTGTCGGAACTGATAGCCCGCCAACTACTGCCATATAAACTGGTGGACTCGGAGGCCTTTCGAAAATTTGTGTCCATTGGAACACCACAATGGAAGGTCCCAGGAAGGAAGTATTTCTCACAGAAGGGCATCCCAGAGCTATATGGCCATGTTCAGCGGCAAGTGAATTTATCTATGGCACACAGTGTCGGTGCCAAGATACATCTGACCACAGACACGTGGTCTAGCAAACACGGGCAGGGAAGGTATATAACTTTTACTGCCCACTGGGTGAACCTTCTGACGGCCGTTAAGCATGTAACCCGTGGCACCCATGTAGATTTGGTTTTACAGCCACGGATTGCATGTAGGCCTGCCTCTTCTTCTCCTCCTCCTACTCCATCCTCCCTCTCCTCCTCGGCTGACTCCTCCTTTTCTGCTGCGCCGCCCAAGATCCCCAGAACCTATTCGACATGCCAGGTGAGATGTTGCCATGCTGTGCTGCTTTGTTGTGCCTGGAAGCCAAGAGCCACACTGGCCCTGCACTCCTTTCAGCTTTGCGTTCAGTGGCAGATCAGTGGCTAACACCGCTCAATTTGACAGTGGGTAAAGTGGTGTGCGACCACGGTTCCAATATGCTGAGCGCATTGAAACAGGGCAAGATTACACTGCATGGTACACGTCTTAAACTTGGTCGTGCAGTGATTCGTTGTCAAATACCCTGGGGTCCAGGACATCTGGTCAGTCGCAGCCATGGCGCCATCAGTGACATCGTACCTTACGCCTTCTTTATGGAGCGTGCATTGCGTTGTGTCATTGATCAAGCCGTTGAGGAGCAGGAGCAGGAAGATGAGGAAGTCACAATGCTGGATGAATTCCCAGGGGGGGCTACTGTATTTGAGATAAGTCAACAACAGGAGTCTGAAGAGGAGTCAGAGGAGGATGGTGCCGGGGCGGATGAGGAGGAGCAAGAAGAGGATGCTTTAAACCTTTCTGGGATCCCTGTTGTTGTCCGTGGATGGGGGGGGAGGAGAACGAGGAGGACTACATTATCCTGGATGATGAGAAGGAGCCAGGCCACCACACCGCTTCCAGTTTAGTGCAAATGGGGGGCCTTCATGCTCCAGTGTTTTAACAGGGACCCCCGTATAAAAAGCATAAAGGTCAAGGACCAGTACTGGGTGGCAACGTACTTAGACCCCCGGTACAAACAAAAAATTGTGGAAATGTTACCACCATCACAGAGGGCTGTCAGAATGGAGCACTTCCAGGCCTTGCTTAGAGAAATGCTGCATTCTGCTTGCATTCAGCTTGCACAATTTGCAATGGAACTATTGGCTTGCCCCTCGTCCAGTGTCCTGTCCGAAAGGACGTTCAGCGCAGCAGGGGGGATCGTGACTGATAAGCGCACTCGCCTAGCTCACGACAGTGTTGACTACCTCACATTTCTAAAAATGAATGAGGCATGGATCTCAGGAGGAATTCAACACATGTGACCAGTAGACCATGTATATGCATAACTCTATAAACGATTTATATAATCTAGCACACGGACCTTTTTTCTACCTTTGGCTCACTTGTAGAAAAAAAGCACACCGTACTATATGCCCGTACCCTCCTGTTTGAAGAGGTTGAGCGGTGTCATATTTTTGGGTCCCGCAGCGAGTTTCTGATGTTAGTGCTCTCTATCTCGGTGCTGGTGTCTAGGGATGAGCTTCGAGTTCGAGTCGAACTTATTTTCGACTCGAACATTGCCTGTTCACCGAACAACGAACAATTTGGGGTGTTCGCTGCAAATTCGAAAAGCCGCGAGCACCCTGTAAAAATCTATGGGAGAAATGTGCTCATTTTAAAAGCCTATATGCAAGTTATTGTCATAAAAAGTGTTTGGGGACCTGGGTCCTGCCCCAGGGGACATGTATCAATGCAAAAAAAAGTTTTAAAAACTGCATTTTTTTTCAGGAGCAGTGATTTTAATAATGCTTAACTGCTTCCCGACCACCGCCTGTACATATACGTTGGCAGAATGGCGCGGCTAGGCAAAAGCACGTATATATACGTCCCCTTTAATTGCCTAGCCGTGGGGTCGCGCGCGGCGCGCTCGCGACCCGGTCGGGAGCTTTGTGACCATGGCCGCGGGACCAGCGGACCCAATCGCCGCTGGTGTCCCGCGATCGGGTCACAGAGCTGAAGAACGGGAAGAGGTCTGTGTAAACAAACCTCTCCCCGCGCTTCCTACACTGCCTGTCATTGATCGGCTGTTCCCTGTCATCGGGAAAGCCGATCAATGACATCAGATGTACAGCCATGCCCCCCTACTGTACAAAAAAAAAAAAAAAAAAAACACACAACACGTCACACTTAGCCCCTCCCCGCCCCCTAGTGGTTAACTCCTTCACTGCCAGTGTCATTAACATAGGAATCAGTGCATTTAAATAGCACTGATTTCTATATAAATGACAATGGTCCCAAAAATGTCCGATGTGTCCGCCATAATGTCGCAGTCACAATAAAAATCGCTGATCACCGCCATTACTAGTAAAAAAAAAAATATTAATAAAAATGCTATAAAACTATCCCCTATTTTGTAAACGCTATAACTTTTGCGCAAACAAATCAATAATCGTTAATTGCATTTTTTTTACCAAAAATATGTAGAAGAATACATATTGGCCTAAACTGAGGAAAAAATATGTTTTTTTATATATTTTTTGGGGATATTTATTATAGCAAAAAGTAAAAAATATAGCATATTTTTCAAAATTTTCTCTCTATTTTTGTTTATAGCGCAAAAAATAAAAACCGCAGGGGCGATCAAATACCACCAAAAAAAAAGGACGCCAATTTTGTTTGGGAGCCACGTCGCACGACCGCGCAATTGTCAGTTAAAGCGACGCAGTGCCGAATCGCAAAAAGGAGACTGGTCCTTTGGCTGCAAATTGGTCCGGGGCTGAAGTGGTTAAAGTGAAACAATAAAAGTGTAATATTCCTTTAAATTCTGTACCGGGGGGGGTGTGTATAGTATGTCTGTAAAGGGGCGCATGTTTCCTGTGCTTAGAACTGTCCCTGCACAAAGTGTAATTTTTGCAGGAAAAAAAGCTATTTACAATCACTCGTGGCTGTAATACAGAGAACAGTCATTGATAAAAAAAAAAAAAAAGTGTGGGGTTCCCCCCCAAGGCCCTTCAGGTCTGGTATGGATATTAAGGGGAAACCTGGGTCAAATTTAAAAAAAAAAAAATTAAGTGGGGTTCCCCCTAAATATGGATTTTAAGGGGAACTCCACGCCAAATAATTAAAAAAAAAATGGCGTGGGGGTCCCCCTCAAAATCCATACCAGACCCTTATCTGAGAACGCAACCTGGCAGGCCGCAGGAAAAGAGGGGGGGGGGGGGCGAGAGAGCGCTCCCCCTCCTGAACCGCACCAGGCCACATGCCCTCAACATTGGGAGGATGCTTTGGGGGTCTGTGACCATGTTGATGAGGAGAAGGGTCTCATCCCCACAACCCTGGTCGGTGGTTGTGGGGGTCTGCAGGCGGGGGGCTTAACAGAATCTGGAAGGCCCCTTTAACAAGGGGACCCCCAGATCCCGCCGCCCCTGTTTGAAATGGTAAGGGGGTACAAAAGGAAAGGGGTTCTCCATGGGGTTTTTAGGCAGCAGAAAACACACTTGGATGGTGAAAAAACAAATTTTTTTATATCAAAAAAGAAGTTATAAGTACAAATGATTATTTAAAATTCGAGCTCTGGTTTACAAAATACGAACGGCTTTGACAGATCGGAGTACATACAATATTAACATTAAAACAGTTTGGACAGAAATCATTCTGAGCCAGTATTACAGTGTATTTACAATAATTATTCATTCAATAGGAAGAACCCCACTGCCCCCAATGCATTTCAACCTTTTTAAACGTAGAGGTCTTCAGGGGGTGAAAGAAAAAGGGGGGGGGCAACTTTTTTAAAAATTTCTGTAAAAGGTAAAAAAATATTTTTAGACATTCAATAATTTTATTTTCAGAGCTCACTAGACTGGAGTGTTCTCCCAAGATTTTACATAAGTAATGTACTATCATCCCAGATTAATATACAGTAAAAGAGTTATTGGAGATTTGGGACTGTCTATGGTACATACACAAAAGAGAGTAATTTCATAAAGATATGATAAAATTGCTTGTTTTATTAACATAAAAAATATAAAGAAAAAGAAAATTACATACAATGTTAGACTCCACGTACATCAGTATATGAGTCATAGGGTTCAGAGATATTACATACAATTCCTAGTGGAACACCTATATTGTCATACATTCAAAGTACACAGGTCATAATACTTGTCCAATCGCTCGACATGTTTCGCCTATAGAGGCTTCATCAGGAGACAAGGATAAGATATATTTGCAGATGGACGAGGGTTTTTTAGAAATTTTTCGTATTCTATGGTATGTATACAAAACAATATATTGATTAGTATATATAAAACAGTTGATAATCGTTAAAACGTTGTATATGCTGCATAGAATGTGCAATGACAGGGATGTCTGGTGAAGTCAGTTTACACATGCATGGTTCCCTACCTCCAATGTTATAGGGGTCATACGCATGGTCAGACTTCTGAATAGAGATGCCGATGGTTGCACTGGGGCACCCCCCAGAGAGGAACCCGCACAGGGACGTACCCAGCGAGCGCCACCAGAAATCGTGGCTAGAGAGTTGTAGGGGGAGAGAGAAGTCCTATTCCTTCATCCAATGGAGTGTTTATAGGGCCTGTGGAGTACAAATGTACTTGTTAACCACAATTGTTTTCACATAAGCCATAATCATTCGTACGGTAGGAAAGTAGTATGACTATGCCCGGTGTCAGTTGTCAGGCTTTACCTACCTCAACGAAAAACTTGTAAAGATCTGTATTTGTGAGAGGCTCGGGTCGGTCAGCCCCCCAAACAAAGAGAACCGAATGGGGGGAAGCGGGTGGGAACTGCTGGGTCTTTGTTTTAAGTATTTATCCACTGAATCAGGACAATTTCTGAAAAATAGCAAAGCAAAAGAAAAGAGACCCCAGTAAAAGTGCATAGGAACCATATCCAATACATTTCATGGATCCCCAAAAGATAGAGGAGTTATAATCCCCTACCTTATCATAAAGTATATATGGCATCAGAGCGTATCATATTTGATGGCTGGTCAACCCATATACTGCCCCTCAAACGGGGCTAGGTAAGGCATCCAAAGCCTATGAAAAAGACATTAAAGATAATTGCAGTAGTTTCATGTAGTCAAGTTTGCGGTGGGCAAAATGTCCACCAATCAAAGAGGTTTAGTTGAGTCAATTTACCTGTTTTAGATCGTTCCCAGAGCGTCCCGAGCCTCACGTCCACCTCAGTCTGACACAGCGTCAGACTGGGTTTAAATAGTCTCCCCCCGTGGCGCCAAATGCGCACGGCGTGTGACATCACGCCGTGCTGACGTCACACGGACGTAGTGCGGAGATCAGGCGGCGCCTATCCCGGACCAGGTGACCGGAGTGTTCCTATAGGGAACCACTTCCGGTACACAGTTCAGCTGGGACTATCCTGACATGCCCTGCTGACAGCAGCCAAGCTGTACTGTCAGTTAATAGGGCATGATGGGGTCCCTGTAGATGGAAACCTCAAACTTGGTGGCCGGGTCAGGACTAGCAGCCGATCCCCGACCCGGAAGCGTGGCGGGCAGGAGACCACCCTAGGGTGGACATAACTAACCACGCCACGCAACCGGATCGGTCCATACAATTCCCCAAAACCCTGGGGCGATCGCCAAATGGGGCACTCCCCATGCATTGTCCCCTGGGGCCTGCGCCAGTGCAAAGTCCACCGGGGTCAGTATGAGCTTGTAAGGAAAAAAAAAAAAAAGGAAGAAATAGAAAGGGCACCCTGCATATACACATTCACTGCAGCACATGATTCTTGTTCTTTTTTATTGTGAAATTGTTATTGTACATATGGTTTTTTAACACAAGAATGAACATATTTACAAAACAGTAACCATATTAATTAGCACTTTCACCCCCACATAAAAGGGGGGGCGAAATATTACATGAGCAAAGCACGTCTCAGCACACACAGATTAAGGCCAGATTCGGGCCCTATATGGCCCACGTATAAGGCCTGGCGGTGCTCAACTACTCGTGCTGGCAGGGAGAGGAGGGTGAGGTGGGAAGGGAAGGGAAGGGGAAGGAACGGGAAGGAGGAGGATAGGGGAAAGAAGGGGAAGGGAAAGGGAAAACGAGGGGGAGAGAATACAGCTGGCGAGAGAGTGAAAAGCAGAAGGCGAGGCATAAAGGACCACACATTAAAGGAAGGGTTTAAAGCTGATTCCTTCGTTGAGGCCCGGATACCGGGTAGCCCCCAACAAATAGATCCATCTAGTTTCGATCTGTAAAAGTTTCTTGTCTAGATCACCCCCTCGTTCCTGTTGGGGGAGGTGCTCTAGGCTATAGAAACCAATAAATTTAAGATCAAAATTGTGATATAAGCCTACATGACGGCTAATTGGTGTCTCCATTTTGCGTTTACATATTAGTGATACATGATCCCTCATACGACAGAATAGGGGGCGTTTTGTTTTTCCCACATAGAATGCTCCACATAGGCATTTCATCAAATATACTGATCCTACTGATTGGCAATTAGTGCGATATTTTGGAGTCCATGTTCTACCATCTGGCAGATCTATGTTTTTTCCCTCCAAGATAAAGCGGCAGAATTTACATTTGCCACATTTATATGTGCCTGGAACTTGTTTCTTATTGTTCTGATCGCTCGAATAATGGCTACTTACCAAAGTGTCACGTAATGAACGTGACCTTTTGTATGTAATCTCTGGATATGGTTTAATATACTTGGATATTTTTTCATCAGTGGACAATAAATACCAAAATTTTTTGTATATGTTGCGTACCTTCTTATGTTGTCGGTTGTATTTAGTAACAACTCGTGTACTCTCCTGAGTCTTGGCCCGTCTAGGTTTGTATAGTAAAAGTTGTCTGTTCATATTCACTACCTGATTGTAAGCTTTCCTGAGACATGTTTTACTGTATCCTCGCAGTAGGAGGCGTTCACGCAAAAGATTCGCCTCTCGTTGAAAGTCATCGAGGTGCGTGCAGTTTCGCTTTATCCTTAGAAATTGGCTGTAGGGGATGCTTTTAATTAATTTCTCAGGGTGAGAGCTACTCGCGTGCAACATACTGTTGCCTGCTGAGGCTTTTCTATAGAGGGTAGAACACAATGTCCCTTTCTCATCAACAAAAAGTTCGACGTCCAAAAAGGTAATCCTTTTCTGGTCGTAATTGAAAGTAAATTTTAAATTGTATTCATTATTTTGTAGTTCGTCCAAAAATGCAATAAGGTCCTCCTTCGATCCCGACCATATCATGAGGACGTCATCGATGTAACGACTCCATGATAGGATTTGACCAATCGACAGGCTTTTGTTCTCATCAGAGAATAAGTCTCGCTCCCATCCCCCCAGATACAGGTTCGCATATGAGGGTGCGCATTTGGCCCCCATAGCGACCCCCTGTACCTGGAGGTAATGGGAGCGTTTAAATACAAATATGTTATGCATCAACACGAAGCTAAGTAGCTCCAATACAAACTCATTATATTTCCATGAATCGATGTCTCTTTCTGTCAAGAATTCCCCTATCACCTCGATGCCCTTTTTGTGTGGGATCGAGTTATAGAGGGCCTCTATGTCAATGGCTACAAGCCATGCATTTGTAGGGATCTGTAATCCATCTGTACTTTTCAAAAGTTCTATAGTATCTTTTACATATGAGAATAAGCATTTTACATGCGGATACAGATACTCATCAACCAATTGGCTGGCTTTTTCCGTCAGAGACCCACATCCTGAGATTATGGGGCGGCCTGGTGGCGATGTCAGACTCTTATGTACCTTGGGCAAGGCATAAAACGTCGGAGTGGTAAATGAGGTCATGTCTAGAAAATCATAAGTTTTAGCATCTATAGTGCCATTTGTGCGGGCCTTAATTATTATATTTTTATATTTATTCATATAATAATTTACATGTGAGGCTGGTACCGATCTGTACCAAGTTTTGTTTGATATTATGTCTAAGCACATTTTTTCATAGTTCTCTACATCTAGAATAACCAAGTTCCCTCCTTTGTCTGATGGTTTAATTATAATATTGCTATTTGTTTTAAGGGTTTTCAATGCTTCATGCTCATGTAATATTTCGCCCCCCCCTTTTATGTGGGGGTGAAAGTGCTAATTAATATGGTTACTGTTTTGTAAATATGTTCATTCTTGTGTTAAAAAACCATATGTACAATAACAATTTCACAATAAAAAAGAACAAGAATCATGTGCTGCAGTGAATGTGTATATGCAGGGTGCCCTTTCTATTTCTTCCTTTTTTTTTTTTTTCCTTACAAGCTCATACTGACCCCGGTGGACTTTGCACTGGCGCAGGCCCCAGGGGACAATGCATGGGGAGTGCCCCATTTGGCGATCGCCCCAGGGTTTTGGGGAATTGTATGGACCAATCCGGTTGCGTGGCGTGGTTAGTTATGTCCACCCTAGGGTGGTCTCCTGCCCGCCACGCTTCCGGGTCGGGGATCGGCTGCTAGTCCTGACCCGGCCACCAAGTTTGAGGTTTCCATCTACAGGGACCCCATCATGCCCTATTAACTGACAGTACAGCTTGGCTGCTGTCAGCAGGGCATGTCAGGATAGTCCCAGCTGAACTGTGTACCGGAAGTGGTTCCCTATAGGAACACTCCGGTCACCTGGTCCGGGATAGGCGCCGCCTGATCTCCGCACTACGTCCGCGTGACGTCAGCACGGCGTGATGTCACACGCCGTGCGCATTTGGCGCCACGGGGGGAGACTATTTAAACCCAGTCTGACGCTGTGTCAGACTGAGGTGGACGTGAGGCTCGGGACGCTCTGGGAACGATCTAAAACAGGTAAATTGACTCAACTAAACCTCTTTGATTGGTGGACATTTTGCCCACCGCAAACTTGACTACATGAAACTACTGCAATTATCTTTAATGTCTTTTTCATAGGCTTTGGATGCCTTACCTAGCCCCGTTTGAGGGGCAGTATATGGGTTGACCAGCCATCAAATATGATACGCTCTGATGCCATATATACTTTATGATAAGGTAGGGGATTATAACTCCTCTATCTTTTGGGGATCCATGAAATGTATTGGATATGGTTCCTATGCACTTTTACTGGGGTCTCTTTTCTTTTGCTTTGCTATTTTTCAGAAATTGTCCTGATTCAGTGGATAAATACTTAAAACAAAGACCCAGCAGTTCCCACCCGCTTCCCCCCATTTGGTTCTCTTTGTTTGGGGGGCTGACCGACCCGAGCCTCTCACAAATACAGATCTTTACAAGTTTTTCGTTGAGGTAGGTAAAGCCTGACAACTGACACCGGGCATAGTCATACTACTTTCCTACCGTACGAATGATTATGGCTTATGTGAAAACAATTGTGGTTAACAAGTACATTTGTACTCCACAGGCCCTATAAACACTCCATTGGATGAAGGAATAGGACTTCTCTCTCCCCCTACAACTCTCTAGCCACGATTTCTGGTGGCGCTCGCTGGGTACGTCCCTGTGCGGGTTCCTCTCTGGGGGGTGCCCCAGTGCAACCATCGGCATCTCTATTCAGAAGTCTGACCATGCGTATGACCCCTATAACATTGGAGGTAGGGAACCATGCATGTGTAAACTGACTTCACCAGACATCCCTGTCATTGCACATTCTATGCAGCATATACAACGTTTTAACGATTATCAACTGTTTTATATATACTAATCAATATATTGTTTTGTATACATACCATAGAATACGAAAAATTTCTAAAAAACCCTCGTCCATCTGCAAATATATCTTATCCTTGTCTCCTGATGAAGCCTCTATAGGCGAAACATGTCGAGCGATTGGACAAGTATTATGACCTGTGTACTTTGAATGTATGACAATATAGGTGTTCCACTAGGAATTGTATGTAATATCTCTGAACCCTATGACTCATATACTGATGTACGTGGAGTCTAACATTGTATGTAATTTTCTTTTTCTTTATATTTTTTATGTTAATAAAACAAGCAATTTTATCATATCTTTATGAAATTACTCTCTTTTGTGTATGTACCATAGACAGTCCCAAATCTCCAATAACTCTTTTACATTCAATAATTTTAATCAATTTTCATATGTTTGTTCTTGTTATATTTACCCTTCCTCCGAATGATAGCGTTCATAGCCAGAGATTTTTTGCTAAAATACACAAAATCATTGATCGAGAATGTTCACGGGCCCCGTTGGTGTATTATTGCTCCCCAATCCCCCCACTTAGTGGGAAGGAAAAAGGTCCCCCTAGGGGTCAAGATCACGAGCTTGCAGCCAATGAAAGACAGTTAGGCATTCCCCCGTGGGGCAGATGCCGCTAGTGGGTGAATGGTCACACCTGAAATCAATGAGTTTAGTATCTATATTATTCTCATGTTCTATTTAATTTAGTCTGGATTTGTTAGTAATAGTACAACTTTTTTTTGGTATAATTAAAACGTTCCGTCCTTACTATCAGAGGGTTTTATTTAGTTTAATTGTGATATTGATAATATGTTATTAATAAGTATGTTTGTGCTGTGAAAAGAAAGTGTGGTGCTAATTGAGTATAGTGAAAGAACAAAAAGCTGTGTGGTGAAATTTTTACTTGTGTCACTGGATAGTGACAATGACTATTGAGGTATTGTGAAACTAGTGATGATGGGTGTTTGATGGGTGTAAAGGCGAAAAAATCTGAAAATAAAATATAATTATTGATGTAAAAATAAGGAAAAAGTGAATATGCTAAAAAAAAATGGTGTGGAATGAAAGAGTGGGGACAATTTAATAAAATTAAAAATGGATGAGTGGGATGAAATGATTAAGTGGGTGTGGTTGATTTAAACAAGTGCGAGGTTGCAGTGTGAAATATCAAAGGAAATATAAATAGTGCAATAAAGCATTAAGGGTGAAATGGGATGGTAAAAAAGAGTTATAACAGTGAATGATATGTGTGATGGTGTAACTAAGTGATTATGATGGTATGTGAAGGAAAACATATTTTTTAATTATTTACCTTGTGCTGCTGGGTTGTTGATTTAAGCTGATTGCATTACCCAAAGATGATAGCCAAAACAATAGCAATCAACGAGAAAACTGCAATCAAATAACAAAATCTATGAGAAAAAGCGAAGCCCAATGTTTTAACAGAGTTTCCAAGGTTCTGATAGTGGAGCAGTCCTTACCTGTTAAGTCTATGTTGTGTTCATACTGCAAGCTTGGAGTCAACTGAATGATCCTTGGCTGCAGTGTTGTAATATATAATTGCCTAATTAGCCTTACCTTATCACTGGTGTGTGTCTCTTCCCCCCCAAAAAAAAAAAAAAAAACACTGCCCCCCCAGGGAGAACGCTATTAGCCGACTGGCGGCTAGTCCTTCAGTGACTCGGCGTTCCGGAAGGCATATCATGCCCCGGAACAACAGTCGCATCCATGCAACCAGCTGATGTCAAGCCGTCAACGTATGAGCACATGCGCAGTGTCCGCTCCCCGATGCGACGCGAGGAAGAGGTCCGTGCATGCGCACTCTCTCAAGCTTGGCGTCCGGCGGCGATCTCGGAACGCCGCCGGCAGGAGGATTATCTTGCACTGTCAGCAACAGTCGACTTGTGCGAGCATATTGACGGGAGAAACTGGGATGTGTTCTCCCCCCTCTCCCCCTGCCAGGAAGTTCGTGTTTTCTTGTGTGACGTTGTCTTACGGGGCCCATGGAGACTCAAGGGAACGAAAAAAGGGAAAAAGCAAAAATTATGTTTATAAGCATTATCACAAAATGCCAAGATGATCATCACCACTACAATCTTGGTTATTATTTGCGTTATGTTATCAATACATTTATTAATATTTGTCATGATTATTTAATTTATACAATTGAAAGCGGCCTTGGAGAGAAAAGAAGAAAAACAAAAGGAATGAATGAGGAAAGAAATAGATCGCCTCTCATTGGAGAGGCAAAAGTACCCCTACCATTTCACAAAGAAAGTGTAAAAAATTGTTAAAAAACACAGACACCGTTGGGAAAAGTCCTTTATTAAAAATAAAAGATTCCAGCGGTGGTAATCCACTCTTGCTATCCAGCGATAGGTGATCTCTTCTCCGGGGTCCAGCGATGGCTGATCTCTTCTCCGACGTCCAGCGCAGCGCATCCTGTCTCCAAAGAGACACTGAGGGAATCCCAGCTTAGCAGAGGAGGACCGCGCCACTTGTCATCTGACCCCGCACCTCTAACGCAACGCAGTGACGTACGGGTGACCCAGCCCCCCTCTGATGTAACGGAAACCTGAGATCAGCCACCGCTGGACCCCAGAGAAGAGATCACCCATCGCTGGATAGCAAGAGTGGATTACCACTGCTGGAATCTTTTTTTTATTTTTAATAAAGGACTTTTCCCAACGGTGTCTGTGTGTTTTTTAACAATTTTTTACACTTTCTTTGTGAAATGGTAGGGGTACTTTTAATTTTTTTTTAGCTTTTTTTCCTGCAAAAATTACACTTTGTACAGGGACAGTTCTAAGCATGGGAAACATGTGCCCCTTTACAGACATACTATACACACCCCCCAGGTACGAAATTTAAAGGAATATTACACTTTTATTGATTCACTTTAAGCATTATTAAAATCACTGCTCCTGAAAAAACTGCAGTTTTTAAAACTTTTTTTTGCATTGATACATGTCCCCTGGGGCAGGACCCAGGTCCCCAAACACTTTTTATGACAATAACTTGCATATTAGCCCTTTTAAAAATAGCACTTTTGATTTTGAACGTTCAAGTCCCATAGACTTTAATAGGGTTCTAAAGTTCACACGAACTTTAGGTCTGTTCGGAGGTTCTAGTGCGAACCGAACAGGGGGGTGTTCGGCTCATCCCTACTGGTGTTAGTGCTCTCTATCTCGGTGCTGGTGTCAGTGCTCTCTATCTCGGTACTGGTGTCAGTGCTCTCTATCTCAGTGCTGGTGTCAGTGAGGGAGATAGCAGCGGAGAAGCCAATCAGCAGGCAGTGCCAGCACCATGGCTGAGGATCAGCACTGGACTGGCACCTCGGGACCACCGCAGTGGAGCCCTGCATAGGTGGGGGTAAGGGCCGGGCAGAGGGAGGGGTCAGGGGCTCAAGCACAGGTTGGCACACTGGGACACTGGCACAGGACTGCGCTGCCCTGACTGTGGCACTGATCATCTCCTACACCCCCTTCATAGCCTGGCCTGACCTTGCCATTCCTCCATGGCCTTCATGCGCTCCTGAATTGACTAAATTTCACAAATAAAAAAAAAGAATGCTTGTCGCTGTCAATCCCAGATTCACTTAATACTTCTGGTATGTCAGTGTGCATGTTGTGGGACTATGTGTGCACAGCTAGTAAGTATTTTGTGGCTGCAAATATGACCTGGAGGTTTTTAATGTTCGCCTGCCATTAAAATTAATGGGGCCTGCCACGAACCTGCGGTTCGTGAACATTTGGGCACGTTTACGGATTGCGTTCACAAAACGTCCCGTCAGAAGTTCGTCCATCACTATACATACACATATGTGTGTCTATGAGCACCCACTGTTCCCACCTGTACACAGGTACCTTAGATTGTCCATGTGGACATACTCACCCAATTATTACATTTTACACGTTTCCAATCCCTCCCCCTCACACTGGTATATTTCATTCCTGTGGTTGAGTACTAGCACTAGCACCTGTTTATAGGGCTTGTCCTTTCATATATGAGTAATGTTTTAAATAAAAATGTATACATTTTGTAAATCATTCATGTCGTATTGTGTTATCTTTAAGCTTCTTGAATCTGTTTTAAGAAACATGTCCTCTATTTGAAATGTATCTGACTCTTCAAATGCATTTGATTGATGTGTTTTACAATCTGTATCTTATGCAAAAATCTTGCCATTTACTGAACTTTGTTCCCCTATTTAAACCACTGCTATTATGACAACCAGTGCCCGTGCTGGGATATGTTGTCCCAAAGCACAGACATATAAATAGCACCTCTAAGATATTGCCACTCCAGGCCTGTAGAAGGAGCTGATGCTCCGAGCACGTAGCCTTCCTGGTGGGCACAGGACATGTTGAGGATACACTACTTACACAGCCACGCATTGGAGCCCTTTCTGGACACTAGGAGCCCCCTGGACCCCCCTGGATAACAGATGAGCTTATGTCCTTTTTATCTCTTGTGAGTGTTTTCATGTACCTTGCCATTAAAACCCTGCATTTTAATACTGCACTTCGGTGGCGCTTCTGTGTTCTCACCTTCTATCTTTCTGTATACAGAGTTGGCTCTCTGAGGACAGCAGCCGCCTTTACTACCCCACCATTTTATCTCATGGACTGATGATCCGCTTATGAACTGTTTATAGACTGAATACAAGTGATTTTTATTATTTTTAGTCTCAGGTACACTGTCCTTTGCGCTAACAGTTATTGATACCATTGTTTCCTTTAAGAAGGATTGGGCTACCTCCAGGCCTACCTGCCCCTTATCTATCTATTAGAATGCATGTGGTTCCATTGCAGAGACCCTCATAAATTTTGAAGGTTAGGACTGCAAGCGATACAGGGTGCCGTGAAGAGGTCTTTTAGCTTATGCCTGCGTTTGCAAATGTGTGCTAACTAAACTCCTGTTCTTAACACATACTGTTGGACAGGTTAATTTGGTTGGTAAGCAGACTGGTTGGTGAGTTGAGCTGGGAATTTTCTCTGGTTTTGTCTTTCATGCTTGCTTGTCCCTTCCTTTCGTGGCTTGCCAGGCTGCATGCTCAGAAAAGAGCCTGGTATATATTAAGAGGTGCCCCACACCATTTAAAAAAAAATTGGCGTGGGGTTCCCCTTAAAATCCATACCAGACCTAGGGGAGGCCAATAGAAGGAGCACCCAGCTCTGAGTGCGTAGCCTTTCACCACTGCAGCCCTGATTGACAAGATTCCAGCCCTGCCTAGGTACAATCAGATGCCAGTGACATCACTTCCTGTTCCACGGTCCATGCTGGTCAGTGTGGAGCTCCTTGGTTCCTTTGCTCCGGGAGAAACACTGTGATCCATTTCAGCCAGCTGCTCAATCCTTTCCAACTATCAGGAACAGCGGTGGCATCTTCTATCATCTTGTAAGTGTTTTTAATCGTATCCTATTAAAGTCATCATTTTAATACTACACTCAGGTCGGCGCCTCCCCCTCCCTGTTTTTTCCTTACATGTCTTGCAGAGTTCTGGACACACTCTGAAGGATGGCTGCCTTCCTTTTTAACCCTTATTACCCCTTTCCATGGATGTAGCGCTGGCATTTTTCTGCCATGCAATGTTAAACTATGGACAATGCTATAAAATGGAAAATTCCTATCAGAATACTTACCGTAATTTTCCTTTCCTGATGGACTCCATGGCAGCAACGTGTGGGTTTAGTCCCGCCTCCATTACCCTATAGGACACTACTCCCATAAATCTTTCCTCCCTACCCACGGCCATGTTCGGTAACTAGCCTACTCCAGCCATTTGGGAGGGAACTCCTGCTGCCATGGAGTTCATCAGGAAAGGAAAATTACGGTAAGTATTCTGATAGGAATTTTCCATTTTCCTGACAAACTCCATGGCAGCAACGTGTGGGAAATAACTCGCCAAACACACCCGGGTGGGCAAAATGCTGAACAAAAAGATTTATTTAACGCTGTCAACCGACAGAACTTTCAAACCAAAATTAACAGAAGATAAGGATGCAGGTTCAACACAATAATGGGTCATGAAAGTATGGATTGAGGACCAAGAAGCTGCCCTGCAGATTACTTCAGGCGCCACATGACGAGAGGCTGCCCATGATGTGGAAAGACTCCTGGTAGAGTGTGCCGTCACCGCCTCAGGAGGAGCCAAGCCCTTCTCTCTGTAAGCCCATTGGATGGCCTGGACCACCCATGCAGCAATGGATCTAACTGAAGTTTTAGAGCCTTTATTCTTTCCGTGGAACAAAACGAAGAGAGAGTCAGTCTGATGAAAGGAAGCTGTAACATCCAAATATTCTTTTAGAGTGGCTCCCATATCAAGAGGATGTGGATCCGAACTCCCAGCAGACATGAAGGTAGGCAGAGTGATCTCCTGGTTTTTATGAAAAACAGTGGTAACTTTGGGATTTGTTCCCAGCATTGGAATAAGGACCACTCTATCCGGGAAAAAGGTAAGGAAAGTTACCTTTGAGCCTGAATCTCTGAAATTCTCTTCGCCGACATTATGGCCACCAGGAAAGAGGTTTTAAGGGTTAATTCCTTAACTCATAGTGATTTGTTGAGTTGAGCAAAGAAATCCAAAACCAGTGGAAGATCCCATTTGGGAAATCTAGGTTTCCTCTGTGGCCTAAGCCTGACTGCTCCTTTGAAAAACTGTTGGACCAGAGGATGATTGGCCCATGTGACTCCAGAGAATGCTGAAATAGCAGATACTTGAACATGCAGGGAACTAACAGAAAGGGAGATATCCTGGGGGAGGGGGGAGTAGCTGACAGGGGAGAGAGAAGTGGGCTGAGAGGGAGGAGAGGTGAGAGAGAAAGATGGTAAGAGAGGGGGTGGCCTGACAGAGGGGGGAGTAGCTGACAGGGGGGGAGTAGCTGACGGGGGGGGAGTAGCTGACAGAGGGGGGAGTAGCTGACAGGGGAGGGGAGAGAGAAGGGGGCTGAGAGGGAGGAGGGTGAGAGAGAAAGATGGTAAGAGAGGGGGTGGCCTGACAGAGGGGGGGTAGCTGACAAAGGGGGGTAGCAGCTGACAGAGGGGGGGTAGCTGACAGAGGGGGTAACTGACAAAGGGAGGATAACTGACAGAGGGGGGTAACTGACAGGGGGGTAACTGACAGAGGGAGGGTAACTGACAGAGGGAGGGTAAATGACAGAGGGAGGGTAAATGACAGAGGGAGGGTAACTGACAGAGGGGGAGTGGCTGACAGAGGGGGCTGGGAGTGCAGAGGAGAACGATACCTCAGTGAGGACTCCAGGAGACACAGCAGAGCACACGACAGGCAAGGAGGCAGGACTCTGGGCAACCGCGATCACCCACAGTCAAGCCCCACCTCCACATGTGACCAATCGTGTCCGCCGCCCGCACGTGACCTATTCAGCCAATCACAGGCTGAATAGGTATGCCTGCTGCCCATCGCTGAGCTCGGCTCGGAGGCGGAGCGCACAGGCAGGAATATATGTTTAACAGTTATTCGGGATGCTGAACTGCTGCTATATGCGCCGCCCCTGCACCACTGCCGCCCCAAGGCCTGGCCTCGGTGGCGTTATGGGAAATCCGGCCCTGGACAGCCTTCCCCTCTCAAAAACCAGGCCCTTAGGCGCAGGTGATCCGGACAGGGATGCAACCTCGAACCCTGAGACAGGAGGTCTGGTCTGGATGGTAACGGAATCAGATCCTTGACACTGAGGAGCGTCAGAAGCGGAAACCAAGGACTGTTGGGCCAGTAGGGGATTATTGCAATCACCTCTGCTGTCTCTGACCTGAGTCTCCTCAGGAACTGGAGGATGACAGGGATTGGAGGAAAGGCGTAAGCCTTGAGGAACCACCATTTCTCCGTCAGGGCGTCTACCCCGTAGGCTTGAGGATCTCTGTACCTTGAATATTACTTTGCTAGTTTTTTGTTGCAGGGGGAGGCAAACAAGTCGACCTCTGGGGAGAGCCCCAGCGTTAGGATCCAACTGAATACCTCCTCGTGGAGAGACCACTCGTTGTCTAGAGATATTCGGGAGAGGAAGTCTGCCTGGACGTTCTGAACCCCTGGAACATATGTCGCTGTCAGATCCTTCATATTCCTCTGGGCCCAAGACATGATCGGTTCCACTTCCTGGAGAAGGGAAAGACTTCGGGTACCCCCCTGCCTTCTGATGAATGCCACTGCTGTGGTATTGTCTAATCTGAGTTGGACCGAGGCTCCTGGGATTAGGTGACGGAAAGCCAGAAGAGCCTGGAAGGCTGCCCTCAACTCCAGGATGTTTGAAACTGTCCTTCTGGAGGGAAGATCCCATGTGCCCTGAGCTACTTCCGTCAGGCAGTGGGCGCCCCATCCCCTGTTGCTGGCATCTGATGTTATAGTTATCCATGAGATGGGAAGGATGGAGTGGCAGTTGCAAAGATTCTCCCGTTGAAGCCACCACGGAAGGGAGTTCTTCATGGATGAAGTAATCCGAATCATCTGAGCTTTGTTGCCTGTCCACTGCTGAAGGAAGCCCTTCTGACGGATTCTGTCCCTTACCACTGAGATTTTTTCCTCTGGTAACGAGATGGTGCCTCTGACTGTATCGAACAGAGCCCCTAAGAACACTAGGGACTGTGACGGGACCAACTGGCTCTTCTCCAAATTCAGTATCCACCCGAACTCCTGTAGAGTGGAGATAACTTGCCTTCTGTGAATTAGGAGCTGTTCCTTGTCTTGTGCCAATAGTAGGAGGTCATCTAAATAGTGATGTAAACAAACCCCCTTTGTTCTCAGAAGAGCTACAACTGCCAACAGAATTTTTGAAAATACACGCAGAGAAGTTGATAGCCCAAAGGGAAGGCACGTGAATTGAAAATGGAGCTTGCCTACTGAGAAGCGGAGGAATTGTTGATAGTTTTCTGCAATGGGAACGTGAAAATAGGCGTCCTTGAATTTTTTGGAGATCATCCAATCTCTTGATTGGACGGACTGTTGAATTGTGGACAGCGTTTCCATTTTGAACCTTTCTTTTTTGATAAAGGTGTTTAGGTGGGACAGGTCTATGACCGGCCTCCAGGCCCCGCTCTTTTTCTGGACCAAAAAGAGGGGAGAGTAGATCCCCTTGCCTCGCTGGTCGACCGGAACATGGATAACAGCGCCTTAAACCAATAAAGATTCTATGTAAGTTAGAAGGATTTGTCTTTTTTCTTCTGTAGCCGGAAGAGAAGTAGGAACCCACCTGAGCCTGGGGGTTTCCCTGAAGGTCCAAGCATGACCCGAGGAGACCGTGTTGATGGTCCAAAAATCTTGGATCGAGGCCGCCCAGACATGACGAAAGTGGAAAAGACGAGCCCCCACCTGACCTGTCTGAGCAGGCCCAATCTCAAAAGGATTTGGTTGGCTCCCTCTCTCCCTTTGAATCACTTTTTGCTGATTTCTCAAGAGACGATTGTCTTGATTTCCAGGACCTGGAAAATTCCCGGCCGGGTCTATAACTGCGAGCCTCCCTGGCTCATTCCTGGTACTGCCTTCTTGGGAAAGATCTTCTTTGACCTTAAGGACGTCGGTCTTGGGGAAGGAACCCCGACTTCCCACCAGTGGCCCGGGTAATTGCCTCATCCAACTTGTTACCGAACAGAGAGGACCCTTCAAAAGGGATTCGGCACCAGACTTGTTTTGAGGCTGGGTCAGCCAACCAGGGACGAAGCCACAGCGCCTGCTTGGCAGTGACGGAAGAAAGCATTACCCGAGCCGCAAGGCGTATGATGTCAATAGAGGCTTCCCCAAGAAAGGCAGACGCAAGCCTCAACTCCTGAATAGGCGAGCTTCTGGCTGTGTCTTCTGGGATGCCTCTTATGCCCCGTACACACGGTTGGAAATTCCGACCACAAAATCCATCAGATTTTTTCCGACGGATTTTGTCCGACACTGGTGTTGCATACACACGGTCGGACAAAGTTGTCGGAAAATCTGATCATTCTGAACGTGGTGACGTTTGTTGCCTACGACGGGACTACGTAGAGGCTAGTAGCCAATAGCTTTGGTCTTGTAATGTGATCTGAGCATGCATGGCATTTTGTCCGTCGGAATTCGGTACACACGATCGGAAAAAGTCCGATAGGACTTTGTTGTCGGAAAATTTGAGAGCAGGAGATAAAACTTTGTCCGTCAGAAAATCCGACCGCGTGTACGGGGCATTAGTGTCTCATCTACGCTATCTGTCCATACTTCCATTGCTTTGGACATAGCGGCCAAGGCTAGAGCTGGTTTACAGGCCATGCCTGCTGTTAGGTACACCCTCTTCAGGTCTGAATCAATCCGACGGTCCAACACATCCTTAAAGGAAACCGTGTCCTCTAAGGGAAGCGTCACATGTTTCACCAGCCTCATGACAGCTGCATCTACCAATGGAGCAGACTCCAAGTGCTTCACTTCTTCCTCCTTGAAAGGATAGAGTTTTGAGATTTTGGAAAGCATGGAGTTTTTCTTCTCCACCTTGCCCCATTCGTCTGTGACGATTTCACCAAGCTCAGCAATAAAAGGGAAATTGACACGCTCCTTCTTTAATTGTTTAAAGAATTTTCTTTGTTTGGAGGGAGCAGCCACTGGGTCTTCCCAATTTAGCGTTTCTCTAATGGCCCTAACCAAGGGCGGGAGCAGAGCAAAATCAAATCCCACAGGAGGGCTATCTTCATCAGTCACTGTCGGATATGGCAACCGAAGGGTGGCTCTGCTCTGAGGATTCCCAAGTATCCTGCAACTGAGTCTCCCTCCCTGGAGAACAAGAAGTCTCTGCCGGAGGCGCGCAGGAATGGTCATCCATATTTCTGAGCGACTCCTTAACCACTTCGCAACCAGGCCAATTCTGACATTTCTCTCCTACATGTAAAATTCATAATTTTTTTGCTCGAAAATTACATAGAACCCCCAAAAATTATATATGTTTTTTTAGCAAAGACCCTAGAGAATACAATGACACTCGTTGCAACTTTTTATCTCGCACAGTATTTGCGCAGCAATTTTTCGAACACGTTTTTTTCAGAAAAAAAAACAATTTCATGCTTAAAAAAAAACAAAATAGTAAAGTTAGCCCATTTTTTTTTGCAAAATGTGAAAGATGAAGATACGCCGAGTAAATAGATACCCAACATGTCACGCTTCAAAATTGCACGCGCTCGTGGAATGGCGCCAAACTTTGGTATTTAAAAATCCCCATAGGCGACGTTTTAACATTTTTTACTGGTTACATGTTTTGAGTTACAGAGGAGGTCTAGGGCTAGAATTATTGCTCTCGCTCTAAAGTTCGCGGCGATACCTCACATGTGTGGTTTGAACACCGTTTTCATATGTGGGCGGGGCTTACGCATGCGTTCACTTCTGCGTACGAGCTCACGGGGACAGGGGCGCTTTAAAAATTTTTTTTTTTTTTATCATTGTTAATTTGACTTTTATTTTTTATATTTGACAGTTTAAAAAAAAAAATTGATTACTTTTATTCCTATTACAAGGAATGTAAACATCCCTTGTAATAGGAATATTACCTGATCGGACCTATTAACAGTGAGATATGGGGTCAATAAGACCCCACATCTCACCTCTAGGCTGGAAAGCCTAAAATGTAAAAAAAAAAAAAAAACGATCACCGCTTCCCAGCGGAGGCGGCGCCGTTATTCGAATGCAGAGGCCGGGCGTGACGTCATCACATCGCGCCCGGCCTCCGAACGATCATAGAGACTCCGGCGACCATCTGGCCTGCCGGAAATCTCTATAGTGATCATCCGGTGCCGGCGGTTCCTGTGTCCGACTCACCGATGGAAGCGGTGAGTCGGTAGAAGCACCGGGGGGCGGCGGGAGGGGGGGGCGTCCCCTCCCGCCGCCCATAAGAACGATCAAGCGGCGGAACAGCCGCTATGATCGTTCTTATGGTGCAGGGAATCGCCGGCTGAAACCGGCAATATCGGAATGATGTCTGTAGCTACAGACATCATTCAGATATACCCCCGCAAACCGGAGGCCGTCATATGACGGCCGACGGTCGGGAAGTGGTTAACAACCCTTTTCACCAGGGATTTAAGTTGTTGGTCCGTATCTCTTATTTCTTTAGAAGCTTTGGTAAAACAGAGATCGCATAAAGATTTTCCTGCAGGAATTTGACTTCTACATCCCCAACAGGAATTAGCAGAGCGACTGGAGTGTGAACATTCCTCACTACGGTGTCCTGATCTAGAGGAAGAACCGCAATGTTTTGATTTGGAAGAGGATTGACGGTGATGCGACTTAGAGGAGTCACTTCCTCTGTGGGAGCTGCAATGTTGATCTGATCTGGAAGGGCTGAGGAAAAAACAAAAGACAGAGACCACAAACAAACAAGACATCAGGCGATAGTTAAAAAACCAGGCACACCCCCCCCCTCTAATTACCGGCTCATCAGGTAGAAAAAACATATTCTCAATACCTTTTATGAGAGGGCTGGCCACAGACAGGCAGTGGGGAATCCATGTCCTCAGCGATATCCATCTGCGCTGAGAATGACAAAAGATCAATGCAAGGGACAGGGATGACACATCTAACCTTCCCCTAGAAAGCCACTTACCAGTAGCTGCAAACACAGGGGCCTGGGGAAGTCAGTGAAATAGCCTGCAAGCATTCCCAAGGCCTGCAGGCTAATTCCCCAGTTTAAATAGCGCGCCCCCATGCGCGAAACCAAGCTTAGATCTCGTACCGTTCTCGCGAATGCGCAGGACGGCCGAAAATCGAAACCGGAAGTAATACGGCGGCTGGAACGCAGGAGGAACCAGCCGCCATGCCTGCAAAACCAAAAACAAATGGACACAGCACAGGAGATGAAAACACAAACTGCTGCCATGATAAAATCGATACTCTCACCACTCCACCACGATCGTCCAGGCCGAAGGTAAGACCGGACTTATCCAGGGCAAAAAACGGGTCACCTGCTAGTAGCTGGCTATCTGACCAGTGCGCAACCTGCCTGCCAGTGGCCAGGACATGGGCTTCTTCATTGTGCCTCTTCCAATGCCCACTCCATACCCTGCTAATAGCTAGGGCTTAGCGGAGTAATGCGACTATTCAGACCCAGAGTCGCAGATCGGCCAACTAGGTCCTTCGGAGGAGGACAAAAAAAGAACACGGCCGTGGGTAGGGAGAAAAGATTTATGGGAGTAGTGTCCTATAGGGTAATGGAGGAGGGACTAAACCCACACGTTGCTGCCATGGAGTCTGTCAGGAAAATTGGTATTTGGCCCCATCTAGTGGTATAAACGTGAAATGGACTTTGTTTGTCTTCTCATTTTAAGAGCATGGGGAGAACCTAGCAGGAAGTGACTTAATCGTTTTTTTTCTACCCATAATGCCCACTCACTTACCCACAACTACTGAGTGGCTGAACTGCATGCTGGGTAGGAAATAAAAGGCCCAGCGTGGCCATATTTCGCTCCTCTGGATGCATGGCCTGCCTGCAAGGATCTGTGAGGAGGTGTTCCAGAGAGCACGGCCTACATCAACTGCGGAGCGAAACAACCAGCCATTCTGCCTTACACCTGTGTGCTGGAGCGACAGTGTGTTGATGGATCAGGAAGGATCCAGAGACACCTGATGGAGCCATGTGAGGGTCCCGGTCATCTTGCGGAGCAGAGGAGTGTAGCTTTGCTGACTGGCAGCAGGACTGAGACAACCAGAGCGAAGGTTTCCAGCTTTCCAGGTCTGGTGTGGTGAGAGGGCTGTCGCCCACAGTTCTTTAACGCATTTTACACACTTAACCTTATACCACAGTGTTGCTGAGACCTGCAGTTCCGCAGAGGAGTCTCACTCAGGTAGACTGAATTAAAGCAGGCCTCAAGCCTATACTTCCCTGAGACACCAACACTGTGCGGTTCAGAGACAACTATACTGGAGGCAGTTATAAGTGTGTTACCCAACAAGAACAGTTTAAATCATCAGTTTATATTACTTCTCTGCTTGTTAAAACCCTTGTATTACAGACACTGCAGTATAATAGCTAGTAGAAGGCAGAAGACCAAAGACTTCTTTCACTGAGAGGCCTTGTGTTCAGCTATAGTAACAAGGGACTGCATCATACCTCAGGGGAAGCTTTTAAGCAAATTGGACTGTACTGTATTTGATAACATTGCATTTCTGTGCTTAGTGCAGCGGGCTGGAAGTGGGAAGATGCCCAGTGTCAGAGCATTGTCACTCTGAGCATTAGTCCCACTTGGAGACGCGCTTGCAGGGGTTAACCAAACAAACTTTACATATTAAGAAGTTGTGAATATTCATTGCATTGTCACATTACATTTGTGTGGCAGTGCAGTTACTGTAACTCCTGTTTATATCAGTCCTATTAAAATTCTTGTGTTTATGCTTAATATCCTTCAGTAAACTTATTCTAATATCTACTTACAATACAGTGAGTTTGTCTTATTGTAAGCATGGACCCCGAAGTGTCAGAGGTAAGGGTAGCCCTGAATGTCTGGGATGGCCATTGGGAAAATGAACAACTTTGCAGCTCCCAAGGGAGTAGTGCTCTACAAATAAATCACCATCCAGCTATTACAACCACAGACTATACCCCTAAGGATTACTCCATCTGGAGCGCCAGATAAACACTGACTATACTGCTATTTGTCGGATGCAGGCCTTTTTTTTTGGGGTCCGCAGACATCATTCATCATGATTGACATTGGATCTACTTCGGGGGACATTTATTTATTTATTTATTTAATAAAGGACTTCTCGAAAGCTGTTGTGTGTTTACTCACAGTTTACACTTTTCTGGTGAATGAGCAGGGGGCTTCCAGATACCGATAAGTTACCCCCTGCACCCTCACAACCACCGGCCTTGTCCTCATCAACAAGGGGACCAGGTGCTTTGTAGAGGGCACCCCATGTAGAGGGCATGTGGCCTGGTATGGTTCAGGAGGAGGGGTGACCAGCAATTGTCTTGTTTATATTCAGCTGTCAGTGGGGAACCCGCTGACAGCTGATGAGTAGAGTTGGGCGAACGGTTTGGGCCAAGCAAAAGTTCAGCCCGAACACCTCCTGTTTGGTGAACACCCGAATTTACAGGGTATTTGGAGGATGTTTACGTGCTGCACGGTGCATTCTAGATTCTAAGCCCTGATTGGGCAAAGCTTTGCCCAGTCAGGGCGCTGTGAATAGCAGGTTAAGGGGTGGGGCATCCTTAACAACCAATGAGTAATCAGCTGTCAATGGGCTTCCCCAACAATGATCCACTGCAGAAGGGAGACTCCCAAGGGGCTAGAGGTACTATAAAAGCAGATCAAGCAGCCAGGGATGCAGAACTCCAGTGGCCCCCACAACATATTATACCCCCCCCTTTCCCAGTGCCACTCTCTGAATGGGATCCAACAAAGGCAGAACAAAAAATGGATAGAGACTGAACCTAGAAAGTACAGGGAGGATCGGTGGTATCAACTGCAGGATGGAAGAATCGTCATCTCAGCTGCTGTAGCAATTGAATTGGTGACAGAATTCTACAGGGCAACACACACAGGCAAAACAGCCATTGAAAAGGCCCTAGAAAGAAACTTTTATATGCCGCGGCTAGCAACAATGGCACAAGCCAGAGCCAGTAAATGCATGGAATATGCAGGGAAAAAAACCAAGACAGGGACCTGTACCATCTCCCGGAGTACAAGCTGTAGGAGCCTCATCGATGGAAGAGTTACTGGTTGACTTCACTGTCATGCCTCCCTTAGGAGGGTATAAATACCTACTGGTGGCCGTCTGCTCCTATTTGGGCTGGGTAGCAGCCTGGCCTACAAGAACTGAGACAAAAGTGGTCAAATGTCTGATCCAGGAAATTATCCCCAGATATGGTATCCATATGCTCAGACAACTGCCTTCGTTCACATGTGCCTCCAGGAATTAGAATTAGCACTCAAGATTACTTAGAAATGGACAACAGAAGCTCCACATGTCTCGGGACTCCTCGGCTGATAAAGACACCCGCAGGGCATGTTAAACTGAAAATAATCTTACCACAAGCCTCCTCAGTGACCCTGGGATAAATAAAATGGTCTTTGGTGCTACTGAGGTAAAAATAAACTAAAAAGTGAAGGATACACAGACCAGAGGCTCCTGTAAAATGTTGTTTTTTATTTAATGATTGAAGGGATATTTAGTTTAACTACTTCTTTGTATTATAGTCAGCTTCCATTTTGTGTGTCTCTAAAATCCATTTTGTGAAATATGCTCAAGTCTTGCTAATCTAGTTTTGTTTTTCCATAATACTGTAATCTTCTGTTGAGTTTCATTTCTTGTAAAGCATGTGATATTTTATAAATAATTAGTTTCACTGTGGGCGTCAGACTGTACTTGTGCGTCTCTGTATATGATTGGATAATCTGTTAAAGGGCGGTACTTTCTGAAAGCCCCTCTTATATTCACACCCAAGAATAAAGATTTAGATTTGCTCGGAGAGAAACTTGCTGTGTATATGTTTCTTTATCTCAAAGGGCAAATCTCCAGGCCTGACGGAGTAAGTCGGTACACCTTACCAGACAAAGAGAGGGAACCCCTAATCTTGATTTATTTCCTTTCAGCTGGGGGCTCTGTCCGCAATCAATTATATGTCTGTCTGGTGGGTAGAAATATATCTTCTCTCACCGCGACCTCTATTTAGAAATCGTTCCTTTAACGGGACCTGTGATTTATGTAGAAATTGTTTTTACACTTTGAAAAAAGTCAAGCGCTGTTGAGATAACAGCGACAGCCCTAGGGGGGCTGAATGGGCTTTAGGAAGCCCATTAGATAAGACTACTCTGTGCAGTAGCACTAGCTATTCTGTGTAATAGCAAATGCTTTAGAAAAAAAAGCAGCTGTTCGGTGTGAACAGTGAGGATTCTGTGTAGTCCTCTTTATAAGTCTGCAGCCGTTTGTTCTGGGTGAACATACAGAGGAAAAAAAAAACATTTTTTTTTTCCCCAGGACTCTGTGAAGTCCGTAGGTCAATGATGAATACAGTACTGTAATTACAAAACAAAACAAAAAGTCTGATAAGGTGTGCTGGACGAAACCCGATCTCTTTGCTTTTCTTCTCTGTAGCGTACATGTTAAGATAATTTGTAAACTGTCTGTGTGGAAATTTGTCAGCGTTTGTAAGGTAAGACAACGCCTTCCACTGCTCCGTGTTATCATAGGACTTAGATTTAAGAGCGACAGACGTGTCTTCCTGTGAACTCCCGGGTTCTTTTTGTGATTGATGGAAGTTCCCGATCGAAACGCAGAGTAATGCTACAGTATCCGGTGATGTATTGATGTTTATTCTTAATGATTTATGTATGAATGTTTTGACTAGAGAGTTAGCATAATAGCAGTGTTAGTAACATTTTCTTAAGGTAATGATTCATTTTGCTGCTATGCAGGGAAGTTAGGTTCACAATTTGGATGTTTGGCTTTTTGCCAACATGGTTCAAGTACTTATATCTCGCTAAACGTAATAGATATTGTGAAGAATTGTTTGCGGCATTGGTATTACAGAAGTTGCAAGTACTATTTGAACCTGTTGGCACTCTGCCAAAAAAAAAAAATGTGAAATAAATAAAAAAAAAATTGTTTGGTTATAAATAATAAGAAAAGTAATAATGTATGAGGCTTGCTTGTCCAAAGGAGTGCTTATTGGCATTTTGCCAAGAAAAAAAAAAAATCAGAATGTTTACAAAGAAAGACAAAAGAAGATGCTGTAGGAGATCTCCGGCTGGACCGGGGCTCCCTATGGCATCCTAGCCCACGATAGGTTTAGCAGAATCATGGGATGGTGAATTTAGAGGTTAAATTAACCTTCTCCATGCCTGTATCAAGCGCCCCGCCTCCTCCCCCTTACATTCCACAACCAGATAACAGCTGCACAGAGCAGCAAGGACACAGATAATAGCAGAATGAGTTTGAAACACCAGGGCAGACACATTAAAAAAAAAAAAAAAAAAAGAGGATGGCTTACAGCCAATAGTTGAAGATTTCTTTTTATAAAGGGATCTTAAAGGGAAATTATCTTGTTCTATATTAACAAAAGAGAAGGTAAGAAAAGTATAGAAGGCAATTGTGACTATAGGTTTGTACAAGACCTAAGGGCCATCAATAGCCTAGTGGTACGGATTGCCCCAAAAGTGCCTGATGTGCCATCTATATTTACCGCCATACATTACGATGCAGAGTATTTTATTGTGATTGATTTATTGAACGCATTTTTATTTCCGTCCCTGTGGATGAGGAGGCACAACCAATCTTTGCTTTATGTTTTTTTTAAAACCGCCAACTAACATGGTGCAGAATGCCCCAGGGCTATATAGACTCCCTTGCAGCCTATTCCAAACTACTCTCAGAGCTTGGATACCAGGACATTGTTCATCCCTGCTGCAGTATGTGGATGAATTCCTTGTCTGCAGTTCTACTCGGGTGGCCGCCCTGGAGAATGGGAGGGATCTTTTGAAATGTATTTTTGAAAGTGGTCACAAAGTGTCAAAGAAAAATTGCAATGGTGTCAGAAAAGGTTGAATATTTTGGTTTTGTACTTTAAAAAGGTGAAAGGAAAGTCCATCACAGAAGAGCTATGGCTCTTGTGGGTCTGCCCCGCCCACTTGCTAAGAAAGACATTAAAACATTGGTTACTGCCGCCAATGATTACCTGACTGTTCCTACTAGAATCTCCTGAGACAAGCCACAGGTTTACACATGCCAGATTGTATAAAATGGTCAAATGAAATGTGCAATGCTTTTGTGTATTTGGAAAATGCTATGGTAATGGCTCCAGGGCTCGGCCTCCCTAACTAGGAAAAATGTTTAATTTGTTTGCAGGAAAAATGTTTCATTTGTTTGCAAGGGAAAATTGTAAGGACGTGTCAGGTGTCCTCGCTCAGGAGCATGGAGGCAAGTTGCGCCCTATTTTTTTTTCCAAAGATGGTTCCGGTGCAGGTTCAAGGCATGCCTGTGTGTCTCAGAGGCATCCTATTCGATGATGGTTTTGAGATGGCCACTTCTTTCACTCTGGGGCACGACACTACACTTCACACCACCCACAATGTATGAAAAATGTACATACACAGCACATGTCTGCTCATAGGTTGAGCGGCTATGAGTTGATCTTGAGGTCCAATCCAAAATTGCACATCAAATATGCTTCTCCCACTTCAGGACCAGCACCAAATCCAAATGCCCTTTTAGGATTAAAAGGAGAGCAGAATGAGGTTGTGCCACAACATGATTGCATAGACCTCATTCACCAAGACACATCACCCAGGTCTGATGCATCTTCCACAACACTGCAGAGCATACACAGGCCAACAAACAGATAGCCAAGGGAAATGCTCTGGCTGATTAGCTGCTAAACAAGCTGCTACTTCACAAAATACACAGATCCAAATGCCCATGCTAGTACCAGACTTGTTGTTTTTGTTTTTTGTTTTTTGATCAGGTTCTTTCAGATTTGCAGGTATGGCAAACAAAGCTGATCTCAGAGGTTGGGACAAAATAGGTGTGCAGAAAGATCCAAAGACTGGACTTCTCTGCAAAGAGGGGAAGCCATGTATACCAGTAGCTAGTGCATCACTTTTTGTAGCTAGTGCATCACTTTTTATGCATCATTTTTATTTCCCATTTCCATGGAATAGGTCACAGAGGCTGGAAAGCCACGTGTGAACTATTGGAGAAAGACTTTTACATTACAGAACTTTCCTGGCCAATTTTATGTAGCAAGATGCATCACATGTATCAGGAACAACCCACACAAGGCCGAACATGAACACCTGATATTTCCAACAACTCCTTTTACACATTTGCAGATTGACTTCACACACATGCCCGAACTAGGCAAAAGACAGGAATATCTTTTGGAAATTGTGGACAAGTTCTCAAGTTGAGTTGAACTTTTTGTCACCACAAAAGAAGATGCACAAACAGTAGTGAGGATCCTCGTTCAGGGAATCATTCCTCGATGGGGATGCCCACTTCTTATAAACTCAGACAGACAATGGACCTACAGTACATCTGTATCAAGGGTCTGCCAGGACTGGGTAAAAACTCTCAAGATAGAACGGAAGTTTCACATTCCCTAACACCCTCAAAGCTCAGGGATAGTAGAAAGAATAAACAGAACAATAAAAAGACAAAATAAGAAAGGCCACAGGAGGAAACTTTGCCAACTGGAAGAAGGTCCTCCCAGCAGTCCTGGCAGAAATAAGAATGACCCTTCCAAGACAACAGTGTATTCACCTTTTGATGTCTTGATGGGTCGACTTTTCCCCACCCCATGGGCCAGAGCACATTTAATGATAGAAAAGGGAGATTTAGACTTATTACAGGAAGAATATGTAAGGTAATTGGTTGAAACATTGTAAACAGTTGAGAGAAATGTTGCTCGCACCTTTTCTGTTTCTTCACAGGAAACTACTCACTCCTTCAAATTGGGAGACACCGTGGTGGTCCAACAGCTGAACCAAAATAAGAAGCAAGAGTATCCCTTTGGACCTCCTACCACAGTGGTTGCAGTGACCAGAACAGCCATCCTAGTGGAAAATTGCCAGTCCTGGATCCATGCCAACAGAGTAAAAAAAAAAAAAGGTTGCCCAAAGCCCCAAGAGCAGGAAGGAGATCTTGGATACAGGAGGCCCTCAAGCAGAAGTCCAAGCAGATGAAGGAGTTCCTGGGAAAGCAGGTCCGGCCAGAGAAGATGACCTCGCTTATTTCACCACAGACTTCTGACAAGGCATTCTGCCCACTGATCCTGATCTCTCTAACAGTGTTCCTACCCACTTGGATAACCACTAACTGTATCTACCACCCTGAAGATTTGGGTGCAATTAAAAGTATCGGTGGGAACACAAACACACATACACACACACACAAGAGCATTATATTGACACAAGCTAGAACCAAGAGAGAGATTGGAGATAGTTTTACTGATAAGATGTTTTTGCTAAAATTTAAGTATGCTTATGCTAAAAAATCAGGGTATGAAGAATGTTGGATATGTAGCATATTACATCCTATCACTGCCTGAATTGCCCTTTTGGCTGTACCTTTAAATGTTTCCTCCTTTCTCAATGAGACTCCTCCTGTATTCTTGACTAACATATCCACTCTGTACATAAACAACATTGTTACCTTTCCAATAGCAGGTAGAAGTCATTCCCCTGATTGGTGTTTTAATTTAGGGAATGAGACACAGACTAACCCCTCTTTCTGCAGCAGGTCAATATTTAATATCTCCATGTGCGAATCCGGAGTCTCTGCCCCTGCCTGCTCACTGTTTCAAGTAACTGACCCAGGGTTAAACTGTACTTTGCATAACTTTTCTTATTCTCTAAAAATGTAGGTGAAATATTACACTAATTTATAAATCGCAACACAGGACAAGTTCACTCATGAGTTTGTCGCTAAGAGACCTTTTGCACTGGGACAAAGTATCTATGTATGTTGTAGGAAAGTGTGTTATTCCTGGGTGCCCCTCCATGTTAAGGGATGGTGTTATCTTGCATCCTTGTTATCTGTCATGGGAGTGGTAGGGGATTATAAAAAGGGACATCCCCTAGAGGCCAGCTCCAGCAGGAAGCTAGGGACATTGCTAAAACATGGAGCCCATTTGTCAATGCGGGATTTGGGCTTGGAGGTATGTTTTCATGGTTAAAAGACATTGTCCTTGTTATGGTATTTATCCTTGCTCTGATTATTTACCTCTGTTTTAAATGTTGCACTTACATAATTGCGCACCTTCAATCTCCTGATGATAAGGTTCTATCTCACATGACATACATGAAGAGTCATCAGGCAATCTATGCCACAGCCCCAAAGAAGTATTAAAACACAACATAGAATGTAGAGATCATCTTATATGATCTAAGAGGGGATTGAAGGGATATTTAGTTTAACTACTTCTTTGTATTATAGTCAGCTTCCATTTTGTGTGTCTCTAACATCCATTTTGTGAAATATGCTCAAGTCTTGCTAATCTAGTTTTGTTTTTCCATAATACTGTAATCTTCTGTTGAGTTTCATTTCTTGTAAAGCACGTGATATTTTAGAAATAATTAGTTTCACTGTGGGCGTCAGACTGTACTTGTGCGTCTCTGTATATGATTGGATAATCTGTTAAAGGGCGGTACTTTCTGAAAGCCCCTCTTATATTCACACCCAAGAATAAAGATTTAGATTTGCTCGGAGAGAAACTTGCTGTGTATATGTTTCTTTATCTCAAAGGACAAATCTCCAGGCCTGACGGAGTAAGTCGGTACACCTTACCAGACAAAGAGAGGGAACCCCTAATCTTGATTTATTTCCTTTCAATGATCCAGTTTATCAATAACACTATTTTCCTTCTTCATTATTGCCAATCCTGTGATAAGTAATATTGCAATGCAAAACAGAGTTTCTTATTTTAAAGTAATTTTTCCCAAGGGTTATCTGTAGGTATTTACACTCACCTTACAGTATAGTTGTTAATGTTGTTAATATAGTTGCTAATTAACCTTTTATTTTTTTTTACCCTTGGTCATTTATTTTTATTTTTTTAATGGCCTTACTTGGGTGTCCAAGTATTTCTCTTTTTCTGTATATAGATTAGGGATGAGCCCGATGTTCGCACATTGCGTGTTTGCCTGTTCGCCTAAAAGCAAACAATATGCAGTGTTAGCGGCAAATTCGAAAGCTGCCGGAACACTGTTAAAGTCTATGGGACACTAAATGAAAAATCAAAAGTGCTAATTTTAAAGGCATACCGTATATACTCGAGTATAAGACGAGATTTTCAGCCCTTTTTTTTAGGCTGAAAGTGCCCCCCTGGGCTTATACTCGAATCACCGTCGTCTGTCTACATGATCAGCGTGTCATGCAGACAGACGGCGGCCAGCGTGTCATAAAAGCATACGGCGGCGCTTCCAGTGTCAATTTCCCAGCAGTCAGTGTTCAGCCCATCACGGACATCCTCTCATTCTTGTCCGTGGTATGAGGATGAGTGGATGTCCGTGATAGGCTGAACACTGACTGCTGGGAAATTGAGTGTTCTGCCTATCACAGATGAAGAGGAGGCGCGGGTTTTGAACACTTCAATGGCCACCGTATGCTTTTATGACACGCTGATCAGTGCAATGCTGGATACAGAGCAGCACACGGAGGGCTACAGAGCGGCACACGAAGGGCTACAGAGCTTCATGCGGAGGGCTGCAGAGCGGCACACGAAGGGCTGCAAAGTGGCACACGGAGGCATGCACAGGACACAGGTAGGCTGCAATGGACACAGAGGTATACACAGGACACAGGGAGGCAGGCAGGCAGATCTGCACAGGTAGGCATGCACAGGACACAAGGAGGCATGCAATAGACACAGGTAGGTATGCACAGGACACAGGGAGGTATGCAGCTGCAGGTGAGCATTGTTGACCCTCTTTTCCACTTACAGTAGCTGCAGCATTTCTCACCCTCGGCTTATACACTAGTCAATAAGTTTTCCCAGTTTTTTGTGGTAAATTAGGGGCCTCGGCTTATATTCGATTCCACCTCGAGTATATACGGTATATGCAAGTTATTGTCATAAAAAGCCCCAGGGGACATGCATCAATGCAACATTTTTAAAAAAAAAACTGAAGTTTTTTCAGGAGCACTGATTTTTTTTAATGCTTAAAGTGAAACAATAAAAATGTAATATTCCTTTAAATATCGTGCCTGGGGGTGTCTATAGTATGCCTGTAAAGTGGCACATTTTCCTGTGTTTAGAACAGTAACACAGCAAAATGAAATTTCTAAAGGAAAAATTGTCATTTAAAACTGATTTCAGCTGTAATGAATTGTCGGGTCTCGGCAATATAGATACAGATAATTGAAAAAAAGACCTTTGGGTCTGATATGAATATTAAGGGGAACCCTGAATAAAAATTTAAAAGAAAACCTGGTGTGGGGTCCCCCTAAAATCCCTACCAGGCCCTTCGGGTCTGGTATGGAGTTAAGCGGGAACCCTGCACCAAAATAAAAAAAAATGGCGAAGGGTTTCCCCCCCATAATCCATAACAGACCCTTAGCCAAGGACGCAACCTGGCAGGCCGCAGGAAAAGAGGGGGGACGAGAGCACGCCCCCCTTAACTGTACCAGGTCACATGCCCTCATCATGGGAAGGGTGCTTTGGGGTAGCCCCCGAAAGCACCTTGTCCCCATGTTGATGGGGACAAGGACCTCATCCCCACAACCCTTGCCCGGTGGTTGTGGGGGTCTGCGGATGGGGGGGCTTATCGGAATCTGGAAGCCCTCTTTAACAAGGGGATCCCCAGTTCCTGGCCTCCCCCCTGTGTGAATTGGTAACGGGGTAAAAAAAGTACCCCTACCATTTCAGAAAAAAAGTGTCAAAATGGTAAAAAAAAAGACAAGACACAGCAAGGCTGCCCGATGGACCGAAAAAAAAAGAAGCAGCGACCGACGCATCTGACGCATCTTCGCTGTGACAGCTCTTATATAACTGAGGGCGGGACCACCTGGTGACCTAACCAGGTGACCCCGCCCCCTTTGATGCCACGGGGACTTCCCCATGGCTTCCCAGTGGCGTCAGAGGGCGGCGGAGTCACCCTTTTACGTAACTGGGTGACCCTGCCCCCTCAAACGCCATGGGGACTTCCCTAAAAAGGGTGACTCCGCCGCCCTCTGACGCCACTGGGAAGCCATGGGGAAGTCCCCGTGGTGTCAGAGGGGGGCGGGGTCACCCAGTTACCTCACCGGGTGGCCCTGCCCTCAGTTATATAAAAGAGCTGTCACAGCGATGATGCGTCAGATGGCAGGAGCCTCCCATGAAGGCGGGTCGGTCGCTGCTTTTTTTTTTTTGTCCGTCGGGCGGCGTGACCTTACTTCGTGGGACATTTTTATTTTTTTTATTTTCTAATGAAGGACAAGCTTTGTCTTGTCTTTTTTTTACCATTTTGACACTTTTTTGTGAAATGGTATGGGTACATTTGTACCCCGTTACCAATTCACACAGGGGGGAGGCCGGGATCTGAGGGTCCCCTTGTTAAAGACCCCAACAACCACCGGGCAGGCCCCTGTCCCCATCAATATGAGGACAAGGTGCTTTGGGGGGCTTCCCTAAAGCACCCTCCCCATGTTGAGGGCATGTGGCCTGGTACAGGTCAGGAGGGGGGGCGCTCTCTCGTCCCCCCTTTTTTCCTGCGGCCTGCCAGGCTGCCTGCTCAGATAAGGGTCTGGTATAGATTTTGGGGGGGGGGGCCCTACCCCATTTTTTTAAATTTTGGCGAAGGGGTTCCCCTTAAAATCCATACCAGACTTGAAGGGTCTGGTATGGATTTTGGGGGGACCCCTACGCCATTTATTTTTTAATTTGGCGCAGGGTTCCCTTTCATTTCCATATCAGACCCAAAGGGCCTGGTATGGATTTTAGGGGGACCACCACGCAATTTATTTATTTTTTGATTCGGGGTTCCCCTTAATATTCATACCAGACCCAAAGGGCCTGACAATGGATGGGGGGAATCCCATGCTCTTTCATTACAGCCGCGATCAGTTTTAAATTACAATTTTTCCTTTATGCCCTGTACACACGGTTGGACATTCCGACGGTAAAATCAGTTTTGGGCCAAACATGTCTTGCATACACACGGTCGCACAAAGTTGGAAAATCTGATCGTTCTGAATGAGGTGACATACAACGCATATGTCGGGACTATAAACGGGCCAGTAGCCAATAGCTTTCGTCTCTTCATTTATTCTGAGCATGCGTGGCACTTTGTCTGTCGGAATTGTCTACACACGATCAGATTTTGTTGTCGGAAAATTTTAGGTCCAGCTCTCAAACTTTGTGTGTCAGAAATTCCGACAGAAAAAGTCAGATGGAGCCCACACACGATCGGATTTTCCGACAACACGATCCGATCGCACATTTTGCGAGGGAGGGCCTACCGTGTGTACATGGCATTAGAAATGTGATTTTGTTGTGGTACTATTCTAAACATGGGAAAAATGCGCTACTTTACAGGCATACTATAGACGCCATATCATATACAAAAAAACCTGGTATGTTCCTGTCTAGGAAGGAAATAGTTGGGCAGGGTTTGGTAGAGTATAAACGGTCTATCGCATCCCAATGTAATGAATATAATAAAATGTTGTAGGCCTTGTGTGCATGAACACAGCCCAGTACCCCTAGGGGATGCTTAGGGTAAAGATAGACACTAATAGGGTATATGCAATTCAAAAAATGTGTGGATTTTATTGAGAAATACGCATGTCAATGCATATAATACATCATACAAAATGTTCAAATGTTACAGCATACAGAATAGCATATATAGTTTTTTAGCATGTCACAGCATGAACATAAAAAATGTTGAGACAGAGAAAAACTTGCTTTATACGTATATATTCAGGAAAACGCCAACATGTTTCGGACTTTAGTCCTTTTTCAAGGCAGTTTAATATCCTTATGTTCACATCTATAATGTGTAAAGAAATTAGTACATATAATTTACAACAACGGATACTGTTTGTTTTTTTGCCATATAGGTCGGTGTGATGCAGTAATATTATGGGTATAGTACTCACATGTAATGCTAGTTTGGAAGAATGCCAGAGAAGGTAGGGGGCCAATGTGATTGGCTTGTTGTGGCAGGGATATGCACTGAGATGGTCTCTGTGCAGGATAAAAACAAAGTAGGTATTGCCATAAAGCTAGACAGGTGGCTGCAATAAGTTCAGGCAGTTGCAAGGTCCTGGACAAGAGAGAGGCTATAAGCCCGTGTCTTGTAAACGTGTAGCCAAGCAGTATGTAAAGATAAAATAAAGTAAGAGATATATAGGTTAAGAGTACCTAGTAGCATGGCAAAAGCGGCTAAAGGTCTAAAGAAGATGACATAGGGATTTGTTACCTGAGTCTCAGGGTGCCTGATGGGAAATGTCAGTGAACGCCAGGGAGTAGACAGCATAGGACCTCTGACGGGACGGCGCTGGGCGCGAGCACGCCCAGAGTGGGAGGAGTCGCGTACAGCGTCGTGACATCACCGACGCGGGCAATGATTTCCGCAGGTCCGGGAAGACAGAAAGATGGAAGCCGTCTCGTGGGAACGGAGGATAGCGCATGCGCACTAGAAATTTGGCGCATGCGCATTGTCTTACCCGCGCCAGGCAGCATACCTGGGTGATCGCAGCCAGTGTGGTTTATATTTTGGAAAGAGTGTGGTTTGTAAAGAGTTGGTTATTAATACATACATGGCATAAAACAAACAGGCATGTGGTACACAGACAATGTTGCAACGCTTTATATTATGACAACAATATCAGATTAAGGTTTAGAAACCTAGTTGTATTTAAACATATATATGGAACATAAACAATGGAAATGACAGTGAATACCCCATGATTAACATACAAGGGTATTTACAAATGATGATACAGGTATATTGTTATGTCGGATGCTTGCATGTGGGAAAAGGTCAGAGGTCTAGTTCGCAGACTCCAGATTGGAATCCTTCAAGGTATGGTTTGAAATTGAAGGCCTCATTGAGCCCGGGAGGTAAAGTCGCATTTAAATGGAAAATCCATCTAAGTTCGCTTTGTAATAAAGCTTTGTTGTAATCCCCACCTCGGTGTGGAGGTGGGATGTGATCCAACGCTTTGAACAAAATTTTGGGGGTAGAATCATGATGGACAATCCTAAAGTGTCGTCCCAGGGGCAAATCAGGGTCTCTCTGGTTGACACTGCAGAAATGACCATATATACGTTTCCAAAAAGGTAATTTGGTCTTTCCCATATAGAAGCATCCGCATTCACATTCAAGTAGGTACACTATGCCAATAGATCGACAATTGACAGTGTTGGGGGAAAAATTGTTGACCATTTGGCAAAACATTGTGCATGTTAGATTTACAGAGGTATTTGCAGTAGCCACAGTTCCCACATGGAAAAGTGCCCTTTAGTTGTTTGTAAGGCCTATTGGTAGCTATGTATTCACTGGTTATGAGTTTATCTCGAAGAGATGGAGCACGTCGGTAGGTAACCAATGGGTGTGGCGGGACAAAGGGTGAAAGAGATTTGTCAGTGGCAATAATATGCCAGTGTTTGGAAAGTATTTGAGTAATTTGATTATATTGTTGACAATAATTGGTTATGATTCTCAAAGGGGTATTAGTTTGTGTACAGGTTTTGGTGGAAAGTAATGTGGAACGTGGTTTTGATTTGGCTTTTTTGTATGCGTCTTTGAGGACGCTGTTTTTATAGCCCCGTGCTCGTAGTCTGCTGCGTAAGACGGAGGCCTCGTGTTCAAAGGAGGTATCCGTCGAGCAGTTTTGTCGGGCACGGAGGTATTGGGCAAATGGGATCGAATTGAGTAATGGCTGTGGGTGAAAACTAGAGGCAGCCAGAATTGTGTTGCCAGCTGTTGGTTTTCGGAACAGGTGGCTCTGGAGATGCCCATCTTGATCCTTAATAAGTGTAAGGTCAAGAAAAGAAATAGAGGTTTTACTGTATGTAATGGTAAATTTTAAATTTAGAGAGTTGGAAGTATTTAGAAATAAGAGGAATTGATGTAAGGTTTCAATTGGGCCTTGCCACAGAATCAGAATATCGTCAATATAGCGACGAAAAGTCACTATATATTTGGTGTATGTGCTAGCAGCATCCTCAAGGAAGAGTTTGCGTTCCCACTCCCCCAGGTACAGGTTCACGTACGCCGGCGCGCAGCATGTGCCCATGGCGACACCCTGTACCTGGAGGTAGTGGACCTCCACTAGGTACAGAGGAGGTTTCGCTGTCAAAGTAGCGTAGCTTCGTCTGGACGTGCTGGTGGATCTTACGTCATCCCTTCTTATAGCTGATCGCTACGTAAGAATCCAACCCTTCCAAAATCGTTTAAAGGGACAGTGTGTTTTGCGGAATTGTCCGTACATGGTCTCCATTGTATTTGTGCTTCTCAAAACATGACAAATATTATTACATGGGGGCATGATATAGAGGACACCTAACACCAGCACTAGCACAGGCAGGCTGTAGCCACAGGTTTGGCTTTGTAATTCACTCATACGTGGATATCATCCTATACTTGGTGTAGTGACTACCGCAGAAGGAATACACTGAATGTGGGAATGCTACAGACTCTGTTTATAGGCATTTAATAACTTCCTCTACTTGTACCTGTGCCATTATTTGCTTTTCAAGTGCTGCTATTTGTAATGAGCAACAGGACACAGATTCATTCTCAACATTGAGACCTTTTTTCCATTTTTTGATACAAGGGAAAATAATAATTTATCCTCCTCATCAATACACTAGTAGGATATGCACATTTTCTATTTGGTTTCCATATAGTGCTTCCTCCTCTTTTTCCTCTCTCCCTTCCTCACGGAAATTTCCCTCTCCCCATCCCACTCTGGCTCGAGCCTTTCCGGGACCTCTGTGTAGATACCCCCATCTATAGACAGCCACCGGCATCTATACACACTCGTCAATTGCGGGTGTGGGATATCTACACGCAGATCTCTGGCGTCCGGACGCATTTTTTATGTTGTTTGGTTATTTTTGTTTTGTGTTTTTTTGTCCTGTCTGTTGTTGCATCTTGGATCTATTTTGACATGATATTTCCAATGGTGGTTATTTAGCTGCATATGTCAATCATTTTTAATTGATTCGATTGTGGAATCATATGTTAATTTTTTCTCTTTTTTGTACTCACAATAAATGAATTTTTTTGTACTATAATGCCTCGTACACACGTAGGGACTTTTGCCGGCGGACCTAGTCCAGCGGACAATCCCGCGGGACTTTCCGGCTAGGTCCGCTGGACTTTCCGAGGGTGTGGACTTGCCCACACACGCACGGACTTCTCCAGCGGATAATCCGCCGCGCTAGCTCCGTGACCTGGCATGGATTTAAAGGGACTCCCCACGCCGAAAAAAAACGGCGTGGGGGTTCCCCCCAAATCCATGTCAGACCCTCATCCGAGCACGCAGCCTGGCAGGCCAGGAAAGGGGTGGGGACGAACGAGCGCCCCCCCCCCCCCCCTCCTGAGCCGTACCAGGCCGCGTGCCCTCAACATGGGGGGTGCCCTGGGAAAGGGGGGCCGTGCGGCCCCCCCACCCCAAAGCACCTTGTCCCCATGTTGATGAGGACAAGGGCCTCTTCCCGACAACCCTGGCCGTTGGTTGTCGGGGTCTGCGGGCGGGGGCTTATCGGAATCTGGGAGCCCCCTTTAATAAGGGGGCCCCCAGATACCGGCCCCCCCCCTATGTGAATGAGTATGGGGTACGATGTACCCCTACCCATTCACCTAAGGTGTAAAATGTAAAGTACAAAAACACACACACTTTTGAAAAAATATTTTATTGCACTGCTCCGGGGGTCTTCTTCCGTCTTGGGGGTCTTCTCGCCGGACTCCTCCGCTCTCTTCTGCTCTTTTACCTAGCTCTTTCACGAGGGGGGGAGTCCGGCTACCTTCTTCGTCGTCGCCGCCGTCGTCTGGGGGTCTCGATCCGCCTTCGGGGGTCTTCCGGGGGTCTCTTCTGTTCTTGCGGCGGTCGTCGTCTTCCGCGCCGCCGGCGCCTTCTCCTTCTTCTTGTCCTTCTTGTTCTTCTTCTTCTTCCGATGTTGACCCGTCGCTGTCTCTGCCCGGAATGCCTGTGCCGATCTGCGCTCGGACTTATATAGGGACATGGGGGACAGGGTCACATGTTCATGTCACATGGTGACCCCGCCCCCTTGTGTTGTCACAGTCCCGGAGGATGCTGGGACTGTGACATCGCAAGGGGGCGGGGTCACCATGTGACATGAACATGTGACCCTGTCCCCCATGTCCCTATATAAGTCCGAGCGCAGATCGGCACAGGCATTCCGGGCAGAGACAGCGACGGGTCAACATCGGAAGAAGAAGAAGAACAAGAAGGACAAGAAGAAGGAGAAGGCGCCGGCGGCGCGGAAGACGACGACCGCCGCAAGAACAGAAGAGACCCCCGGAAGACCCCCGAAGGCGGATCGAGACCCCCAGACGACGGCGGCGACGACGAAGAAGGTAGCCGGACTCCCCTCGCTCGGTAAAAGAGCTTGGTAAATGGCGGGGGAGTCCGGCGAGAAGACCCCCAAGACGGAAGAAGACCCCCGAAGGCGGATCGAGACCCCCAGACGGCGGCGACGACGAAGAAGGTAGCCGGACTTCCCCCGCTCGGTAAAAGAGCTTGGTAAATGGCGGGGGAGTCCGGCGAGAAGACCCCCAAGACGGAAGAAGACCCCCGGAGCAGTGCAATAAACTATTTTTTCAAAAGTGTGGGTGGTTTTTTTTACTTTACATTTTACACCTTAGGTGAATGGGTAGGGGTACATCGTACCCCATACTCATTCACATAGGGTGGGGGGCCGGTATCTGGGGGGCCCCTTATTAAAGGGGGCTCCCAGATTCCGATAAGCCCCCGCCCGCAGACCCCGACAACCAACGGCCAGGGTTGTCGGGAAGAGGCCCTTGTCCTCATCAACATGGGGACAAGGTGCTTTGGGGTGGGGGGGCCGCACGGCCCCCCTTTCCCCAGGGCACCCCCCATGTTGAGGGCACGCGGCCTGGTACGGCTCAGGAGGGGGGGGGCGCTCGTTCGTCCCCACCCCTTTCCTGGCCTGCCAGGCTGCGTGCTCGGATGAGGGTCTGACATGGATTTGGGGGGAACCCCCACGCCGTTTTTTCGGCGTGGGGAGTCCCTTTAAATCCATGCCAGGTCACGGAGCTAGCGCGGCGGCATTTACTGCCTACGCTAGCTACGTAACCTGAAGTCACGTGCTAAATGAACGGACTTGCCGATGAGCGGCAAGTCCGTTCATTTCAAAAGTCCCGCGGACTTGCCCACTAACGGCGGGATTATCCGCTGGACTGCCAAGTCCAGCGGATAATTTGAAAACAAAACTTCAAACTTTGGCGCCAAAAAGTCCGCCGTACTTTGGCGCCAAAAAGTCCGCCGGCGCCCACACACGAGGGGATTATCCGCTGGACTTCAGTCCAGAGGATAATCCCGCGGGATTGTCCCTTCGTGTGTAAGCGGCATTACCTTCATCTTTGCACGTTGTGACACTCTTTTGGTCATCGGGTTCTTGTCTGCCTAGACAGGAACATACCAGGTTTTTTTGTATATGATATGACATAGTCTTGACCAGAGTGACACTGTCCACATTGGACTAGCAGGATTTGAAGTGATTTTTCGGTGCTTTATGTGACACCTTTATTACATATTCCCTCATTCCCCGTTTTTTGTTAGTTTACAATACTATAGACGCCACCCAGGCACGATATTTAAAGGAATATTTAATTTTTATTGTTTCACTTTAAGCATTAAAAAAATCACTGCTCCTGAAAAAACGTACGTTTCTAAAAAAAAATTTGCATTGATATATGTCCCCTGGGGCAGGACCCAGGTCCCCAAACACTTTTTATGACAATAACTTGCATATAAGCCTTTAAAATTAGCACTTTTGATTATACATGTTTGTGTCCCATAGACTTTAATGGTGTCCGTGTGTTCTGACACATTTTTTGCCTGTTCGCATGTTCTGTTGCGAACCGAACAGGAGGGTGTTCGGCTCATCCCTAATATATACTAGACTGACTGTGTATTATATATATATATATATATATATATATATATATACACACACACACTAGACTGACTGTATGTATATATATATATATATATATATATATATATATATATATATATATATATATATATATATATATATCAAATACACTGCCACTAACTGAATAACCTGCCTGCCTAATCTAAATAAAGCTATGTCTTTGTACGTGCCAACAACACTACACAGGGCCGCTGTGTAGACATCCTTATATAGTGTGGGGCGTGGACTTAGTCCCCCTGAGCCATGATTGGCCAAAGGCACCCTGCCTTTGGCCAATTATGGCTCTCTTAGCAGAGGGCGCTGGAATTGGCCAAAGCATGCAGGTCAGGTGCATGCTTTGGCCAATCATCATCCAGCAATGCACTGCGATCTCGCAGTGCATTATGGGGCGTTCCGCGGACACTCGAATTTCCCGCGAACACCCATATTGTTTGTTTATCGGCGAACGTGCGAACACCCGACGTTCGAGTCAAACTCATGTTCGACCCCAACATCAAGCTCATCCCTAGTGCCAAGCATGGAACATGTGTCAAGTATCCCAGTCGGAGGGCGGAGAGAAGGTTGGTGCCATTATCGCATACATTCCTGGCTCAAGCTGCCATAGCGTCAACCACCTCTGAGCCTGCCCCTGCAGAGCTGAGAGAATCTCTGCCCCAGTGTGGCTCCTGTCCCCTAGACAGACCAACTGAAGCACCGCATGGCATCTTTTAGCCTGATTGCTTGCGTAGTCCCTTGAACGCTTAGGGAGCACTGGTGGTTCAGAGGATAATTCAGCAGAAGAGAAAGAAGAAGAGGAGAGAGCAGACTAGACAGATGTGGCAGAATCACCACCAGCTTTTTGGAGGCATAGTGGCGGAATAAGCTATAGTACTGAACCCTGTCCTGCATCCTTCCCAGCTGCCAGCAGAGTTACCCAGTGCGCCGTGAAGGAAATGTAACATCACTGCCCATGCCTGCTGGACCATGAGTCAGTAGTTATGTGAACCTTGCTGCTGACCATCCTGTCCAATGAGCTGGAAAGGCCTTACTTGAAAATAAATGTGTTTTTTTTTGGAACCTGCCACTGTGGTACAGCACATTCCACAAATGTACTAAGGGGGCAAGGTCTACCAGATGCAAAGGCATCAGTTGTAGTGCTAGCAATTTGGCCAAGCTAGCATTTAGATGCTGAGAATGTGGATGGCTGAGAAGGTTTTTTTTTTTACAGTTCAGTAACTGGGGTAGCGAAATTTGCCTGATGAAATCAACAGGTGGTGTACTGCTAACAGATTGGGTGTAAGTACTTGTGGCACCCTTTTCTATACCATCATTCCTCTCAGTGCAGGTTTTTGAGAAGACTTGAGGTATAGTGAGGGGTAGAGATCCCAGATGAGGAGCAAGGAGAAGTCTGCATTTTTTTTAGGTTGTGGGTCTTTCAGGTGCTGTTGCCAACAGACTGCATGGCAGGTTGTAATATGTCTTGTCAAGCATGTGGTGTCGAAGCGGATGGTGTTCTGGCCATGCTTGATCCGCTTCATACAGGGATTGCAAACAGAAACACTTCGTTCTGCTGCACCTGTGGATCACTCGTTGAAGTTGTGCCTCCACCTTACTTTCCTCCTCCTTTTGTTTTCTCAGGCACCCAAGTACAGTCAGTGACTAGGGATGAGCCGAACACCCCCCCAGTTCGGTTTGCATTAGAACATGCGAACAGGCAATAAATTTGTTCGAACATCCGAACATCGTTAAAGTCTATGGGACTCGAACATGAAAAATCGAAAGTGCTAATTTTAAAGGCTTATATGCAAGTTATTGCCTTAAAAAGTGTTTGGGGACCCGGGTCCTGCCCCAGGGGACATGTATCAATGCAAAAAAAGTTTTAAAAATGGACGTTTTTTCGGGAGCAGTGATTTTAATAATGCTTAAAGTGAAACAATAAAAATCCCTCAATAAAATACCAAAAATAAACATGTGGACTGTTCATTGTCTCCAAGGTGATTGGGAAGTGAATGCCAGATTGGACAGGGTAACAGGTGGACCACAATATCCAGCAGCCCCTACAGGGGTAGCGTTACATAAAATTTTAGCCAAGATATACAAAAAATACATTAAACATTCTGTAGGATTGAGTATTAACATACATTGTCAACAGAACATAAAGATCAATTATTTATCAAAGGTACCCCTCCATTCAACTATATTGTTTCATCTCTAATACAACATAAAACCACCCCTTTTCCCTAGGCACAATTTTTATTATGCTAATAGTAGATCGATTATCTCAAGTCCCCTCATGTTTTACTTGTATTCTGTTCCACAAGATCATTATACTTCCATAATCATAGGTTACCCTTTAAATATCTACTGACAATTAGGGGTGAGCCGAACACCCCCCTGTTCGGTTCGCACCAGAACCTGCGAACAGACCTAAAGCTCGTGTGAACTTTAGAACCCTATTAAAGTCTATGGGACTCAAACGTTCAAAATCAAAAGTGCTAATTTTAAAGGCTAATATGCAAGTTATTGTCATAAAAAGTGTTTGGGGACCTGGGTCCTGCCCCAGGGGACATGTATCAATGCATTTTTTTTTTTTAAAACTGACATTTTTTCAGGAGCAGTGATTTTAATAATGCTTAATGTGAAACAATAAAAGTGTAATATTCCTTAAAATTTTGTACCTAGGGGGTGTGTATAGTATGCCTGTAAAGGGGCGCTTGTTTCCGTGCTTAGGACTGTCGCTGCACAAAGTGTAATTTCTGAAGAAAAAAAAGTCATTTAAAAGCACTCACGGCTATAATGAACAGTGCATGATTGGCCAAGCATGCACTGTGACCCCGCATGCTTGGCCAATCACAGCGCCGGCAGCGAGGAGAGCAATAATTGGCTACAGGCAGGACGCCTGTAGCCAATTAATGCTCAGGGGCTTTAGTACACGCCCCAATGTATAAAAGGCCGCCACGCCGTCCGCCCAGGGCACATGTGTTTCAGCTTTGAGAAGAGTGAATAGGCAGTCTGCTGATTGATTCGTTCATTGCTAAACCATTGCTGATTCTTTCAATACTATTACTGATCATTTCTGCTGATTGCACTGCTGAGTGTGACATTATCTGCTGCTGGGGATTAGTGTGTGCGTGCTGTTAGTACAGCATTGCAGTAGCACCCATTGCAGTGCTGTTAGAACAGCATTGCACCCTAACTTTCTGTCCCAACCTTCTGTCCCATCCCAGGCAGGCAGGCAGGCAGGCAGGCAGGGATTTATAGGAGCCATATTGTGTTTGTGTCAGCACACATAGGAGCTAGTGTGTGTGTTGTCAGCACACATAGGAGCTATAGTGTGTTTGTGTCAGCACACATAGGAATTATAGTGTGTTGTGAGCACACATAGGAGCTGTATTTTTTTTGTCCGCACACGTAGGAGATATAGTGTGTTGTCAGCACACATAGGAGCTATAGTGTGTTTGTGTCAGCACACATAGGACCTATAGTGTGTTTGTGTCAGCACACATAGGACCTATAGTGTGTTGTGAGCACACATAGGAGCTATATTTTTTTGTCAGCACACATAGGACCTATAGTGTGTTGTGAGCACACATAGGAGCTATAATTTTTTGTCAGCACACATAGGAGATATAGTGTGTTGTCAGCACACATAGGAGCTATAGTGTGTTTGTGTCAGCACACATAGGACCTATAGTGTGTTTGTGTCAGCACACATAGGACCTATAGTGTGTTGTGAGCACACATAGGAGCTATAGTTTTTCGTCAGCACACATAGGAGATATAGTGTGTTGTCAGCACACATAGGAGCTATAGTGTGTTTGTGTCAGCACACATAGGACCTATAGTGTGTTTGTGTCAGCACACATAGGACCTATAGTGTGTTTGTGTCAGCACACATAGGACCTATAGTGTGTTGTGAGCAAACATAGGAGCTATAATTTTTTGTCAGCACACATAGGAGATATAGTGTGTTGTCAGCACACATAGGACCTATAGTGTGTTTGTGTCAGCACACATAGGACCTATAGTGTGTTTGTGTCAGCACACATAGGACCTATAGTGTGTTGTGAGCACACATAGGAGCTATATTTTTTTGTCAGCATACATAGGAGATATAGTGTGTTGTCAGCACACATAGGAGCTATAGTGTGTTTGTGTCAGCACACATAGGACTTATAGTGTGTTTGTGTCAGCACACATAGGACCTATAGTGTGTTGTGAGCACACATAGGAGCTATATTTTTTTGTCAGCACACATAGGAGCTATAGTGTGTTGTCAGCACACATAGGATCTATAGTGTGTTTGTGTCAGCACACATAGGAGCTATAGTGTGTTGTCAGCACACATAGGAGATATAGTGTGTTGTCGGAACACATAGGAGATATAGTGGACTGTTCATTGTCTCCAAGGTGATTGGGAAGTGAATGCCAGATTGGACAGGGTAACAGGTGGACCACAATATCCAGCAGCCCCTACAGGGGTAGCGCTACATAAAATTTTAGCCAAGATATACAAAAAATACATTAAACATTCTGTAGGATTGAGTATTAACATACATTGTCAACAGAACATAAAGATCAATTATTTATCAAAGGTACCCCTCCATTCAACTATATTGTTTCATCTCTAATACAACATAAAACCACCCCTTTTCCCTAGGCACAATTTTTATTATGCTAATAGTAGATCGATTATCTCAAGTCCCCTCATGTTTTACTTGTATTCTGTTCCACAAGATTAAGGATGAGCCCGGTGTTCGATTCGAACCCATGTTCGAATCGAGCACCGGGTGTTCGCTCGCTCGGCGAGCCCAGAACTATTGGGACCGCTCGCATCAAATTCGTGTGATGCGAGCGGCCCCGCAATGCATTGCGGCCCGCGCAGTGCAATGCTGCTGATGATTGGCCAAGCATGACTGTGACCCCGCATGCTTGGCCAATCACAGCGCCGGCAGCGAGGAGAGCCATAATTGGCTACAGGCAGGATGCCTGTAGCCAATTATAGCTCAGGGGCTTTAATACACGCCCCACGGTATAAGAGGCCGCCGCGGCGGCGGCCTCGCATATTATGTTTCACTCACAGTGTCAGCGTGTCAGTGTGCTGCTGACTGCTGACAACAATATGTTCTTTATTTCTGGGGATATGTGTGTGCATGCTGTTAGAACAGCATTGCAGTATCACATCTGGGGGGTGTCTATAGGTAGCCTGTGAAGGAGGGCAGGTTTCCTGTGCTTAGAACTTTCCCTGCAAAAAAGTGTCATTTTTGCAGGAAGAAAGCTATTTAAATCACTCGCGGCTAATGAATTGATGGCTCCTGTAACACAGAGAGCTGTCATTCATTAATAAAAAACAAAAAAAAAAGCGTAGGGGTCCCCCCAAATTCAATAACCAGGCCCTTCAGGTCTGGGATGGATATTAAGGGGGATCCCAGCCAAAAAAAAAAAAAAAAATGGCGTAGGGTCCCCCTCAAAATCCATACCAGACCCTTGAGGTCTGGTATGGATTTTAAGGGGAACCTAGCCAAAAAAAATGGCGTGGGGTCCCCCTCAAAATCCATACCAGACCCTTATCCGAGCACGCAACCTGGCAGGCCGCAGGAAAAGAGGGGGGACGAGAGCGGCCCCCCCTCTCGCCTGAACCGTACCAGGCCACATGCCCTCAACATTGGGAGGATGCTTTGGGGGTCTAAGACCCCAAAAGCACCTTGTCCCCATGTTGATTAGGACAAGGGCCTCTTCCCCACAACCCTGGCCGGTGGTTGTGGGGGTCTGCGGGCGGGGGGCTTATCGGAATCTGGAAGCCCCCTTTAACAAGGGGACCCCCAGATCCCGGCCCCCCCCCTGTGTGAAATGGTAAGGGGGTACAAAAGTACCCCTACCATTTCACCAAAAAAGTGGCAAAAATGGTAAAAAGGACAGGAGACAGTCTTTGACAATTCCTTTATTAAAATCTTCTTTCTTCTTTCTTCATCCTTCGGTTTCTTCATCTTCTCCTTCCTTCATCTTCTTCCATCTTCTTCTTCCATTTTCTTCTTCCTCCGATCCGCTTCTTCTTGCGCTGGTCTTCTCGTCCTTCTCGTCCGGCATCTTCTTCCGTCGGCGTCGGCGTCGGTGTCTCTGTCTCTTCTTGGGCCGCTCCGCGCAATGGGAGGCTCCGCTGTGTGAGGCTCCGCTCCGTCTGACAGGTCTTTTATAATGGAGGGCACCTGGTGACCCCGCCCCCTCTGACGCACAGGGACGTCATGGGGAATTCCATGATGGCTTTCCCCATGATGTCAGAGGGGGGCGGGGTCACCAGGTGCCCTCCGTTTTAAAAGACCTGTCAGATGGAGCGGAGCCTCACACAGCGGGAGCCTCCCATTGCGCGGAGCGGCCCAAGAAGACACCGACACCGACGGAAGAAGATGCCGGACGAGAAGGACGAGAAGACCAGCGCAAGAAGAAGCGGATCGGAGGAAGAAGAAAATGGAAGAAGAAGATGGAAGAAGATGAAGGAAGGAGAAGATGAAGAATCCGAAGGATGAAGAAAGAAGAAAGAAGATTTTAATAAAGGAATTGTCAAAGACTGTCTCCTGTCCTTTTTACCATTTTTGCCACTTTTTTGGTGAAATGGTAGGGGTACTTTTGTACCCCCTTACCATTTCACACAGGGGGGGGCCGGGATCTGGGGGTCCCCTTGTTAAAGGGGGCTTCCAGATTCCGATAAGCCCCCCGCCCGCAGACCCCCACAACCACCGGCCAGGGTTGTGGGGAAGAGGCCCTTGTCCTAATCAACATGGGGACAAGGTGCTTTTGGGGTCTTAGACCCCCAAAGCATCCTCCCAATGTTGAGGGCATGTGGCCTGGTACGGTTCAGGCGAGAGGGGGGGCCGCTCTCGTCCCCCCCTCTTTTCCTGCGGCCTGCCAGGTTGCGTGCTCGGATAAGGGTCTGGTATGGATTTTGAGGGGGACCCCACGCCATTTTTTTTGGCTAGGGTTCCCCTAAAATCCATACCAGACCTCAAGGGTCTGGTATGGATTTTGAGGGGGACCCTACGCCATTTTTTTTTTTTTTTTTGGCTGGGATCCCCCTTAATATCCATCCCAGACCTGAAGGGCATTGAATTTGGGGGGACCCCTACGCTTTTTTTTTTTCATTTTTTTTTTTTTTTTCAATGACTTTTTTTTATGAATGAGTTTCAATGAATCACTGTTCTCTGTGTTACGGGAGCCGTGAATTAACATTAGCCGCGAGTGATTTTAAATAGCTTTTTTACTTTCAAAATGACACTTTGCGCAGAGACAGTTCTAAAACGGGAAACATGCGCCCCTTTACAGGCATACTATAGACACCCCCCAGGTACGAAATTTAAAGGAATATTACACTTTTATTGTTCAATTTAAGCATTATTAAAATCACTGCTCCTGAAAAAACGGCCGTTTTTAAAAAAAAATTTTGCATTGATACATGTCCCCAGGTCCCCAAACACTTTTTATGACATTAACATGCATATTAGCCTTTAAAATGAGCACTTTTAATTTCGAACGTTCGCATCCATTATAACTAATAGGGTTCTAAAGCTCGCACGGACTTTAGGTCCGTTCGCGGGTTCTGGTGCGAGCCGAACGGGGGGTGTTCGGCTCATCCTTACACAAGATCATTATACTTCCATAATCATAGGTTACCCTTTAAATATCTACTGACAATTAGGGGTGAGCCGAACACCCCCCTGTTCGGTTCGCACCAGAACCTGCGAACAGACCTAAAGCTCGTGTGAACTTTAGAACCCTATTAAAGTCTATGGGACTCAAACGTTCAAAATCAAAAGTGCTAATTTTAAAGGCTAATATGCAAGTTATTGTCATAAAAAGTGTTTGGGGACCTGGGTCCTGCCCCAGGGGACATGTATCAATGCATTTTTTTTTTTTAAAACTGACATTTTTTCAGGAGCAGTGATTTTAATAATGCTTAATGTGAAACAATAAAAGTGTAATATTACTTAAAATTTTGTACCTAGGGGGTGTGTATAGTATGCCTGTAAAGGGGCGCTTGTTTCCGTGCTTAGGACTGTCGCTGCACAAAGTGTAATTTCTGAAGAAAAAAAAGTCATTTAAAAGCACTCACGGCTATAATGAATTGCCGGCTCCCAGAAACCTGCGTTACATCAGAGGGGGGCGGGGACACCTGCACGTCACTGGGGAAGCCAGGGTTTCCCCTTGCGTCAGAGGGGGGCGGGGTCATGTGATGGTGGCCCCGTCCTCCTCAGCTAAAAGACCTGTCAGGCTGCCGGGATTCCCGCGGGGGGGTGGGATCTGGGGGTCCCTTTGTTAAAGGGGGCTTCCAGATTCCGATAAGCCCCCGCCCGCAGACCCCCACAACCACCGGGCAAGGGTTGTGGGATGATGCCCTTGTCTCCTTCAACATGGGGACAAGGTGCTTTGGGGGCCACCCCCAAAGCACACTCCCAATGTTGAGGGCATGTGGCCTGGTACGGTTCAGGAGGGGGGGCGCTCTTTTCCTGCGACCTGCCAGGTTGCGTGCTCGGATAAAGGGTCTGGTATGGATATTTGGGGGGAACCCCACGTCATTTTTTTTTTCATTTGATGCAGGGTTCCCCTTAATATCCATACCAGACCTGAAGGGCCTGGTAATTGAATTTGGGGGGACCCCCACATATTTTTTTTTTTATCAATGACTTTCAATGACTCTTCTCTGTATTACCAGGAGCCGACAATTCATTATAGCCGCGAGTGCTTTTAAATGACTTTTTTTCCTTCAGAAATTTCACTTTGTGTAGGGACAGTTCTAAGCACGGGAAATATGTGCCCCTTTACAGGCATACTATACACACCCTCTAGGTATGAAATTTAAAGGAATATTACACTTTTATTGTTTCACTTTAAGCATTATTAAAATCACTGCTCCCGAAAAAACTGACGTTTTTTAAAACTTTTTTTTTGCATTGATGGGGCAGGACCCAGGTCCCCAAACACTTTTTATGACAATAACTTGCATAAAAGCCTATATAAGCACACAAGATTTCTCCCATAGACTTTTACAGGGTGCTCCGTGGCTTTTCGAATTTGCCGCGAACACCCCAAACTGTTTGCTGTTCGGCAAAAGGGCAATGTTCGAGTCGAACATGAGTTCAACTCGAACTCGAAGCTCATCCCTATCAGTGACCTCATCTTCCCCTCCCTCCTTGTCACTGGAGCAAACTTGGCAGTATGCTGCAGCTGGAGGAACACGACTGCTAGTTTCTTGTCCTTCTGTGTTACCCCCTCTCACTAGGCTCATGTCACTCCCTTCCTCAACCTGAGAACCAACATCGGAGCATTCAAATCGTGGCGCATCCTCCAGCAGCATGTAACCGACACTATGATTGATTAATTCTGGTGACTCCTCCGTGCATGATGGTGGGGCTACAGAAGAAATAGCTGTGGACAAGGAGCCAGTGGAATAGGCCACTTTGGCAGCTGCGGTGGAAGGCAAACTAGTATAAGCCTGGGTGACAGAGAATGAGGAGGATGAGGACAGCTTAGGTATCCACTCCACTAACTCTTCTGTATGTTGTGGCTCAATAACACGGCCAGCCGTGGAGAAAAATGACAAGCGTGCCCCGCTTGCAGAGGATTCACCATGTCCACGACTAGGGTTGGGCCCGGTGTTTGATTCAAACCCACGTTCGAATCGAGCACCAAGCGTTCGCCTGCTCGGCAAGCCCAGAACTATTTGGGCCGTTCGCATCACATTCGTGTGATGCGAGCGACCCGCAATGCATTGCGGCCGGCGCAGTGCATTGCTGGCTGATGATTGGCCAAGCATGCACTGTGACCCCGCATGCTTGGCCAATCACAGCGCCGGCAGCGAGGAGAGCAATAATTGGCTACAGGCAGGACGCCTGTAGCCAATTAATGCTCAGGGGCTTTAGTACACGCCCCAATGTATAAAAGGCCGCCACGCCGTCCGCCCAGGGCACATGTGTTTCAGCTTTGAGAAGAGTGAATAGGCAGTCTGCTGATTGATTCGTTCATTGCTAAACCATTGCTGATTCTTTCAATACTATTACTGATCATTTCTGCTGATTGCACTGCTGAGTGTGACATTATCTGCTGCTGGGGATTAGTGTGTGCGTGCTGTTAGTACAGCATTGCAGTAGCACCCATTGCAGTGCTGTTAGAACAGCATTGCACCCTAACTTTCTGTCCCAACCTTCTGTCCCATCCCAGGCAGGCAGGCAGGCAGGCAGGGATTTATAGGAGCCATATTGTGTTTGTGTCAGCACACATAGGAGCTAGTGTGTGTGTTGTCAGCACACATAGGAGCTATAGTGTGTTTGTGTCAGCACACATAGGAATTATAGTGTGTTGTGAGCACACATAGGAGCTGTATTTTTTTGTCCGCACACGTAGGAGATATAGTGTGTTGTCAGCACACATAGGAGCTATAGTGTGTTTGTGTCAGCACACATAGGACCTATAGTGTGTTTGTGTCAGCACACATAGGACCTATAGTGTGTTGTGAGCACACATAGGAGCTATATTTTTTTGTCAGCACACATAGGACCTATAGTGTGTTGTGAGCACACATAGGAGCTATAATTTTTTGTCAGCACACATAGGAGATATAGTGTGTTGTCAGCACACATAGGAGCTATAGTGTGTTTGTGTCAGCACACATAGGACCTATAGTGTGTTTGTGTCAGCACACATAGGACCTATAGTGTGTTGTGAGCACACATAGGAGCTATAGTTTTTCGTCAGCACACATAGGAGATATAGTGTGTTGTCAGCACACATAGGAGCTATAGTGTGTTTGTGTCAGCACACATAGGACCTATAGTGTGTTTGTGTCAGCACACATAGGACCTATAGTGTGTTTGTGTCAGCACACATAGGACCTATAGTGTGTTGTGAGCAAACATAGGAGCTATAATTTTTTGTCAGCACACATAGGAGATATAGTGTGTTGTCAGCACACATAGGACCTATAGTGTGTTTGTGTCAGCACACATAGGACCTATAGTGTGTTTGTGTCAGCACACATAGGACCTATAGTGTGTTGTGAGCACACATAGGAGCTATATTTTTTTGTCAGCATACATAGGAGATATAGTGTGTTGTCAGCACACATAGGAGCTATAGTGTGTTTGTGTCAGCACACATAGGACTTATAGTGTGTTTGTGTCAGCACACATAGGACCTATAGTGTGTTGTGAGCACACATAGGAGCTATATTTTTTTGTCAGCACACATAGGAGCTATAGTGTGTTGTCAGCACACATAGGATCTATAGTGTGTTTGTGTCAGCACACATAGGAGCTATAGTGTGTTGTCAGCACACATAGGAGATATAGTGTGTTGTCGGAACACATAGGAGATATAGTGTGTTGTCAGCACACATAGGAGCTATAGTGTGTTTGTGTCAGCACACATAGGAGCTATAGTGTTTGTGTCAGCACACATAGGACCTATAGTGTGTTGTGAGCACACATAGGAGCTATATTTTTTTGTCAGCATACATAGGAGATATAGTGTGTTGTCAGCACACATAGGAGCTATAGTGCGTTTGTGTCAGCACACATAGGACGTATAGTGTGTTGTGAGCACACATAGGAGCTATATTTTTTTGTCAGCACACTTAGGAGCTATAGTGTGTTGTCAGCACACATAGGATCTATAGTGTGTTTGTGTCAGCACACATAGGAGCTATAGTGTGTTTGTGTCAGCACACATAGGAGCTATAGTGTGTTGTCAGCACACATAGGAGCTATAGTTTGTTTGTGTCAGCACACATAGGAGCTATAGTGTGTTGTGAGCACACATAGGAGCTATATTTTTTTGTCAGCACACATAGGAGCTATAGTGTGTTGTCAGCACACATAGGAGCTATAGTGTGTTGTCGGCACACATAGGAGCTATAGTGTGTTGTGAGCACACATAGGAGCTATAGTGTGTTTGTGTCAGCACACATAGGAGCTATAGTGTGTTGTGAGCACACATAGGAGCTATATTTTTTGGTCAGCACACATAGGAGCTATAGTGTGTTGTCAGCACACATAGGAGCTATAGTGTTTTGTCAGCACACATAGGAGCTATAGTGTGTTGTCAGCACACATAGGAGCTATAGTGTGTTGTCAGCACACATAGGAGCTATAGTGTGTTGTCAGCACACATAGGAGCTATAGTGTGTTTGTGTCAGCTCACATAGGAGCTATAGTGTGTTTGTGTCAGCACACATAGGAGCTATAGTGTGTTGTCAGCACACATAGGAGCTATATTTTTTTATCAGCACACATAGGAGCTATAGTGTGTTTGTGTCAGCACACATAGGAGCTATAGTGTGTTGTCAGCACACATAGGAGCTATAGTGTGTTGTCAGCACACATAGGAGCTATAGTGTGTTGTCAGCACACATAGGAGCTATAGTTTGTTTGTGTCAGCACACATAGGAGATCTAGTGTGTTGTGAGCACACATAGGAGCTATATTTTTTTGTCAGCACACATAGGAGCTATAGTGTGTTGTCAGCACACATAGGAGCTATAGTGTGTTGTCGGCACACATAGGAGCTATAGTGTGTTGTCAGCACACATAGGAGCTATAGTGTGTTTGTGTCAGCACACATAGGAGCTATAGTGTGTTGTGAGCACACATAGGAGCTATATTTTTTTGTCAGCACACATAGGAGCTATAGTGTGTTGTCAGCACACATAGGAGCTATAGTGTTTTGTCAGCACACATAGGAGCTATATTTTTTTGTCAGCACACATAGGAGCTATAGTGTGTTGTCAGCACACATAGGAGCTATAGTGTGTTGTCAGCACACATAGGAGCTATAGTGTGTTGTCAGCACACATAGGAGCTATAGTGTGTTGTCAGCACACATAGGAGCTATAGTGTGTTTGTGTCAGCACACATAGGAGCTATAGTGTGTTGTCAGCACACATAGGAGCTATAGTGTGTTTGTGTCAGCACACATAGGAGCTATAGTGTGTTGTCAGAACACATAGGAGCTATAGTGTGTTGTCAGAACACATAGGAGCTATAGTGTGTTGTCAGCACACATAGGAGCTATAGTGTGTTGTCAGCACACATAGGAGCTATAGTGTGTTGTCAGCACACATAGGAGCTATAGTGTGTTGTCAGCACACATAGGAGCTATAGTGTGTTGTCAGCACACATAGGAGCTATAGTGTGTTGTCAGCACACATAGGAGCTATAGTGTGTTGTCAGCACACATAGGAGCTATAGTGTGTTGTCAGCACACATAGGAGCTATAGTGTGTTGTCAGCACACATAGGAGCTATATTTTTTGGTCAGCACACATAGGAGCTATATTTTTTGGTCAGCACACATAGGAGCTATAGTGTGTTCTCAGCACACATAGGAGCTATAGTGTGTTCTCAGCACACATATGAGCTAGTGTGTGTGTGTGTGTGTGTGTCAGCACACATAGGAGCTAGTGTGTGTGTGTGTGTGTCAGCCCAGTTCTTGTCATCTAAGGCAGCATCTATCTGCCATAGGGCCCTGTTGCTGTCATCTAAGGCATCCATCTGCAGGAGTTAGTGTGTGTGCTGTGTGACTCCAGCACAATATACACTACCCACTACAATGGCTGGAAGACCGCCAAGGAGAGGCAGACAGTCCCGAGGCAAGAACACAGGGCAAGCAGGCTCTGTTTCTAGAGACAACAGTGCTGGTCGTGGACGTGGTCGTGCATCGTTATCAGCACGTGGCCATGGGACGCGCTTGTCTTTGTTTTTCGGCAGCTGGACATGTTGAGCCGCATCATGCCGAAGGCTTGGTAGAATGGATGACCAAGCCCCCCTCATCCTCCTCATCCTCTCTCACCCAGGCTCAGGGTACTGGCAGAGCAGCTGCCAATGCGTACTCAATGGCATCATCAGGCACCCCTTCCCTAGACCCACCATGTCCTCCTGAGAAGTCCCCCGAACTGTTTGAGCACAGTGTTGGGTACATGCTCCAGGAGGATGCCCAACGATTTGAAGGCTCGGATGATGATACCCAGCTTGAGGAAGGCAGTAGTGTGCGCGCAGAGAGAGGGGATGCTGAAGGACAGCAATCTGGCAGTCATGTTCCACCAGCTGCAGCTTACTGCCAGGTTTTCTCTAGTGGTGAAGAGGGAGGGGATGATGAGGTCACTGACTCCACGAGGGTGCCTGAAGGGAGAGAGGAGGAGGAAGAGGAGGATGCGGCGGCACATGTCCAACGTGGCAGGGTGCCCTCCGGAGGCCAGCTAGAGGCCAGCACACCAACTGAATCGCACCGCAGAGCTCCGCCTGTGCAGGGCGCTGCCTCTGCACGTTATCACAAAAGTTTTTTGGTGTGGGCCTTTTTTGAGACGAGTACATCAGATCGCACCACTGCTATTTGCAATATTTGTCTCAAGCGTATCTCGCGTGGCCAAAACATCAGCCGCTTGGGCACCACAAGCATGACCAGACATATGTCAACCTGCCATGCAGCTCGTTGGCAAGCGCACATTAAAGACCCACACCAAAGAACAAAGCGGACCTCTCCTTGCTCCTCATTAGCTGGGATCTCACACCCCACTATATCTTCAGTCCTCTCTGAAAGCTGCTCTGAGAGGACTGAAGGTGTAGAATTAGGTGTGTCACAACCAAGTACTTGCAGTACACCAACGTCCGATTGTAGCAGGCAAATTTCCCTGCCCCAGCTGCTGGACCGTTCAAAGAAGTTTACTCCCAGCCATCCACATGCCCAGCGGTTGAATGCTAGCTTGGCTAAATTGCTAGCACTTCAACTGCTGCCTTTTCAGTTGGTAGACTCGGCCCCCTTCCATGAGTTTGTTCAATGTGCGGTTCCTCAGTGGCAGGTTCCCAAACGCCACTTTTTCTCATGGAAGGCGATTCCGGCTCTCTACTGGCATGTGGAAGGCAATGTCCATGCCTCGCTGGACAGGGCGGTCAGCGGTAAGGTGCATATTACCGCTGACTCATGGTCCAGCAGGCATGGACAGGGACGTTATCTGTCTTTCACGGCCTATTGGGTCACTCTTTTGGCAGCTGAGAGGGATGCAGGACAAGGTGCAGTAGTTTTGGAGGCTGTTCCGCCACCACGCCTCCAAAATGTTACTACTGGTTGTGACACACCTCTCTCCTCCACCCCCTCCTCTTCTTCTTCCTCCATGGCCTCTTCGAGTGCTCTGTCCTCGGAACCAGCGGTGCTCCGTAGGCGTACAAGGGGCTACGCGAGTACGCAGGCAAAAAGATGCCATGCCGTGCTTGCGCTGGTGTGTTTGGGGGACAGGAGCCACACTGGGGCAGATGTTCTGGCAGCTCTGCAGGGGCAGGCCGAGAGGTGCTTGGAATGGTGGTTTCTGACAATGGCACCAACCTCCTCTCCGCCCTGCGACAGGGGCAGCTCACCCATGTGCCCTGTATGGCTCACGTCCTCAACCTGGTGGTGCAGCGGTTCTTGGGCAGGTACCCAGGCTTACAGGATGTCCTGAGGCAGGCCAGGGAAGTCTGTGTGCATTTCCGCTGATCGTATAATGCCAGTGCTCGGCTGGCTGAGCTGCAAAAAGAGTTGAACCTGCCCAAGAACCGCCTTATATGTGACATGCCCACCAGGTGGAACTCAACGTTGGCCATGCTGCAGTGACTGCACACGCAGCAGAGGGCCATCAATGAGTACCTTTGTGACTACGGCACCAGGACAGGGTCAGGGGAGCTTGGCTTTTTTCCCCCACGCTAGTGGAGCATGATCAGGGATGCATGCACTGTCATCTCACCATTTGAGGAGGCCACGAGGATGGTGAGCAGTGACAGTGCATGCATCAGTGACACTGTACCTCTTGTCCTTGTTCTCAAGGCCCCCTTTATCCAGACAGTGTTCCTTCTGTCCCACCCATCACACAGGAAGAGGATGAGGAGGAGGAGGATTGTGTGAGCATGGAGGTGGAGCCTGGCACTCAGCATCAGCAGCAGGAGTCTTTTAGGGATGATGTACAGTCCCAACAAACCAGTGGACTTGTACGTGGCTGGGAGGAGGTGGCTGGCGATCATGTCATCCTCAGTGACCCAGAAGACTCCGGACCGAATGCCTCAGCTAACCTACGTTGCATGGCCTCCCTGATCCTGCAAAGCCTGCGGAAGGATCCTCGTATTCTTCGGATCAAGGAGAGGAACCATTACTGGCTGGCCACTCTCCTTGATCCACGGTACAAGGGTAAGGTTGCGGACCTTATCTTGCTGTCGCAGAGGGAGCAGAGGATGAGACATCTCAGGGAGGCCTTGCAGAAAGGTCTGTGCAACGCGTTCCCAGAAACTGTGGGGTTACAAACTCCTGGTCCTGGACGACGAGCTGCTGAGGCTTCGGTCAGTAGCAGAAGGAGCGGTGGGGAAGGTGGACGTCTGACCGATGCGTTCAGACAATTTTTTAGTCCGCAGCCCCAGGGTATGATCGGTTCCAGCAACCATCGCCAGCGTCTGATATACATGGTGCAGGAATACCTAGGGGCAAGGTCAGACTTGGACACCTTTTCCACCGAAAATCCTCTGGCTTACTGGGTCTTGAGGATGGATCACTGGCCAGAGCTTGCACAGTATGCAATTGAGCTACTGGCCTGTCCTGCATCCAGCGTTCTTTCCGAACGCACATTCAGTGCTGCTGGAGGATTTGTCACCGATCACAGGGTGGCAATCACAGTCTTGGATCACCACCAGCTACCAGGCACCTGAAGCGGATATAACTGAATAATTTATAATGTCACATCCCTTCAAGACTGCCTATGCTGATGCTGAGTGTCCTGTTATGTTCACTGACTATTCTCTTCCTCCTCCTCAGTGATCCATTCCTTGATAGCTTGGAAGAACATTTTTTTTTCTGGGTGCCACCACACCAGTGCCTAAGGCACAATTTTTCAGCCCCTGTATAACAGGGGCGTGTAATTAAAATGTTTTAAAAAATGCTTCGCAACAGGTCTGTCTGCTGTGCTCCAAGTACAGTATCTGTGAGGGGTTGCAGTGTTGTGGCACCAGCACCAGTGCCTAATTCCCAATTTTTCAGCCCCTGTTTAACAGGGGCGTGTAATTACAATTTTTTAAGCAATGCTTCGCAACAGGTCTGACTGCTGTGCTCCAAGTACAGTATCTGTGAGGGGTTGCAGTGTTGTGGCACCAGCACCAATGCCTAAGGCACAATTTTTCAGCCCCTGTTTAACAGGGCCGTGTAATTACAATTTTTTAAGCAATGCTTCGCAACAGGTCTGACTGCTGTGCTCCAAGTACAGTATCTGTGAGGGGTTGCAGTGTTGTGGCACCAGCACCAGTGCCTAAGGCACAATTTTTCAGCCCCGGTTTAACAGGGGCGTGTAATTACAATTTTTTAACCAATGCTTCACAACAGGTCTCATTGCTGTGCTCAGAGTACAGTATCTGTGAGGGGTTGCAGTGTTGTGGCACCAGCACCAGTGCCTAAGGCACAATTTTTCAGCCCCTGTTAAACAGGGGCATGTAATTACAAATCTTGATCTAATAGTTCACAGCAGGGCCCATTCCTGCGCCCACCAAGAGTAACTGTGAGGGCTTACAGTCTTGTGGCAACACCGTCCACCACCACCAACAAAGGCCCAATTTTTCTGCTCTGTTCAACAGGTGCATGCAATTACAAATCTTGATCTAATAACTCACAGCAGGGCCCATTCCTGCGCCCACCAAGAGTAACTGTGAGGGCTTACAGTCTTGTGGCAACACCGTCCACCACCACCACCAAAGGCCCAATTTTTCTGCCCTGTTCAACAGGTGCATGCAATTACAAATTTTAATCTAATAACTCACAGCAGGGCCCATTCCTGCACCCACCAAGAGTAACTGTGAGGGCTTACAGTCTTGTGGCAACACCGTCCACCACCACCACCAAAGGCCCAATTTTTCTGCCCTGTTCAACAGGTGCATGCAATTACAAATCTTGATCTAATAACTCACAGCAGGGCCCATTCCTGCGCCCACCAAGAGTAACTGTGAGGGCTTACAGTCTTGTGGCAACACCGTCCACCACCACCACCAAAGGCCCAATTTTTCTGCCCTGTTCAACAGGTGCATGCAATTACAAATCTTGATCTAATAATTCACAGCAGGGCCAATTCCTGTGCCCACCAAGAGTAACTGTGAGGGCTTACAGTGTTGTGGCTACACCAACATCTAATAGGGCAAATTTCTGCAGAGTATATACGGCAGGAATACCCCTACTTTCAAACATCCAACTTACAAACGACTCCTACTTGCAAACGGAAGGAGAAAACAGGAAGTGAGAGGAAATCTACCCCTAGGAAGGGAAATTCTATCATGTTAGATTTAATTTGGGAAAAAGGTATCTCCTCTCTACTGATGCTTTATCACCAATCCTTATTTCAATTAGAACCCCACTTTTCCAAAAACATTTGTCATTGGGACGGAAAGTGAGGTGAAATGTTCTGAACAGATGTGCAAAGACAGCAAATGTTACAGGGGTGATAACCCCTCCCTATGTTCTCCAAAAAGCTTAAAAATAGATTTTTTTGGGATGGAGCTACACTTCATAATGTACCTGTTCAGATTCTACTACAGTCCCTCTCTTGTTTGCACCGCCTATATACTGCTGTTCAGAGTATATAGGGTTGTAGGTATAGGGTTTTATTTTGGGTGCGGGGTCCCCCTTAATATCCATACAAGACCCAAAGGGGCTGGGGTGGGGGGGGGGGGGGATGGGGTAGCCATGCCATTTTTCTTAAGGATTTTCAGCCATATGGCCAGGACAAGACATGACATTAAAGCCGCAAGTGGTTTTAAATGGCTTCTTTTTTTCCTTTACAAATGTCATTTTGTGCAGGGACAGTTCTAAACATGGGAAACACATGCCACTTCACAGGCATACTTTAGACACCCCCCAGGTACCATATTTAAAGGAATATTTCACTTTTTTTTTTCACTTTATGCATCATTAAAATGACTGCTCCCGAAAAAACGTTAGTTTTTAAAAGTTCTTTTTGCATTGATATATGTCCCCTGGGGCAGGACCCGGGTCCCCAAACCTGTTTTATGACATTAACATGCATATTGGCCGTTGTAATTACCAATTTTGATTTCGAACGTTCGCGTCCATTGTAACGAATAGGGTTCGAAAATTCGCGCAAACTTTCGGTCCGTTCGAAGGTTCTGGTGCGAACCGAACCCGGGGGTGTTCGGCTCATCCCTATCCATGACCACGACTTTTCACTGTAGACACAGAGGCTGCTTGTCCTCTTTTAGTAGCCTGTGAGCATCTGCCTCTCCTTGTTGGCCTTTCGGACTTGATGTTTTTTTTTTTGGGAGGGGTTCTTTTTCTTGCTTGGTGCACTATAAACCATTTTATTATAGTTTTTTTATTTTTTGGGGGGATTTTTATAACTCTTTATTATAGAGAGTGGGAAGGGAATATGGTGCTTGGGTGCAATACTTTTGTGTTTGGTGCATTATAAACCATTATAGTATTTTTTAATAAATAAACTAAGGATGCAGTAAGGCCAATCATGGCTCTCACAGTTGGTTGGTCAAAGCATAAGGTCAGGTGCATGTTTTGGCCAATCAGCAGCTATCAATGCACTGCGATCTCACAGTGCATTATGGGGCGTTCCGTGGGGGGACGAACGTCCCGCGAGGGCCCCTAGTGTTGGTTTGCTCTACGAACAAACGAACACTCGATATTCGAGTCGAACTTACAATGTAGTATAATGGGTAAGAAGACCAATATCTAAATTAAGCCAGTTAAAAAGAAGTATCATTCTTAGTACAAAAGTTTTCCTTTCCTGGATAGTTCTGAAATTCCCTTTAAGAATGAAAACATAGGGGGCGTGGCCTGAAGCCGCATGGAGTAGGACGCACAGGGTGAGAGCTCCGGCTGCACGCTATCCTTTCTTTAATCCTAAGGGACTATAATCACCAGTTTTCCCGGTCTAGACCTCTGGCCCCTCCGAGGGAACACCCTGCATCCATGTCTCCGCCGAAGAAGGCCCAAGGCGCCATAGCTAGGCTCAACAAATACCGCGTTGATGAGCCGGACCCCCTGGAGGAAAATGGCGCCGCTTCGCAGTCTGGTGAGGAAGCCCCGCCAACTGGAGACACAGCCCGTATCCTCGAGGCTGTCTCCCTCTGCCAAACCACCCTCACCTCCAGAATTGAGGAGGTCAAGGTTGACATCTCCCTCATCCGCCAGGACCTGCACAAACTGAGGGAAAGAGTCACCGAGACAGAACGCAGGCGGAGGATGATATCCACCCGCTGCAGATTACAACGGAGCAGCTGCAACATCAACTGAGTGTCGTCCTGAGCAAGCAGGTGAAACCTCCGCTTCGTAGGCTTGCCAGAGCGGTCGGAGGGTGCCCACCCCCCAACTTTTCTCGAACGCCTGCTTATCTCCAACTTCGGCAGGGAAGCCTTCTCCTCCACATTCGTGGTAGAGCGCGCGCACCGCCTAGCCTCGAGACCACCACCGCCCGGAGCCCCGCCGCGCACGTTCCTCGCGAAACTGTTAAATTACTGGGACCGGGACACGATCCTTCGCCTCACCCGCGAGAAGGGCAACATACCTTTTGGAGACAAGCACGTCGCGGTCTTCCCGGATTTCTCTGCTGAGGTCCAGAAGAAGAGAGCCCAGTTTTCAGAGGCCAAGCGTCAGCTCCGGAACCAACACCTTCCCTACGCCATGTTGTTCCCTGCAAGGCTGCGAGTCACGCGGGACGGTAAAGCCCACTTCTTCGAAGATCCGACGGCGGTGTTGGCGTGGCTGGAACAACGAGCTGGGGATCCCCAGGCGCCATCGTAGCTGTACGTCCTTGCCCTGCAACTCCAGATTTGGACCTCGGCCATCACGCCAGCGCCTTTGTACGGAATCGTGAGTAAGCCCTGAAATCCTTTGCCCCCTTGTTAACCCCCAAAGCTGCCCGGCACGGCGCCCTTGTGATAGCCTCTCCGTTACTCTTTTCCTTGAAGCGAGCCACTGACACTGACTCACCAGGCCGTGTACTTGCAAGCATTTTCCTCCCCACAGCCCCACTTAACTTTTGTGCAGCCATGCTCCCGGACTACCCTCCCCCTATGTTGTCCCTGAATGCTAGCTCCACTAGCGTTACCGTGCAGTTCAGTTAACATTTGTTCGTCCCCAATGCCACCTGAGAACGCACTGGATCCCTCATCATCAGATCCCCCTGTCATTCCACACGAGCGACTGTGCTTCTCATTGCATCCACAAGATTTGTTTCCCTGGCCAGCCTCAGCCCACACTGATGTGAAGGGTTGCCCTGAGTTTATTGCGCCAAGCTGGGCCAGAGTAGGCGAAGTTTTCATATCTCCTGCAGCTATACGCTGTTGTTATTTTTTCCTTCTTTTTCCCTTTTTTCATATTTTTGTTTATATGCTTTTATCTGTTTTTATGCGTTTGATGTGCTACAGATTTGTTATACTGCATTACCTGACAATTGGTACTAAACAATGTATGCATTATCCTGCATTACACATAGTGGAAGCACTGGGATGGCGACTCTTAAACTGATCATGTGGAATGTAAGGGGAGTGAGGGCTAGGCCTAAGCGGCTGGCTGTCCTCTCTCACCTTAAGCAAATGCGGGCGGACATCTCTGTTTTGGTAGAGACCCACATGACTGGCCAGCTACAGATATCCCTCAAGAAGCCATGGGTTGGGTGGCTGTACCAAGCCCCTTATACAAATAACTCTAGGGGAGTCGCCATCCTCATTGCTAAAACTGTACGCTGTGTGCGGACCAACAGGGCAGGTTTCTGTTTTTGCATGCTACTGTGGGGGGTCTTGAACTCTTGATAATGGCCTTCTACGTTCCTCCACCTTTTCAATTTGCAGCCCTGCAGGAAGGCATAAACTTTATGACACAACATCCCACGGTGCCGGCTGTCTGGTTGGGTGACTTTAATGCTGTCATTGACTCCCACTTAGACAAACTCCACGGTGACCCTATCCTACCAACTCAACCCACACTAACCAGATTTGACAAGTTCCTCGCTGAATTTGCCATGACCGATACGTGGAGACAGAAAAATCCCCACAAACTGGCATACTCCTGTTTCACCCCCTCCCAGACGGCTATGTCACGGATAGACATGATCCTACTATCCCCCACCCTCACGCCTCATCTACTAGACGCAGGTTTTAGCACTAGGGTCCTGTCGGATCACTCGCCATACTGAGTCAAACTCCGCTTGCCATCCACTACCCCAACCCAACTTTGGAAACTGAACCCCTTTTGGTTCACGGTATTCACTGATTTGGAGACCGTTGAGCCAGAATGGGCCCATTTCTTTCGGACGAATGCTGACACGGCCCCCCTAGGAACGATTTGGGAAACCTTCAAGACACATGCTCGTGCGATCCTCACCAACCGCATAAATAGATGCAAAAATTCCTCGAAGCTTGCTCTGCAACAAGCGGAGGAGGCATTGGACTCGCTGGAACAGGTTTTCCTGGCTAGTCCAACGGCCTCAAACTCAGCTAAATTACGCCTACAGTCCAGGCTTACAGATAACCTACACTTTGAAAAGGCAAAGAAAGGGATCTTTTTCAGCAAACAGAGGACGTACGAGCATGGTGAGAGGGCAGGAAAGCTATTAGCATATATGGCCCACTTGGATCACAGCCCCCCAGTGGTGGTGCAGCTGGCGACGGACGACGGTTCTATCCTGACAGACCCGACTGAGGTTGCCCAAGAATTCCGACGCTTCTATGCCAAGCTGTACACCTCGACTTCGTCCACTGAGCGAACTTCAAAACCTCTTACGGGATATTGACTTTCCCACTCTTACAGACCCTCAGGTGGAAATCCTAGATGCCCCCATCACGGAGGGATGTGTAGCTGAGGCTATAGCAAACCTGTCACCGTCCAAAGCCCCGGGTTCCGATGGCCACCCATTGGAATTTTACACCCAATTTCAGGAGACTCTCGTGCCCAAACTAGCCGCCCTATATAAACATATCTTTGAGACCAGTACCCTACCACACACAATGAAGGAAGCCCTGATTGTCCTGATCCCGGACTCGCTGGAACAGGTTTTCCTGGCTAGTCCAACGGCCTCAAACTCAGCTAAATTACGCCTACAGTCCAGGCTTACAGATAACCTACACTTTGAAAAGGCAAAGAAAGGGATCTTTTTCAGCAAACAGAGGACGTACGAGCATGGTGAGAGGGCAGGAAAGCTATTAGCATATATGGCCCACTTGGATCACAGCCCCCCAGTGGTGGTGCAGCTGGCGACGGACGACGGTTCTATCCTGACAGACCCGACTGAGGTGGCCCAAGAATTCCGACGCTTCTATGCCAACCTGTACACCTCGACTTCGTCCACTGAGCGAACTTCAAAACCTCTTACGGGATATTGACTTTCCCACTCTTACAGACCCTCAGGTGGAAATCCTAGATGCCCCCATCACGGAGGGATGTGTAGCTGAGGCTATAGCAAACCTGTCACCGTCCAAAGCCCCGGGTTCCGATGGCCACCCATTGGAATTTTACACCCAATTTCAGGAGACTCTCGTGCCCAAACTAGCCGCCCTATATAAACATATCTTTGAGACCAGTACCCTACCACACACAATGAAGGAAGCCCTGATTGTCCTGATCCCGAAGCCCGGCAAGGACCCCTTATACCCAGAGTCGTATCGCCCCATATCTTTATTACAATTGGACATAAAAATTCTAGCCAAAATACTTGCCCTTAGGTTAAATAAAGTAGTATCCAGTCTTATTCATCCCAATCAAACGGGTTTCATGCCTAACAAGAACACGGCCTTCAACCTGAGAAGGCTGTTCATGAATCTTCAGGCCACTCACGATAACGTCGGAACGTGGGTCGTGGTTAGCCTTGACGCCGCTAAGGCGTTCGTTTCGGTGGAATGGGGCTACCTGTGGGAGTGCCTGGCGAGATTTGGCTTCGGCCCCAAGTTTATAAAGTGGCTCCAACTCTTATACCAAGCCCCCACTGCACAAATTCAAGTAAATGGCCAAATATCCTCCCCCTTCCCCCTGGCACGCGGAACTCGGCAGGGGTGCCCAATCTCACCCATGCTGTACGTACTGGCAGTGGAACCTCTTGCCATAGCCATTAGGGCTCACCCAAACATTCATGGGCTACGTAAGGGTCCGGTGACTGAGGTCCTCAGCTTATACGCTGATGACATGCTACTATACTTAGAGGATGCAGGCCCCTCACTGACGGCAGCTCTTCACCTCATTAGTGAATTCGGGTCCTTTTCTGGACTACAGATTAATTGGTCCAAGTCCCAAATCTTACCAATAGACATCACGGCCCCAACTGAGGAACAAATGTCCCTACCCCTCATACGCACTGCACAGATTAAATACCGGGGAGTGCAATGTTCCCGATCCCTTGCGGACTATATTGATCTGAACCTTGAGCCCCTTTTTGGACTGCTGAAAAGCAGGACCCAAGTCTGGTCCAGGCTCCCTCTCTGAGTCATGGGTAGACTCAGCCTAGTGAAAATGATTTTACTCCCTAAACTGCTCTATCTTTTCTGGCATGCCCCACTCCTGGTCCCGGCTCGCCTGTTCAGGAACATGGAATCGATATTGAACACCTTTATTTGGGGCTCCTCCAGACATAAGTTGGCCTGGCGAACCCTCAAATGTCCGGTTCACCTGGGTGGTACCGCCCTGCCAGACTTGATGCTATACTACCTCGCCTCTCAGCTCTCACATTTTTACTACCTAGATAAACACGACAGGCTTAGATACTCTGCCTTGGTGTGCCTAACAGCCACGGACATTGTGGCTCATCTCTTCCAAATAATTTTTTGCATGCATCAAGGGCTTTCGCGGCTGGGAGACAGACGGAACATGTTGGCACACCATGGCAGAATATGGCACAAAGCAATGAGCATCTTGGGGGCTCCACCCTTACATGCTCATACACCGCTTTGGGAGAATCCTAGATTACCAGAACTGCTGAGTATCCCAGATCATAAACTATGGATAACTAAGAGAATATTATACCTTGCTCAGCTTTTTACTGACCGTACCCTTAAGACATTTCAAAATCTTAAAGAGGAATTTGACCTCCCCAATCACACATTCTTTCGCTATTTACAAGTTCGCCATGCAGTACAGACCCAGTTAGGAAGCTCTCCACCTCGTCTAGAATCCCTGCCAGTTACAAAAGTGCTATTGGGTGATGACCCCAAAAAACTGATTTCTTTCCTATACACACATCTTCTCACCCCCAGGGCTACATCCCACGCATACAAGCTGAAAGCCAAGTGGGAGAGGGACGTAGGAGATATCGACGACGAGCAATGGGGAGAGATATTAGAGACGCCAAAAAAAGTGTCACCCAAGCTTTCGGACAGACTCACTCATCTCTATATGCTCCACAAATCGTATATCACGCCGGTTCGACAAGCCAAATACAAACCTGACACAGACCCTTCGTGCCCCAGATGTGGCGCCACGGACTGTACCTTTTACCACCTCATGTGGACCTGCCCACCCATCCAGCAATACTGGGCGCAGATTACTAAATTTCTACATGACCACATGGGATCCCCCCTGACACTCTGCCCCCGTCAGTGTATTCTTGGCCTTCTCCCCCTTCCTGAGGAGGAGAAATACCTCACTACATTTCTGCAAGAAACTTTGTTCACAGCTAGACTGCAGATTGCCCAACTTTGGCTTAGACCTATAGCACCCACTATCCAGCAATGGAAGAGAGCCGTAAACCTCACTCTACCTTACAAAAAAGTTCTATACTCACACCGGGGCTGCCCAGGCAAATATCAGAAGATTTGGGACATGTGGATTGAAAGCTCACACACCTGTACAGACTAACTATTGGAAACCCCCAGCAAGGGGTATTATAGGGAGGCATATCCACAGAACTATGTACCTTTTGATGGAGTATGAGAATATTGTATCAGAATACTCTAATAGCCAGTATTAATGTCGGGCAGACGTTACGTGATAGCAACATTAAATGCATATGTCAGGCAAGCTCTGTAAACGCTTTGTTGTTGGTTGGTGCATGTTGCACCTGATGTTTTATATGTTTTGTGCCATTCGGAATTTTATGCTCAATAAACTTTATTTTTGATTTAAAAAAAAAAGAATGAAAACATTGAGGTCTTCTATAGTGTGGTCGGTTGTGAAAAGCGATGTCCCACAGTCGCGCAGAAACTATCTTCTTTATGTTCCTTAATGGTAGGGATGAGCTTTGATTGGCCAAAGCATGCAGGTCAGGTGCATAAAATTTGCTGTTCGCTCGACTCGAACATTGGGTGTTCGCACGTTTGCCGAACAGCAAATTTTATGCACCTGACCTGCATGCTTTGGCCAATCACAGCACGCTCCTCAACGAGAGCCATAATAATTGGCCAAAGGCAGGGTGTCTTTGGCCAATCATGGCTCAGGGGGACTAAGTCCACGCCCCACACTATTAATCGTTAATTTCCGCAGCCCTTTATATATATATATATATATACACACACTCTGCATTCAACGTAGCCTATATATACAGTGCATTCGGCGGTGTACAGTTTCTAATACAGTGCAGGCGGTGTACACAGTATATAATACAGTGTGGTGCGGTGTTAAAATAAAAAAAAATACCCATCATGTCCGGAAGGCCTCTAAAATAATATTTACCAGCAGGGACCATTCCTGCACCCAACAAGTGTAACTGAGTGGTTACAGTGTTCTGGCACCACCAACACCTAAGGCCAAATGTTTCTGCCCCTGTTTCAGGGTCATGTAATTACAATTTTTAAAATAATATTTAACAGCAGGGACCGTTCCTGCGCCCAACAAGAGTAACTGTGAGGGGTTACCGTGTTCTGCCACCACCAACACCTAAGACCCAATTTTTCTGCAGAGTATATAGTGAAGTCGGTAAAGTATATATACTGCAGTTCAGAGTATATAGTGCAGGCCGTCTAGTATATATACTGCAGTTCAGAGTATATAGTGTACTCAGTGTTGTATATACAATACAGTGCAGTGTAGTGTATATAGTGTAGTGTACAATATATAATGTAGCGCTGGCTCCTGACAAGCAGGCGCTATTATTTTTTTTCAAATTAAGTTGCCTGAAGCCACAGTTGGGCTTCAGGCTAATTGCTCTTATTTTCTGGTTTCTGTACCAGTCCAGTGGGGTTGCATTAGGTTCTCCTTGACCGCAGGTGTCACTGTCACCGCCGGCAAGAGTAGAAACGCAGCTTAGCTGGATGCATTGAATGCCACTTACTGCTCGGAAACCAGCCCAGTGGGAGTATTTCTCCTGCTGTGAATTCTGGGGAGTGGTATATAAGGTACCGACACCATATGACCAGGGGTTGGTTTTTCTGTCTGTTTGGTTCTGGTGGTCCTCCTGACCCAGCCCCAGGGCCCTCCTGGCCTGGGGTGCGGAACTATGCACCCTGTGTGAAGGGATAGGCCCGAGAGAATTTTGGAGCCTACTGATCCAGGGATTGTCCGGTGCCGTCTCATCTGAAGGGAGAGGCCCAGCAACTGGAAAACCCAGGGGAGGACTCTTTCAGGAGAAGACCGTGCGCAAGGCTGGTTTCTCTTAAGGAGCCTGGATAATTAGTTGAAGGACGCAACCTGGATCAACACCCATACGGTATCGCCGGATCGGCTGAGAGAGACTGGTACCGTATGACAGTTCTTTAAATTCATCCAAATCCCTCAGTAACACTCAAGTATAATTCACAAGTCTGTGGCAGAGACTTTACCGACCCACCGGCTGCTAGGCCTAGTGACAGAGGCCTATCCGGGGGTTGCTGGATCCAGTTTGTGGAACGTTTTTTATCCTCTGGATTCTTCTAATACCTTCACTGTGCAATTATTAAGTGCCTGAACTCACCCCTAACCCTCTACCCTTTATTAAGAGACTTTGTCTTTTTTCTAAATAAATAACCCAAAAGAGGACTCAGTGTCAGTTTCAACATTCTTTGGGCCACTTTCCACGGGATCCCCAAGATGTAGAAGCAAGCAGGTGAGGTAACGGTAAGCCCAAATAAAACCAGCAGCTCCTTCGGGGGTCAGTGCTACATGTGGGGGCTCGCCTGGGATTTGCCGTTACCTCTCGCAACTAAAGGAAACTGTATGTTGGAAATCTACACGGTAGAGGGATTTGGACTGTGCCATTTTTACAAGGGCTTTTTCCTGCACGAGGCACCATGTGAGAGTGTGTCAAGGGAGAGAGAAGGAAGAGTTGTGTTTTTCTTTGCTAAAGAAAAAAAGATGTTCCGGATGTGAGGAACACCATCCATCATGGGACCCAGGATGTTCTCAGTGGGAAACGTGAGACTGCCTGGGACTCTGTTTACAGATACAGGAATCCGCCTGAGACCGCAGGGACGTTTTGTACTGTACACCACAGGAGAGGTCGAGGCACTAGGAATGCTCTGCAACAAGTGCGAGGGACTGGTCGCAAGTCTCCATCCGTTTGTCAGACATCTACAATGCGGAGAGTATCTATTTACAGTGGAGCAACCCACCATCAATGTAATGTCCTGCGAGCCACCACTTGCTATAAGCCCAAAATAGGGTCTCCCAAATGCCACTATATTTTTGAATCAGCAGCTAGCGTTGCACATGTCTCATAAATCATGCAAAGACCATCCAATATTCTAAAGTACGTTGCGCTTTCAAACTTAAAATCCAAATAGTGAAACGAAAAATTACCATTACCATATTGAAGCACAGAGTGAGGCCACCACAGGAATCCGGGAATCAACACTGAACCATTTACAGGTTCCAATGCATGTATTGACCAAGCCTAATCAGCAAGGTCACACGCTCGAAGGTGAGAGGCCATTACCTGGGGGGAACACCTGAGTGCACATGCAGCACTTTAATATTTGATTGATATCACAGCAACCACTGAATCGCATGGATTACATTGGAGCACTTTTGAACTTTTTTTTAATGCACAGCACATTGTAGCACTTTTTTCTCATATTATATATATATATATATATATATATATTTTTTTTTTTTTTTTTTTTTTTATATATATATTTTTATAAGGATTTTTATAGTTTGGTTCACCATTATATTGGTTTAAGGATTTTATTGATTGCTTTTTTCTCACCATATGGACGTTTTATCATATCCTGCATGAAAGCACTTTATTTGGAATATTGTATGTATTTTAGCACGTTATCACTTTATTGCTGTTGTTATATAGCACATTTTTCGTTTCACTATTTGGATTTAAAGTTTGAAAGCGCAGCGTACTTTAGAATATTAAGCAACCCACCATGCCGCCTTGTGCATATCGAATGGACTGGGCCACAGGCATTGCCACAGAGGAGTCCGCTATGTACACTCCTATGGTGAGGCCTGCATCCTCGAGACCGACTGCTACAACCAATGTTCCCGAGGGAGATGGTGCTGCTGCTACCACCGGAGGAGCCACTCCGGACATCATGGACACTGTTTCTTCCACTGCCATTTCACTTCCCACACCTGCAAACAAAAAAGTGGGATATGTGAAGGCCTCCTGCGGCCGCGGTCGAGGCCTACCCCAGAACTTGCCTGGATAGGATCAGGAGAAAGTGATCGCTCACAAGGAATCTACTACAGATACGGGTGAGAACTTTAGGGGGAACTGTAATGAGTGGGGCTGTGTGTAGATATTTCCCAGCAGAAGAGTTGCGGGACTCAGAAATAGATTCCCTGTCTGACTTATCAGGGGATGATAACTTGTTCAAGACTATGTGCCAAGAAATGTTGTGGGCAAATACCGATGATGTTGCTGCAACATGTAATGTGTCGGGCTGGCTAGCCTTAAATTCGGGGAGTGCATCGCCTCGGGCGGGAACCCCTACAACCATTAACGAGACTTTGCCTAAAAATGTCAGTTTATCTGAACCAAAGAGATTGCCTTTTGCCATGGTACAGAAGTCACCTAACTCTTGTGTACCTCCCGGGGATGGAAGTGCCCGAGCTCTGCCTAGACTCGCATGATCTCAGCGGCTGCTGAACAACCGGGTGGCTACAGAATATGGATTGGAGTTCCCATATGTTCCAAAAGAGGTAATGCAAGAAATTGAACAAAACAGGGAGCATTGGTATGCCAGTGATGTGTGGGACTACTTGAAGGTACCGAAGCCCTTTAGGAAACAAGGATGCTCCCTCAGCATGAATGAAACGCTTCACCGGGTGTCTTCAGCACTGGATCTTTGGGAGACATATATACTCTGACAAAGTTGTCATTTGCCGGCCGGGAAAAGGCAACGTAATATACTTTATTACCACCGTGGATGCCAAGGGGAAAATGTTAACCTTACCAGACCCCAGGTTTTATTGGTAAAGGAATCACCAAGACTGTTTTTTTTCTTCTTGAAAATGTTTTTGCAAAAGTTCAAGGACTGTGGGGCTAGTTAGTGTCAGGTTTCTCAGAGGAAAGCTCTGTGTCAAGTTCATCTACCGGCCACAGCACTTGTATGAAGGACTTGCATTTCATCGCTCTTGCCACTAGATGGTGGGAGTTTGCACAAATAGTTGGACAATTGCATGTAGACACATAGGCCAAATACACTGGAGAGAAAGTCTCATTTTCTGCTGGGAATGGGATTTTGCCTCCTATAACTGTACATTTAGTATGTTTGTTTTTCCTGTTTCTGTGTACTTTGTTTCAGGAATCACCAAGATCATCTGTCAAGTCACCGGAGAGTGGGTGGTTTAGATAGTCAGGTATTGGGATTTGTGTGTGATGTAACTGGTTCTATGTCAAATTGTTCAAACATATTGTATGTTCATTCTTTTACCCTTCCTTTCCATCCCTCATCCCAACTTCGAGTTCAGGTACCAGACTTTCAGGACTGAAAGTCTTTGTGTTTTCTTTTTTTTTTCTTCCCAGGCGATGAGGACATCATCTAAATGGGAGGGGGGGTATGTAGCGCTGGCTCCTGACGAGCAGGCGCTATTATTTCTTTTCAAATTAAGTTGCCTGAAGCCACAGTTGGGCTTCAGGCTAATTGCTCTAAATCTCTGGTTTCTGTATCAGTCCAGTGGGGTTGCATTGGGTTCTCCTTGACCGCAGGTGTGGCTGTCACCGCCGGCAAGAGTAGAAACGCAGCTTAGCTGGATGCATTGAATGCCCCTTACTGCTCGGAACCAGCCCAGTGGGAGTGTTTCTCCCACTGTGAATTCTGGGGGGTGGTATTTAAGGTACCGACACCATGTGACCGGGGTTGATTTTTCTGTCTGTTTGGTTCTGTGGTCCTCCTGACCCAGCCCCATGGCCCTCCTGGCCTGGGGTGCGGAACTATGCATCCTGTGTCTCTGGGCTGGCTGGCCCGAGGCGTTGCAACTGAAGGGATAGGCCCGAGCGAATTTTGGAGCCTTCCAATCCAGGGATTGTCCGGTGCCGTCTCATCTGAAGGGAGAGGCCCAGCAACTGAAGAACCCAGGGAAGCACTTTTTCAGGAGAAGTCCGTGCGCAAGGCTGGTTTCTCTGAAGAAGCCTGGAGACTTAGTTGAAAGACGCAACCAGGATGAACACCCATACGGTATCGCCGGATCGGCTGAGAGAGACTGGTACCATATGACAGTTCTTTAAATTCATCCAAATCCCTCAGTAACGCTCAAGTATAATTCACAAGTCTGTGGCAGAGACTTTACCGAGCATCCCACCGGCTGCTAGGCCTAGTGAGAGAGGCCTATCTGGGGGTTGCTGGATCCAGTTTGTGGAACGTTTTTTATCCTTTGGATTCTTCCAATACCTTCACCGTGCAATTATTAAGTGCCTGAACTCACCCCTAACCCTCTACCCTTTATTAAGAGACTTTGTCTTTTTTCTAAAGAAATAACCCAAAAGAGGACTCAGTGTCAGTTTCAACATTCTTTGGGCCACTTTCCCCGGGATCCCCAAGACGGAGAAGCAAGCAGGTGAGGTAACGGTAAGCCCAAATAAAACCAGCCTCTCCTTCGGGGGTCAGTGATACAATAATATAGTGTATTGAAGTAGTTAAGGTGAGCTCTACGACAGAATTAAGAAAAAAACAGCATGGGTTCCCCCTGTCCATACCAGGCCCTTTGGGTCTGGTATGGATTTTGGGGGGGGGACCCTCACGCCATTTTTAAAAAAAATGTTGGCGTGGAGTTCACCTTAATATCCATACCAGACCTGAATGGACTTGGAGGGAAAACCCACACTGTTTTTTTAAAATATTTTTTTATGTATATTGCCGGGACCTGGCAATACATTACAGCCATTGAGCAATTTTAAATTACATTTTTTCCTTTAGAAATGTAATTTTGCTGCGGTACTTTTCTAAACATGGGGAAAATGCGCTACTTTACAGGCAGACTAAGGGGACCCCCCCCAGGCACGATATTTAAAGGAATATTTTATTTTTCTTGTTTCACTTTAAGCATTCTTAAAATCACTGCTCCTGAAAAAAATGACATTTTAAAAACGTTTTTTTTGTATTGATACATATCCCCTGGGGCAGTAACCAGGTCCCCAAACACTTTTTATGGTAATAACGTGCATATAAGTCTTTAAGATGAGCACTTTTGATTTTCACGTTCATGCCCCATAGACTTTAACGGTGTTCGCATGTTGGAACCAAACTGAGGGGTGTTCGGCTCATCTCTACTTAATGGTATGTCTGTGTAAATTCATCCTCACATGCAACTTCTGTTTCATTAACACCAATACCAACCAAGAGCCTTCCTTCTGATTAGTTTATGCCTGAGGTTGGGTGGTTGTCTGAAAGCCAATATTGTGGGTTGTTGGAATATTGCTTTCAGAGTTTCATTCTCTGTTATAAGAGAGAGTTTGTGTCCGCCCTGTATGAAAATAGGGCATCAGCCAGCCCACATCCCTAATGAAAAAGAAAAAGATCACTCCTCAGTGGGATTTTAAATTGGGTTGCTGGCACTCAAATAGTAATAAGAAAGTAAGAAACATTTTTTTTTTAAAAGGGAGTATTTATTGATAGAAAACTATAAAAAGTTTTTTAGACTATGACATTTAACATCTAAAATGAATGGATAGACCAACTCTATTGAAAGAAAGTTTTATAACAATAGAGATAACCCGACGTTTCGAGGTATAATTTAAGGTTGACCTCTTCTTCAAGGGTAGTTTTTTGGTCACATCAACAAGCAGGTCTGTAGTAAAACAATAAAACACAAAAGAAAAAGACAGAACAATATCTGTAAGTATGTATAATGCATGGCAATCTTGAGGAGTAACCATATATATATAAATATACAGTGCATAATAATTATTTTGCAAAACAAATAGTACATCTGCAAATATTAACTATATATATGGATAGTAAGCTTCTCCAAAGCATCTTATAACATCCAGTGAAAGGTCAGTCTGCCACAGCTCCACACGGATTAGGAGACAGCAGAGACAGGGGAGGATCAAAATGTATAACAAAAAAGGGAATAACAAACGAGGACAAATCCCATGTGTGGACCCTAATTTCCCAGATGGACAATCGATCCCAGCCGTCTGCAAGGTTACACAAAGGGCACCCCCATGAGGACACGTCTCTATTCGTATAATGGGATGTAAGGACCAGGGAAGCAGGTGATTCACCTCTTCTCCAGATCACTGAAAAAATACAAAAAAAGGGAATACCATGTAATAGAAATCCAACAGACCTTATGAATACATAATAGGTCAGTACAGAATTGTACTATTCAAAGACAGGTGCTACACATTTAACCCGGCTTGGTAAGTTGGCTAATGGACAACACAATCTGCACTTATTATTGCTTATATATGAGCTTCAGTGTTTAGAGATCTAATAGCCTGCTTCTTTATATTTTTGATGTCCTTAGATCTTCCAATACTATAGTCTTAGAGTGAGGCCACAATAGAATCCTCACTCTATTGTTTGAAGGACTATCCAAGCCGGATTGTTGTGGAAATTATATTGTATAAAATTTATGTGGACATTTTATTCTAGGATGTGTGTTTTTATAGATTGTCATCTGTCTCCCTGTGTCTGATTTAATCGTGTGCACTTCCTCCCATGAGTGCCCTCCCCTTTGCTCCATGTCACTTCCTGTGATGTCATTTTGTATTGAGGGAGTGCCCGGCTGTTGGAGGCAGGCACTTCCTGTTTGTGAAAGCTTTTGTGATAATAAAAGGCCATGCTGGCTAGTGTGGCCAAGGATTGCTGACGGGCGGATGCTGAGATGACGTGAGAATCTGGTAATGTCTGTTTTTGGGAGCTGGGGATCCAGGGAGGCATACGATCAGAGGGCGCATTATATCATAAGATTGAAAGGCGCTTATTAGTAGACATGTGCATTCGTTTTCGTCCAAATGCATTTTCGTCCGAATTTCAGGTATTTTCGTTATCGTTTTAACAAACGATAACGAAAGTGCAGAATCCGAAAAACGAAAGATCCGACATAAACAAATGCTTTATTTTCGTTGTGACAACAGTTCGATATAGATAGGAGATTCGACGCTGACAATAACAATCTGTGTCCATTGAACCTGTGGTCGAATGTGCCTAACCTTAACTCTATTAGTCCAAAATTATTCTACATAGAGAGAAAAGATTCGACGTAGAAAGGAAAAATTTGACGTAGAAAGGAAAGATTCGACGTAGAAATGAAAGATTCGACGTAGAGAGGAAAGATTGCTGCTGGAATTGGGTGGAATTGCAGCTAAACTATACAGAGTCATACAGTTTAGCTGCTCCGTCAAATCTTCTTTGAACTTTCGACAGACACCATCAGCCTTCAATGACAGATTCAACCTTAATTCATTTGGATTTTCGGACGAATGCAATTTTTAACGAAAAACGAAATAAATAAAAATGAATTTCTGGAGTAACTAAATAAATACATTTTTCGGACGAAAACGAAATTCCAAAACGAAATATTTCAGTTTGCACATGTCTACTTATTAGCGCAAGAGTGTGGTGAAATATCCATGACAGGATGTTTCTGTGTTTATTTACACCTGTGATCACATACACTGCGAATCAGGAGTGAGGGTATGCTCTCTGTTTTTAACCACTTGCTTACCGGGCACTTAAACACCCTTCCTGCCCAGACCAATTTTCAGCTTTCGGTGCTCTCACACTTTGAATGACAATTACTCAGTCATGCAATACTGTACCCAAATGAATTTTTTGTTCTTTTTCCCACAAATAGAGCTTTCTTTTGGTGGTATTTGATCACCTCTGGGTTTTTTATTTATTGCGCTGTAAATGAAAAAAGACCGAAAATTTTGAAAAAAAAACGCATTTTTCTTTGTTTCTGTGATAAAATTTAGCAAATTATTAATTTTTCTTCATACATTTTGGCCACAATTTATACTGCCACATATCTGGTAAAAATAACCCAAATTTGTGGATATTATTTGGTCTTTGTGAAAGTTACAGACTCTACCAGCTGTGGTGCAAATTATACAAAATTGATCACACCTGATGCACTGGTGACCTATCTAATTTCTTGTGACCCAAACATGCCAGGAAAGTACAAATACCCCCCCAAATTACCCCTTTTTGAAAGTAGACATTCCAAGGTATTTAGTAAGAGGCAATTCTTTGCAAAATGAATAATTTTTTTATTTTTTTCCACAAAATTGTCATTGTAATAGGTTATTTCTCTCACATGGAATGTGTATACCACAAATGACACTCCAAAATAAATTCTGCTACTCCTCCTGAGTATTACGATACCACATATGTGGGACTTTTACACAGCCTGGCCACTTAGAGAGGCCCAAAATGCAGGGAGCGCCATCACGTGTTCTAGGAGCATAAATTACACATCTAACTTGTTGACTACCTATTACACTTTTGAAGGCCCTGGAGCACCAGGACAATGACACGTGACACTGACGTGGCACTGATGACAGGTGGCACTGATACGTGGCACTGATGACACGTGACACTGATGTGGCACTGGTGACAGATGGCACTAATACGGGGCACTGATGACACGTGACACTGACAGATTGCACTAATATGTGGCACTGGTGACAGATGGCACTAATACGTGGCACTGATATCATGTGGCACTAATACGTGGCACTGATGAGAGATGGCACTAATATGTGGCACAGATGGCACCGACACGTGGCACTGATGACATGTGACACTGATGACAGATGGCACTGATACGTGGCATTGATGACACGTGACACTGATAACAGATGGCATGTGACACTGACAGGTGGCACTGATGACAGATGGCACCGACATGTGGCACTGATGACAGATGGCACTAATATGTGGCACTGATGACACGTGACACTGATATGGCACTGATGACAGATGGCACTGATGTGGCACTGATGACACGTGGCACTGATGACACGTGGCACTGATGACAGATGGCCCTTATACGTGCCACTGGGGACAGGTGGCACTGGCAGATGGCACTCGAGACAGGTGCACTGGGGACAGGTGCACTGGGGACACAGATGGGGACAGATGGATGGGGACACAGATGGGGACAGGTGACGGATGGGGAGACAGATGCGGACAGATCGCACATTTCGTTTTTTTTTTGTTTTTTTCACTTACGGCTGCTGCAGCCGTTCATCTCTCTCTCCTCACACGCTGTCTGTGTGAGGAGGGAGAGCGGCGCTGACAGATGATCTCATATGTTTACAGGGACGTCCTCCCAGAAGAGAGCGTCCGTGCTGCAGCCGTCTTTCGGCTATAGCGTGGGCTCGAAGAGGTTAATTATAATTTTTTTTATTTATTTAGTCTAATTCAGCTTGTCTTTGAATAGTACAATTCTGTACTGACCTATTATGTATTCATAAGGTCTTTTGGATGTCTATTACATGGTATTCCCTTTTTTTGTATTTTTTCAGTGATCTGGAGAAGAGGTGAATCACCTGCTTCCCTGGTCCTTACATCCCATTATACAAATAGAGACGTGTCCTCATGAGGGTGCCCTTTGTGTAACCTTGCTGACGGCTGGGATCGATTGTCCATCTGGGAAATTAGGGTCCACACATGGGATTTGTCCTCGTTAGTTATTCCCTTTTTTGTTATACATTTTGATCCTCCCCTGTCTCTGCTGTCTCCTGATCCGTGTGGAGCTGTGGCAGACCGACCTTTCACTGGATGTTATAAGATGCTTTGAAGAAGCTTACTGTCCATATATATGGTTAGTATTTGCAGATGTACTTTTTGTTTTTGCAAAAAAATGATTATGCACTGTATATTTATATACATGGTTACTCCTCAAGATTGCCATGCATTATACATACTTACAGATATTGTTCTGTCTTTTTCTTTTGTGTTTTATTGTTTTACTACAGACCTGCTTGATGATGTGACCAAAAAACTACCCTTGAAGAAGAGGTCAACCTTAAATTATACCTCGAAACGTCGGGTTAGCTCTAGTGTTATATAACTTTCTTATATATATATATATATATATATATATATTGTTAAATGTCATAGTCTAAAAATTTTTTTATAGTTTTCTATCAATAAATACTCCCTTTTAAAAAAATTATTTTCTTACTTTCTTATTACTATTTGAGTGCCAGCAACCCAATTTAAAATCCCACTGAGGACATACGCTCTTGTTGGAGTGATCTTTTTCCTCTGTTATAATGGGTTATAAATCTTTGATTATCTTTTTTATCCCTTCTAGGGCTGGGTTTGACCCTACAAGCATCAACCAAATTAAGAACGAAATGAAAACCTTAGAAAGACAACTGTAAAAATTTGCCATGAACAGGAAGCAAAAAAAGCTCCAGAAGCTACACCAAGAGCAGACCTTTTGCATACAACCTAAACATAAAACAGACACAACATCTATAACTCCTGCTATCAGCGACTTGGAACCCAATCCAGAGTCCCAAGGTATCCTTGAAAATGTGGATATAATAGAGGAACTTGGAATCATCAATTTGTCCAATCATAAACTTTCAGCACCAGAAATAACAGTCCTCCCCAAAGGCTTCACATTCTACCCAACCATCAAATTTAAATATTTACAGGTATGGTCAGATATTCAGGAGACTGAGGCTCGAAGAATATTTTCACAGTAATGAAAGGGATCCTGGGACAATAGAAGGCGACAGAAAGAAAAAAAAACAGCAGCTTCACACCTCCCCAAGGACTTACCCCATACTGGACACCTATATTGACAGCTTTAGACTGCGAGTTACATCCCTGATATCCACCCCGCAAAAGAAAATATTATACAACCTTTCACCACTGGAGCGAAGAGCTGTACATGATCTGCACAATAATCAGGCCTTAACCATCAAACCAGCAGATAAAGGGGGAGGAGCAGTTGTTGTGATGGATACAGACAAATATATACAAGAGATAGCGGGCAAGTACTACTTACTAAAATCAAACTGGATTATGATCCTACCCAGGATTTTATTAAGCAATTAAAAGGTCTCATTAAAACAATATCAACCCACCTACATTCAGAACTTATCAGTGCGATTCCAGATAATCCAGAAATTGGAAACTTCTACATGCTGCCAAGAGTTACAAGCCAGGAAATCCAGGCAGACCCACCATAACAGGTATGAATACACTTACCGAACATATCTTAGGCCTTGTAGAAAATATGTTAAAACCGTTAGTCATTAATACTCAGAGTTTCCTGCAAGACGCAACTGATTTTCTGAACAAGCTCAACAATATACCACAATTACCACCAGATACACTTCTAGTCACTATGGATATAAAATCTCTGTACAGTAACATCCCTCACAAGGATGGGTTGGCTGCATGTCACAGATTCTTATTATCCTCACTAGACATGTTCACTGCTGAAAAATTTGTTTGTTTCATTACTTTTTTTATTTTTTCGGGGTAATTCATTATGATCGAAATTCGTTATTTTGAACAAATTTGTGTAACTTCAGAAAAATTCGAATTCGTTACGTTCCATTCGTTTAGATGCAGTATTCGTTATTTAGATAATTTAGTAAGAATCCAAAATTAGAAAATCAGAAAATTAGAAAATCTGAAAATTCTAAAAAAGAAACGAAAATCGGAAATAATAACTAACTAATAATAACTAACTATTAAATTATAGATATTGGAATTTCCTTTTAAATTTGGCTGTTAGTGAACATAAGAAAATTCATCCGAAGTTACGAATTATCCAAAATAACAAATGCTGCATCTAAACGAATGCATTGTAACAAACTAATAATAATTAAAAAAATTAATTATTATTATTAATTATTAATTATCTGTTACGTTCCACTAATTATGATAATTCGCAACTTCGAGTAAATTCGTATTCATTACGTTCACTAACAGCCAAATTTGAAAGGAAATTCCAATACCTATAATTCAATAGTTATTAGTTATACTAATATATATATATATATATATATATATATAGTTATTATTAGTTAGTTGTTATTTTCATTCTTATTTTTGGAATATTATAGAATTTCTTATTTTAGAAATTCGGTTTTTCAACTTTTCCGATTTCGTTCTTTCGTTCAGAAAAATTCATTAAACAGGTTTTTCGTTAATTAGAATATTTCTGAATTAACTAATTTGTTGAATTTAGTCAAAAAACGAATTCGGAACTAAATGAATTGCACATATCTAATCCTCACCGAACCACAAATACACTGATGAAGATGTTACACAGCTCATCCTCATCAAATTCATTCTTACACACAACTATTTCACTTTCGACAATGACATCTACAGTTGCGCTCATAAGTTTACTTACCCTGGCAGAATTTCTGAGTTCTTAGTGTTTACTCTTTTAAAATCATAATCACAACAGAAACTACCCAAATTACCCTGATCAAAAGTTTACATACCCTTGACACAAAAGGGTTTGAATGGCTATTAAAGGTGACCATCCTCACCTGTGATCTGTTTGCTTGTAATTAGTGTGTGTGTGTATAAAAGGTCAATGAGTTTCTGGACTCCTGACAGACCCTTGCATCTTTCATCCAGTGCTGCGCTGACGTTTCTAGATTCTGAGTCATGGGGAAAGCAAAAGAATTGTCAAAGGATCTGTCGGAAAAGGTAGTTGAACTGTAAAGAAAAAAAAAGGGGGGATATAAAAATATATCCAAGGAAATGAGAATACCAATTAGCAGTGTTCAAACTCTAACCAATAGTGGAAAAAGAAGGGGTTCTGTTGAAACCAAACCACGGTCAGGTAGACCAACTAAAATTTCAACCACAACTGCCAGGACGATTGTTTGGGATGCAAAGAAAAACCCACAAATAACTCCAGGGGAAATACAGAACTCTCTGAAAACATGTGGTGTGGCTATTTCAAAATGCACATTAACCACTTCCCGACCGCCTCACGCAGATATACTGCGGCAGAAGGGCATGTACAGGAAGAATCACGTACCTGTACATTGCCCTTTAAGAGGCGGCTGGTGGCAGGCCGCACGCCCGTGGAAAGCTCCGTGAGTCGGGTCGCGGGTCCCGCGGACTCGATCGTTGTGGGGATACCCGCGATCGCCTCACGAAAAGGAAGAACGGGGAGATGCTAATGTAAACAAGCATCTGCCTGTTCTGCCTAGTGACAGTGTCACGGATCTCTGCTCTGTGTGATCGGAGCAGAGATAAGTGATGTGTCACACACAGCCACACCCCCCACAGTTAGAAACACGCCCCTAGGACACACTTAACCCCTACACTGCCACCTATTGGTTAACCCCTTCACTGCCATTTAAACAGGAATCAGTGCATTTGTATAGCACTGATTGCTGTATAAATGACAATGGTCCCAAAAATGTGTCAAAAATGTCCAATGTGTCCGCCATAATGTCGCAGTCACGATAAAAATCGCTGATCGCCGCCATTTAAAAAAAATATATGAATAAAAATGCTATAAAACTATCCCCTATTTTGTAAACGCTATAACTTTTGCGCAAACCAATCAATAATCGCCTATTGCGATTTTTTAACCAAAAATATGTAAAAGAATACGTATTGGCCTAAACTGAGGAAAAAAAATTGTTTTTTTTTATATATTTTTGGGGGATATTTATTATAGCAAAAAGTAAAAAATAATGTGTTTTTTTCAAAATTGACGCTCTTTTTTTGTTTATAGCGCAAAAAAATAAAAAAAAAACGCAGGGGTGATCAAATACCACCAAAAGAAAGCTCTATTTGTGGGAAAAAAAGGACGTCAATTTTGTTTGGGATCCACGTCGCATGACTGCGCAACTGTCAATTAAACAGCGCAGTGCCGAATTTAGCTTTTTGGCCACAACCATAAACACTACATTTGGATAGGAGTCAACAAGGCCTATGATGAAAAGGTACACCCTTCCTACTGTGAAACACGGAGGTGGATCGCTGATGTTTTGGGGATATGTGAGCTACAAAGGCACAGGAAATTTGGTCAAAATTGATGGCAAGATGAATGCAGTATGTTATCAAAAAATACTGGAGGAACATTTGCATTCATCAGCCAGGAAGCTGCGCATGGGATGTACTTGGACATTCCAACATGACAATGATCCAAAAGACAAGGCCAAGTCGACCTGTTGTTGGCTACAGCAGAATAAAGTGAAGGTTCTGGAGTGACCATCTCATCTCCTGATTGATCTACTCTGCTTTTTGCCAAGAGGAATGGGCAGCTTTTCTATCTGAGAAGATAAAGAGCCTCATCCACAAATACCACAAAATACTTCAAGCTGTCATTCAAGTGTTAAAAGTGTCCGATCTGTCCACCGTAATGTCACAGTCCCGCTAAAAATTGCTGATCGCCACCATTACTAGTAAAAAAAAATAATAATAATAAAAATGCCATAAATCTATCCCCTATTTTGTAGACGCTATTGTAAATCTTGCCAGATACACTATCATACCAAAAGTATTGGAATGCCTGCCTTTACACACTCGTGAACTTTAATGGCAGCCCAGTCTTAGGCAGTCCCTAGGCAGCTAGAACAGCTTATGGGAAGGCTGTCCACAAGGTTTAGTGTGTCTAGAAGTGCATTTGTGAGGCCAGACACTGATGTTGGATGAGAAGGCCTGGCTCACAGTCTCTGCTCTAATTAAGCCAAAGGGTGTTCTATTGGGTTGAGGTCAGGACTCTGTGCAGGCCAGTCAAGTTTATCCACCCCAAACTCGCTCATCCATTTATGGACCTTGCTTTGTGCACTGGTGTGCAGTCATGTTGGAACAGGAAGGGGCCATCCCCAAACTGTTCCCACAAAGTTGGGTGCATGAAATTTTCCAAAATGTCTTGGTATGCTGATGCCTTAAGAGTTCCCTTCACTGGAACTAAGAGGCCAAGCCCAACCCCTGAAAAACAACCCCACACCATAATCCCCTCTCCACCAAATGATGTGGACCAGTGTACAAATCAAGGTCCATTGTGTCAAGTTCCTCCACCCCAAACTCACTCATCCATGTCTTTATAAACCTTGTGTTGAGTGGGGTATCTAGTTCTGCCCCCAGGAAGACCATTCTCTGAGTGGGATGGAGATTGCTCTTCCCCCAGTTTATCAGCCATCCGAATTTCTGCAGAGTGGAAGTTAGAATGGTTTGGTGGAGTAAGAGGGAATCTTGATTGTCCACAAGCAGGAGGATGTCGCCCAGGTAGTGATGGACTCTCAACCCTTGCTCCCTTAGTAAGGCTATCACTGGCAACAAGACTTTGGTGAATGTCCTTGGAGCGGCGGAATGCAGTGTGAATGGGAATGTTCAGGTAAGCGTCTTGTAAATCGACGGAAAGCATCCAGTCCCCTATGTTGATGACATGAAGGATTGACTTTAACCCCCTGATCGCCCGGCGGGTGATATCAATTAGGTTTTAGGGTCAAATAAGTTCTGCGTCACCCCAGGTTAGTGCCAGTACCGCAAACACCCACGCGCAAAGCATACACCTCCCTAAAGCCCCATACACACGGTCGGACAATCCGCGGACCAGGTCGGTCGGATCCTGTCCGTCATACTTTGTCTGATGTTGGTTTTGCGTACACACGGTCGGACAAAGTTGTCGGAAAATCCAATCATTCTGAACGTGGTGACGTTTGTTGCCTACGACGGGACTACGTAGAGGCTAGTAGCCAATAGCTTTGGTCTTGTAATGTGATCTGAGCATGCGTAGCACTTTGTCCGGTCGGACAACCGTACACACGATCGGATTTGGTGTGATCGGACCGGGTTGTCGGCAAATCTATCCAGCAGGAGATAAGACTTTGTCCGTCGGACAATCCGACGTACACTGTCCGATGGTGCATACACACGGTCTGATTTTTCAACAACATTGTCCGATCGGACAGAATCCATGAAAAAGTCCGACCGTGTGTATGGGGCTTTAGTGGTATAGTATCTCAACAGATCAATATCTGATCTGATCAGACCTATACTAGCGTCCCAGCAGTTTAGGGTTCCAAAAAACGCATTGTTAGCGGGATCAGCCCAGATACCTGCTAGCACCTGCGTTTTCCCCCTCCGCCCAGCCCAGCCCAGCCCACCCAAGTGCAGATTTCGATTGATCACTGTCACTTACAAAACACTAAGCACACATAACTGCAGCATTCGCAGAGTCAGGCCTGATCCCTGTGATCGCTAACAGTTTTTTTGGTAGCGTTTTGATTCAGTCGCCAGCAGCCTAGGAGCTTTTTTACCTGTGAATCTCACTAGTGTACTACTAAATTTAGAGCCCAAAATGGCAAATCGCAAGTACACTAGTGAACAGGCCTACTTGTTTCTGAGTATTTCAGATAGTGAAGAGGAGGTCACTCATCTGTCAGAATCAGGCTCAGAATACGATCCAGTAGATGACAGCGGCTCCATGACAGATAGCTCTGGCTACAGAGGTGTGGTCCCTGCTAAGGTCAGGCGTACCCGATCCCGATCTTCTGCTGTTGTTGAGGTGCAGGAACCGCAGGTCTCTCGTATGGAGCAGAGAAGTACTAGCGCCGCTATTCCTTCTGGTGAACTGGCAAGCACCAGCGGCCTAGTACACCCTGGACGTAGTCAAACCAGCACTGCAGTATCACGTGGTGACGTGGCGAGTCCCATAAGTGCAGTTCAAGCTGGCGAGGTGGCAAGCACAAGTAGTGTCCCGCTGCCACCAAGAAGAAGACAAAGGCAGGCCCGTCGATCACATAGTGTCCTTCCTGCAGAATTCGCCAATCCTGATTGGGTGCCCACCACTTCTGCAGAACCCGTACTTCCCCCATTCACTGGCCAACCCGGTATTCAGGTGGAAACAGCTGATTTTAAGCCATCCGATTTTTTATCGCTGTTTTTCACGGAAAGTCTCTATAGATCTATTGTGGACCAAAGTAATATATACGCTGGTCAATACATCGCCGCTAATCCCCAGTTGCCTTCCCTTGCCAGAGATTGGAAACCAATTACGGTTTCCGAATTTAAGTCCTTTCTGGGCCTTTCCCTCAACATGGGCATGCATAAATTTCCAACTCTGAGGACTTATTGGTCCACCCTCCCAGTCCACCATATGCCCGTGTTCTCTCGCTCCATGTCCAGGGCACGATACGAACAGATCTTGCGGTTCATGCATTTCAGTGACAATGAACTCTGTCGTCCTCGTGGAGACCCTGAATTTGATCGGCTCTACAAAATTCGGCCCCTCATAAACCACTTCAACCAACGTTTTGCAGCCTTGTTTACTCCCAATCAAGTTGTCTGCGTTGACGAGTCCCTGATTAAGTTTTCTGGCCGCTTGTCTTTCAAACAGTACCTTCCCAGCAAGCGTGCCAGATACGGGGTCAAGCTCTACAAGCTCTGTGACAGGGCAACAGGCTATACGTGGAGCTTTTCGGTTTATGAGGGAAAAGATAGTTACGTAGAGCCGGAGAACTGTCCAGATTACATAGGGAGCGCTGGCAAGATAGTGTGGAACTTGGTGTCACCCTTATTCGGAAAGGGGTACCACTTGTACGTGGACAATTATTACACGAGCGTGCCACTGTTTAGTCATTTGTTTGATCAGCAGATTGGAGCATGTGGCACCGTGCGACCTAATCGCGGGGGCTTTCCCCAGCGGCTTGTAGATTCCCCTCTTAGGCTGGGGGAGAGAGCCTGCTTCAAGTGTAATAATTTGCTCGCTGTGAAGTGGAGGGATAATAAGAATGTTTTCGTTCTTACCTCCCTTCATGCAGACACGACAGTCCAAATTCGTACGGCAGCTGGTGTTGTGATGAAACCCCTCTGTGTCCACGAGTATAACCTTAATATGGGAGGGGTGGACCTCAACGACCAGTTGTTGGCGCCGTACCTAGTTGCCCGTAAGGCTAGACGCTGGTACAAAAAAGTGTCTATTTATATGTTCCAATTGGCTTTTCTGAATGCTCATGTGCTATACGGAGCTTCAGGCGGGACTTTACCCTTCCTTGAATTCCAGGAAGAGGTTCTCACAGACCTTCTGTATCCAGACGGTTTTGCACCTCACCATTCCCTACCAAATGCAGTAAGCCGGCTGCATGAGAGGCATTATTCTTATGTCCTCCCGAGTACCCCTACCCAACGAGCCCCCCAAAAAAGATGTTGTGTCTGTAGCAAGCGCGGATCAAGGCGTGACACCCGTTATTATTGTCCACGCTGTCCTGACAATCCTGGTCTCTGCATTGGTGAATGTTTTGAACGCTACCACTCACTAGTGAGGTATTAGCGTAGGGTAGAGCATTTCACAGGCTAGGATACACTTTCACAGGGTCTCAAGAATGCCATCGCATTTTGAGACCCGACCGTTAGTTAAAATTATAGTTACAGGGTCTCAAGAATGCCATCGCATTTTGAGACCCGACCGTTACAGTTAAAATTATAGTTATAGTTTAAAAAAAAAAGTGTAAAAAATAAAAATAAAAAAAAAGTACAAAAAAACCCCCCCCCAAAAAAATATATAAAATTAAAAAAACAAAAATAGTTGTCGTTTTATTGTTCTCTCTCTCTCTCTCTCTCTATTGTTGCTCTTTTTAACTCTATTCTATTCTGCAATGTTTTATTATGCTTGCTTTTCAGGTATGTAATTTTGTTTACTGTGTTTTATTGTTAACCATTTTTTTGTTTTCAGGTGCGCCATTCAGTTGCAGCGCGGATTTATTTATCTTGACAGCAACAGCGTTTGCTCCCACGATACATAAAGCCGCGACTCCAACGCTGTAGGAGGTGATTTCACCACCACAGTTAAAAAAAAGAGCATATATGCCGAAGCATGGGGGCAGCAGGGGCGGAGGAGCGATTTTGCTCCTAATGCCACGTACATACGGTCGAAATTCCGACGGAGGCTTGCCCGTGGAAAAGTCCGACCATGTGTACGTGGCATAACTTTTTTGCGGGAGGATGCCCCCATGCTTCGGCATATATAAATGGTGCATGTATGCCCATAATTAGAAGTGGGTGGATGAAGGGAGGTATTCTAATGGTGGGCATACCCACCAATCAATCTCTTTTTTTTCGTTCAGCCAAGAGGCTGCATGAAAAAAAAAAAGATTACAATACAGTGGTGTGAAAAAGTGTTTGCCCCCTTCCTCATTTCCTGTTCCTTTGCATGTTTGTCACACTTAAGTGTTTCGGAACATCAAACCAATTTAAACAATAGTCAAGGACGACACAAGTAAACACAAAATGCAATTTGTAAATGAAGGTGTTTATTATTAAAGGTGAAAAAAAATCCAAACCATCATGGCCCTGTGTGAAAAAGTGATTGCCCCCCTTGTTAAAACATACTATAACTGTGGGTGTCCACACCTGAGTTCAATTTCTCTAGCCACACCCAGGCCTGATTATTGCCACACCTGTTCACAATCAAGGCATCACTTAAATAGGAGCTGCTTGACACAGTAAGGTCCACCAGAAGATCCTTAAAAGCTACACATCATGCCGAGACCCAAAGAAATTCAGGAACAATTGAGAAAGAAAGTAATTGAGATCTATCATTCTGGAAAGGGTTATAAAGCCATTTCCAAAGCTTTGGGAATCCAGCGAACCACAGTGAGAGCCATTATCCACAAATGGCGAAGACATGGAACAGTGGTGAACCTTCCCAGGAGTGGCCGGCCACCCAAAATTACCCCAAGAGCGCAGCGACGACTCATCCAAGAGGTCACAAAAGACCCCACAACAACGTCCAAGGAACTGCAGGCCTCACTTGCCTCAGTTAAGGTCAGCGTTCATGCCTCCACCATCAGGAAAAGACTGGGCAAAAATGGCCTGCATGGCAGAGTTCCAAGGAGAAAACCCCTGCTGAGCAAAAAGATCATCAAAGCTCGTCTCAATTTCTCCACAACACATCTTGATGATCCCCAAGACTTTTGGGACAACATTCTGTGGACCGATGAGACAAAAGTGGAACTCTTTGGAAGGTGTGTGTCCAAGTATATCTGGCGTAGAAGGAACACTGCATTTCAGAAAAAGAACATTATACCAACAGTAAAATATGGTGGTGGTAGTGTGATGGTCTGGGGCTGTTTTGCTGCTTCAGGACCTGGAAGACTTGCCGTGATAAAAGGAACTATGAATTCTGCTGTCTACCAAGAGATCCTGAAGGAGAATGTCCGACCATCTGTTCGTGTACTCAAGCTGAAACGAACTTGGGTTCTGCAGCAGGACAATGATCCTAAACACACCAGCAAGTCCACCACCGAATGGCTGAAGAAAAACAAAATGAAGACTTTGGAGTGGCCTAGCCAAAGTCCTGACCTGAATCCTATTGAGATGTTGTGGTATGACCTTAAAAAGGCCGTTCATGCTCGAAAACCCTCTAATGTAACTGAATTAGGACAATTCTGCAAAGATGAGTGGGCCAAAATTCCTCCAGGATGCTGTAAAAGCCTCATTGCACGTTATCGCAAACGCTTGGTTGCAGTTGTTGCTGCTAAGGGTGGCCCAACCAGTTATTAGGTTTAGGGGGCAATCACTTTTTCACACAGGGCCATGATGGTTTGGATTTTTTTTCACCTTTAATAATAAACACCTTCATTTACAAATTGCATTTTGTGTTTACTTGTGTTGTCCTTGACTATTGTTTAAATTGGTTTGATGTTCCGAAACACTTACGTGTGACAAACATGCAAAGGAACAGGAAATGAGGAAGGGGGCAAACACTTTTTCACACCACTGTATATGTCCAGTATGTTGCTGGACTTTGAATGGTTATACCAGAATGATGCCTGCAGGTTTAGGTATCATCTTGGTATCATTCTTTTCAGCCAGTGATCGGCTTTCATGTAAAAGCAATTCTAGCGGGTAATTAGCCTCTAGACTGCTTTTACAAGCAGTGGGAGAGAATGTCCCCCCTCCCGGATATAAACCGCGCCATTGGGTAATTGGGAAAGTGTTTTATCACACCGATCTTGGTGTGGTCAGATGCTTTGAGGGCAGAGGAAAGATCTAGGGTCTAATAGACCCCAATTTTTTCAAAAAAAGAGTACCTGTCACTGCCTATTGCTATCATAGGGGATATTTACATTCCCTGCAATAACAATAAAAATGATAACTAAGAAAAAAAAATGGAAGGAACAGTTTAAAAATAAAATAAAAAAGCTAAATAAAAAAAAAAACTGAAAAAAAAAAAAGCACCCCTGCCCCCCCTTCTCTTGCGCAAAGGCGAACACAAGCGTTGGTCTGGCGTCATATGTAAACAGCAATTTCACCATGCATGTGAGGTATCACCGCGAAGGTCAGATCGAGGGCAGTAATTTTAGCAGTAGACCTCCTCCGTGAATCTAATGTGGTAACCTGTAAAGGCTTTTAAAAATGTATGTAGTTCGTCGCCACTGCGTGTTTGTGCGCAATTTCAAAGCATGTCGTGTTTGGTATCCATGTACTCGGCCTAAGATCATATTTTTTATTTCATCAAAAATTTGAGCAATATAGTGTGTTTTAGTGCATTAAAATAAAAAAAAGTGTATTTTTTACACAAAAAATGCGTTTGAAAAATTGCTGCGCAAATACTGTGTGGAAAAAAAAAAATGCAACACCCACCATTTTAATCTGTAGGGCCTTTGCTTTAACAATATATATAGTGTTTGGGGGTTCAACGTAATTTTCTTGCAAAAAAAAAAAAATGTTTTCATGTAAACAAAAAGTGTCGGAAAGGGCTTTGTCCTAAGTGGTTAGAAGAGTGGGTGATGTGTGACATAAGCTTCTAAATGTTGTGCATAAAATGCCAGGACAGTTTAACCCCCCCCCCCCCCCCCCAAATGACCCCATTTTGGAAAGTAGACACCCCAAGCTATTTGCTGAGAGCAATCTTGAGCCCATTAAATATTTTTTTTTTTTTGTCCCAAGAGATTGAATAATGAAAAAAAAAAAACTAAATGATATATTGCTCAAACATGCCATGGGCATATGTGGAAATACACCCCAAAATACATTCTGTTGCTTCTCCTGAGTACGGGGATACCACATGTGTGGGACTTTTTGGGAGCCTAGCTGCGTACGGGACCCCAAAAACCAAGCACCGCCTTCAGGCTTTCTAAGGGTGTAATTTTTTTATTTCACTCCTCACTGCCAATCACAGTTTCGGAGGCCATGGAATGCCCAGATGGCACAAACCACCCCCAAATGACTCCATTTTGGAAAGTAGACACCCCAAGCTATTTGCTGAGAGGTATGGTGAGTATTTTGCAGATCTCGCTTTTTGTCACAAAGTTTTGAAAATTGAAAAAAAAAAAAATATTTTTTTTTTCTTTACTTTCTTCATTTTCAAAAACACATGAGAGCTGTAAAATACTCACCATGCCTCTCAACAAATAGCTTGGGGTGTCTACTTTCCAAAATGGGGTCATTTGGGGGGGTTTTGTGCTATTTTGGCATTTTATGGCCTTCGAAACTGTGATAGGTAGTGAGGAGTGAAATCAAAAATTTGCACCCTTAGAAATCCTGAAGGCGGTGCTTGGGTTTCGGGGCCCCGTACGTGGCTAGGCTCCCAAAAAGTCCCACACATGTGGTATCCCCATACTCAGGAGAAGCAGCAAAATTTATTTTGGGGTGCAATTCCACATATAACCATGGCATGTGTGAGCAATATATCATTTAGTGACAACTTTTTGAATACATTTTATTTTTTTTTGTCTTTATTCAATCACTTGGGACTAAACAAAAAAATATTTAATGGGCTCAACATGCCTCTCAGCAAATAGCTTGGGGTGTCTACTTTCCAAAATGGGGTCATTTGGGGGGGGGGGGGTTTGTGCCATCTTGGCATTTTATGGCTTTCAAAACTGTGATAGGTAGTGATAGGTAGTGAGGAGTGAAATCAAAAATGTATGCCCTTAGAAATCCTGAAGGCGGTGCTTGGTTTTCGGGGTCCCGTATGCGGATAGGCTCCCAAAAAGTCCCACATATGTGGTATCCCCGTACTCAGAAGAAGCAGCAGAATGTATTTTGGGGTGTAATTCCACATATGCCCATGGCATGTGTGGGCAATATATCATTTAGTGACAACTTTGGGCAAAAAAAAAAAGTTTGTAATATTCCCGCAACTTGTGGCAAATTATAAAATATTCCATGTACTCAACATGCCTCTCAGCAAATAGCTTTCGGTGTCTACTTTCCAAAATGGGGTCATTTGGGGGGGGTTTGTGCTATTTTGGCATTTTATGGCCTTCGAAACTGTGATAGGTAGTGAGGAGTGAAATCAAAAATTTGCACCCTTAGAAATCCTGAAGGCGGTGCTTGGGTTTCGGGGCCCCGTACGCGGCTAGGCTCCCAAAGAGTCCCACACATGTGGTATCCCCATACTCAGGAGAAGCAGCAAAATGTATTTTGGGGTGCAATTCCACATATAACCATGGCATGTGTGGGCAATATATCATTTAGTGACAACTTTGGGCAAAAAAAAAAAGGTTTGTAATATTCCCGCAACTTGTGGCAAAATATAAAATATTCCATGTACTCAACATGCCTCTCAGCAAATAGCTTGGGGTGACTACTTTCCAAAATGGGGTCATTTGGGGGGGTTTTGTACTTCCCTGCCATTTTAGCACCTCAAGAAATGAGATAGGCAGTCATAAATTAAAAGCGGTGTAAATTCCAGAAAATGTACTCTAGTTTGTAGACGCTATAACTTTTGCGCAAACCAATAAATATACGCTTATTGGCATTTTTTTTTACTAAAGACATGTGGCTGAATACATTTTGGCCCAAATGTTTGACTAAAATTGAGTTTATTGGATTTTTCTTATAACAAAAAATTGACAGTTACTTACCGGTAACTGCTTTTCTAGGATATCTTCCAGGACGGCACACCTGAGAGATGACTGGTCCACCTGACAGGAAACACAATCAACACATGATGTTAAAAGGCCCCTCCCTTCCCCCTGCACCTCAGTTCTACCAAAGTAATAGACTATCCATGCCAGAGAGAAACTCTTCCCGTAATACTTACGTTAAAACAACCAAGGGTGGGAAGTAGGCATGCCGTCCTGGAAGATATCCTAGAAAAGCAGTTACCGGTAAGTAACTGTCAATTTTCTCTAGTCATCTTCCAGGACGGCACACCTGAGAGATGGACAAGAAGTTCAAGGCCTACCTTAGGGTGGGATCACCGCCTGTAAGACCTTCCTTCCGAACCTCAGATCCTGAGGTGATAGCAGATCCACTTTATAGTGCTTTAAGAAGGTGTCCTGCTTCGCCCATGTGGCTGTTCGGCAGATCTGTTCTATTGAGGCTCCCGCCTTCTCCGCCCAAGAGGCCGCCAAGGACCTGGTTGAGTGGGCCTTAAGGTTTGCTGGTACTGGGGAACCTGACTGCTCATACGCCATACTTATGGTCTGCCTAATCCATCTAGCCACTGTAGATCTAGAAGCCTGCCCTCCCTTTTTAGGGCCGCTAAAAAGAACTAAAAGCTGAGTAGATTTCCTAAAATCCTTCACTCTCTCCAAATATGTCAGTAAACACCTCCTGACATCTAGAAACTTAAATTTTTCCTCTCCTTTGTTCTTTGGGTTCTCACAAAAGGAGGGCAAAATGATCTCCTGAGATCGATGAAACTGTGATGCGACCTTGGGGAGAAAAAGTGGGTCTTGCCTCAGCACCACTCTATCTTCCAATATTAACAGAAAAGGCTCTTTACTTGACAAGGCCTGCAGGTCACTTACCCATCTGGCTGTTGTGATGGCCAGTAAAAAAGCTAACTTAAGTGTCAAAACTTTTATGGAGATCTCCTGAACTGATTCGAAAGGCGCTTTTGTCAACGCCTCCAGGACCAGCGTTAGATTCCATGGAGGAAAACTCATAACCTTTATGGGGGTTAATCTTCCCCTAGCGACTAGGAATCTCCTAATCAGGGGCTCCTGTGTGAGCCTCTGGTCCAAGAATACCGATAGGGCCGCTATTTGTACCTTCAGAGTGTTTGTGGCAATTCCTTTGTCCACCCCTGACTGCAGAAATTCGAGTATTACTGGTATAGAGGGTCTAGATACGTCTCTATCCCGACACCAGTGAGAAAAAGTATTCCAAACCTTTGAATACATTTTTCTAGTGACCGGTTTCCGACTACTCAGGAGGGTCTCAATCACCCTGTCGGAGCATCCTTTGCCTCTGAGAATCTCCCTCTCAAGAGCCACGCCGTCAAATTGTAGAACCCCGGATCGGGGTGAACGACTGGCCCCTGCAGAAGGAGATCCTGCCTGATTGGGAGAGGAAAAGGAGGAGCAACCGACCATTTTCTCAGAGTAGCGAACCAAGTCCTCTTGGGCCACCAAGGTGCTATCAGAATCAGCCTGCACCTTGAGTAGGCTAGTCTCTGTAGCACCCTGGGAATCAAAACTAGTGGAGGGAAGGCATATGCTAGTTGACAATCCCACGTCTGCACTAGAGCATCTATTCCCTCTGATCCTCCCTCCCTGGTGAGGGAGAAAAACCTCTTCACCTTCCTGTTCCCTCTGTGGGCAAAAAGGTCTATTTCGGGAACCCCAAATCTGTGACTTATCTGAAGGAATACGATCTGGTTTAGTTCCCATTCCCCCTGATGGATGGGTTGACGGCTCAGGAAATCTGCCACCACATTGGCGGTCCCCTTTATGTGGACCGCAGATATGGACTGAAGGACCCTCTCGGCCCAACTCAGAATTTCCAAGGCCAGCGATAGCAGTCTTCTGGACCTTGTGCCCCCCTGACGGTTGAGATAAGAAATGGCTGTCACATTGTCCGAGAGAATTTGGACGTCTAGTCCCTGAATCCTGCTTCCAAAGGCCTTTAGAGCCTGACCCACCGCAAGAAGCTCCCTGTAATTGGAGGAGGCTCTTGCCTGGATCGGGGTCCAGGATCCTTGCGCTTGGAGGTCCCCCAGGTGGGCCCCCCAACCCCAGGAGCTTGCGTCTGTGGTAATTTTTACAGGGCTCCACTGGGTCCAGGGACGACCTGCCATGAGTCTGTCCTGATCCAGCCACCAATTTAGGGAGGCCCTTACCTTTGTTGGAATGGCTATCCTCCCTTCCAGTGACTCCTTCTTTTTGTCCCAGGATGAAAGGAGGAAGAACTGCAGCTCCCTGGAATGTAGCTGAGCCCAGGGAACTGCCGGAATACAGGAGGTCATTAGGCCTAAGACCCTCATCACCTGCCTGTGAGAGCAGTCCCTGGGTTCCATTAAAGAGGAAACCGCTGCTACTACCTTTAACCTTTTTTCTTCTGGGAGAAAAAGCTTCTGAACCCCTGCGTCCACTGAGTATCCTAGGAAAGTCTTTATCTGGGATGGCACTAGGGATGATTTTTCCCTGTTCACTATCCAGCCCAGACTTTCTAAAGTGCAGATTACCCTGTCTACGTCCGCTCTCACTTGCTCTGGAGACTGTCCGTAGATCAGGAGGTCGTCTAGGTAGGGTATCAGAGAAACCCCCTGTAAATGCAGATAAGCAACAACCTCTGCCAAGACCTTTGTGAACACTCTTGGGCTTGCTGATAACCCGAAAGGGAGCGCCCAGTATTGCCAGTGTTCTATCCCCCTGCTTGTAAGGACTGCGAACCTCAGCAGGGATTGGTGCTCCTGGGCAATCGGCACGTGGAGGTATGCGTCCCTCAGATCCACTGTGGCCATGAAGGAATCCTTCAATAGATGTTTGCGCACAGTATAAATGCTTTCCATCCGGAAGCTCTTCTGTCGCAGAAACTTGTTCAGCATCCTGAGATTTAATATCAGGCGAAATTTCCCTGAAGGTTTCTGGACTGTAAATACATGGGAGTAAAACCCCTGGAAGAGCTCGTCTGATGGAACGGGGACGATCACCTCTTGGTCCGCCAATCCCTGCAAATTGTCCAACAACCCTGCTGTTCTCAGTGGATCTTTGGGGAGATGTGTCAGAGTAAAATTTTGAGGGGGAGGGAAGAGAAGTTCCATACGATAACCCTCTGCCAAAATCTGCAGTATATAGGGGCTTTCTGAGATCCTTCTCCACTGAGGGACAAATCGAGAAAGCCTCCCCCCTACCCTGACACTGGCGTCACTTTGACTGTTTGTTGGTGTCATTAGGTCCAGAAAAGAGCAGGCCACCTTTCTGTCCGCTCTTTCCCTTCCCCCACCTTTTGTTTGTGTCCTTTTTTACCCTAAATTGGCCCTGGTTAGTAGGGGCACGAAAAAACTTTCTGCCCTTCTCTCTTTTGGCTTTAACCGGGAACTTCTTCCCTTTTTCTGCCGATCGTGACAGGACCTGATCCAATCCGGGACCAAAAAGCTGGGAGCCTTCAAAAGGTAACCCGCAGAGTCGAGACTTGGACATATGGTCCCCTTGCTATGATTTGACCCAGATAGCCCTCCTTGCGGAGTTCAGGAGTGCCGCTGATTTAGCCGTGGTTCTAACCACTTCCACTGTTGCATCGGCTAAATATGCTACAGCCCTGTTTATTACCTCTAGAGAATCCATAACTTCCCTAGAGACATGGCCAGAGAGCCTGCCTAGCCACGCGTTAGCATTTCTAGCTACGCAGGCAGACGCCAAAGCAGGTGCCATGGCTGCCGCATTGGCATCCCATGCTCTGCGCAGAAGCGTCTCGGCCCTTCTATCCATCTGGTCTTTAATACTACCTGAATCCTCAAAGGACAAATCAGATTTTTTAGAGACCTGGGAAAGGGCTGCATCTAATTTGGGGGTCTTGAAGAACTTCTCTTCTTCTTCCTCCCCAAATGGAAACCTTCTCTTCCAGGTTTTAAGTTTAAGGACCTTCCTCTCCGGTTCCTTCCACTCCCTCAGAATCACTTCCTTAAGGGTCTGATGCACTGGGAAAACCCTGAACTGAGATTTCCCTAATCCCTTATACATCTTATCCCGGGCTGATACCTGTACTGTGGGCTCCAGGATGTCCTCGGATGTATAGATTGCCCTGAGTAACTGTCCCATGTCCTCTACAGGAAAGAGATGTCTCAGTCTGGGACTGTCACTGTCCTGGCTTTCAGAGTCTGAGTTTTCTCCCTCCTCTAGAGAGCTCTCCTCTGACTCCTTGGGGTCCTCAAACTCATCTACTCCCGAAGTGATAGAAGAGGGAGGCCTCTGCCAAGCTATCTGACCTCTGTCGGATGTACCCCCTTGGGATGAAGTACCCTCCCTAGAAGACAGAGCCTCTCTGCCACTAGTGCTAGGCTCTTCTTTAGATGCAATAACTGTCTTCAGGGATTGGAGCGTAGTCAGCATCTCTGACTGAACCGCAAGGAAGTCCCTCATAACCTGTGAGGTTTCCTTACCTGACCGTTTCATTATGCATCTAAAACAAAAAGGTTTTGTGTGATCTAGTGGGAGCTTTTCATTACAATTCCCACACCTTTTTGCTCTAGGGGGAGGGGTTTTTTTGCCTTTGGCTTTGTGGGCCCCTTGAGCAGATCCACTGGGTTCTAAGGAGACAAAAAGACAAGACAGCACTCACTTAGCAGGCTGTATTCTTCCTCCCAAGGGGTGAGGATAAGACTCCCCTCCTAACCCACCCCTTGTCAAACAGAGGAAGACTCACCACTCGTGGTCCCCTCCTGGGATGCAGCCACCGCTATGTCCTTCTCACCTTCCATCCTGACCTCAGCTGGTTCAGATTTGCAAGGAGCTTCCTTTGTGAGGATCCAGGAGGTGAGAGTGGCCTGTGGGACCTCCGCCTGGCTCCACCGCACTTTTATGGTCAGGACACCGCTCTGCGCCATTTTGCTGAAGTCCCGCCGCCGGAAGTAGTGCCTCTAGTGTCTCCGGATCCGCCATTTTGGCATGGACCGGAACCGGAAGTGATGCTACCCGGAACCGGAAATGGCAACAACGCCATCTTGCTCCACCTGACTGAAGTATACACTCCTGCCTAGGAGTGTCTCCAGCATTTTAAATGACGCTGTACACCAGAAAAATGACACCCTCCTCCAGCGGCCCTGGACTCCTACAGACCCTCCGGTTCCTTCATCTGCCAAATACCCGTTTTGGTTGGAAGGTAAGGGGGGGAGGCATGTACCCACAAGAGATCCGGGAAACGCCACTGTGCCCGGGAGGCTCTTTACCGGGGAAACCACCGGTCATTGGGGGTCCCCCCTGAGAAGGGACTGAACCCAGGCTGGACCCGCAACCCTCCCCGGCTTTGGCGTCCAGCTCCCAGGGGGGGACCGTCCGCTATCAGCTTCAGGTCTGACCAAAAATAACAAATGTTTCGCTGTCGGGAAACACAATCGAGAACTGAGGTGCAGGGGGAAGGGAGGGGCCTTTTAACATCATGTGTTGATTGTGTTTCCTGTCAGGTGGACCAGTCATCTCTCAGGTGTGCCGTCCTGGAAGATGACTAGAGAAAGTAGAAAATATATTTTTTTTTCTAAATTTGTGGTCTTTTTACGTTTATAGCGCAAAAAATAAAAATCACAGAGGCAATCAAATACCATCAAAAGAAAGCTCTATTTGTGGGAAGAAAAGGACGCAAATTTCGTTTGGTTACAACATTGCATGACCGCGCAATTACCAGTTAAAGCAGTGCAGTGCGAAATTTAAAAAAGACCTCTGGTCCTTTGGCTGCCAATTGGTCCGGGGTGAAGTGGTTAAAGCAGGGGTGCCCAACCTTTTGAAGAGCGAGGGCCACTTAAGCTACTTGGTAACCAGTCGCAGGCCACAATGAGTGGAGCGGGCGGATGGCAGGTCCGTGTCTGCTCTGTAAATGCAGAGCGGACACGGACACAGCTCACTAATACTTTTTCCGGATTGGATTGGAGGTAGGACACAAGTCGGTTTACATTTGCTACTCCTTAGAGGTGAATGGAGGGTCCAATTGAGTCAGACTGACCATGTGAAAGGGGCCCAAGGCTGCTTTCACACAGATGTGCTGCAGTTTACCTGCACAGCTGGTGCAGCGCAGTGTACCTTTTGATTACCTGCACTTTGCAATAGACTTTTATTATATTCTGCATGTTTGGTGGACTTTCAGAAACCTCACCAAACTCGCAGGTAATAACAGAAGTCTATGGCTCAGTGCAGGTAACCCACAGGTGCACTATTCTGTACCTGCGGTTTAGTTTGTAAGCAGCCCAGTAACCACTGCAGAATAGATATGCCCATATATACCCAGTTATTTTATTAATAAAACTGACCTTTAATAACAATACTCTATTCTATTTTATCCAAGAGCAGGAGGTCGCGGGCCACATCAGAGGGCTCTGCGGGCCACATGTGGCCCCCGGGCCACTGGTTGGGCACCCCTGGCTTAAAGGTATATATGAGGTAGGGGAAAATTGTATATTTAAGGGATCAAGGGTGTGGCATTTGGACTGCAGTCTGAGCGATCCCATAGGTCCCAGATTTTTGAAAATTGAGGGAGCGTGTCATTAACTACTGCAGTGAGGCGTTCCATTCTATGGATTTGTTCCAGTATTTGTAGTGTCTGTGGGAGATTTGGTGGTGTGGTGGATAACCATTTGGAGGGTATAACCCTCTTTGCTGCAAGGAGTATGAAGGAGGCTAATTTCTGAGAATGTTTGGAGATGCCGGGAAGTGGCAGGCCTAGAAGAAAATGTATCCGGTCTAGGGGGAGGGCCACTCCGAACAGATCCTGCAAGAGAGTCTGAATAGATAGCCAGTATGGTTGAATCAGGGAGCAATCCCGGAAGATGTGGTATTGGGAGCCAATGTCTCCCCGACACCTCCAGCATATCCGAGGGGACTTAGGGTCATATCTGTGGATGAGTTCCGGGGTTCTGTACCAAAAGAACATTATTTTATAGGCTGTTCGGGGCATACACATTTATGATAGTAAGAGATTGTGTAAGGAATGAGCAATCTAAGACAACAAATCTGCCCTGGGGGTCCAGGTGTGAAGCTTTAACACGTAAAGGACAAGATCGATTAATTAAGATGGCCACTCCAGCCTTCCCAGAAGGATCTGAAGCTAAGTAGGATGTTGGAAAAATTTTACTGGCAAATTTAAAGGAACCCCCAGAACGGAAATTAGTCTCTTGAACCAGAATCACGTCTGCTCCAGAAGCTTTAAACTCTTTCAAAGCCAGACATCTTTTTTGAATAGAGTTTAAACCCTTGTCGTTACATGTGTAAAATTTTAGTGCCATGACATGTTAATATGTTGAAAAAGCATTTGATACAGTGTATTGAAAGCATATGGTGAAAGGTTCCATGGTATCTGAGGAAAACAGTGATTATAGGGTAACATTGCAACATGTGAAGTTAGTACAAAAATTTTTGGCTCCGGATGGTGCTGGATTTTAGCAGTCTCAGCGGAGCTCCACAGCGGCACGTCTTTCTCCTTTCGCTTCCGGCCACGCCCCCAACAATCTCTTTTCTTGAGATGCCGGTAATCTGGTAATACAGAATTGGTTTCTGGGTGGCCGCTTCTTGAACCTCCATTTGTGCACGAACTGGACAGTAGCTACCGTCCATGGGTCCTTTATTGTTTATGCCAGACCTGCTTGAACTCCTTGAGCCTGGCTCCTATTACAGCTGGTTGGGCGGACGCACCTTCAAAAAGGACTTTTGGTCCCCCATGGTAGGGGTCTTCGATTTTTGGAGTTTGAGGAAGGATGACTGGGGGTTCTTCCAATTCCACCTGTACTCTCTACCGGGCCTGTTAGATTTTGCCTCCCTGTATTTATCTGGGAGATTTTGCCTAGAGGTAGGTGGCCTTTGTTATTTTTGTCTTTATGATTAAAGTTAGTTGTTTGATATTCGTAGTATACAATTGAGTTTGACTACTTCCTGTTTACAATTAGATGATATGGTCCCACCACTCAGGTTTCACAATGAGGCGTGGTTCAGTGTATTTAACCAGCGATGAGTCAGTGCGTCGCCCATTCCCTTGATGACATCTGTATGAGACAAAACGTACGTCGGATGGTTGTACCTCGTAGTTTGAACGGGTGTCTGCAAGCCGGCCTGCTATTGTTTTTAATCTGCCTTTTTATCTGCAACCTGATGTAAGTGCATCTTCATTTTTATAATAAATGTGGTTATGCTGATTCACACTATGGTGAGTTATTTCTTATCCCTATGGGTCCTGCCTGGTGATTTCTTCGTATGCTTATCGGATTGAGTCATCTCGATTGTCTCTGGTTCCTTACTGCAGAAGGGTGCTGTGATTGCATTGCTGACCGGACATTGATCTACTCAACAAGCTTACATAAGCTTGCCGTTTGGTAAGCGTGTATTTCACACGTGGTGGATTGCACTATAGGGTGTTATTTGGATGAATGAATAAGATCTTTTGTTCACCTTCACTGACCACTCATTGGATTTATATTTATGGAATTATTTTCATCACTGTTATTATCACAGTGATAACTTGTCACTCTTATTTGCATTTAATCTTATTTTTGGAGAGTATTTACTGTTTTTGTTATCATTTTAGCGCAGCCTTTATTTCCATACAGGTGCCTTCTGTCTGAAGGGATAAGTCCCGACTTTCCGCCGGTGACTTTAGAAATGGGCGAGTCCGGTTTCTCTCCGAAGAGGTTTGCACAGTCGAATGGGATTTTACACTAGTTGGAGGATCTGCCGACGAGGGTTTTAGCCAATTGCTCTTGATGAGGACTTGATAATATCCACAGAGGCCTCTGCAACAAAATCGCCTGCAAGGCTAAGCTCCTGAAGAGCTGAAATTACTTTTTTTTGTTCTACCCCCTCCACCACCAGCTTCTCGGCATTGGAGGACCAGCTTGAGATAGCTCTTCCCACTGCTGCCAGTGCCACTGCTGGCCTACAAACACTGCCTGCAGACAGGTAGGTTCTCCTGAGGTCTAGGTCGATCCTCTTCATCTTTATATGTAACCGTGTCTTCAATTGGGAGTGTTACGTGCCTAGCGAGGCGCATCAGAGAAGAGTCAACCACTGGCGGGGGAAACTAACGGGTTGACGTTAGGCTCCTTAAGCAGATAGAGTTTTGCTAGTCTATTGCTGAGACTGGTCTTTTTCTTGGGCTTTTGCCACTCGTCCTTGATTAGATCCTCAAGCTTGTCGATGAACGGGAAGGTCTCAGGGTCTTTTTTAAGGTTCGGAAAATATTTCTTCATTTTTTGAGGAGTTTCTTTTTCTTTCACCCATTCTATTACCTCCTTCACTGATTTCACGAATGGTTCTATCAGCGAGAAATCAAACCCAGTGGATACCTCTAGGTGATCATTGTCGGAATACGGGGGCTGACTTTTTTGATGAGGAGGGAATAGCAGATGAAGTACCCTGTACAGGCCTGTCTGCTGCAGACCCTGCGATTTGGAGGGATGGGTCTCTAACCGACTCCCTTGTGTTAGCTCTCTGTCTCTAGTTGCTTCGTTAAAGCACGTGCGTCAGGCTAGCTTGTCTGGAAGTGCTATGGAGTTCTCGGATGGGTGGGGACGTTGGGCGGGCGGAGAGTGCCTGCAAAAAGGAGACCTCCTGTTGTAGGAGTGACTATGCCGTGAATAGGATTTTGAACGGCTCCTCCTGCGACTTGACCGACTTCTTCTGTGGTTTGAGCGGCTTCTTCTGCAATCGGAATAGGTTTGCCTATGACTTGAGCGACTTCTCCTTGAGGGCTCTCTTCATCTTGAATTCGACGATCTGGAAGACATGATAGGGCTGTCCAATTTAGACAGCATTAGTGGCTGGCTCTCTTTTTTCATCTTCACTACCAATTATCCCCTCTTACCTATTAGGCTGGTGATGGTATACTGGAGCAGCGGCCTCCATGAGAGGTGACAGAATCCCACCTAGAACATATAGGGAAGTAAGCATGCAATAGTAGAAGCAGGAGAGACAAACTGAAAAACCCATGGAGCTCACCTGATAGAGGAGGGAGAGAGCTAGCAGGGCTGACAGACCAGGAAGGAAGCAGGGCATTGGAAAGACTGATGAGCTCAAGGGGAGAGAGAGAGAAGCAGAAATCGTTTTTTTAAACCTACCGCCATCGCGGCCGTGATCATGAAGCGCTCGCGCATGCGCACTAGCGCGCTGTAAGGTCTGGCGCCATCTTGGAAGCTGAAATAGGGGATCGGCATTACACCGCATGTGCAGAAGTACTCAGACGCTCGGCGCCATGTACAGTGTAAGCCTGTGGGACTACAGGGCTCAGGAAAACCATTTTTAAGATAAGTGCACAGAAGAGCTGGAGGCCGCTGTAAAACAATAAACCTATTTAAGATACAAGTATTGGAAACATACCCTGAGACCATCAGAGTGGGGTTCCTTCCATTTAGCTTGTTTAGAGGCTGTACAGGTAAGGACTTCCACCCAGGAGAGGCTTAAAACTGTCTGGGGCGAGAGCGGTAAGGGGTGCTGTTTGGTCCTGACAGGTAAGGGAAAAAAGGAGAATACTGGGGCTGGGGCCCTCTCTGGGCTTAATGGCTATGCGGTCCTATCAGGTTGTGGGGGCGGAGCCACAACTGAAAGGTGTATGCTGCCATGATGCGACAGGAAAGTTAGTTTTGGACTTTAGATTGGAAGCTCATTGCAGCCGGGGCCTGATATTAATGTTTGTTAGCACTAATCGTGCACAGGGACTTGGACATTTAAAATTGTAGGGTTTACACTGCACAGGTACATATGCTTAGAAAACTGTTGCTTTGTTTATGTGCATGCAAATGAACGATCTTTGGCCTTTAGGCCCCTTTCACACTGGGGCGTTTTTCAGGCGGTACAGCGCTAAAAATAGCGCCTGTTCACACCTGAAAAAATCCGGCCCCTTTAACTCCAGTGTGAAAGCCGGCGGGCTTGATTTGAATGGGAAACCGCGGTAAAACCGCGGCAATACCGCCGCAAAGCGCCGCTCTGCGGGGGTCTTTAACCCTTTTTCGGCCGCTCGCGGGGGGTTAAAACGACGGTAAAGCAGCGCTAAATATAGTGCTGCTTTACCGTCACCGCGGCTCCCCACCCCAGTGTGAAAGGGGCCTTAGTTGGAGATTTGATGCACATAGCCAAGGGCTAACACAGTTGCAAATAGTAAGGTGTTCCTGCTCATCAGGTGCAATCACTTTAGACATACACGAACAGACAGATTGAAAGATACTGGTGGGAGTCACTTCTATTGGGCGTGTGTCAGTGTGCTAACAATACAACCTCTCTTATATAAAGGCCTTTAGTAGGGTGGGTTTGTTTGGTCTGAGAAGACTGGGTTTTTTGCTGTGATTTGTGGGGGAGAAGGAATGATATTGTGCTTATTGACAAATGCCCAACTAGGGATATTTGCTGAAATTCTTGTGCATTTTTTCAATCAAAAATGAGTTTATGTGGCCATGCTGTCAATGTTGTGTGTGTGTATTGTTCCTGTCTGACCATGCAAACATGGTTTGGAAGCATCTGCTGACCTTCTACTCTTTGATCTCATTGCTTAATCGTGTACACAGAAATGCAGCTTTCAGCAGAACATGGTCACCAATGTATGTATGTGTGGATTGTGGGCTGGTGGTGGGTGTTTTTGAATAAGTCTTTTTTTAATATTATGTTGGAATGCTTTGTAAGAATGACTGTTAAGTATGTTTCTATAATCTTGCAGATAAAAATGTGATGTGTTGCCCGTTCTACACTGAAAGTAAAGCTGTGTCCACTCTAAGGTTTTGCCAAATTTTAGATTGTAAGCTCCTATGAGCAGGGCCCTTAAAATCCAATTGCTGAATGTAGCGCCATATATCCTGTCCAAATTTTTTGGAAGCTAGTAAGTGAATGTACATAATTTTGTTTCTGCTGGAAGAATAAGTACATTAGTGTGTATGTGTGTCTTTTTTTATACTTTATTATTTCTATACATATTTGTGCACCAAAAAAACAAATGTCTTCGCCCTGGTTGACATTGATGCTACTTTGAAATCACGCTACTTAATTTGAGCTAGCGTGATTTCAAAGTAGCAAGGTCAGCGTGATTTCAGGTGCTACTTGATAGACATCTGTGTGGCTTCATACACAGATGTCTATTGAAGTCGCACCTGTAATCGTGAAAAGTAGGGAACAGTATAGTCATGCGATTTGAGGGAGCAATTTTTGATCTTATTTTTGAATGTAACCCTAGGCTTCAGCACACCTGCAAATAAATGAGAGAATCTTTACATATAACAGCTGTGGAGAATTGCAGGTAATGAATTCAGCTGGTGGATAGGCAGTACATAGTTACCAACAGTCCCGATTTTCCCAGGACAATCCCGATTTTGGGACCCTCGTCCTGATTGGAGGCCGTCCCGAATTGGGATTTAGCCATTTGTCTAAGGAAAAACTGGAGTCTTGGGCTCTGCAGCAGTTTTCTTGCTCCTGGCTCCAACAAAATGGCTGCCGGCGCCCTTGTGATTGCTTTCCTCTTGTCTTTCAGCTACATACCTCTTGTTCCTCATGTTTAGTGGAGAGGGGAGGGGCCGATCCGTGCAGCCAATGAATCGGCTTCACTCTTCACAATTCTCCAGCATGGGTTAGCTGCACAGATTGGCCCCCTCCTCTCTGCACTGACCAGGAGGAACAAAATATTTCCCTGGATGGATTTGACTTCATCTCCTTACAGGAAAGCAATGGTAAAGGAGCTTACTGAACTGAGCCCAGGGTTGCCACCTGTCCGGGATTCAACCGGACAGTCCGGTTTTTACATCCTCTGCCCGGGTTTCTGACTGCCTGTCACCCGGACACCAGCCACCAGGGCACCCTCAAAAATACTTATAACACCCCCATAGAAGCTTAATCAAAATTTAGGATCCATAACATGTATCAGAATGTCACATGTCTTTACATATATGTAACTGTCTTGATGGAAACAGCCCTAATTACAAGGGACTTGTTTCTCTCTGTGGAGGGATACAGAACCTCCTGGCCGCTTTTTCCGATGCTCTGCTTCTAGTCCCGGCTATTGGAGCCCTGTCAGGACTGTTCACTGTTCACAGACTAATCTAGTGGCGAGAGCTGTGAATGTGTGTGGGCGGGCAGAGGAAGGAGCTGCACTGAGTGTGAGGAGGGGACAGCAGGACAGAGAGGGGAGGAGAGAAGCTGGCTGCCCATTACCAGACTACATATGTATGTATTTATCTCACAGTATGTTGTGTCAAGTGTATTTATGCCTGTTTGTGTGTATCTGAGTGCATGTATGTATCTCAGTGTGTGTGTATATATATATATGTGTGTATATGTATATAATTGAGTATATGTGCAATATATATATCTAAGTGTGTGTTTGCATGTATCTGAGTGTGTATATATATGTGTGTATGCATGTTTCTTAGTATATACAGGGGGTCCCCTACTTACAAACATCCGACTTACAAAGGACTCCTACTTACAAACGGAGGGAGACAACAGGAAGTGAGAGGAAATTCACCCCTAGGAAGGGAAATTCACTCCTGTAAGAGTTAATATGGGAAAAAGGTGTCTCCACTGATGCTTTATCACCAGTCCATGTTTTCCTAACAACCCAAAATTTTCAAAATACAATTGTCATTGGGACAGAGGGTGAGGTGAAATCTTCTGAACAGGGGCACAGACAACAAAACAAATGTTACAGGGGTGATAACCCTTCTCTATGTTATCTAAAAAACGTAAAAATAGATTTTTTGGCTGGAGCTAAACTTAAAAAAATTTACCTGTTCCGACTTACAAACAGATTCAACTTAAGAACAAACCTACAGTCCCTATCTTGTTTGTAACCCGGAGACCCCCTGTATATATATGTTAGTGTTTCTTTACAGTATGTGTGTATGCATGTATCTGAGTATATATATATATATATATATACACAGTATGTGCTGTATGTAATTGAGCATATGCATATAGTATCCGTATGCATTTGAGTGTGTATGCATGTTATTAACTGAACATATTTCTATATCTGAGTATGTAATTTACTAATATATATATTCAAAACAAAAAGGAAAATTTATGTCAGGCGCCTCAATACATCTTTCTCCTTTATCTCGGCGCAAAGGAATGGTAAAAATCACATATACAGGCAGTAATTAAAATAATGTAGGTTACCCTATAGCAGCCGCTTATCAAAAAGACATATAGACTATTTTAAAATGGTAAATAAAATTATTAATTGCAAGATCATTAAAATCCTATCACCATTTAGCAGCGCTCATCTGGGTGATTCTTATCACCAGAAATAATTATATATATACACTAGTATTAAAAACCAGCATATATATAAAATCAACAGTATTGTGCTGTGGGGATCATACACCACTTTTCATAGGCTATCTGATATGACAATAAATTAATATCTCAATATAAGTCAGAGTAGAGTCCATGAGACAAGTGAAGATAAGTGAAGATAGGGATGCTATCTGCTTATTCAGCTTCCACCAATTTGCTTCACCCGTGCGTGTTCCACACTCCCCTCTGGGGTTTAAACTCACCGCAATCTTTAGTAATGTCAGCATTGAGTCCTGATCTCCCAGGATATGTGGTCACTCTCTTAGTGCATCGTCTCCACCCGTCATCAATGGTCAGCCAATGTGTTTTGGTATATAAAAGGGGTAAAAAAGATCCTAATAGTCCAGTACGTCTTAAACAGACTTTATTACTTGTTTTAAAAACAATTTTCCACTTTGCACAATAAAAGATCACACTTGTTCTCCTTATCTATCTCGCTGCAAATAAGGCCAATCACTGGTTGTCTTGCACTCTGGTTGTTTAAGGTGCATTTGCCAGGAAAGTAAACCGGTGGTGAGAGAGGAAAATGAATGCTCACACTGTTCAAAATCTCAAAAAACGCCACCTTCCGGTTTGCAAATAGCCTCCTCGTGGAGCGCAGGGAGTAGATACGTCACTTCCGGTCGTCGTGTCGGTCACGCCCTGACGCGTTTCGTCATTACGGCTTTCTCAAAGGACGATTAATAAAGGTTATGTTCAACTTTTGGGAAAAAAAATGAAATGCCCATTTTTTTGCATTTAGAAAATATGCAAATATTTTTTTTTCTAATAAATCTGTGAATAAATGGCACAGCTTTGTGGACGCACACTGTCATGGTGCGGGGGGGGGGGGGGGGTTGCTGATCATGTTATGCCCTAAATATGGGTGAAACATGTAACTTGTTCAGAAGGGTGAACTTAGCCATTCATTTTAGTGGCCTAGGGGTAGTAAAACCAGAAGGAAGGATTGGATTTAGAGGATTTGTGCTGGGGAGGTGGCATTTGTAGGGGAAGGGCTTGTGCTTGGGGGGGGGGGGTTTGTACTAGGAGGTAGAATGTGGGGGAGCTACAGCTGCTGATTAGCATTTTCTTGACAGGGTCTAGTGCTGCTGTCGGAATCAAATAGGAGGATTCCTCCATCTACAGTACTTCATTTGCTTGGATCTAGTTCATTTTTTTTGGCTGAATGAAAAGTAACTGTGTATGGCCAGCTTAACAGAGTCCTGTACATTACATACTTATGACCAAAGTGATCATTGTCTCCACAGTTGCTGGTTGCTAATCAGTCACTGACTATTTTAATGACGTTCTTCTTTAAAGTGGTTGTAGACCCTTAATTTCAACTTGCACCTACAGGTAAGCCTAGATTAAGGCTTACCTGTAGGTACAAGAAATATCTCCTAAACCTGCACGGTTTAGGAGATATTTGCAAAGAACGATTTACAACGTTGCCGTAGACAATGGTGCATTGAACGGGTTAATACCCATTCCCAACTGCGGCTCACCGCAGTTGAAGTGCCCCGCGCGCATGCGTGGAGCGATGTCTTCGCTGCTCTGGCCAATCACAGCGCCGCAGCAGCGCTGTGATTGGCCGGAGCGGCGATACCCGGAAGAGCAATGGCTGCGGCTGGAGGGGGAGAAGAAAACGGCATCGGGGGCCCCGATCTAAGGTAAGTGATGCATAATGAGCTAGTATGCTAGTCATATTAGCTCATTATGACTTTCTCTTGCAGGTAGTTTAAAAAAAAAAAAGTTTAAACGGGTATACAACCGCTTTAAGGTAGGCTCGAAGAGTTAGCTGTTTGTTAGTATTCAGTGCACATAAAATCATATGTAATGGTAGCGTTTTAAATTTTTTTCAATGATAGTGCTGATGGGTATGCATATCTGTGAGACTATTTCTTGTGGCAAAGCAAACAAAGCCTATTTTATAGGTTTGACTTATTAAACCATACTCATTTAAGCCCATTCACTGTTCTCTGTAATTGGGTCAGCACCCAGTGTTCGCCGTGATGTGCTGTGCATGCCACATTACTGCTTAAGTTTGGGTGCCTAAAGGTGCCCCAGGTCTTGTATAGTTCTAGCAACACCCCTGTATTATACCCAGGCCATCCCCAATGACCACCGACCCCATAAGGTACACAATACTCCACTCCTGGGCTGATTTAACCTGACATTTAAACAGACTGTTTTCAAAGTATTCATTGAAATTTTTTTTAGAAGCATTGTCCATCTCACTACCCCCTGTCCACTCACACTCCAATGTCTTTAACAATCCTATTGTCTATAGCGTATACTAAAAAAAATATGCTGTGCGCCAGTAAAGTGTTCGGGTTTGACTTGAAGAAAAGGTGGCAACCCTAACTGAGCCTGATTTTAGATATAAGAAGGATGGATTCATGATTTTAAAATGATGTGAAATGACTAACATTCCTTTGTGATTATTTATATTATTCATCTCACTAAAATGTCTAAATAAATAATATACTGTATAATGTTCATGCTGTGTAGGATCTGGGCCTGCTGTCCCTCTATCCCTCTTTCCTTCCTTCTCTCTTTTTCCCTACTTCTTTCCTTTCTTTCCTTCTTTCTCTCTCCCTTCCTCCCTCTTTTCCCCTTTCTCTCATTCATCTCAGACTCTAACCACACCCCCATTGAACTACGCCCATATAAGACACGCCCACTATTTACCATAAAACACGCCCATGTTTTGGCGCTGCACATTTTTTCTACTATGTTACACCTACAAACGCCCTGCCCCCTAATTATAACACGACTCCACCTACAGCCAAAAAAGTGTCCCTAAAAACGTTTTTAAAATGTTGGCAACTATGGCAGTGTTGTATGTGTCAGCTCTGGTTCACATTGGTGCAATTTCACATGTCAAATCGGTGGCAACTGCACCGTTCTAATTGGTGCAACTTTGGGTGTGATTTGTATTGATATCAGTGCAGAAACCTGCACAGATGTCTCTGAAATTCCCCTGCAGTCAGGAATGACATGCGGGAATGAAATTGTGTGAGTTCAGCTGAACTCGTACGATTTCCTCCCACTGTCAGTGTGAACCAGGGCTCAAACTGGGCCTTTTGTCTTTGTCATTCACCTGCTGCTAGCCCTGGGACACCATTTCTTATAGAACGCCCTTAAGTTCACCCTCAAATATCATATGTAGAAATACAGATTTGCATATCTTTAATGAACAAAAATAATACAATTTGAATCGTGGTTGCGATCAAAAGAGCGTGGTTTCACCTTCTGACCCGGAAATGAGTCATTGTAATCACCCAGAAGTTCCTGTGCTGGTCAGGATCTCCATCTAGGTGGACATGGCGAGGTCCCTCTTTAGCAAAGAGGCGGTGCTGCTCATTTTCCAGTTAAGGGTAGGATATGTACTTGTTCTTACTCAATTTGGGGGTGGATGTGGTAGTTAGATTTGGTGTGGGTGGGGTCCATTGATTTGTTTGGCATCACCACACATTTGCTTCTGGCCCATTTGCACACACCACTTCCTGCAATTTGTTCTGCTGATGTAAATCAGTAAGGACTATGCAAGTATAAATGAGAGCTCCTTTCTATTAAAATATATATGAATTGTTTCACAGTTGGGCGACTTTTCCAGCAAATTTGGTCCTCCGAGTTGCATAACAAGTTGTACCCCATGATTCTCAATGATAACCATTCATATCTGTGCTACTTCAAGTTGCAACAACTTTAAAGTAGTCCCTGTACTACTTTGCTGTGACTTTCATGTGACTTGGGGTGCAATATTACACAGGCATTCCCAGAAGTTGGGGCCAAGTTGCAGTAGCAAAGTGGCAGCAAAATAATGTGACTTTCAGGTCACAGCAGTGTGAATGAGATTCATGGATAATACCTTTGAATTAGGCACTATTGTCACTCGTGCATCCAGCGAGTGGGTTCAATTCGTCCCTGCACGTCCCTGACTTTGATGCGACTTGAGGTCCATAAACCGCAAGATTACACAGGCATTGGTCGCACAAGTGCAAATGAGGCCTAATTCAAAGGTGTTATCGATGAATCTCATTAGGTTTCTTTCACACTTGGCTGACTTTTCATACAACCTGAGGTCCATAAGGCCCCTTTCACACTTGTGCGATCTAAAAGACCAGCGATTTAGCAGCGATTTTTCCCGCAAATTTGATGTGATTTGAATCAATGCCAGTGATCTTGAGGTCTATGGACTCAGGAGTCACAGGAAAAGTCACACAAGTGTGAAAGGGGCCTTAGGGCCGGTTCAAACTGCTGTGCTGTCCGACATCGGATGTGATTTGCCCCGTACTACAAATCACATGCGATGTCTGTGTGATGCAAACTCAGCCATACAGGTTGTATGGTTGATTTTGCATTGCATTTTGGACCAAACTCGCACAGGACCCTTTTTTTGTTCCACAGCAGAATTGGATCACATGGGTGTTGTCTGAATTTGCAGTTCGCTCTGCGATATGCAAACTGATTTGGGGGTGTCATTAGCTTTCTACTGACACTCCCAGCAGTTCGCATAAGGCAGTGTGAACTGCCTGCGTGTTGTATGTGATGCGGGAACCCACGCTGGATTTGCAGGGTTCCCGCATAGCTCCAGTGTGACCCTAGGTTCACACCTATGCATTCTTATTGCGTTTTGCAGTTTGCAGAAACACTCTACAGTCCATTTAACCGCTTGCTGACCACCGCACAAACATTTATGTCAGCAGAATGGCACGGCTGCGCAAAAAGGACGTACCTGTACGTCCCCTGCTGCGAGCTCCGTCACCGTGCCCGCAGGACCCGTGCACTTGATGTCCGATCATGTCACGGAGCTGCAGAATGGGGAGATGCCTTTGTAAACAAGGCATTTCCCTGTTCTGCCTTGTGACAGGACACTGATCTACTGCTCCCTGTCATCGGGAGCAGTGATCAACGTCGTGTCACTGGTAGCCCAGCCCCCACACAGTTAGAATCACTCCCTAGGACACACTTAACCCCTTGATCGCCGCCTAGTGTTTAACCCCTTCCCTGCCAGTGTCATTTACACAGTAATCAGTGCATTTTTATAGCACTGATCACTGTATAAATGACAATGGTTCCAAAATAGCGTCAAAAGTGTCCGATGTGTCTGCCATAATGTCACAGTCACGAGAAAAATCGCAGATCGATTTTACCAAAAATATGTAGAAGAATACATATCGGCCTAAACTGAGAAAAAAAATAGTTTCTTGATATATTTTTTGGGGATATTTATTATTAGCCTTGCGGTTCGCCCGGCGGTCGGTTCGCGGGGAACTTTGCTTGTTCGCGATTCGCCAACCCGGCGGACTTATGGCGCTGTTCGCAGCGGCCATATTCGTTTACATTGTGAATTACTTTGACCCATGACACATCCATCATGGGGTACAGGACAGCCAATTGAGACATTTCAGCACATGGACATACCCCCTACCTTATAAATAGACCTGATCTGGCGGCCATTTTACATTCTGTCTTTTGTCAGTGTAGGGAAAGGACGCTGTGTGGAGCAGGGACAGTCAGTCTGTAATCACTAGCTATTACTATTAGGTCCACAAAAGTCCTTTTAAGGACTGGTATAGATGTACAGTATATAGAGGTGAAATACACTGATAATATACTTTCTTTCAAACATAGAAAGCATATTATAGTGCAGTGCTCAGCGATTGTGCAGCTGTCATTTCTCAGTGTAGGGAAAGGTTGGCGTTTGGAGCGGGGATAGTCTGTAATACACTAGCTAGCTACTATTAGGTCCACAAAAGTCATTTTAAGGACTGGTATATGTGTACAGTATATAGAGGTGAAATACACTGATAATATACTAAATATAATAAAATACTTTCAAATATAGAAAGCATAGTATAGTGCATTTCTACTGTGCAGTATTGTGACTGCTGAGCGGTTCTGCAGCGATACTACAAAGAGTGACAAACGCAATTAGAAAAAGGTATTATAACTGGTGTGATAGACCAGTGGCCCCCCAAAACGACAGATTGAAGTGGGGTGTTATATACCTTCTTCCACATATACTGCACTTCTCTAGAGACTTTTGTCACAGGGTCATTTAAAAAATGACAGGCAGAGGAAGAGGCAGGGCGTTCCGCAGGGGTGGTAGAGGTAGGGCAGAAGCAACAGGCTTGAGCCAAAGTGGGAAGTTGCAGAAGGTGCGTTCGATTACATCAACGGACGCACCAGACTTGGTTGAGTGGCTCACTCAGCCTTACTCTTCTGCACCCTCTTCACTCTCTGCTGTGTGCACCCCCAAAGACACTACCACCAACACCACCACCACCACCACCATATATATACCCTCCACTTGAGTCACAGGAATTATTTTCTAATCCATCATCACAAGACATTTCCGATGTGCAGCCATTCTTGGCAGTGGATCAGGAAGAGGAGGTAGCAACAACTACCGTACAGTACCCAGATCAGCCCAAGGAGTTTGGTCCCCGCTGTTTTTTTACACGTTGGGTATTGCGTATTTGTACACACTATTTTTATACACATTTACTTGCATATTATATTAATACATTATCAATTTTTTATTCTCTTTTAATATACCGGTATATAGAATTCTCACTGTAATTCACTTTGTTGGGTTGTGTATTTACACTACACTTTATATTTAATTCATATTTATAAAACATTTATGTTTTAAGTTTATATCATATTGCACTACTTAATTTAAGGTTACCATTGAAAGTAGTGAAGTATATTTAACACTATGAGGTTATTAAATACATAATAGTTCCCTTATTATTAATGTATTGATTTATTTTTATACACACCAAGTTTATTCCACCATATTCATTGGTATATCTCTATGTATTGGGTTTTATCACCTGAACATGATTTAGGGGATGAGGAGCACCTGATCGGGTTTCTCCCTATCCGTGGGGTATATTGCTGCAGGGTTCCGGTTTGCGTTTTTACATACATAATTTTGTATATTCCATTTTTTTTCTTTAAATTGTCTACCTTGCTATAGATGGACATTATTCCGATTTGCTGGGCTTTGAATTAAAAATAAAGGCTTGGGGATTATATTATGTGACCCTAAAATAGGGAGAGTTCGCCCACACTAAAGATGGCGTTATTGGCCGTACTTCCGCATTTCAAAGCGAGGCTTGGGCTTTAAATGGTGGTGCGTCACAGCGTTCCCCGTTCCCCATTGAAAACGACACCTGTGTCGAAATTAGTCTGGGAGAGTACGCAGCGACGCCACCACACTACCATAAGGAGGACGGGCTCCTGTATTTGCCGGCCGGCAGTCTATTTTACATGCTCTTTGCAACGAATCATATGTAAGTGCATTTTATTCTTTTTAATAAACTGGTGAAACCAGGATTACGCTATGGGCGGCCTTTTTTCCTTTGCTTTCTGTATGGAATCCTAATGAGCATGTGGAAGTCTAATGTCCCACAACCTTAAGCGGTGGATGCTGTGGATTGGGAGAGAGAGAAGCCAAGGACACTCATAACAGATGCCGATTGGTTCACAGTAAAGCTTTACTTGCTTTACCGTCTGGTAAGCATATAGTGATCTAGGGTGTCGGGCACTTTGTTTCACCATTGTACATGCAAGTCACCGAGGTGCACTATCTGAATCACGTCTGGATGTGTGCAGTGCCATCTTCATCCCTTTTGTTGCCAGAGGACTTTTAATTTTATGTTTTCACCTTAGGAACTTGAATATTAGACATGTGCAATTCGTTTAGTTTTTTTAAATTTTCCGTTTTTTTCCGTTATTTTCGTTCATTCGCTTTCGTACGAATGAACGAACGATTCGAAAAAAATTTTAACGAATCGTTCGAATCGAACAAATCCGATTAACGAATCGTTCGAATCGAACGAATCCGAAAAACCAACGAAAATCCGAAAAAAACAAATTAGAAACAATGAATGTACGAATGAAGAAAATCCGAAAAACGAAAACAGGAACAACGAAAATGAAAATGAACGAAAAAATTCGTACATTCGTAACTTTCTTTTTTTGTTGAATTGGTAATTTTCCCTGTCCCTTACAATGGTGCTGCTTAACGTGCTTCGAATAGATTGAACAAAAAAATTCGTACATTCGTAACTTTTTTTTTCGAATCGTAATTTTCCGTGTCTCTTACAATGGCGTTGCTTAACGTGCTTCAAATGGATTGAACGAAAAAATTCGTAAATTCGTAACTTTTTTTTTTCGATTGGTAATTTTCCGTGTCTCTAAAAATGTAATAGCATACACATTACATAAAATTATGAATTATGCTCCGATTACGAATCTACGACTGTATGAATAAATACGAATGCATCCGAATTTCGAATAAACGAATAAACGAAAATGAAACTAACGAAAAAACAAATCAACGAAAAAATAACTCTTACGAATGTACGAATGGTTACGAATACGAACACCGACGACTTACGAATGTACGAATCATTACGAATCAACGGAAACGAAAAAAACTAAACGAAAATAAACAAATTTTTTTGTTGTGCACATGTCTATTGAATATAATGCAAAAAAGATCATATATGCAAGTGTTGTGTGTCATAATAGGATTCACATCCTTAAATATTGTGGACATTGATGTACTAGAAGTGTGTTCAGTCTTTCCATTTGTTTTAATTGGCGCAGCTCCTTTTTATCTATGTACTATTAGTGTGTGTATCCCACCTTGAGCAGCAGCCTGTATATTTATTAGAGATCTGTAATTGGTTTAGCGCGGTTTTATTTCTTGTTTATTGCATGGTCCCCGCTGTTGCTGCCTACTCCGACATCTCCAATTATAGCGGTGGGGAAGGTGACGTCGATGATGACGTGTCTAGGGACATCACGTGGGTGCCCACAAGAGAGGAAGAGGAGGGGAGTTCAGAGGGAGAGATGGACCAGCAGATAGGGAGGAGAAGCAGGCGGAACTTACATTGCACAGGAGGGACACACCAGACTGCTAATGTATCAGGAGCGAGTCATCAACCATGTACGGTCACATCTGGCGCTCCCAGGACGCCGGCACATGGCTCCGCAGTGTGGGCGTTTTTTAACGTGTCCGCTGCTGACAATAGTTTTGCCATCTGCAGCCTTTGCAGTCAACGCATAAGTTGCGGTAAGCCCAACACTCACCTAGGGACGACCGCCTTAAGAAGGCACATGAGCTGCCATCACCGAGCCCAGTGGGAGCAACGCCGTCAGAACCCACAAAGCCCAACTCCAGGCTCTCATCGTCCAGCCTCTTCTACTTCTCCTTCTCCTCTCTCCTCAGATTTGTCCTCCACTCCACCTTCCATCATGCCGTCCTCACTGTTTTCTGGAAAAATGCAGGCTTCCGTGGGCCAAAAGTTCGAGCGTAAAAAAATGATGATGCCGGATAACCCTCTTGCCCAACGGTTGACCGCTGGCTTGTCAGGACTGATAGCCAGGACTGATAGCCCGCCAACTACTGCCATATAAACTGGTGGACCCGGACCCGGACCCGGAAAATTTGTGGCCATTGGAACACCACAATGGATGGTCCCAGGAAGGTATTTCTCACAGAAGGGCATCTCAGAGCTATATGGCCATGTTCAGCGGCAAGTGAATGTATCTCTGGCACACAGTGTCGACGTCAAGATACATCTGACCTCAGACACGTGGTCTAGCAAACACGAGCAGGGAAGGTATATAACTTTTACTGCCCACTGGGTGAACCTTCTGACGGCCGTCAAGCATATAACCCGTGGCACTCGTGTAGATTTAGTTTTACCGCCACGGATTGCATGCAGGCCTGCCTCTTCTTTTTCTCCTCCTCCTACTCCATCCTCCCTCTCCTCCTCGGCTGACTCCTCCTTTTCCGCTGCTAGCGTCTCTTCCGCTGCGCCGCCCAAGATCCCCAGAACCTATTCGACATGCCAGGTGAGACGTTGTCATGCTGTGCTGCGTCTGTTGGGCCTGGAAGCCAGGAGCCATACTGGCCCTGCACTCCTTTCAGCTTTGCGTTCACAGACAGATCAGTGGCTAACACCGCTCAATTTGACAGTTGGTAAAGTGGTGTGTGACAACGGTGCCAATCTGCTGAGTGCGTTGAAACAGGGCAAAATTACACATATGCCATGCATGGCACACGTCTTAAACTTGGTTGTGCAGCGATTCGTTGTCAAATACCCTGGTGTCCAGGACATCTTGCGGCAGGCAAGGAAGATCTCGGCCCATTTCAGAAGATCTTACACGGCCATGGCTCGCCTTGCTGACATTCAGCGGTGACACAATGTGCCGGTCAGACGTCTTATTTGTGATTGCCCGACGTGATGCAACTCAACCTTCTATATGCTTGATAGGCTGCTCCAGCAGAAACGTGCAGTTAACGACTACCTGTACAAACTCTGCAGCAGAACAGGTTCTGGGGAGCTTAGTTTTTTTCACTGCGCCAGTGGCTGCTCATGCGCGACGCATGCAGACTTCTGCGGCCATTTGATGAGATCACCAAACTGGTCAGTCGCAGCCATGGCGCCATCAGTGACATCGTACCTTACGCCTTCTTTATGGAGCGTGCATTGCGTCGTGTCATTGATCAAGCCGTGGAGGAGCAGGAGCAGGAAGATGAGGAAGTTGCAATGCTGGATGAATTCCCAGGGGGGCTACTCTATCTGAGACAAGTCAACAACAGGAGTCTGAAGAGGAGTCAGAGGAGGATGGTGCCGGGGCGGATGATGAGGAGCAAGAAGAGCATGCTTTAAACCTTTCTGGGATCCCTGTTGTTGTCCGTGGATGGGGGGAGGAGAACGAGGAGGACGACATTATCATGGATGATGAGCAGGAGCAAGGCCACCACACTGCTTCTAGTTTAGTACAAATGGGGGCCTTCATGCTCCAGTGTTTTAACAGGGACCCCCGTATAAAAAGCATAAAGGTCAAGGACCAGTACTGGGTGGCAACGTACTTAGACCCCCGGTACAAACACAAAATGGCGGAAATGTTACCACCATCACAGAGGGCTGTCAGAATGGAGCACTTACAGGCCTTGCTTAGAGAAATGCTGCATTCTGCTTTTGCGTGCGCTGGCAGAGGAATTCCCACTCCCAGAGAAAGAGTTGCGGGTACCAATCCAACAGCGCCTGCAAGAAGATGGCGGTTTGAAGATGTGTTGGTCACTTCTGATATAAGATCATTCTTTCAGCTGACCCATTGACAGGTGTCATCCGGATCCAGCATCAGGGAATGCCTAGACCGACAGGTGTCCGACTACATTGGGTTAACGGCCGATGTGGACGCTCTGAGAAGTGATAAACCCCTGGACTACTGGGTGGGCAGGCTTGACCTCTGGCCAGAGCTTGCACAATTGCACACGTACTATATGCCCGTACCCTCCTGTTTAAAGAGGTTGAGCGGTGTCATATTTTTGGGTCCCGCAGCGAGTTGCTGGTGTCAGTGATCTCTATCTCGGTGTTGGTGTCAGTTCTCTCTATCTCGGTGCTGGTGTCAGTTCTCTCTATCTCGGTGCTGGTGTCAGTGCTCTCTATCTCGGTGCTGGTGTCAGTGCTCTCTATCTCGGTGCTGGTGTCAGTGCTCTCTATCTCGGTGCTGGTGTCAGTGCTCTCTATCTCGGTGCTGGTGTCAGTGCTCTCTATCTCGGTGCTGGTGTCAGTGCTCTCTATCGCGGTGCTGGTGTCAGTGCTCTCTATCGCGGTGCTGGTGTCAGTGCTCTCTATCGCGGTGCTGGTGTCAGTGCTCTCTATCGCGGTGCTGGTGTCAGTGCTCTATCGCGGTGCTGGTGTCAGTGTTCTATCTCAGTGCTGGTTTCAGTGAGGGAGATAGCAGAGGAGAAGCCAATCAGCAGGCAGTGCCAGCACCATGACTGAGGAATGGATCAGCACTGGACTGGCACCTCTGGACCACCGCAGTAGAGCCCTGCATAGGTGGGGGGAAGGGCTGGGCAGAGGGAGGGGTCAGGGGCTCAAGCACAGGTTGGGACACTGGCACAGGACTGCACTGCGCTGACTGTGGCACTGATCAATTATCTCCTGCACCCCCTTCATAGCCTGGCCTGACCTCCATGGCCTTCAATTAACAAAATTTCACAGATAAAAAAAGAATGCTTGTCGTTGTTGATCCCAGATTCACTTAATACTCCTGGTATGCCAGTGTCCATGTTGTGGGACTATGTGTGCACAGCTAGTAAGTATTTTGTGGCTGAAAATATAACCTGGAGGTTTTCAAGGTTCGCCTGCCATTAAAGTCAATGGGGCCCAAAGCGAACCGCGGGTTCGTGAACATTCGCTAAAGTGTTGCTGCTTTTTTGTTTATAGCGTAAAAAATAACAACCGCAGAGGTGATCAAATAGCACCAAAATAAATCTCTACTTTGTCTTTACAATTGTCAGTTAAAGCGACGCAGTGCCGAATCGCAAACAATGGCCCAGTCATTGGGCAGCCAAATCCTCCGGGGCTGAAGTGGTTAACATGGTTTCCTATGGTACTAGTTCACATCTATTTTTGCGTTTTGCGGGCAGTGCATTTTTGGAAATGGTCGGGGACTTTTTTCACGCGATTTGCGGGTAAAATAGATTTCAATTGAACCGCACCAGAAACGCAACTGCGATGTGATGTGATTCTTGATGTGTTTTGCGGTTATTTTAACACTGTATATAGCTGGTTGCTAACTGGGGGGCCGGGAAGCCAGCTGCCGCGTCCTTAACAACCAATGAGTCATTAGCTATCAGCCCCACTGAAAGTAAAAAGAAATGCCATCCAAAAACATTGCAAAAAACTGCATGGGGTTCACCATATACCCTTTGGGTCTGGTATGAATATTAAGGGGAACCCCACCTCAAAATATAAAAAAATTGCATGGGGGTCCCCCCAAAATCCATACCAGACACTTCAGGTCTGGTATGGATTTTAAGGGGAACCCCCCACGCCGAATGAATGACGTGGAGGTCCCCCTAAAATCAATACCAGTCCCTTATCTAAGCACACAGCCCGGTAGGTCAGGAAAGGGGGTGGGGATGAGCGAGCACAACCCCTCCTGAATCCAGTGACCCCGCCTCCTTATGACATCATTGTCCGGGGCATGATGGGACAGAGATGTCATAAGGTTGCAGGGTCACCAGATGACATCACCCGGTGACCCCGCCTCATGCCTATATAAGTCGTTGCGTGCCGCGCACGCGGCATTACAGCGGGAGAGAGTGTTGTGTCAACATCAGAAGAAAAGAAGAGGGAATAAGATGACGGAGAAGACCGGGCAAGAGCTAGCAAAAGCGCAGGCAAAAGAGCAGAAGAACCCGGCAGAAGGCAGCGGGAGAAGAACTGGAGAGCGAGAAGAGGCTGGAGAGAGCAGAGAAGTCAGAAGAGACCCCTGCAGTCGGAAGAGACGCCCGAAGTCGGAAGAGACCCCCGGAGCTGCCTAATAAATTACTTTAAAAACATGTGTAGTGTTTTTTAGTGTAGACACTTTTTTTTCAGGTGAATGGGTAGGGGTAAAATGTACCCCATACTCATTCACATAGGGTGGGGGGGCTGGGATCTGGGGGCCCCCTTATTAAAAGGGGGCTCCCAGATTCCGATAAGCCCCCTGCCCACAGACACCAACAGCCAACGGCCAGGGATGTCGGGAAGAGGCCCTTGTCCTCATCAACATGGGGGCTTGGGGTGTGGGTGCAGGGTGCTTTGGGGGTGTGGGTGCAGGGCCCCTCCTGCCCAAAGCACCCACCCCCCCATGTTAAGGGCATGCTGACTCGTACGGTTCAGGAGTGGGGGGGGGCGCTCGCTCGTCCCCACCCCCTTTCCTGACCTACCGGGCTGCATGCTCAGATACGGGTCTGGTGTGGATTTTGGGGGGACCAAAAGGGTCTGGTATGCTCATGAAGGGGAAACCCATGGCGATTTAAAAAAAATAAAACTGGTGTGGAGTTCCCTTTAATTATTGGGGGATCAAAGTCGTGTCCCTGGTCATTGAAGTCGTAAAATCACTGCTCCTGAAAAAATGGACAGTTAAGAAAAAAAATATTGCGTTGATACATGTCCCCTGGGCAGGACCTGGGTCCCCAAACACTTTTTATGGCAAAAACTTGCATAAAAGCCTTTAAAATTAGCACTTTTGATTTTTCATGTTCGTGCCCCGTAGACTTTAACAGTGCTCGCACAAATTTTTGACCTGTTCGCAAGTTCTGGTGCGAACCGAACATGTGTTTGGCTCATCCCTACCCAATAGCCAATGGCACATGATGGCACATGATCGGTACCATAATATTAATGCCTCAAATGCAAAACATTATTGTATAGAATAAAAAGAATCAAACATTATTAATAGTAATAGTATTTTCTATGTAGGATTGTGCTCAGCTCCATAGCGTAATGGTATGCCCTGCTACCTTCAAAGGTTCATACCATGGGTTTGAATCCCACCAATGGTATCACCTCCTGAAAACGTACATTGTACTCAGCAGCATAATTAGCGAATGCACATTAGTTTGGTTTATTCCATCATTTTAATTCTTCAAATGCATGCAATGGTATGTAATTATTCAATAACATTATGGTGTTGAATTCCGAAAAAACAGCTATTCAAAAATCAAGGAAAAAAAGGCTTAAGCCCCCCCCCCCCAATGCATAGCAGGCTCTTCGGATCTGGTATGGACTTTAAGGGGAACTCCATGCCAAAATTAAAAAAATAAATGACATGGGGTCCCCTTAAAATCCATACCGGGCTTATCGGAATCTGGAAGTCCCCTTTAACAAGGGGGTCCCCAGATCCCGGCCCCCCCTATGTGAATTGGTAACAAGTATATTGTACCCTTACCATTTCACCAAAAAAAGCTGTGAAATGTGACAAAAGACAATAGCCGTTTTTTGACAATTTCTTTATTAAAAATGTCATCTTCATTTCTCCTTCTTCCTCCAGCTTCTTCTTTCTCCCGCTTCTTCCTCCATTTCCTCCGGTCTTCTTCATCTTCCTCTAGCTTCTTCTTCCCCCGATCCATCTTCCGGTCTTTCTCCTCTGCCGCTCCCGCTGAACATGAAAACAACGAACCTCCTCCGACGCGGCGGCCAGCCGATCTGTGCGCTTCTATAGTGCACATATCATATATAACTACAGATGACGTCAGCAGGAGACCCCGCCCCTTGTGACATCACTGACCCATCATGCCCCGAGCGGTGAAGTCACAACGGGCGGGGTCTCAGAGTGACGTCTCCCGCCCCATCGCGGCATTGGAGGAGGTTTGTTTTTTTGAATGTTCAGCGGGAGCGGTGGAGGAAAAAGACCGGAGGTCGGATCAGGGGATGAAGAAACCAGAGGAAGATGGAGAAGACCGGAGGAAGATGGAGGAAGAAGTGGGGGAAAAAAGGAGCTGGAGGAAGGAGAAAACTGAAGGAAGATCGGAGGAAGATGGAGGAAGAAGCGGGGGAATGAAGAAAACTTTTTTAATAAAGGAATTGTCAAAAACCGGCTATTGTCTTGTCATATTTCACAGCTTTTTTTGGTGAAATTGTAGGGGTACAATGTACCCATTACCAATTTACATAGGGGGGCTGGGATCTGGGGGCCCCCTTGTTAAAAGGGGCTTCCAGATTCCGATAAGCCCCCCGCCCACAGACCCCCACAACCACCGGGCAAGGGTTGTGGGGATTGGGGGGGCCCCTTTAGAAATTTTATTTTGCTGCGGTACATTAATAAACACGCAAAAGGTGCGCTACTTTACAGGCATACTATAGACACTATAGAAAGGAATTTTTAATTTTTATTGTTTCACTTTAGGCATTATTTAAATCACTGCAAAAAACGGCTGTTTTAAAAACATTTTTTCCAATTAATACATGTCCCCTGCAGCAAGACCCGGGTCCCCATACACTTTTTATGGCCAACTAGCATTCAGTGAGAACTTTGGATTTCGCAGGTTCAAGCCCCATTGACATCCACTATTCCCGCATATGTGATCTGACAGCCATTATTGCCGGCAGTAGTGCTGCTTTCCATTTGCATTAGTGCCCAGTCGGAAACAGTGAACTTAATTAAAGGACATTTTCTGAGAGTTGAAGTCTTATTGGCCTTATTTGAGCGCTATTTTTTGGCACTGCGGGATAATTTTTCAGCGCTATAGTAAATGACCCCCATTGTGGCTTATCTCACTAACTATGCTAGTTTTATTACCATTGCCATCAGTGGCGGTGCATCCATAGAGGGTGCAGGAGCGCCGCCCCCTCTCTCCTGCACCCGTCAATCTCCAATAGATAGATTCATGCATTGCATGAATCTACCTATTGTCGCTGCTGCCGCCCCCTATTCGGATGTCCGGCCACTTGTCGGGCGCCGGGCATCTGAATTACAGCGGCAGGGGTGTTTTTGGAAGTGCCTAATTAGAGCCATCTGCTCTAATAGGTGTCCTGATTAGAGCGTGGGGCTCTAATAGGCTTCCAAATTGGTAAAAAGCGGGCGCACTGCTGTGTGTGCGCTGTTTACACAGTGTTGTGTTAGGGAAATAAATCGCTTCCCTAACACTGACCCGCCTCTCAGGCAATCAGGTGCACCGGGTCTGGTTACCTGTCACCTGATTGGCTGAAGTGACAGGCGCTGTGATTGGACGCCTATCAGGCATCCAATCATAGCAGAAGAGGACGGGAGAAGACATCGAGGACTCAGAGGGAGTGTGGAGAACATCGCTGACACGAGGCAGGTAAGTGCCTGGCGGGGGGGGGCACTCTGGCAGCATTTAATGGGACAAACTGGTGCCAATTGATGGGGCAAACTGGCGGGAATTGATGGGGCGAACTAGCAGCAATTGATGGGGCAAACTGGCAGCAATTGATGGGGCAAACTGGCTGCAATTGATGGGGCAAACTGGTGGCAGTTGATGGGCAAACTGGTGGCAATTGATGGGGCAAACTGGCGGCAATTGATGGGCACACTGGCGGCAGTTGATGGGCACACTGGCGGCAATTGATGGGCACACTGGCAGCAATTGATGGGGCACACTGGTGGCAATTGATGGTTACAGTAGCTGCGTTTAATGGCACAGTGGTGGCAATTTATGGGTACAGTGGCTGCGCTTGATGGGCACAGTGGCTGCGCTTGATGGGCACAGTGAGGCTGCAATTATTGTTTTTTTTTCAGTTTGTTTGCGCCCCCCTAAAAATTTTGAGCACCAGCCGCCACTGATTGCCATGTACATTAATTTATGTGTGTTTGTTTTTCTTTTTTTCCTTTCCCTCAGATTGTGTTTTTTCAACATTCTACTAAAACTTTTGTGAATCAGTACCGCTGGGACCTTGATGAAGGGGAAAAACCCTGAAAGCTTGTCCTGAAAAATTGTATGTGCAAATAAAAAAATAAATAAAAAAGTATCACGGACAGTACTAAATTGTCTCTATTGCCTATATATACAGGAGATATAAACTCACTTTTAAGACTGGAGAATGTCGCTGGATTATCTACAACCCTGAGGGGTACAAAAACCTTATTGCCGAACATGAGAGTGTGAGGAAAATACTGTTGGTGGGTTTACATCCTATGGGGAAGTGGTGACACGCTTCACACTTGGAGTGGTGTGGAGATTATCCAATTAACTACGGTTGACGGTTCATGGATTGATATTTATCCAGCTATGGACATGTTCACTGTGCACTTTGTTTGACTATATGCCCTACATGTATCACTGGGTTCTATTTATTTTCTTTATTCATTATTCTTCATTTGCTTAGCGCCACTATTTGCCTTTACTGTTTATTTGTTGGTAGATTTAGTATATTATTATATAGAGTAGCAGCTATACTGTATTTGGTCTCACATTTATTATCATTTTGTCACTGACTTTGGCTCAGTGGTAGGATCAATTGTAGAGTGAGATTAGATTGTTTAGATCCTTAGGAGGTTTTGATGGTATTGTATTGCCGGAATTAAATTGTAATTTCATTAAAAAAATATATATATTTTATAAATCTCAGTTCTGCTACGGTAGGTTCTATCCACGGTACAGATGTGCCACTTTACAGGCAGACTAAGGGGACCCCCCAGGCACTATATTTAAATGCATTTTTCAATTTTGTTGTTGCACTTTAAGCATCATTAAAATCACTGCTCCTGTAAAAATTATATTTTTTTAAAACTTTATTTGCATTGATACATGCCCCCCAGGGCAGTACCCAGACCCCATACCCTATGTATGGCCAATTACTTGCATATAAGCCTTCAAAATATTGCTGCTATAATCACTTATCGTGTCATTTTTAATTGATGTGTTAAAAACATTATTTTATTTAGTCTAGAAGCCTGTAAAATCCCAATCCACAGATATGTTTCTTTATACATTGATTTAAATGGAAGATTGCATTCCCAGGGATGTAAAAACACTTCGCTTTTGTTGTATATAGATTGGGGAATGATTCAAGCCACTGCCATGTTTTTATTGGAAACATTTACCTTTTCTTCCTGCCATGTCATGACAGGAAGAAGGAAGTGACAGAAATCCTTTCAAAGGTGACAGAGACAAAAACAAGTTATTAGTAGAGTGAGAAAGTGTTAGAACTCTTGGTAATCTTGTTTTTTTTTTTGTTTGTTTAAAAATAACAAACATGTTATACTTACCTGCTCTGGCGAGGGACCCAAGAATAGAAGCCCAGATCCTCCTCTTCTCGGGTCCCTCGCCAGTGCTCATGGCCCCTCCCTCCTGCCAAGTGCCCCCACAGCAAGCAATTTGCTATGGGGGCACAGAGCCAACCCGCTGCTCTGTGTGTCCATTCAGACATGGAGCAGCAACTCGGCTCCGCCCCTTCTCTCTCTTCATTGGCTCACTGACTTTGATTGACAGCAGTGGGAGCCAATGGTGCCCGCTGCTGTCTTAACCAATGGGGAAGGAGAGTTCCAGACAAGGCTCTAGTGCAACATTGTTGGATCAAGATGGGAATCAGGTAAGTATTATTGGTCGGAGGGGGGCTGCTACACACACAGAAGGTTTTTTATCTTAATGTATAGCGTGCATTAAAGTGGAGATCCACCCCAAAAAAAAATGTATTAATGTGCTTAAAAAAAATAAACAAACATTTGGAGAACATTTTTTTTTAATCACCTCTAAATGCCTGTTGCTAGGGGGTCCCTCGTAGTCTGCCTCCTTCAGCACCTGGGCTCCTGACCTCACTTCCCTCTGCGCAGGAAGGGAGATCCTCTCCCCCCTCCCTCTAGGTGATCATCTGGGACACGTGACAGGTCCCAGATGATTGCGTGGCCAGTCACGGCGTGCGGCGCAGCTCGCGCATGTGCAGTAGGTGCCCGTCTGTGAAGCCAAAGCCGGGCGCCCACAGTTAAAATGCTGGCGCCGCCGAGCGACGGGGGAGACGAGTGGGGCTTCGATCCCCTGCATCACTGGACCCTGGGACAGGTAAGGGTCCGATTATTAAAAGTCAGCCGCTGCAGTATTTGTAGTTGCTGTATTTGTAGTTGCTGACTTTCAAAAAAAAAATAATTTGTGTGGAAACACCACTTTAAGATAAAAAAAAAAACTTCTGCCTTTTACCATTACCTTTTTGTCTTCTACCAATTTAAGAAAAACTTGACAGAATTTTTAACTCATGCCCACTCCATACATCACAAAATATTTTTCCCAGAGTTGAGATTTAAGTTACCACATATACAGAGTTTTTAGAGCCGTGTGTATCAGATTCTTGTAGGTCTAAGGTAAAGTTGTGATCCTGATGTGAACTATCTCTCTATAGAGAACTGACTAAAGATGGCCATATATGACCCAAAAAAGGTGAAGCCCTGCCTATGTCACAGAACAGTGTATAAAGCCAAAAAGAGAGTATATTTAAAAAATTTACTTACCTCCATGTAAGGTATAATGCGGCAGGAGAGTGCCCCAAGCAATCTACGATGTGTTATCTGCTGGAAAACAACTACAGGCAAACAGAAAAAAAGAAGAAAAAAGTCCCAAAGTGCTACAGCAGCCAGGATGGAGTCCCAAGCACTCTTCATAGACATGCTATGCCATACTATGCACATGATGGATAGATTGCCAACAATGCCAACAGCAAAGACCACCAGAGACAGAATAAGCACTCCATAGGCACTTAGGGAATTTTCACCCAAAGGATATAGTGAGTTTACAATCTTTGGTGCCCCAGTAGATGATGAAAGAGAATCATTATACATTCTGTTTAAATTTGGCATTACACTGGTTGGTGATTTGATGAGCCTTGGGTATCCCAGTAAGGCAGGGTTTTGTCTGGACTCTTCAGTTTGCAAACCTTTTTTGTCTTGATTGTTCACCTGTTTTGCTGCTTCTTTTTCCACCACATTTGTGCTTCTGGGCAAACTCAGGTTTCCATGCAGTGAACTGGAATCGGTAGATTCAATATTTAGTAACTGAAAAAACAAAATAAACAGTAAGTACCTGAATATGACTGCTAAACTTCTCATATTTGCAGAAAAAGTCTTGAAGCATGAAGGAGGGGGAATGTAATGAGTATAGACGGTTGGGGAGAAAAGCTCAGCTGTGGTGAACACAAAGCACCCATTATTCTTTTCTGAATGCCCCACAGTTTCTCTCCCACATGACTGAACATTGTGCCAGACTCTTCTCACTACTGTTTAACATATTCTATGTCCCCTGTCAATAACTTTTGTGTCCTGGCACCTGCTAGTGGTGTCATTTATAATTACAGTTCAAAATATAGTACAGTTCACACAGGCTTTAAAATGTTGCAATCGGGAAAAGTGAAAAAAAAAAAAAAAAAAAGGATATATTAATTGTTTAAGTCAATGACAGAATATGTTTACATTGTACTGGCCTGCAATGCTCTGCTTTGAAATATCCATTGATGGGTCAATCAACTGGAAACAGAGTGATTACCTATATATTTAGCAACCAAGTAAATTATCACATCCCTAGGCAATACAACATGAAAAAGAAAATAATGCAGCAGAATGCCAGCCATTTATCCCTTGGAGTAATAAAACAAGCAAAATAACGCATGTCTAGATAAACAAGAAAACATGCCAATGAATAACATTGAATAACAGTGGCACATCCAGATACTGTCCAACCATAAAAATAAATAAATAATAATTAAAAGAAAAAAAAAAAACATACAATCCCATATACCAAATCCCATACCCACAGTTGATCCAGAGGAAGGCAAAAAACCCCAGCAAAGCATGATCCAATTTGCTACAGCAGGGGAAAGAATTCCTTCCTGACCCCCCCGAGAGGCAATCAGATTTTCCCTGGATCAACTTTACCTATAAATATCAGTACCCAGTTATATTATGTACATTTAGGAAAGAATCCAGGCCTTTCTTAAAGCAGTCTACTGAGCTGGCCAGAACCACGTCTGGAGGGAGTCTATTCCACATTTTCACAGAAATCTTTTTCTGTATTTGGAGATGAAATCTTTTTTCCCCTAGCCGTAAAGAGTGCCCCCCTTGTCCTCTGCGATGACCTTAAAGTGAATAACTCAACACCAAGTACAATGTCTTGAAAAAGTATTCATACCCCTTGAAATGTTCCACATTTTGTCATGTTACAACCAAAAATGTAAATGTATTTTATTGGGATTTTATGCGATAGACAACACAAAGTGGAGCATAATTGTGAAGTGGTAGGAAAATTATGAATGGTTTTCAACATTTTTTACAAATAAATATCTAAAAAGTGTGGCACGCATTTGTATTCAAATAAAAGAATTGGTATCCTATCAGTGTGGTACTGTAGATACCTTATAGGTAATCAAGTGCCGCGTCCTAAACACTATAGCGAAGAAACGGGGAAGGGACTTGGACTTTTTAGGCACCATACAATGGTATATTTAAACAAATATTTATTATTAAAAAGAGAAGGAATACATATACATCAGTATATACTTAAAAAACACATTTTATCACCAGATATATAGAATTGATAGCCACACATGCATCCGTATAATAGTAGCCTTAGGGACACATAGATAAACCAGCAACTAGAGTTAACTATCCAATAGTCGTGGGGTGTCCACCGATGAGGCAGGGATGCGATGGTGTCACAGCAAGAGCTCTACATGTTTCGCGTTCACATTAACGCTTCATCTGGAGCAGGACATTAGGTGACTAACAAGAAAATGAGATTAAAAGACACAATGAGCATATGTATACAGTTCATTTTTGTATAGATTGACACAAACACAAAATTGATATTTAAAATGCATGTAAATAGTGTCAGCCCATGATAGCCTTGAGAACATGACAGCTCCCCCAATCCCAGCCACAGAAAAGGGGCTGTATATCCATACACATAGTGGGGGCGTGTATAATATAATAAATTTCAGCGATTAATCCGATATATTTAGGTATAGTAAAAAAACAACACAGAACTTACTAGATATCTGGTAAACAAGGGTAATGCAGTAAGGAGATCTCCTCGAAAACCCAAGGGCCGTGTATTGACCAAACAAACGCTGGAGAGTGTTATATGTTTATGTTGAACATAGCCCGGATAGAGTCCTAATTAGCAGTAGAAAATACAGAAAGATAATATTGGGAGTTATTAAAGAGCCAAAGAGTATGTAAATATGCCGTAGCATCATAGTGAAAAACTCACCTATAATGCCTATGTATTGCTGGATTAGCAGCTAACCAATAGAGCAGCATATATTTGTTCAGAAGAACCAGTGGTTAGAAAGTAGTAACTGTAGTATTGGCCAAGGGTCCGTCTAGTTAGCAGGCAAACTCTGGAGAGCCCTGATTAGCATAGTCAGACAAGATGCCTGAAATGTATAAAGATATTTGGTATAAATATCGACAGTTTAATAGACAAGCTGGGTGTCATAGTGAACCCCTAAGCGCGCTTGCTACAGGCGGGTCCTTACCAAGGGCATATGGATAAACATCTACCAGCGGCGTCGGAGCGGCGCGATGGTGGGGGACGCAGACAGAAAGCACAGGGGAGTGTGCTTATATACACGTCCCGTCCGTAGTCTAACGTAGGGCGTGTGCCGGCGTGACCTCATCCGGACCGGCCGCATTACACATTGCGCATGCGCCAATGGAGAGCATCGCACCTGTGCATTGAGGCGCGATGATCCACGACGTGATGAGCAGGGGGAGCCCGGGCAGCTAGTTAGCTGCCCCTGGTGGACCCTGCGACGCGTCACATAGAGTGTTAAAGTGACGCTGGGCGGCCGCACTAGGTGATGGAAACAGCCACCTGATGCGGCTAGGGGGGTGGACAGAGCTGACAGTCAAGAAGGCACCAAAACAAGGGGCTGACATTCAATAGAAAATGGTTTATGTATAGCAAACATATATATATAACAGGTATACAGCTCACATTGTTTACAGAGAAACAAATCGACAAGGTGTTTGACTTGAATATAAGAAGTCACACCTTATCCAGTAGTACATTGTGTGTGGGTTATTACATGTTAATTCACAACAGGACTTTTGATGGCACAATGAACAGGGAATTGAGTAAGGTCTAAATGTAGATCCAGGGGTATGCATTTATCTGTCTAGGTAGACAGAGATAGGGTGATGTCGATTTGTTTCTCTGTAAACAATGTGAGCTGTATACCTGTTATATATATATATATATATATGTTTGCTATACATAAACCATTTTCTATTGAATGTCAGCCCCTTGTTTTGGTGCCTTCTTGACAGTCAGCTCTGTCCACCCCCCTAGCCGCATCAGGTGGCTGTTTCCATCACCTAGTGCAGCCGCCCAGCGTCACTTTAACACTCTATGTGATGCGTCGCAGGGTCCACCAGGGGCAGCTAACTAGCTGCCCGGGCTCCCCCTGCTCATCACTATGCGCACGATACGCCATGGATCATCGCGCCTCAATGCGCAGGCGCGATGCTCTCCATTGGCGCATGCGCAATGTGTAATGCGGCCGGTCCGGATGACGTCACGCCGGCACACGCCGTACGTTAGACTACGGACGGGACGTGTATATAAGCACACTCCCCTGTGCTTTCTGTCAGCGCCCCCCACCATCGCGCCGCTCCGACGCCGCTGGTAGATGTTTATCCATATGCCCTTGGTAAGTACCCGCCTGTAGCAAGCGCGCTTAGGGGTCCACTATGACACCCAGCTTGTCTATTAAACTGTTGATATTTATACCAAATATCTTTATACATTTCAGGCATCTTGTCTGACTATGCTAATCAGGGCTCTCCAGAGTTTGCCTGCTAACTAGACGGACCCTTGGCCAATACTACAGTTACTACTTTCTAACCACTGGTTCTTCTGAACAAATATATGCTGCTCTATTGGTTAGCTGCTAATCCAGCAATACATAGGCATTATAGGTGAGTTTTTCACTATGATGCTACGGCATATTTACATACTCTTTGGCTCTTTAATAACTCCCAATATTATCTTTCTGTATTTTCTACTGCTAATTAGGACTCTATCCGGGCTATGTTCAACATAAACATATAACACTCTCCAGCGTTTGTTTGGTCAATACACGGCCCTTGGGTTTTCGGGGATATCTCCTTACTGCATTACCCTTGTTTACCAGATATCTAGTAAGTTCTGTGTTGTTTTTTTACTATACGTAATTATATCGGATTAATCGCTGAAATTTATTATATTATACACGCCCCCACTATGTGTATGGATATACAGCCCCTTTTCTGTGGCTGGGATTGGGGGAGCTGTCATGTTCTCAAGGCTATCATGGGCTGACACTATTTACATGCATTTTAAATATCAATTTTGTGTTTGTGTCAATCTATACAAAAATGAACTGTATACATATGCTCATTGTGTCTTTTAATCTCATTTTCTTGTTAGTCACCTAATGTCCTGCTCCAGATGAAGCGTTAATGTGAACGCGAAACATGTAGAGCTCTTGCTGTGACACCATCGCATCCCTGCCTCATCGGTGGACACCCCACGACTATTGGATAGTTAACTCTAGTTGCTGGTTTATCTATGTGTCCCTAAGGCTACTATTATACGGATGCATGTGTGGCTATCAATTCTATATATCTGGTGATAAAATGTGTTTTTTAAGTATATACTGATGTATATGTATTCCTTCTCTTTTTAATAATAAATATTTGTTTAAATATACCATTGTATGGTGCCTAAAAAGTCCAAGTCCCTTCCCCGTTTTTTCGCTACGCATTTGTATTCAGCCCCCTTTACTAAACCCCTTGATACCCCTAACTAAAATCGAATGGAACCAATTGCCTTCAAAAGTCACCCTAATTAGTAAATAGAGTCAAGCTGTGTGTAATTTAATCTCAGTATAAATACAGCTGTTCTCTGAAGCCCTCAGAGGTTTGTTAACCTTAGTGAACAAGGAGCATCATGCTGGCCAAGGAACACACCAGACAGGTCAGGGATACAGTTGTGGAGAAGTTAAAAGCAGGGTTAGGTTATAAACAAAATATCCCAAGCTTTGAACATCTCACAGAGCACTGTTCAATCCATCATCTGAAAATGGAAAGAGTATGGCACAACTGCAAACCTACCAAGACATGGCCCTCCAAGTAAACTGACAAGTCGGGCAGGAAGTGCATTAACCAGAGAAGCAGCCATGAGGCCCATGGTAACTCTGGAGGAGCTGCAGTGATCCACAGGTCAGGAGGGAGAATCTGTCCACAGGACAACTATTCGTGCACTCCACAAATCTGGACTTTATGGAAGAGTGGCAAGAAGAAATTCATTGTTGAAAGAAAGCCATAAGAAGTCCCTTTTGCAGTGTGCAAGAAGCCATGTGGGGGACACAGCAAACAAATGGAAGAAGGTGCTCCGGTCAGAAAAGACCAAAATTGAACTTTATGGCCTAAAAGCAAAACGCTATGTGTGGTGTAAAACTAACACTGCACATCACCCTGAACACACCATCATGGTGGTGGCAGCATCATGCTGTGGGAATGCTTTTTTTCAGCAGGGATAGGGAAGCTGGTCAGAGTTGGTGGGAAAATGGATGGAGCCAAATACAGGGCAATAAGAAAACCTGTAAAGCCTCGTACACACGATCGGATTTTCCGCCAACAAAACCATGGAATTTTGACCGAAGGGCATTAGCTCAAACTTGTCTTGCATACACACGGCCAAACAAATGTTGGCCAACAATTATGAATGTAGTGACGTACTAGACCTACTACGAGCCGATAAAAAGGAAGTTCACTAATCATGCACCACCCTTTGGCTCCTTTTGCTAATCTCATGTTAGTAGAAGTTTGGTCAGTGACGATTCGCACTTTTCAGCCTCATGCTTGTCAGTTTGTTTCTGTTTTTCAGGTTGTGCTTGTCAATTCGTTTCTGTTTTTCAGTGCGTGCTTGTCAGTTCATCTCTGTTTTTCTGGTTTGCTTTTGATTTTCAGTACGTGCTTGTCAGTTCATTTCTGATTTTCAGGTCATGCTTGTCAGGTTCTTTCTTATTTTCAGTGCGTTCTTGTCAGTTTGTTTCTTAACGGCCGTTAGTCTACTAGCCATGTGGCATTCTTGTCGGAGAGATCATGCTATTATTGGGCTTGGAGTTATTGCTTTGACCCAAGTCCAGTCCAGGAACACGGGGAGGAGGAGTTCTTGGACCAAGAATTGGTTGCTTAATCGTGACCAATTCTGTCATATGCCTCTGCTGCAGGAGCTCCAGGAGAATAATCCTGATGATTTCAGGAATTATCTCCAGATAACAGACCCCTGCTTTCACCGTCTATTGGCTTTGCTTACCCCCATATTAGTAAGCAGGATGCATGCATGCAGCAAGCCATCACTCCCGAACAAAGGCTCGTCGCCACCTTGCGGTACTTGTCGACAGGGAGAAGTCTCCAGGACATCAAGTTTACCAATGGGATCTACCCCCAGGCTCTGGGAATTATTATTCCAGAGACCTGTTCTGCCATCATACAAGTCCTGCAGAAGAAAGTTTTAGCCTTTAACATCACATTCTATGTATTTAATGTTTGCTAAGGTATTGTATTCTTTTCTTCATTCCATAATTACCATTATTGTAAGATGCTGTGAATGTCCTCTTTGTCCTCATGCATACTGTAAGCTTTTAATGCTCCTTTTTTCTCCTTCATGCATATTTGCCTTCACTAACCTCCCCAGCATGCTATCCTGGGCCCATACACACCTAGCCTAGCAACTTAACAATGTATTTTGTCAGCTACATTTTTGTGCTTACCCTAAACACCCCTTAAAATGTGTAGAAAGTTTATTGTTGTCCTTAAATTCAGGCAGAGTGCAAGAGTTTTTTTGGGGGGGGGCCCAAACTTATTTGAAACCTTCCCTCCCTCCCCCCTAAATGCTAAGTCAACCGATATCAATACTCTATCTGCTGACTTTGCCAAACACATACACACTATACCTCTTTTGTGGTCCTATTTCTGGATGAATTCACCAAAGCATGTAGTGCAAGGGCCTGCCTGATAGAGGTGCGCATCTTCACTGGCCTCACGATTCGATTTGATTATCATGTCAACGATTCGATTCCACGATGCATCACGATTGCTGCGCGTGGTATTCATTAAAAAAAATCAAGCAGTCAAGAGAACTTCATTTTCTTATTTTATATGTTCTTAAAAAAAAGACAACACTCCCTGCATGCAGCAAAGTCTAAGCTCAGCCGACAACAACTTAGAGGAGTTCCAGGCTCCCCCCCCAAAAAAAATACTAGAGGAGATGGTCAGAGACTGCAGACCTGATACAAGAGATGGTCAGAGACTGCAGACCTGATACAAGAGATGGTCAGAGACTGCAGACATGATACAAGAGATGGTCAGAGACTGCAGACATGATACAAGAGATGGTCAGAGACTGCAGACCTGATACAAGAGATGGTCAGAGACTGCAGACATGATACAGGAAATGGTCAGAGACTGCAGACATGATACAGGAGATGGTCAGAGACTGCAGACATTATACAAGAGATGGTCAGAGACTGCAGACATGATACAAGAGATGGTCAGAGACTGCAGACCTGATACAAGAGATGGTCAAAGACTGCAGACCTGATACAAGAGATGGTCAGAGACTACAGACATGATACAAGAGATGGTCAGAGACTGCAGACATGATACAGGAGATGGTCAGAGACTGCAGACATTATACAAGAGATGGTCAGAGACTGCAGACATGATACAAGAGATGGTCAGAGACTGCAGACCTGATACAAGAGATGGTCAAAGACTGCAGACCTGATACAAGAGATGGTCAGAGACTACAGACATGATACAAGAGATGGTCAGAGACTGCAGACATGATACAGGAGATGGTCAGAGACTGCAGACATGATACAGGAGATGGTCAGAGACTGCAGACATTATACAAGAGATGGTCAGAGACTGCAGACATGATACAAGAGATGGTCAGAGACTGCATACCTGATACAAGAGATGGTCAGAGACTGCAGACCTGATACAAGAGATGGTCAGAGACTGCAGACCTGATACAAGAGATGGTCAGAGACTACAGACATGATACAAGAGATGGTCAGCGACTGCAGACATGATACAGGAGATGGTCAGAGACTGCAGACATTATACAAGAGATGGTCAGAGACTGCAGAGATGATACAAGAGATGGTCAGAGACTGCAGACCTGATACAAGAGATGGTCAGAGACTGCAGACCTGATACAAGAGATGGTCAGAGACTGCAGACCTGATACAAGAGATGGTCAGAGACTACAGACATGATACAAGAGATGGTCAGCGACTGCAGACATGATACAGGAGATGGTCAGAGACTGCAGACATGATACAAGAGATGGTCAGAGACTGCAGACATGGTACAGGAGATGGTCAGAGACTGCAGACATGATACAGGAGATGGTCAGAGACTGCAGACATGATACAGGAGATGGTCAGAGACTGCAGACATGATACAGGAGATGGTCAGAGACTGCAGACATGATACAGGAGATGGTCAGAGACTGCAGACATGATACAGGAGATGGTCAGAGAATGCAGACATTATACAGGAGATGGTTAGAGACTCCAGACATGGTACAGGAGACGGTCAGAGACTGCAGACATGATACAGGAGATGGTCAGAGAATGCAGACATTATACAGGAGATGGTTAGAGACTCCAGACATGGTACAGGAGATGGTCAGAGTCTGCAGACATGATACAGGAGATGGTCAGTGACTGCAGACATGATACAGGAGATGGTCAGAGACTGCAGACATGATGCGCTAAGTAGCCAGCACTAGGTTCTAATGCGCTGCTGCTGTCATGGAGACAGAGACCAGCGCTGTCAATAGCGTTGCCAGGAAAGCAACCCCGGTTGTTGGCCCACCAGTCCACTGTCGGAGGATTCCCCAATCCACCTGGAATGTGTAGATGGGGGAATTGGATTATATTTTTTTTCCAGTGTAAATGACCAAACGAAAAAAAAAAGCGATCAATATATGGGATGCATAAGTGGCTTAGTGCTAACTTGATCTTGGAAGAACAGAGTGGGGGAGGGAGACAGATAGGGAAAGAAAGGGACAGTTCAGTGATCAATGTGTAATGCAAAATGCAGTGCTCACTCATTCAGGGACGAGGCAGGAAGTTCACACAGCTTGGAATGTGTAGCTGCTGACTGCTTTTCATATCTCCCGCGCACACCCCCCTCTCTCATCTCTCTCTCCTGCACAGCTGTACATCGGGATAGGAGAGTGTGCGGGCCGGGCAGACACAGGGGGAGAGAGGAGGAGGAGGGGCAGCTGTATGCCATACATCGTTCATCTCCCGTCCGTTGGTGGGAGGGGGAGTGAACTTCGCTGGGCTGTGTGAGACGAGTGTCAGTGTTTCCTCAAACTGGCACTGCATGGACTTCGGCAACCCTGATTGTTCCGCCACTCCCACGGATGTGATGACAGCTACAGTGATCTGTCTCACAGCTCCGTGGGGCTCTGCGCCCGCCCATTGGGGCGGTGATAGGGGTGTCCAGTGTCCACAGCTACAAATCCCGAGGAGGGGGAGAGCCTGGGTGGGGGCAGCATGCTGAGGCTACATCCCCCATTGATGGGGAAAGGCTCAGCCAGCCGATCAGTGGATTGTCATCACTAGCAAAGACGCTGCTGTGCGGGGAGGGGGAAGGAGCCGGAATGACGTCATACATAATTGATTTTGCTGGCTTACCGCATCGATGCAGAATCGGGAAGGGCAGAACCGTGATGAATCGATGCGGCGATAATTTTTAACACCCCTACTGCCTGAATACATTAAAATGGTACTGTTAAAGGTTTTTGTCTCCTATTATCTTGATAGGTAATTTCCTAATGTAAAAATGTGCTTCAATTTGGACAGTGTGTAGCCATATTTTTGGATTATGACACTTCTTACATGTCCAGTGGGCTGCCAATATTGAAAGTAAGGAGGGGCTGGCCAAAGTAACACACATTATTTATGCATTCAGCTCTCATGGAAGTGGAGAGGGTTACCTGTCCAAAACATCTACCCCCCACACCATAACATTTTTAGAATGGGCCACCAGAGGGGGTGAGGAATCTGATAAGTTGACCTTATAATTTTGTCTTTAAATACTCATTTTAATAAATGTTATACTTATGTTGGCCAAGAATTTTTGTGTCTAATCTGCTTCTTTTCTCTTGTTTGACTCCACAGTTTCCTTCAAACCCACAGGAATGGCAGACTGTGGCTTCCCAATTCCACCATCAGTCGGATTTTCCCAACTGTGGTGGTGCTATTGATGGGAAGCATGTGCGGATTGCCCCACCACCCAACTCTGGCTCTTATTATTTCAATTAAAAGGGCTTTTGTAGTATAGTCAAGTTAGCAGTGGTGTCTGCCAATTATGAATTTCTATACCTTGACATTGGGAAGAATGGCTGAAACTCGGATGGAGGAGTGATTGCCCAGACAGAATTCTACCGTCGGATACAAAATGGCACCTTGCGGTAGCCACCTCCTGAGGAGAATGTGGAGGGCCTCAACTTTGTGTTTGTTGCAGATGAGGCCTTTGCTCTGGGGGAATATCTCATGAGGCCATTCCCCATGAGGAACCTGACCCCAGAGCAGAGGATTTTCAACTATCGGCTGTCTCGTGCCCGAAGAGTTGTGGAGAATGTGTTTGGCATCATGTCGATTCGGTTATGGCTTTTTCTTACTGCGATCAACCTGGCAGAATACAAATTCAATCATGTGGTGTTGTGCTGCTGCATTCTTCACAATTATTTAAGGAGGAATGCAGCCAGCTATCTTGCCTCAGGTTTTGACTGAGGTGGACTTTACAGCTGAATCAACAGTGCTGACAGCTCTGGAAAGTGGCCGTGCTGGCTTGCCCGCCCAAACTGCCAGCCAAGTCAGCCAAAAATATCTGGAGTACTTTGTGGGTGGCTGATGTCGAATAAAATTTAGTTTTTATACTAAACTCATATTTCATTTGAATTACTGTTTGGAGTTTGTTATTGTTATCTGTCACCTAGGTTTTCAAATGTCCTTTTAAATTTGGCCATTTTCTTCAATAGTGCAAACATAACTTATTTGCTCCATGAGGTGACAATCTCTTCTTCAGCTAACTATTATGTTGTGCTGTGGGTCTGCTACACACACACAATGTTATTGTTGTTAATGTATGTAATGCATTAATGATAAAAATATTCAGTCTTTTCAATTCAACTGGAGTCCCTAAAATTGCCTGAGTTTGGTACATTTTACAGCACATTGTCACTGTAACTATACCAACTTAACAAATACACTGGTATTGAGCATTGAAATAAGAAGCCACACATTGTTGAGTATAATTTTTTTTTTTTTACTCCAAGCAAATTCACATGTGCGTTATAAACGGTTTTGAACCAAACCAACATCTTGGTGTATAGCATGCATGTTTGACAGTATTTAGCCTTTTTTGTGGCTAAACAGACATGTTTAAAAACATAACATTACACATCCCCAACTCAGGAACTTACAAAGTTTGACTTTGCTAAAGTGAAGGCCCTATGAGACATAAGTATCTCAAAACTGTGTTGATGTTGCCATCCTCAGATGGGGTGATCTCACCCCTCTAAAAGCCAAATTTTGAAGATGCACACAAATTGGGACTCCAAATTTGGATTTCCCTCATGATCCCATGCTTTAAATGTGTGTCTTACCCTATGTCTATGTTGCTAAAGCCCCAAAACACACAGTGTGTCAACGTGTGCTATCTCCCATCATGGGATATCAATGTACGTGTTTTGTGGGTGCAACCCCTTCCTCCAAACTAAAAGTAGGTGAGAGGAAGGGGTTGCACCCCGAAACACATCCATTGATCCCCCATGATGGGAGCTAGCACATGTTGACACACTGGGGCTTATTTCAGAAAGGCCAATCCACTTTGCCCTACAAGTGCACTTTCAAGTGCACTTGCATTGCACTTGTAGTGCAAAGTGGTTTTGCATTTTTGAAATAAGCCTCAGTGTGCCAACATGTGCTAGCTCCCATCATGGGGATCAATGAACGTGTTTTGGGGGTGCAACTTCCTCTCACCTACTTTAGTTTGAGGAAGTGGATGCACGCACAAAATGCATACATTGATATCCCATGATGAGAGATAGCACATGTTGACACACTGTGTGTTTTGGGGCTTTAGCAAAATAGATGTAGGGAAAGACACACATTTTAGGCATGGGATCATGAGGGAAATCCAAATTTCGAGTCCCAATTTGTGTGCATCTTCAAAATTGGGCTTTGCGATTCATTTAAAACTGTACAAACATGTACAACATAACGATAAGTATAACATTTTTTTTTTTAGATTTTCCCTAAAATATCTATGATGTTGCGAAGTCTGTTTTGTACATCAGGGATGTTTTGTTTCATTTTTTCCAAATCACGATTGCAAACCATGAGCTCACTGATCAGGATTTGTGCACTTGCACTGCTGAAGTGATTTTCTTCCACAACATCAACATCACCTAAAAATAAAAAAAACACACCATGTATTAAAAATATGCAGGCATCCATCTATTACCTGAAGCTGTGGTCTCAGACACTGACCTGTGGTCGACATCATTTCGACAACTTCACCCAGTACTTCCTGCACATCAGCATCCACATCTTCAGGGTGTGTGGTGAGTTGCCTTTTTTCAGGATGTTCAGTAGGTGCTGGGTTACTGGTGTCCCCAGATGTCCCTCTTCCTTTCTCCCCTATGTGAATACAAAAAGGTATACTTAGCAGACAGATGTGTTAGGTTAGAAATAGTAATATGAAACATGGCCTGGAAGTAGAGGAGTAAACAAGGATAGGAAAGGGGATTATTACGGTACCAATATCAAGAGAGCACTCATGGGTTAAAGTAAAAACACTTATTTATTATTTGTAAACACAGAGATATACATAGTAATACCCGTCAGTGTGAGAAAAGAGGAGGAACACACTTGACAGATATGATACAAAGCCTATATAAAATACACATTTTTTTTATAGTGGAAGCAGCTAATAGACCTATGGATAACATAGGTCAGTGGTACAGATAAAACTTTGTTGGAATACATTTAACCGACATGTTTCGCCAACATTGGCTTCTTCAGGGTGGTGAGGAATATCTGTACCGTGATAAAATTTCTAAAGAGCAAATACAAAGAAAGACATTAGTAACATGATTGACTTTATGTATTATTACTAGACAATGGCCACATGACGTTTATCAAAAAACATGGTCCGCCCCCCAGAGGGGATAAGAGTGGAATCCAGCATGTTCCCAGAATACATACCCCCTGACATGCAGGAGACCCCAAAGGAACCCCAATCAGACAGTCAGAGCTTGGTCATCATATCAATGGCTGTAGGGGGTAATTGGGACCTGGTGGAATGAAAGGGAAATTTTTCTAAATATTTGTATATTTAGGGAGAAAAAATAATCTCGCTAGATAGGGATAAGCTAACATAGCCTCATTGGAGCTTACCCAGAGGAAGGAAAGATTTGGTATGCGGGGGCATCGGATGAAAAGGTATAATCAAACAATGTGCGTTTGAGCGCCAGTGCTAATCAAAGGAACGGTGTCTAGAGTTAAAGAAATATAGGGTATAGCAAAGGATTCGTATGAAGATATTTAGTATGAATAGAAACTGCAAAAATACTGATCAAAAAGAAAAATAGCTGAAAAAAGAGAGTTGCTCACCTCTCAGATTCAAAGCGTTATAGAGGCAGATATTGTGTCAGTACAGGACACAGTGTAAGTACTATGGACAAATATCTAAGTAGTTACAGCTAGTTAATCAGCGGAGCAAAGCTTGAATACTGATCTACAAAGGAAGCTAATTTTAGCTAAGTAATAAGGTTGTAGTAAACTTGAACAAACAAAATTCAAAGTTAAAAGTTTCCATTAAACTAACCTGTAGCACGGTGAAGCCTGATGTACCGACGCCCCTGGGTCCATCACAGTGAACGTGTGGACTAGCAGCTCTTAAGTACCCCCCACATCTGATCGGCATAAGTCCGATCAGGGAGCGGACAATCACGCCACCCGCGCATGCGCACAAGAGTCGGGTGCATCCGTCATACAATTCCCATAAAGCCTGTGCAGGTGCGCGTGCAGCTAATAGCGGCAGTGCGCACCACACAGACACACACTGAATCAGTAGAGTCCTCAGTGGACGGAGAGTATACTGACGGCAAAAAAGATGGAAAAGAGTGCCTATGCGTGGTGTCAGATCGCAAAGGACTGTCTGGGATGCAGCCTTGGCGGGGGCTAAAAATGGGTTGGCAAATTAGCAACAACCCTTGGGTGTCCATACAGCCAACAATGATGACTGGCTGTGACAGCCGTGGGTATATAAGAGTGGAAACGAAGGGGCAAAACATACCATCAAGGGGCACATATACTCTGTGTCCCACATGGGAGGGGAGAACCAAGTAGTAATTACCCACGGTTTGCGGGGGGCATAGTCCCAAATAGGGAGAAGCACCCGCAGCAATCCAAGGGCAATTATGAACACGTCATAGGGCCAAAGGCCAGCAGAAAATGTCTAGCAGATATATAGGGCCACAAAGTAGACACGGTATAAATTAAAGAATAAGCTATTAAAAAAATTAAACAAACTGAGTCTACATGACCAAATTAGTACAGTAATTATACAAAAAGTTATAAAGGTAGAGAATAAATATATTAAACAGACATTCCGATATGTTGCTAAATATATACATACAAATCAGGTTATTCACATGATTCAAACACAAGTGGTCCAGAAGACTCTGCCGCCATTTATGCTAGACACACGGGACAAGTCAGGGAAGGGTTTGAGAGACAAATAGAGGAGAAAATTCAGTCGGAGATCCATTCAAAGGGCCAGATGGGCAAATCAATGAGGTATCATCTGATTACTAATAATGGTTAGAAAACCATATCTAGTATTCTTTTAAGAATATTTATAAAAATATTTATAGAAAAGGTTTAAAGCTGATATGCTCATTAAGTCCTGGAAAAAGTGGATAGCATTGAGATTATGTATCCATTTAGTTTCCAACAGAAGGAGTTTATCATCAATACCACCACCTCTAACATGCATTGCAACATGTTCCAAGGCCGCAAAATGAATGCAGTGGGGATCAAAGTCATGAACGGCTCCAATATGTCTATTGATTGCCGTTGTTGTGATGCGTTTAAGCATGGGTTTAATGTGGTCGCGGATACGAACCTGGAAGCGTCGTTTCGTTTTTCGAACATAAAAAGCTCCACATCTACATGTGGCTAAGTAAACGACCACAATGGTTCTGCAGTCAACATGGTATAAAATACCGCGTTCGGAACCGTCGGGTAAACAAATCATTCTTGAGTTGACCATGAAAGGACAGACATCACAGTGTCCGCAGGGATAGGTACCCAGGTCATGTTGAATATGAGGTTTATGGGGAGAATGATGGCTTTTAGTCAACCAATCTTTTAAAGAAGGAGAACGACGATAGGTTATATCGGGATTTGTTCGTACGAATTTACTGATGGATGAATCGGCCAAAAAAAGAGGCCAAAATTTGTTTACCACTTCACGGGCTTGTACATGAAGAGATGAAAATTGGGTAATGGCTGGTTGAAAATCAGCAATATCTTTTTTAGGGAAAATCAAATTTTGCCTATCCAGGTTTTTAACCTTATTGAATGATCGTTTGAGTAGGGCGTGACTGTAGCCTCTATCTTTTAATCGTGTATACAATTCGCTTGAAGCTGTATAAAAATCAGATTCAGATGTACAGTTACGTTTGATCCTAAGGTATTGACTGTAAGGGATGCTATTTAAGAGTGATTGTGGATGAGCACTTTGGGCATGTAGGATGGTATTTCCAGATGAAGGTTTTCTATATAGAGCTGAGTTGAGATTACCCTGTTGGTCAATGGTAATTTTTAAATCAAGATAATTAACATGGGATTGACTGCACTCCGTTGTAAACTTAAGGTTGAAGTTATTAATTGCTAGGGAATTGAAGAAATTAGATTAGTTCATCACGTGTCCCTGACCAAAACATCAACACGTCATCAATATACCTGTGCCAGGATAGCACTTTGGAAAGAAGATTAGGGGCAGTTGTCACGTACCTTAAGGCAGAGCCCGGAATTCAGGGAGCGGCCCCTCGTAAACCTCTCACTCGGGAACCCCTGGTAGAGATGACAGGGGCTCAGGAGTACAAAGGAGCACAAGTGCCTAGCTGGTTGGCTGGTGTAGAGGGCTGGAGACCTGCAGGTAGCAGGGAGGTGTCCTGTAGTCCAGCAGCAGGATTCAGGCAGCAGACAGAGTGCAGCAGGGAACAAGGAGGTGTCCTGTAGTCCAGCAGCAGGATGCAGGGGGCAGGCAGAGTGCAGCAGGGAACAAGGAGGTGTCCTGTAGTCCAGCAGCAGGAGCCGGTAATAGGCAGGTTACCGCAGGCAGCACAGGTAGGATACAACGGACTGCAGGGAGGTGTCCCGTAGTCCAGTAATGGAATGCAGGCAGCAGGCAGGTAACAGAGTAGAGAGAACAGTCCAGGTCAAATCACAGGCGGGCATATCAGGTACCAAGGGGAAATCCAAAGAGTAGTCAAAGTCCAAGCCGGAATCGGGACAGGCAGCGGGCAGAGGAGTCAGGATCAAGCCAAGTCGGATACGGATCAGGTAAGTCAGGTAGCAGATAGCAGGAAACACAGGAAAGGCTGTTGATTGGGCAGCAAGACAGCAAGTCATGGATCCCCTTTAAATAGCGCATCTGGCACCAAACAGTGTCACGACGGGCGTGCGCGCATTCCCGCGCGCGCCCGTTCCCGTGCGCCGCTAATTGCGCTATTGCGCATATGTGTGTGCGCCAAACGGCCTTCCTATGCACAGCTATACTTCTGGTTCTAGAATTGTTGGAACGTCTGTTGGAGAGGCTTTCCTGACAGCACTATTGGCAAAAATTTCCCGTTCCCACCCCCCCAGGTACAGGTTGGCGTAGGAGGGGGCACACTTGGTCCCCATAGCCACACCCTGTACCTGGAGGAAGTGGGAAGTTCCAAATAAAAAATGTTTTTTAGTCAAAATGAATTTCAACAAGTCCAAAACAAAATTGGCATAAGAATTGAATCTGGGACCCCTTTCAAGCAGTTGTCCCCGTATAACATCTAAACCTCTGGCATGTGGGATACAGTTATAAATACATTCCACATCTAGTGCAACTAACCAAGCGTTCGGAGGTAGTTGTTTGTTTTCCAAAATCTTTAACAGATAAATGGTATCTTTAACATAGGAGGGTAAGGATATAACGTGAGGCGCCAAATACTTGTCCACCAGGGCGCTAGCATTCTCGGTGAGGCAATGGCAGCCGGATACGATAGGTCGTCCTGGGGGATCAGTAATTGATTTGTAAACTTTGGGAAGGGCATAAAAAGTAGGGATCCTAGGTTCCCTAATTTTCAAGAAGTTCCAAGTATTTAAATCAATGGTTCCCAATTGATAGGCTGAGAATATTAATTGATCAAATTGATTGGCAACATTTTTGATAAGTGATGGTGCTATGGGTCTGTACGAATCATGGTTCATAGTAGTAGTTAGTAAGGTTTAATAAAGACATCAGTCCATCCAGTTCAACCTGAGTGAGTGTCTACAATTGTCCCCATCCCTGTACATTGCACACTCACATTGGTCCCTACCCTCAAGGAGCCCACAATCCAAGGTCCCCATTCATATACTAGGGCCAATTTTTGGACAGAAGCCAATTAACCTACCTGCATGTCTTTGGATTGTGGGAGGAAACCGGAGTACCCGGAGGAAACCCACGCAGGCACAGGGAGAACATGCAAACTCCAGGCAGGAAGTGTTGTGGTTGGGATCGAACCAGCGACCCTTCTTACTGCTAGGTGAGAGTGCTAACCACTACACCACTGTGCCACCCAAACCCATGGTTGTCAAGGATGTCGCGGCACATTCGCTCATACGCAGCGACATCCATGACAACCACGTTGCCCCCCTTGTCTGCCGGCTTGATAATCAAGCCAGGATGATTTTGGAGGGATTTTAGGGCCCTACGGCCATTGGGTGACAGATTGAACTTGTCTGAAGATATATGCTCTAAATTCTTAATAGCTAGGGTTGAGCGAACCCGAACTGTAAAGTTCGGGTCCGTACCGGACTTTTGGGTGTCCGGGTCCCGGACCCGAACCCGAACTATTGGCTGTATGTTCGGGTTCGGGTCCGGTGTTCGGCGATGTATTGGCGCCTTTTACAAGCTGGAGGGCAGCCAATCAATGCTAGTTTTACTAGTGTGCCCTTAGAAGCCATCACAGCCATGCCTACTAATGGCATGGCTGTGATTGGGCAGTGCAGCATGTGACCCTGCCTCTATATATAGTCCAGACACACAGCACACAGCGTCATTCTGCTATAGACAGGTTCCTGTGCTGCTAAGAGAGGATTTTAGGAGTTAGTGTGATAAAGTCAGTCAGTCAGTCCACATTCCTTACATTTTCTTCAAATTAGTTAGATCAGTGAGCGATCTAGATAGCTAGAGTAGAGTACAGAGTTTCTTTATTAAGGAAAAGAAAGAGGCAGAGAGAATTATTGAAGGGATTCCTAAATCAATTGTACCCTGGCTGGGGTGCAGTGCACAGTCTTTTAACAGTGCCATGAGGCCAGTGCCAGACAAAATATAAAAGTTTTACCTGCAAGCTCAGTGCACCATCACTGCACTGCATATAGTAAGAGATACACCATAGTCTGTGTGTATTCTGCTATTGGAAAAACATTGCAAAAAAATTAAATTTTGCAGTGTTTTTTTCCCCCAATAGCATTTTCTGCGTGTTCATAAACGCTTTAGACACTGTACGTGTATTCTGCTATTGACAAAAACACCCATTTAGGGCGAGATCATAAATTTAGAAACTATGAGGAGATCAAAAAGGGGACGTGGCCCGGGTCGTGGTGCTGCTGGTGGCGCTCCTGTTGCAGGGAGAGGACGTGGTCGATCTGTGCCAGCTACACGCACTAGTGAAACACCTTCCTCAGGTGAGAGAAGGCGACAGAGCCTGCAGCGGTATTTTGGCGCGCCTAATGAGGCTGTACGAATGTTGAGGCCAGGACAAGTACAGGCGATAGTAGATTGGGTTGCTGACAGTGCCTCCGGTTCCTTCACATTGTCTCCCACCCAGTCTCCTGATGAAAGTTCAGAGTTGGCAACTGCAGCCGATGTCCATCAGTCTTTCACCTCACCCCCTTGCAAATCAGCCAATCAGTCTGAGCCCAAAATCATGCAGCAGTCTCTTCTGCTTTTTGATGACTCTGTTAGCAGGGTTTCCCAGGGCCATCCACCTAGCCCTGCCCCAGAAGTGGAAGAGATTGTGTGTACCGATGCCCAACCACTTATGGTTCATGATGAGTACATGGGAGGACCATCGCAGCACGTCTTGGATGATGACGAAACACAGGTGCCAACTGCTGCTGCTTTCGCCATTGTGCAGACCGACAAGGAGGGCAGGGGTGAAGACTGGGTGGAAGATGATGTGGAGGACGATGAGGTCCTTGACCCCACATGGAATCAACGTCATGCAGGTGACCAGTGTAGTTCGGAGGAAGAGGCGGTGGTCGCACAGAGCCACCGGCACAGCAGAAGAGGGAGCAGCGTGCAAAAGTGGAGCGTCCGTCCCCTAGACAGTACGTCTGCTACTGCCCAACGCAGCAAGGGACCAAGCACACCAAAGCCAGGTCCAAGGAGTTCCCTAGCATGGCAGTTCTTCAGACAATGTGCTGATGACAAGACACGAGTGGTTTGCACGCTGTGCAATCAGAGCTTGAAGCGAGGCATAAACGTTCTCAACCTGAGCACAACCTGCATGACCAGGCATCTAAGTGCAAAGCACGAGATGCAGTGGAGTAGACACCTCAAAAACCAAGAAAGGTCTCTGGCTCCTCCTGCTTCCTCTTCTGCTGCAGTCTCGGCCTCTTCATCCACCTCTGTAGTGACAGTGACACCTGCCAACCCGCAAACAGAGGATCTGCCAGCAACACTACCACCTGGGTCACCAACCATCTCCACAATGTCCCATGGAAGCGTTCAGCTCTCTATTTCCCAAACACTGGAGCGGAAGAGGAAGTACCCCCCTAGCCACCCGCAATCCCTGGCCCTGAATGCCAGCATTTCAAAATTCCTCGCCTTTGAAATGCTGTCATTCCGTCTGGTGGAGATGCAGAGTTTTAAAAGGCTGATGTCATTGGCTGTCCCACAGTACATCGTGCCCAGCCGCCACTACTTTTCCAGATGAGCAATCCCTTCCCTGCACAACCAAGTGGGGGACAAAATCAGGTGTGCACTGCACAATGCCATCTGTGGCAAGGTCCACCTAACTACGGATGCGTGGACCAGTAAGCACGGTCAGGGACGTTATATCTCCCTAACAGCACACTGGGTAAATGTAGTGGCGGCTGGGCCTGAGGCAGATAGCAGTTTGGCGCATGTCCTTCCACCACGAGGATTGCAGGGCACTTCAGTTTGCCTCCTGTTGCTAACTCCTCCTACTCCGCCTCCTCATTCTCTACCGCCTCCTCATCCGGTCAGCGTAACACCTTCACCACCAACTTCAGCACAGCCAGAGCTAAACGACAGCAGGCAGTTTTAAAACTTTCCTGTTTGGGGGAAAACCCCACACCACGCAGGAGTTGTGGAGGGACATGGAACAACAGACCGATGAGTGGTTGGTGGCAGTGAGCCTCAAGCCCGGCCTGGTGGTGTGCGATAATGGGCGAAATCTCATAGCAGCTCTGGGCCTTGCCGGTTTGACGCACATCCCTTGCCTGGCGCATGTGCTGAACTTGGTGGTCCAGAGGTTCCTTAAGAATTACCCCGATATGCCAGAGCTGCTGCAGAAAGTGCGGGCCGTCTGTGCGCACTTTCGGCGTTCTCACCCTACTGCTGCTCGCCTGTCAGCGCTGCAGCGTAACTTCGGCCTTCCCGCTCACCGTCTCATATGTGACGTGCCCACAAGGTGGAACTCCACCTTGCACATGCTTGCCAGACTGTGCGAGCAGCAGCAGGCGATAGTGGAGTAGCTGTAGCACGCACGCGTGAGTCGCTCTGCGGAACAGCACCACTTCACCGCCAATAACTGGGCCTCCATGCGAGACCTGTGTGCCTTATTGCGCTGTTTCGAGTACTTCACCAACATGGCCAGTGCCGATGACGCTGATGACGCCGTTCTCAGCGTTACTATCCCAGTTCTATGCCTCCTTGAAAAAACTCTTCAGGCGATGATGGAAAAGGATGTGGCACAGGATGAGGAGGAGGAGGAGGAGGAAGAGGGTTCATTTCCAAGGCTTTCAGGGCAGTCATTTACAAGTGGCTACAAGGGTGGGTTCCTGCACCAACAAGCGCCAGGTACACAATTGTCTGGCAGCAAGGGCACAGTTCTGGAGGATGACGAGGTGGAGGAGGAGGAGGAGATGGAGGAGGAGGAGGAGGAGGAACCATGTTCACAGCAGGGTGGCACCCAGACCAGCTCATGTCCATCACTGGTGCGTGGCTGGGGGGATACAGAGGACACAGACGATACACCTCCCACAGAGGACAGCTTTTCCTTGCCTCTGGGCAGCCTGGCACACATGAGCGATTACATGCTGCAGTGTCTCCGCAACGACCGCCGAGTTGCCCACATTTTAACTGGTGCTGATTATTGGGTGGCCACCCTGCTGGATCCCCGTTACAAGGACAACGTGCCGTCCTTAATTACCTCACTGGAGCGTGATCGTAAGATGCGCGAGTACAAGCGCACGCTAGTAGACACGCTGCTGGTGGCATTCCCACTTGGAAGCGGGGGTACGGTGGAAGCATAAGGCGAAGGCAGAGGAAGAGGTCGCCAACACAGCCGGGGCACCGCCAGCACCTTGGAAGGCAGGGTTAGCATGGCCAAAATGTGGAAAAGCTTTTTCAGCACGCCGCAACAACCAGCACCACCAGCTGAGATGGAACGTCTTAGCAGGAGGCAGCATTTCACCAACATGGTGGAGCAGTATGTGTGCACATGCTTACACGTACTGAATGACGGGTCTGCCCCCTTCAACTTCTGGGTCTCCAAATTGGACACATGGCCTGAGCTTGCCCTTTACGCCTTGGAGGTGCTGGCCTGCCCTGCAGCCAGTGTATTATCTGAACGTGTATTTAGCACGGCAGGGGGCGTTATCACAGACAAGCGCAGCCGCATGTCCAGAGCCAATGTGGACAAGCTCACGTTCATTAAAATGAACCAGGCATGGATCCCACAGGACTTGTCCGTACCTTGTGCAGAATAGACACGTATACCGGTGTTCTGACAAAAACTGTCTGGCCATCGGCTAGTGTCCGGCCACTTACTGTGCAGGCGCAGTGCTTGCGCAGTACGGAGGACAAGGAGATTCACAAAATCCCCAAAGATGAACGTCGCCTGGGCAGTGAGTGCAGGTTCAAGCCCCACCATCCAAGTGGACATACGGTAGCACATAGTAAAAGGGCCCCTCACATGCTCGCTTGGCTAGGCTTCAACCTCGGATGATGTGGCTTGAACCTGGAGTCACCGCGCATCATCTTCGGAGAGTTTTGAAATCCCCTTGTCCTACGTACTGAGCAAGCGCAGTACAGGGCGGACACTATGCGACGGGGGACAGAATTCGACACATCATTCCCCACTAGCCTTACCCAGCCATTTTTGTATTTTTGAACCAGTGTTGGCTTCCTCGTCCTCCTCCACCGCCGCTTCCACCTACACCGCCACATCCACGGCCACCTCAACCTCCTACTCCATATGGACCTCGTCCTCCTAGGTCAAGATTATAATTTTTTCATTTTTTTAATTTCCAAGTATTTTATTTTCCCACTATCTTATCCATTAAATTGAATATTTTTTTCCAGAAAGTGCGTACTCTGGGGTTTTCCCACCATATGTGCGGCATCGTGCCGTTGAGTTTCTGAGGTTCGTATGTTATTTTAAGTTATTTCCCCACTTGCCATGCTCTGAACAACATTTTGTTGCCAAACAAAAAGGGGGATGGAGGACTAGGGATTATAGCGGTGCAAAGGTAATGTACGAAGGTCGGGGTAGACTCACAGTTCAAAGCTCATAATACTCATTAATTTAATAAAACAATTTTTATTACATATAAATAATAACACACATGACAAAAAATATATATATAAATGCAACAAATAATAGCAATATATATTTTACGAATGAAGATCAATTCAATAAATCAAGGCAGGTGAAGGAGTCACTTACATTGATTTTACAATCATTGGTACAAAAAATTGCAAGGGCAACAACAGAGTTAAATTATTCATATAGGGTTCAAGGTACAATTCACATATAATGTGGAAAATAGACCTGAGATGGATTAAGTAAGTCTTAGTAGACTATTCCGACATGTTTCGCCATAACAATGGCTTCCTCAGGGTATGTCTACTTTGCGTACTTGATGTGTCTATTGAGAAGGAGGGTTTCATAATTAGTTTCATACTCAATGGGAGAGGAGATTGGAGCCAATTAGTTAAATAGATAACAATAAGGGAACAGATGGAATATAGAGTGAAATATCTCCAATTATCAACACAAGGGAGGTGCTAGAGCCCCTCCTTCCCAAGATGGAGGAAGGGAAGGGAGAGAACATCCCCCCTAGGAGGTCTCCCCAGACTTACCCCATTCAGGGCGCGGATCAGATTCAGCCGTGGCCACAGGGCGGGGTGGTCATATAGGGTGCCTAAGATGCCTAATAGAAGGCGGAAGTCACCAGATTAGGCATACGATATATTTTATCTAGTTAAAAAGGGGTAAACCAAGTAAGTATAAAAGACAACAAACAAAAAGCAACAAAAAGTAATTTAAGTAGTGTTGTGAGTCCATGGAGGATTGATTCCTGGACGTAACACCATACACTACATGAAGGACAATGTCTCAAATGATTACTTACAGTTCGTTTGTTTGAAAAAAAAAAAAAAAAAGGAAAAAATTTTTTTTTATTGAAGTAGAGTATAAAAAATATATGTGAAAAGAAACCAGGGGATTCTGAGAATTCACCAGAATAAACACAGGAGGCACCTGTAAAGGCAATGAAAAAGATAGGAGATTGTGTTAGTGAATAAAGAGTTAATTAGAGTGAAGGAAAAGGAGTTGGATTTGGGTGAAAATTGAGAATGGAAATTAATTACCTGTTTGTAAGGTATGAAATACAAAGAGTGGGGCCCAGTTCCGCCTGTGACATACAATCACAGGTGCCCTTGAAGTGAGGGAGGACGGAAAAGATGTCCAGTCAGTCAGGGGTCCGCAACCGGCTAAACAGGAAAGGTAGTAGTAAGATAGCTCTAATAAGTATTCAGTAAGCCAAGAAAATACCGAAAAAGAGTAGAGAGAAGATTTAGTTGCTTACTTGAATTCAAACGAATGTGATGCGTCAGGTGCCTCCAGAGTCCTGTGGTGGACTGAAGTTTGAGGCTGGTTTAAATGCCGCCTTCCAGATTGAGAGGGCGTGGAACCGCCTCTCAATCAGCGGACATAGGAGCCTGAGCGCATGCGCACAGTGCGTCACGGCCGGGAGCCTACAGATCCCATAGTTCCCGGTGGCGTGCGCGCTGCGGGCGTGATGACGTCATCGCTGCGTAGCAGCTAATGAATGGCTAAGGCTGGGGGTGGGCGGACTGGGAAAGGTCCGCCCTTGGGTGTCCATATTAGGCAGCAGGGCTGGCCCCAAGAGTGACGTATCCGCCCCATGGGCGGCGGCCCGATCAGCACGCCGAATGGTGGTAGGAAGGCGCCCGGGAGGACAGGGAAGGGGGGAGGTACGAAGGGCTAGAGTGGAAAGGAGCCAATATTGGCTATATATTAGCAGCGTTCCGATGGGTTGAAAAAATTAGGAACATTGTCATCTAATAATAGTCCAAAGTTATCAATGCTAAATCCAATAGGCTTTGAGCGTGTTTAGATCATAGCTCAGTGGAGATCTTAACTGATTAATTATATAAAACATGACAGTTTGAGCAAAAGTAAATCAGACATGGCAAGCCAAATTTAAATTGGTCAAGCGTCTTTTACCAGGGTCAGGGGCAGTTTAACAAAAGAAAGTGTATGCAATCAAGATTCTATACCCATACAGTGTATTTCAAAATTTTTTTAAAAAATATAATAAAATAAGAATTTATTTGCATAATACAGGGCATAATATATAATAAGCATAAAAGATTTCATAGAGCAATAAAGATAGACAAAAACGGAGCAGGCTTTGGCGCATGGTGGTAGGGACCCCACCGGGTAGGGCTCCAGGAAGGGGGTGACCATTTCTATTCAAGAGAAATGGTTCGTAATAGGGGTAAAGGTTATTAGAGAAAGGATTTGAAGCTGATGTACTCGTTCATACCTGGGTATCTGGTGGCATCAAGGGTGTATATCCACCTAGTTTCAAGTTGGAGAAGACGGTTGTCAATGTCCCCTCCGCGTACATTCAAGGGTAGATGTTCAAGAGCAGAAAATAGTATTGTGGTGGGATCGAAATTGTGTTTTAGAGCTACATGGCGGTTTATCGCAGTTGAAATTTTCTTTTTGAATAGAGGTTTAATATGATCCTGTATGCGAATGGAAAACGCTCGTTTTGTTTTACCGATGTAGAAGCAACCACATCGGCAAGTAGCTAAATAAATAACCCCTACTGTATTACATGTGACCCGATGTTTGGGCTTATGTAAATTCCCATTGGGTAGTAGAGTGTTAGTCGAGTTGGACAGAAACTGACATGAGTCACAATGTCCACAAGGAAAGGTACCAGTTTGGTCCATTTTTTTTGGATCATCAGGGGCATAAAAATGGCTAGAAGTAAGTTTATCACTAAGGGATGATGGTCGACGATAAGTAATTTCAGGGTATGTTTTCACATACTGTCCAATGACAGGGTCAGAAGATAGTAGGGGCCAAAATGTGTTTATGGTATTTCTAACTTGGGCAGACTGGTTGGAGTATTGAGTGATAAGACGTACAGGTTGGTTTAGTTGAAGATTTTTGTCCCTAAAGATTAGTTCCTTTCGTTGCAAGCGTTTAACTCTATTAAATGATTGTTTAAGTAAATTGTGGCTGTAGCCTCTAGATTTCAATCTTTGATATAGTTCAAAAGATGCTTGGTAAAAGTCTTTATCATTAGTACAGTTTCTTCTTATTCGCAAATATTGGCTGTACGGTATGCTTTTTATAAGGTTTTTAGGATGGGAACTGGATGCATGCAATATGGTATTGCCGGCCGAGGTTTTTCTGTATAATGAAGAGTATAATTTACCTTCATTATCAATAGTTATGGTGAGATCTAGAAAAGTGATCTTTTCTTGACTATATTCCAAGGAAAATTTGAGATTGTACGTGTTGATAGAGATTTTTTCAAAAAAGCGTTGTAGTTCTGGATAGGTACCAGTCCAGAAAATTAAAATATCATCGATGTATCTCATCCAAGAGAGGATGTGCTGGGTATAGCACCTCATCTCCGGATCCGAAAGAATGTCTTTCTCCCACCCCCCCAGATACAGATTGGCGTAGGAAGGGGCACATTTAGTGCCCATTGCTACGCCCTGTATCTGGAGGTAGTGGGAGGTTCCGAACGTAAAGTAATTTCTAGTTAGGATAAACTTTAGCAAAGATAAAACAAAATCATTGTATGATTGTGCATTGGGGCCAAGGCGTTTAAGTTGTTTGGCTACAACTTCCACTCCTCTGTCATGAGGTATGGCGTTGTAGAGACATTCAACATCCAATGCGACCAGGTAAGAATTCACAGGTAGTTGCTGGTTTTCAAGGATGCGTAATAGGTGAATAGTATCCTTAATATGTGAAGGAAGAGCTGATACCAATGGGGCAAGATGTTTATCTACGAGTTCACTGGCTTTTTCTGTGAGCCCTTCACAGCCAGACACAATAGGTCTGCCTGGGGGTTTGTTTAATGATTTATGAAGTTTGGGAAGGGAGTAAAAGGTAGGGGTTTTAGGGTGGGTTACATGTAAAAATTTCCAAGTATTGGTATCTATAGTTCCCTTTTTAGTTGCATGAAAAATTAAATTTTGATAATCTAAAATGTATGACTTGATTCTAGTGGGGCAAATGGGTCTGTACCATTCGTGGTTGTCAAGGATGTCGTGGCACATATTCATGTAAGCCAGGACATCCATGACAACCACGTTTCCCCCTTTATCAGAGGGTTTGATGACTATATCGCGATTGGACTGGAGGGATTTAAGATCCACAAATGCCCAGATAGCGGGATTTGTGGTTAATGAAGGGAAGTTTCTAGATTTTGGTTTGAAAGAAGTGGGACAAGAAAAAGTCGGGGCCGGACTAGTGATTTCATTTTGCATATTGTCCAGCAGATCGTCGTCAGTTGGGTCGGCTTCGTCTAAAAGGGTCATTAGGTCTTCAAGGGCTTGGATTTCTTCTAAAGTGGGAACAGTTTTGTCTGTATTAGCCATCTGAGTGGATGTAGTTTTTGAATGATAGATTGTTTTATATAGTAGTTTTCTCGCAAAGAGATGAAGGTCTTTCACTAATTGGAAACAATCGAAGTCCATGGAAGGGCAAAAAGTAAGGCCCAATTGTAGGACTTGGATCTGGGGTGATGTGAGGGGAGTAAGGGAGAGGTTTACAACATCAAGATTTGTTGCTGCAACTAGTTCCGTGGTAAGCTGAGGGATTATGTCGGTGTTGACGGTAAGTCTTGGTTCTGGCCTAAAAAAATAGGTGCCATTTTCAGTTCTTGAGAAGGTAAGGGAAACATGGAGGGTAAGCATGGTTCACTGGCTCTTCTAATGGGTGATGCAAGTGCAGGGGTTGAGAAGTTGGAAGAGTCCAACGTACACGTGTGTGTAGTTGGAAGGGGTATATTTGAGGAGGAGGATTGATTTTTTAAATGGGGGGTCGAGACATTCAAAGTTTTTGGACGAGTGCTAGGGGATCTAGCTAAGGTACTGGTATTTAAAGCTCGTTTAATTAGCTCTGTAGATGAAATATGTTGGTCATTCTTTCGTTTTTTTGTGATAGGATCCTGGGAGAGTTCGTGATAAGTTGTACTTGAGCTAAAGGAGTTAGATGAAGTACTAGATGGGTCAGTGTTATTTTTAGGTGGTTGGAAATTAGATGATTTTGTTGGTCCTCTGGGGAAAGTGGGATTGTCCCATTTGTAGGCATAGCCATTTTGATGAGCAGATCTATCTCTTAGGAATTTATTTTCTTTATTGCTGATAATACTTAGGGTATATTCCTCAATATGTGCCCGTAGGTTTTTATCCTTTTGGGCAAAGCGGGGGGATGATAGACATAAGATATGATTTTCATACCAGTCAGAGACCGAGGTATCGAGTTGATCAAGTTCACATTCATACTGTTTACATAGTATGGATATCATGCCAAATGAGCATGTTTGGAGATTGAATTCCCAAGAAGATTTGAGAACATCATTAACTTTTTTTACATTGGGAAAGATTTGAATTCGTAGTCCCCAAAAACTACATCCACTCAGATGGCTAATACAGACAAAACTGTTCCCACTTTAGAAGAAATCCAAGCCCTTGAAGACCTAATGACCCTTTTAGACGAAGCCGACCCAACTGACGACGATCTGCTGGACAATATGCAAAATGAAATCACTAGTCCGGCCCCGACTTTTTCTTGTCCCACTTCTTTCAAACCAAAATCTAGAAACTTCCCTTCATTAACCACAAATCCCGCTATCTGGGCATTTGTGGAACAAACTACTAAGGAACTAAAAAAACTCAACTTGGCTGAATCAGGTATGTCCAACCTCACCAAAGCACAACAGAGAGCTCTTAAATCCCTCCAGTCCAATCGCGATATAGTCATCAAACCCTCTGATAAAGGGGGAAACGTGGTTGTCATGGATGTCCTGGCTTACATGAATATGTGCCACGACATCCTTGACAACCACGAATGGTACAGACCCATTTGCCCCACTAGAATCAAGTCATACATTTTAGATTATCAAAATTTAATTTTTCATGCAACTAAAAAGGGAACTATAGATACCAATACTTGGAAATTTTTACATGTAACCCACCCTAAAACCCCTACCTTTTACTCCCTTCCCAAACTTCATAAATCATTAAACAAACCCCCAGGCAGACCTATTGTGTCTGGCTGTGAAGGGCTCACAGAAAAAGCCAGTGAACTCGTAGATAAACATCTTGCCCCATTGGTATCAGCTCTTCCTTCACATATTAAGGATACTATTCACCTATTACGCATCCTTGAAAACCAGCAACTACCTGTGAATTCTTACCTGGTCGCATTGGATGTTGAATGTCTCTACAACGCCATACCTCATGACAGAGGAGTGGAAGTTGTAGCCAAACAACTTAAACGCCTTGGCCCCAATGCACAATCATACAATGATTTTGTTTTATCTTTGCTAAAGTTTATCCTAACTAGAAATTACTTTACGTTCGGAACCTCCCACTACCTCCAGATACAGGGCGTAGCAATGGGCACTAAATGTGCCCCTTCCTACGCCAATCTGTATCTGGGGGGGTGGGAGAAAGACATTCTTTCGGATCCGGAGATGAGGTGCTATACCCAGCACATCCTCTCTTGGATGAGATACATCGATGATATTTTAATTTTCTGGACTGGTACCTATCCAGAACTACAACGCTTTTTTGAAAAAATCTCTATCAACACGTACAATCTCAAATTTTCCTTGGAATATAGTCAAGAAAAGATCACTTTTCTAGATCTCACCATAACTATTGATAATGAAGGTAAATTATACTCTTCATTATACAGAAAAACCTCGGCCGGCAATACCATATTGCATGCATCCAGTTCCCATCCTAAAAACCTTATAAAAAGCATACCGTACAGCCAATATTTGCGAATAAGAAGAAACTGTACTAATGATAAAGACTTTTACCAAGCATCTTTTGAACTATATCAAAGATTGAAATCTAGAGGCTACAGCCACAATTTACTTAAACAATCATTTAATAGAGTTAAACGCTTGCAACGAAAGGAACTAATCTTTAGGGACAAAAATCTTCAACTAAACCAACCTGTACGTCTTATCACTCAATACTCCAACCAGTCTGCCCAAGTTAGAAATACCATAAACACATTTTGGCCCCTACTATCTTCTGACCCTGTCATTGGACAGTATGTGAAAACATACCCTGAAATTACTTATCGTCGACCATCATCCCTTAGTGATAAACTTACTTCTAGCCATTTTTATGCCCCTGATGATCCAAAAAAAATGGACCAAACTGGTACCTTTCCTTGTGGACATTGTGACTCATGTCAGTTTCTGTCCAACTCGACTAACACTCTACTACCCAATGGGAATTTACATAAGCCCAAACATCGGGTCACATGTAATACAGTAGGGGTTATTTATTTAGCTACTTGCCGATGTGGTTGCTTCTACATCGGTAAAACAAAACGAGCGTTTTCCATTCGCATACAGGATCATATTAAACCTCTATTCAAAAAGAAAATTTCAACTGCGATAAACCGCCATGTAGCTCTAAAACACAATTTCGATCCCACCACAATACTATTTTCTGCTCTTGAACATCTACCCTTGAATGTACGCGGAGGGGACATTGACAACCGTCTTCTCCAACTTGAAACTAGGTGGATATACACCCTTGATGCCACCAGATACCCAGGTATGAACGAGTACATCAGCTTCAAATCCTTTCTCTAATAACCTTTACCCCTATTACGAACCATTTCTCTTGAATAGAAATGGTCACCCCCTTCCTGGAGCCCTACCCGGTGGGGTCCCTACCACCATGCGCCAAAGCCTGCTCCGTTTTTGTCTATCTTTATTGCTCTATGAAATCTTTTATGCTTATTATATATTATGCCCTGTATTATGCAAATAAATTCTTATTTTATTATATTTTTAAAAAAATTTTGAAATACACTGTATGGGTATAGAATCTTGATTGCATACACTTTCTTTTGTTAAACTGCCCCTGACCCTGGTAAAAGACGCTTGACCAATTTAAATTTGGCTTGCCATGTCTGATTTACTTTTGCTCAAACTGTCATGTTTTATATAATTAATCAGTTAAGATCTCCACTGAGCTATGATCTAAACACGCTCAAAGCCTATTGGATTTAGCATTGATAACTTTGGACTATTATTAGATGACAATGTTCCTAATTTTTTCAACCCATCGGAACGCTGCTAATATATAGCCACTCTTGGGGCCAGCCCTGCTGCCTAATATGGACACCCAAGGGCGGACCTTTCCCAGTCCGCCCACCCCCAGCCTTAGCCATTCATTAGCTGCTACGCAGCGATGACGTCATCACGCCCGCAGCGCGCACGCCACCGGGAACTATGGGATCTGTAGGCTCCCGGCCGTGACGCACTGTGCGCATGCGCTCAGGCTCCTATGTCCGCTGATTGAGAGGCGGTTCCACGCCCTCTCAATCTGGAAGGCGGCATTTAAACCAGCCTCAAACTTCAGTCCACCACAGGACTCTGGAGGCACCTGACGCATCACATTCGTTTGAATTCAAGTAAGCAACTAAATCTTCTCTCTACTCTTTTTCGGTATTTTCTTGGCTTACTGAATACTTATTAGAGCTATCTTACTACTACCTTTCCTGTTTAGCCGGTTGCGGACCCCTGACTGACTGGACATCTTTTCCGTCCTCCCTCACTTCAAGGGCACCTGTGATTGTATGTCACAGGCGGAACTGGGCCCCACTCTTTGTATTTCATACCTTACAAACAGGTAATTAATTTCCATTCTCAATTTTCACCCAAATCCAACTCCTTTTCCTTCACTCTAATTAACTCTTTATTCACTAACACAATCTCCTATCTTTTTCATTGCCTTTACAGGTGCCTCCTGTGTTTATTCTGGTGAATTCTCAGAATCCCCTGGTTTCTTTTCACATATATTTTTTATACTCTACTTCAATAAAAAAAAAAAATTTTTTTTTCCTTTTTTTTTTTTTTTTTTTCAAACAAACGAACTGTAAGTAATCATTTGAGACATTGTCCTTCATGTAGTGTATGGTGTTACGTCCAGGAATCAATCCTCCATGGACTCACAACACTACTTAAATTACTTTTTGTTGCTTTTTGTTTGTTGTCTTTTATACTTACTTGGTTTACCCCTTTTTAACTAGATAAAATATATCGTATGCCTAATCTGGTGACTTCCGCCTTCTATTAGGCATCTTAGGCACCCTATATGACCACCCCGCCCTGTGGCCACGGCTTAATCTGATCCGCGCCCTGAATGGGGTAAGTCTGGGGAGACCTCCTAGGGGGGATGTTCTCTCCCTTCCCTTCCTCCATCTTGGGAAGGAGGGGCTCTAGCACCTCCCTTGTGTTGATAATTGGAGATATTTCACTCTATATTCCATCTGTTCCCTTATTGTTATCTATTTAACTAATTGGCTCCAATCTCCTCTCCCATTGAGTATGAAACTAATTATGAAACCCTCCTTCTCAATAGACACATCAAGTACGCAAAGTAGACATACCCTGAGGAAGCCATTGTTATGGCGAAACATGTCGGAATAGTCTACTAAGACTTACTTAATCCATCTCAGGTCTATTTTCCACATTATATGTGAATTGTACCTTGAACCCTATATGAATAATTTAACTCTGTTGTTGCCCTTGCAATTTTTTGTACCAATGATTGTAAAATCAATGTAAGTGACTCCTTCACCTGCCTTGATTTATTGAATTGATCTTCATTCGTAAAATATATATTGCTATTATTTGTTGCATTTATATATATATTTTTTGTCATGTGTGTTATTATTTATATGTAATAAAAATTGTTTTATTAAATTAATGAGTATTATGAGCTTTGAACTGTGAGTCTACCCCGACCTTCGTACATTACCTTTGCACCGCTATAATCCCTAGTCCTCCATCCCCCTTTTTGTTTGATACTCTTATATTCAGGGATGAGGTGCTGTATTACTTAGTGGACCCTCTCTGCCTTTCTTGTATAAAACATTTTGTTGCCATTTGCAGCCCTCTAGCCCTTTCCATGACTTTTTTACAGCCATTTTAGTGTTCAAAAGTTCGGGTCCCCATTGACTTAATTGGGGTTCGGAGTTCGGGGTCAAGTTCGGTCCCGAACCCGGACTTTTTTCCGAAGTTCGGCCGAACCCGCCGAACCCGAACATCCAGGTGTCCGCTCAACTCTACTAATAGCCAAAATTGTCTGTTGGACAAAGGCCCAAATGTTGGGATTAGTAGATAAAAGAGGAAAATTCCTAGATTTGGGTTTAAAGGAGGTAGGGGGGGGGGAGGAGACACCGAGGGCGACGATGCCAGGTTCAGTGGACTCATCATCGTCGTCGATGGCTCCCTCCTCCCATAGCAACATTAACTCCTCAATAGCCTGTATTTCTTCCAAAGTAGGAGCTTGATTAGAAAAAGTGGTAGTATCATTGGGTCGTTTGGATATGGGTCTGTCATACATGATCTTATAAATTAGCTTGCGGGCAAATAAATGAATGTCCGTTATAAATTGAAACTTATCAAATTCAGATGAGGGACAAAAGGTTAACCCTAATTGAAGTATTTTAATTTGCTCTGTAGTGAGTGGAATGGGGGATAGATTTACTACATCCAGACCTGAGGGCCGCAAATCAATTAATTTGGAAGACGTCATGTGGGGATCAGAGAGGTGTCGGGATTTGGGACTAAAAAAATAGGTGCAATTTTGGGATCCGTGGAGAGTGCGTTATGAGGAAACATGGAGGGTAGCGTGGGTTCACTAACCCGTCTTAGAGTGAGTGAAGGTGAGGGGGTAGTGGAAATAGTTGGTGGATGTGTAGAGTGAGAAGTCAGATTAGGTAAAATAGAGGATGTGACTACAGTTTGAGTGAGGGGAGTGGATACTTTACTGTTTTTAGGACGAGTGCTCGGTGGTCGAAGATTGGAAAGGTCGGGAAGGTCCAAATGCACGAGATGATGAGTCGATTGAGGTGGAGGATCTATCACCTTTTCTTTTTTTAGGGATTCGATCATGAGAAAGATCCTGATAAATTGTGGAAGTGCTTGAGGAGAAAGAAGCAAAAGGGGTATTGGGAAGTTCATTATTAGTAGGTGGTACATCAAAGTTAGATGTATTTTGGGCCCTTTTTAAATATTGGTGCTACATTGGCTTTTCTCCAATGAACTGGTACCATTCCAGTCAGTAAAAATTAGGAACAATGGTCTGGCAATTACTTGACCGAGCTCCCTAAGTACCCTCGGGTGCAAGCCATCTGGACCCCGTGATTTATTAATGTTAAGTTTCCCAAGTCTAATTTTAATTCTGTCCTCTGTTAACCATGGAGGTGCTTCCTGTGATGTGTCATGAGGATAAACACTGCAGTTTTGGTTACTGAACCCCCCCGATTCCCTTGTGAAGACTGAGGAGAAGAATAAATTCAATACCTTCACCATCTCCCCATCCTTTGCAACCAGATGTCCTTCCTCATTCTTTATGGGGCCAATATGGTCTGTCCTCCCTTTTTTTACTGTTTACATACTACATACTAATTTCTATGGGATTTTTTTTGCTCTCCTCCACTATGTTTCTTTCATGATCTTAGCCATCCTTATTGCACCCTTACATTTCTTGTTGCATTCATGGGCGTCCGCAGAACTTTTTTCAGGGGGGGGGGGGCATCATTTTAAGGTCACCATGCTCCGCCCCTTTTCGACTGTCATTATCACGGTCAGAGACTGCAGACATAGTAAAGATACACCCAGATAAATTACACCTCCTATACACACAGATACATTACACCCCCATACACACATATACATTACACCCCGATACACACAGATACATTACACCCCGATACAGATACATTACACCCCGATACACACAGATACATTACACCCAGACACACACAGATACATTACACCCAGACATTACACACACAATCATTAGTATGGAGAACTCCCCTCCAATCAATTTCTATATTGCAAGCTTCAGATGACAGAGAGAATTAAATGCATTACTAACCCCAGAAAAGGCAGATGGAAGGCTCCAACAACAGCTGCACATGCCAAGCAGCTCAGATGAGGCTGGGGCCCCATGCGGTGGGTGTTCTTGGGGCCCCCATCTAGAAGGGAGCGCTGGACCTCTCACACATGTCCAGGCAGAGCACACACAGCCGGCAGTCCGAGCCAAGGAGGAGGAGAGGAGGGGAGATAAATCAGTGATCTGGTCGGGCTGAGCATTAGCAGATGCGGTCCAAGCAGCAGGTGAAAGGTAACAGACAAGCTGCGGGAGAGCTTTGTATTCCCTGCCTCTGGCCGCACTGCCTCAGGGGCTGCAAACACCATTACCCCCTGACACTCCATGTTGTGTATGTGACTCCCGCCCCTGGGACAAGCAGCGTGGCGCCCCCAACTGATTGTGCACACTTGCCTATAGGTAGCACCAGCCCTGCCAGGGGGGGGGACTTGACCCCCCCTTGCCCCTACCTGAGGACGCCCATGGTTGCATTCTTTATAAAGTCTGAATGCTGATGATGATCTTGTATTTTTTGAAGGCCTTCTCCTTTGCTTTTATATGCATTTTTACATTGGAGTTAAGCCATCCAGGACTTTTGTTCGCTCTTTTAAATTTATTACCCAATGGGATACATTGGCTAATGCCCTTATTTAATATGCTCTTAAAGCAAACCCATCTCTCTTCCGCGTTCTTTGTTCCTAAGATTTTATCCCAATTTATGCCTTCTAGTAAGGTTCGTAGTTTAGGAAAGTTGGATCTTTTGAAATTCAGTGTCTTTGTATTCTCCTTATGTTTCTTATTTGTGTGATTTATACGGAAGCCAATTGACCTGTGATCGCTGTTCCCTAAATTGCCTCGTATTTTCACATCTGTGATCAGGTCTGTATTGTTGGTAATCAGTAGATCCAGTAACGCTTTATTTCTAGTTGGTGCGTCTACCATCTGACCCATAAAATTGTCCTGCAAGACATTTAGGAACTGGCGAGCCTTAGATGAATGCGCAGTTCCCTCTGCCCAGTCTATGTCTGGATAATTAAAATCCCCCATTATAAAAACACTTCCCATCCTTGCTGCTAATCCAAATTGTTATAGATCTGTCTCCCCTTCCTCCCTCAGGTTAGGGGGTCTATGGCATACTCCCAGTATTATTTCCCCCTTAGCTTTATCCCTTTTGGATGTTGTCATCCCCTCTGGAATATGTTCCGCGCTGACTATCTCTACTTCTGGACCCCCCCCATCGCCTAGTTTAAAAACCCCTTCATTCCCAGCTGATCTGCACCCTCATTTAGGTGCAGTCCGTCCCTTCTATAGTACTGGTCATCGACTGAGAAGTCGTCCCAGTCCTCCAGGAACCCAAACCCCTCCTTACTACACCAGCTCCTCAGCCACTTGTTTACTTCCCTAATCTCCCTCTGCCTTTCTGGTGTGGCTCGATGTACTGGTAGTATTCCTGAGAATACTACCTTGGACGTCCTTTTTCCTCAATTTAGCTCCTAAGTCCCTAAAATCGTTCTTTAGGACACTCCATCTGCCTCTGACTTTGTCATTGGTGCCAACGTGCACCATGACAGCTGGGTCTTCCCCAGCCCCTCCCAGTAATCTGTCCACCAGATCCATGATGTGCCGAACCCGAGTGCCCAGTAGACAACATACTGTTCGGCGCTTCAGGTCTTTGTTACAGATTGGCCTCTCTGTCCTTCTAAGAATTGAGTCCCCTACCACCAGAATCAGATGCTTTGAGGGCAGAGGAGAGATCTAGGGACTAATAGACCCCAATTTTTTTTTTAAAGATTACCTGTCACTACCTATTGCTATCATAGGGGATATTTACATTCCCTGAGAACAATAAAAATGCTAAAAAAAATATATATAATTGAAAGGAACAGTTTAAAAAAAAAAATAAAAAAAAAAAAGCAAAATAAATAATAAAAAAAAAAAAAAAAAAAAGCACCCCTGTCCCCCCCTGCTCTCGTGCAAAGGCGACCGCAAGTGTCGGTCTGGCGTCATATGTAAACAGCAATTGCACCATGCATGTGAGGTATTACTGCGAAGGTCAGATCGAGGGCAGTAATTTTAGCAGTAGACCTTCTCTGTAAATCTAAAGTAGTAACCTGTAAAGGCGTTTAAAGGCTTTTAAAAATATATGTAGTTTGTCGCCGCTGCACGTTTGTGCGCAATTTTAAAGCATGTCGTGCTTGGTATCCATGTACTTTGCCTAAGATCATCTTTTTTATTTCATCAAACATTTGGGCAATATAATGTGTTTTCCTGACGCACCATGGCAGCACACACATTGGGTTGTGACTCCGCCTCCACAACCTGATAGGACTGGTTAGCTATAAGATTCGAAGAGGAGTCCACCGTTGCATTCTCCTTTTTTTCCCTCACCTGATAGTCGATCGTTTGGATCAAGGAAGGATCGGTTAGAATATGGGACCCCCCTTACCACTTCGCCCCACTAGGTTCAGCCTCTCCTAGCTGGAAGCCCTATCTGTACAGTCTCTAAATGAGCTAAAACGAAGGGAAGCCCCACTCTGGTGGTCTCAGGGGCTAAAAAGAACATGGAAGATGCCTGACAAACCTTAAACAGGTTTTATATGGTATGCAGCGGTCATCCCGTTTCTTTATTCTTACTTCCCTATTGTTTACTCAAGCTTAAACATCTGCTATTCACCTCCGCATCCTGTGTCTTATCTTCCCCCCTTTTTCGGCCGCGCTGGGCCTTGTAGTGCCTCGGCCGAGTTGCCTTCTCCATCATGGCGGCCGCACAGTACTCCATCAGCGCTCAGTAAGTGACACAAGCGCTATTCCCATAGCTGCCAGCTTCCAAAATGGCGCCGAGTGTCGCGGAGCGCTACGGCGCATGCGTGGCAGTCATGTCATCACTCCCGCGACGGCGGCAAGTTTAAAAGGCGATCTGTGCCTTTTGCAAATGTCAGGCTGCAAACAACACTCTCCATCCTGTTTTTTTCTCTCCAAAAACGCTGCCCTGTTGGCCCACATTGCCCTCAGTCTCTGGTAAGCAGAACCTTACTTCTCTGTCTCCTAATACCAGCACCTGCTGCTCACTCTGCAATGCATTTCTATTTAAAAAAAAAAAAGAACACCCTTTCCCCCTCTCAGGTATACCTTACTTTTCCTATGGAGGTCGCTGCTTCAGCAGACCAGCCGCAAACTACAAGGTAAGGGGGCACCTGACTAGGTAAGTAAGAAGAGGAGAAAAAGAGAGCATTGCCACTAACGCCATTTTTTTCTCTGGCAGTTCCGGCAGATCATCGGGGTCATCGCATTCTAAAAGAAAAGAGCGCTCCCCCTCAAGGCATTCACACTCCCATAGGAGTCGGTCAAGATCCTCTCACCACAGAAGCTCATCTTCCGCTCACCCACAGCGCGACGGAGGACATACACATCCTGCGCCTAACACCTGTTGGGTTTGCGGAGCGCGAGCCCTACCAGGCAAATTAGCATGCCAAGCCTGCTTGGAGGAAGCAACCCGTGACAAGGAGTCCGATACAAGAGAGGCATCTAATATAATAAGGGAATCAGTGAAGGAGTCGATCATGCAAGTAGCAGCCTATGATCCGATCGGACCTTCTAATTCAGCCTCTACCTCCTATTCCCAGCAAGAACAGGAGGATTCCCCAGAGGAAGACGAAGTGTTACCACCCACGGCCTTTGACTTTGCGTTAATAGAACCGTTCGCAAAATCGGTAAAGGAGGCGATTGGATGGGAGGAGCAGAGGGAATCTCCTCCGAAGCTAAGAAAATATTTTCCAAACCTCAGAAGGACCCGGAAACATTCCCGTTTATCGAGGAACTCGATGAGCTCATAAAAGACGAATGGCAGAAACCAGACAAGAAATCAGGGTTAAACAACAGGCTAAGCAAACTTTATCCATTGAAGGAAACGACGGTTAGTCCCCTCATTTCGGCTCCGGTAGTAGATTGCTCACTTATGCGGTTAGCACGCCACGTAACCCTGCCAATAGAAGACGCAGTAACATTTAAGGACGTGATGGACCGCAAGATAGATCTCGACCTTAAAAAGACCTATTCAGCGGCAGGGGGAGCTTGCAGGCCAGCGATCACTTTGGCAGCAGTAGGTAGAGCCATCTCATGCTGGGCCACCAACACAGAGAAACTGCTACTGGAGGCGGCAGATCAGGAAAAGATTATATCCGGCCTACAAGAACTTAACTTGGCGGGGGACTTTGTAGCAGAGGCAGCGGTGGATGTAATTAGGTCCTCAGCGAGAGCAATGTTGGCCTCGGTGACCGTTCGAAGAGCACTATGGTTAAAGCCCTGGGTGGCGGACACAACCTCTAAATTCAGCTGGTGTAGGATCCCCTACGATGGCATCAACCTATTCGGCCCCAAACTGGACTCTGCAATTTCTAAGGTCACGGGAGGAAAATCGGGCCTTATCCCGTCGGATAGGAGGCCCAAGCAAAAAAACCCTCCCTTGCATGCAAGATCATACAGACCAGGCAAGGAGTTCAAGCGGAACTGGCGGGGTACACAGCCATCCTTTGTCAGATTACAGAAGGCTAAAGACACGACCCCCGGGGACCAACCAAAGTCCTTTTGATGCCACGACCGCCCAGCCCGCAATAGTAGGAGCGAGGCTGAGGCTATTCACTCAAATATGGATAGATCATATTCAAGACCATTGGACGATCACTACCATTCGAGAGGGCCACAGGTGGGGGTTCAAACACACTCCTCCTCGAAATTACTACAGGGTCACCAGACTTCCATCCTCAATTCTGAAACGCAAGCTTCTAGTCAAATACATCACAGAGCTTCTACAGAAGCAAGCAATCACAGAAGTTCCAAAGGAACAGAGGGGTACAGGTTTCTACTCTCCCCTTTTTCTAGTCACAAAGAAAAGGGGCGACTTGAGACCAGTGCTAGACCTGAAACGGCTCAATCGATCAATACAGGTCGAATCATTCAAGATGGAGAGTCTTAAGTCCATACTACTGGCAACGGGGGTAGGAGACTGGATGCTCTCAGTCGATTTGTCCGACGCTTATTTGCACATACCAGTCCACAAAACCTTCCAAAAATACCTGCGCTTCGCTATCGGCCAACAACATTTCCAGTTTCAAAGTCTCCCATTCGGGATTTCAACGGCACCCAGGACCTTCACAAAGGTATTGCTTCCAGTTATAGCACAGCTGAGAGAGAAGGGACTAAGAGCCCTACACTATTTAGACGACATTATCCTCCTGGCGGACAGTCAGGAAACGCTCTTACAACATCGAGCCGTGTTAATCTCTACACTCGAACAGTTCGGTTGGCTGATAAACTGGAAAAAGAGCAGCCTGGTACCAACACAGAAGATGGTTTTCTTAGGAGCAGAATTAAGCCCCATACACACGGTCGGACAATCCGCGGACCAGGTCCGTCGGACCATGTCCGTCATACTTTGTCCGATGTTGGTTTTGCGTACACACGGTCGGACAAAGTTGTCGGAAAATCCGATCATTCTGAACGTGGTGACGTTTGTTGCCTACGACGGGACTACGTAGAGGCTAGTAGCCAATAGCTTTGGTCTTGTAATGTGATCTGAGCATGCGTAGCACTTTGTCCGGTCGGACAACCGTACACACGATCGGATTTGGTGTGATCGGACCGTGTTGACGGCAAATCTTTCCAGCAGGAGATAAGACTTTGTCCGTCGGTCAAACCGACGAACACTGTCCGATGGTGCATACACACGGTCTGATTTTTCAACAACCTTGTCCGATCGGACAGAATCCATGAAAAAGTCCGACCGTGTGTATGGGGCTTTAGACACCAGTTCCAACACGGTGGGTCTTCCCCAAGAGAAACTACACCCACTTATCAGCAAAGTAGGAAGACTCCTGGCAGCGGACCACTTATCTGCAAGATCATGCCTAAGCATTCTGGGGTCGATGTCCTCCACCTTCCTAATGATCCAGTGGTCCCAGTGGAACTCGAGGACTTTCCAGAACTCGTTCCTGAAGCAATGGAATGGACATTCGATGAATCAACGAATAGTGATCACGCAGGCAGTGAAGAATTCTGCACGGTGGTGGACCAAAGTCACCAACCTGACATGTCATCGTCCTATTGTACCCCCACTACCAGAAATAGTAACGACGGATGCCAGCTTCCATGGGTGGGGTGCACATTACCAACACCAGGGAGTGCAAGGCTGTTGGCCCTTTCGACCACAGGGCACAGTCTCGAATGTCCTAGAGCTCAGGGCCGCCTGGCAAGCCCTTCGAACCTTTTCACATCTCCTCACAGGGAAAAGCGTCCTTCTGCGAATGGACAATACGGTAGCAGTAAACTACGTCCAGAGACAGGGAGGTACCCGAAGCAACACTCATGCAGGAACTGCGACCCATACTTGAATGGGCACAAGTCCATCTGACGGATCTGAGGGCAATATACGTCCCAGCGGCACAAAACCAGCTCGCGGACGACCTAAGTCGTGTGTTCGTGTCAAACAACGAGTGGTCCCTCAGCCATCAGGCTTTTGCTCTGCTTACACGCAGATGGGAAACGCCAGACATAGACTTAGCAGCAACTCCGGAGAACAGCAAATGTCCCCGCTTTCTAGCCAGAACAGCATACCCAACAGCAACTGGGATCGATTGTCTGCACCATCCTTGGGAATAACAGCTAGGGTACATATTCCCTCCAGTCCCTCTAATAGCCAGATTCTTGGCCAGATTGAGGAACTCGACGTCCACGGTAGTGGCGGTACTGCCATTCTGGCCGAGGAGGCCTTGGTTTGCGACTATCCTGCAACTCAACACCGAAGAGCCTCTTCCGCTTCCACTGTACCCGGACTTACTCTCGCAGGGACAATTCCTGCATCCATCCCCAGAACGCCTTCATCTAGTGGCTTGGAGGTTGAGAGGGAGAGGTTGTTGGATCAAGGGTGCTCGCTCAGAGTAATAACCACATTACAGCAAGCCAGAAAAAAATCAACCAACAACGTATACAGATCTGGGAAAGATTCTCCACTTTTTCTCACCAGCAATCCTTGGATCCAATATCCCCTTCTATCTCTCAAGTCCTAGAATTCCTGCAACTAGGACTGGAGAAGGGGCTAAGCTCTAGCACCTTAAAAGTCCAGGTCTCTGCTCTGTCCGCTATGACAGGGGTCAAATGGGCCGCAAATCCTCTAGTAATTCAATTCCAAAAAGCATGTCTGAAGATCAAGCCTCCCAGAAAACCAATCTTCCCGACTTACCAATTGTACTAGAAGCACTCTCAAAAAAAACATTCTTTCCTCTGGATTCAACGTCCCTGTGGGACTTAACTCTAAAAGTAGCTTTCCTACTGGCAATAACGTCGGCCAGGAGGGTCTCGGAACTACAGGCCCTGCTAATCAAGGAACCACACCTGGTATTTTACCCAGAGTCATCCTCAGACCATCGGAGCAATTTGTGCCCAAGGTGGCAACTACATTCCATTTCAGATCAGAAATCAACCTTCCAGTACTCCTTAAAAGCGAAGGGAATCCCCATCCCTTAGACATCAAGTCAGTCATCTCCTCCTACCTGGAGATTACTCGCACATTTAGAAAAACGGAATGCCTCTTGGTCATACCGCACGGCACAAAGAAAGGCCAGGCAGCATCCTCAAGAACAATAGCATCTTGGCTGGTGAAGGTTATAAAAAAAGCCTGAAAGAGTGTGTATTACTGCGCTGTCCCAAAATCAAACAGATTATATTTATATAATGTGTCACAAAAAATAGATGAATAACTAAAAGCTGCTGCAATCATAAATGCGAGATACCCACACTAAAATGACAAAACTAGAAGGATGACTGCGCTGCAAACCAAATAATTACACTAGCCAGTGATGGAGTGTGGTGGATAACTAAAGTAGTTGACGAAAATAAGAATAAATAAATCAATTGATAACAAGTGTTGATATCATGATCTAAGAAAAAAAAGTGAACATTTAAGTGAAAAAAACATTCAAAAGTAAAAGAAAAAACCCATTTTGCCATGTATTATTCAAAAGCTAAATGGAACCAGACATAATGTGAACATCTCAGTGAGCAACAAATTCAATGATCAGCGTATTGTCCATATGTCAGATATCAGGAAATCCAATGGTGACACCACTCAATAAACACCACAAGAAAAAGAAGTGGCCCGATAGAAAAAACCTCCACCACCGAGAACAGCTGCCTCTTACCGAATGAAAAGATCTCCTGTCACAGAGATCACAAGGGCCTTAGGCTTATCTCCCCAGCCACGGGTCTCAGGAGGAGGTGAAGTAGTTTTCAATGGGTGTAGGATGACATTTCCTCAGTGGACATAAGCGGATACCATGTGGGAATAGAGACTCCATAGTGTATCACTCAAAACAAATTTTAATTTAATACACCGGGTTTACACTTACAGGAATGTAGTAAAAAGTAGCGTGTAGATAAAAAGCCGGCCGGCTCGTGTTAGCTGCCCGTTGCTTCCGGGTCTAGTGCGGTATTGTGGTGACGTCAGCACGCCGCTCTCCCTACGCCGTTTCGTCAAAGATGACGTCTTCCAGGGGCACTATAAAAAAAGCCTACTCCGTTCAGCATCTTCCAATACCAGAACGGTTGAGGGCCCACTCGACAAGAGCAGTAGCAACCTCCTGGGCAGCATATTGTAAGGTTTCACCAGAGACCATTTGCAGGGCAGCAACCTGGACCTCAAAGACCACCTTCATGGCTCACTACCGTATAGACCCGGCTCAGTTAACCACAGCCGAGTTTGGAAAATCAATCATCCAAATGAATTCATCCATACCTTGTACTTAAGCTAATAAATTTTTTCTTGCAAGCACCCACCCATGTAGCGAGTTATTTCCCAATGTGTGTGCTGCCATGGTGCGTCAGCAAAAAGGAAAATTGTATACTCACCTTTCTGTAATTTTCCTTTCCTGACGCACCCCATGGCAGCACACAGAACCCCCCCCCCTCTAAGGTAATAGTTACTGAGAATGCAACGGTGGACTCCTCTTCGAATCTTATAGCTAACCAGTCCTATCAGGTTGGGGAGGCGGAGTCACAACCCAATGTGTGTGCTGCCATGGGGTGCGTCAGGAAAGGAAAATTACGGAAAGGTGAGTATACAATTTTTCCGTTTTAGTGCATTCAAATTTAAAAAAGTGTGTTTTTTCAAAAAAATTTAATGTGCTTGAAAAATCGCTGCGCAAATACTGTGCAAATTTTTTTTTTAAACACCCATTTTAATCTGTAGGACATTTGCTTTAAAAAAATATATAATGTTCGGGGGTTCAAAGTAATTTTCTTGCAAAAAAAAAAAGTGTCAGACAGGGTTAGAAGAGTGGGTGATGTGTGACATAAGCTTGTAAATGTTATGCATAAAATGCCAGGACAACCCCCCCCCCCCCGACCAAATGACCCCATTTTGGAAAGTAGACACATCAAGCTATTTGCTGAGAGGCATGTCAAGTCCGTGGAATATTTTATATTTTGACACAACTTTTTTTCACAAATGATATATTGCTCAAACATGCCATGGGCATATGTGAAATTACACTCCTGAGTACGGCGATACCACATGTGTGTAGCCTAGCCACGTACGGGACCCGAAAACCAAGCACCGCCTTCAGGCTTTCTAATGCCGCGTACACACGGTCGGAATTTCCAATGGAAACAGTCCGATGGGAGCTATTCATCTGATTTTTAGACCATGTGTATGCCCTTCTGTCTTTTGTGTATCTGTATCTGTGTGTGTATCTGTCTTTTTTTTCTGTCGGAATTTCCGGACTTTGGATTGAGAACCTGTTCTTAATTTTTTCCGACAGAAAACCTTTCTATCGGATTTTCTGATCGTGTGTATGCAATTCCGACACGCAAAATTCCGACGCATGCTCGGAAACAATTTGACGCATGCTCAGAAGTATTAAACTTCCCTTTTATAGTGCAGTCGAACGTGTTGTACGCTGTGGTGTTATTGACTGTTGGAATTTGGTGTGACCGTGTGTAGACAAGACAGTTTGAGTGAAATTCCGTCGGAATTCCGACGGGAAAATCATCAGAGCTTTTTCCGACGAGAATTCGACCGTGTGTACATTTTTGAATTCACTCCTCACTGCCTATCACAGTTTCGGAGACCATGGAATGCCCAGATGGCACAAACCCCACCCCCCCCACATTACCCCATTTTGGAAAGTAGACACCCCATTGTGAGTATTTTGCAGATCTCGCTTTTTTTCACAAAGTTTTGAAAATTGAAAAAAGAAAAAAAAAATGTTTCTTTTCTTTCTTCATTTTCAAAAACAAATGAGAGCTGCAAAATACTCACCATGCCTCTCAAATATCTTGGGGTGCCTACCCCAAAATGGGGTCATTTGGGGGGGGGGGGGTTGTGCTATCTTGGCATTTTTATGGCCTTCGAAACTGATAGGTAGTGATAGGAGTGAAATCAAAAATTTACGCCCTTAGAAGTCCTGATGGTGGGCAGCTAGGCTCCCAAAAAGTCCCACACATGTGGTATCCCCGTACTCAGGAGAAGCAGCATAATTTATTTTAAGGTGTAATTCCACATATGCCCATGGCATGTTTGAGCAATATATCTTTTAGAGAGGGGTACTATGGATTGGCGGCAGTGTCAAAGAAATGGCACCAACATCCCTGAGAGTATGAATGAACAGGGGGAGATTTTTTTGGTGGGATTTTTAAGGTGCCAGTCAAGGAAGTCAGATTACAACACTCCAAACTATATAAAAATAAAGACAGAATTTATTACATCAAGAAAATATTTAAAAACATTGACTGTACATAAGAAACGCAGATATGGTTACACATACAAAAGGTTGATGGATAACAGTCACTCAAAGAAGATTACAGAGTGATTTGTCCCGACATGTTTCACCTGTTAAGGCTTCCTCAGGGGATTTTTTTCTCTTGGTTGGATGTGATACTGCATAGAACAGAGTACAGTTAAGAGCAATATACATTTCATAATGCAAAACAATAAAGTAAATGTGTCATTGATCGCCCCACCCGATATCCATCAATTGCCCAAAAGAATGTATTACCTGCGACTCGATGTTATTTCAGATGGAGAGAACAGACACTGGATGACATGCAGAGCAAGCTGACTGGAAAAGGCCCAGAACAGGGTCAGGTAAGCCAATATCTGTTCAGGGAAGTATTTGGAAGTGAAAAATAATCTAAAGTTGATAAATTGGTGAAGTGGGGGAGGGAAAAGGAGTGGGAGAAGGAAGAAGGAAAGAGGGAGGAAAACACAAAAGAGAAGAGGGGACATAAAAGAGGAAACAGAGAAAGGCGAAGGGGAGGCGAAGAAAGGGAGTGGAAGCATGGGAAAGGGGGGACTGGTAATGAAAGTTAAGGAGTGAAAAAATGAAAAAAAATTGGGGGGGGGGAGAGGAGAGGGGAAGGAATGTGAGAAGAGGGGGAGAAAAAAGTGGGGAGGGGGGAGGAATGGGAGATGAAAAGGGATGGAGAATGTGGAGGTGGATGGAAAAGGGAGGAGGGGAGGTTTTGGGGAGATAAAATGAGAGGGAAAATAAAAAGGTAGGGAGGGTGTCTGAGAAGGGGCATGGTTTACTGGTAATTTTTAGAGGTGTGTGAAAAAGTCAAAGGGAGGAAGGTGAGTGTGGAAAAAATATATAATGGAGAAGTGAGGAAAAATAATTAGACATACTTATATTTGGGCAAGCCAAGTCTAGTGAAAAAAAACAAGAGTGCCTAAAATTGTGGAGTGTTATCTGTTGGGGAAATTATCAGTGCAGTGTAAATATGTCAGGGATGAAAAACAAAAGTTAGAAATAAAAAAATAAAATAAAAATAAAAAAGTTTTTTTAGAAAATAAATATTAGTTATAAAAAGCATGCTGCAATAGTCAATCTGGAGCATAAAGGCTAAACCAGCCAGAGAGGTTTGCAATGAAACTTATTTCCAATGATAGTCATAAATCCAATTCAGCTCTAGAAAATATCTAAATGTACATAAATCCAATTCAGCGCTAGAAAATATCTAAATGTACATAAATTGCAAAATAAGTAACAATCATACAATAACAAAAGTGCATCAACCCACGTGATAAGTGAAAGTGATGTGAAATATATGGAAATATATAAAAATATAAATATAAAAATATATATATATATATATCATGAACAATGTGCAAAATAATGTTCCAGTAAAAGGTGGGAAAACAATCCAAATATTGAATAAAGGAAAAAGAGTGGACAGTCCTTCTGATGTGACCGTGAATCTTCTTAAATCAATATATAAACAATCTTCTTGCCATCCACCACACCTGTGCTGAATGTGCCAATCCCATAGGAGACTCACTCACCAGAATTTTTGCCCGCACTTTCATGTCGGGTGAGATCTTGAATACATTATCGCATACACCTCGGGTCTGCCGTGACCACTTTGTATATCTTTGCTGTGAAGTGGATTTGCCAAGTTATAGTGATTGGAGTGACACCTGCTGTGGTTGAAACTATTCTTTGCTTTTAATATCTGTTCAAAATGTGAGTGAATTGATTGAAGCTTTTATATCAGTGTGCTATTAAATTTCTTTTACGTTATCACACTATTGGAGCACTTTTATTTTTACATGTGGAGCTATATTATTAACACTAAGTGGAGTATACAGGAAGACTACCAACTGGCTGTTTTGAGATCTTTTATGCTGATTTGCTCGACACGAAAGTGCGGGCAAAAATTCTGGTGAGTGAGTCTCCTATGGGATTGGCACATTGAGCACAGGTGTGGTGGATGGCAAGAAGATTGTTTATATATTGATTTAAGAAGATTCACGGTCACATCAGAAGGACTGTCCATTCTTTTTCCTTTATTCAATATTTGGATTGTTTTCCCACCTTTTACTGGAACATTATTTTGCACATTGTTCATGATATATATATATATATTTTTATATTTATATTTTTATATATTTCCATATATTTCACATCACTTTCACTTATCACGTGGGTTGATGCACTTTTGTTATTGTATGATTGTTACTTATTTTGCAATTTATGTACATTTAGATATTTTCTAGCGCTACTTTTTCAGGCTTCAATTCAGTTCTGATTATCACCTGAAATACCCATCTCCATACATATCTCTTTAAGTGGCTGCTTTTAGTGTTTATTTTACTCATTTTTCTCTGTTTATTTTCCGTGGCGCAGCGGTTGGAATTTGGATTGTGGCGGGTTTATCCTTATTCCTTGTTTTACATAAATCCAATTCATCTCTTGTACCAGTCCAAAGCATCAATACATTTTCAATGTATCGATGCCAGGTGGCGACGTGCCCAAGCAAGGTTGGCACGTCGTCCCTGGCAAAAAGTTCCCTCTCCCACCCCCCCAGGTACAGATTGGCGTATGATGGGGCACACCGTGTCCCCATCGCAACCCCCTGCACCTGAAGGTAGTGGGGGAGTCCAGAAACAAACACATTACGTGGGAGAATAAATCTTTAAAAGACTGACTATGAATTGGTTATAATCATTAGCTAGTTTGCCCCTCTTTGAGATGGCTTCTGATTACTGATATACCCTTTTCATGGGGAATAGTATTATATAGGCATTCAATGTCAATAGTTACCAGCCATGTATTAGGAGGAAGAGTAACACCTTCAAGATTTTTAAGCAAATCCATGGTATCTTTAACATATGAAGTATGTGACATCACATGTGGACTTAGGTATTGGTCTACTATACTGCTGGCATTTTCAGTTAAGCATTCACACCCTGAGACAATAGGTCTACCCGGTGGTGATGTTAATGACTTATGAGTTTTTGGGAGGGCATAGAAAGTTGGTATTTTTGTTTTTTTTACATGCAAAAATTTTTAAGTATTTTCATTGATAATTCCTTGTTGGTAGGCTTTTAAAATAATGCCATAGTATTCTTTATTATAGTGGTCTATCACAGTTTTGGTAATGGATCTGTACCAGTCTTTATTTTGAAAAATTTGTAAACACATATTTTCAGAGAATTCAACGTCCATTATTGCCAGATTACCACCCTTATTGGCCGGTTTTATTATTATCGCTGAGTTACTTTGTAAAGAAGTTAGTGCCTGTCTCTGTTTATTTGAAAGGTTGTTAGGTTTGGTTTGGATAACTATGTAACAATACATGCTTCCTTTTTATCATCCCTATTCTCTATCAAGTCTTGCTGCTTCTGGCTACTAAATATCTAATTAAGTGCTGCCGCCCTTGGCTGTTTTTGTTTTGATGCCAATATATTCATTGCTTGCTTTCAGTTCTCTATCTGATGCCGTCTGTATTCCCCACTTTCTCCTGTTGAGGAGAGTGGGGACAGATGATCTGCATAGAGAAACTTGGTCTTCTACAAACAAGATGACCTTATTTATTTATTTTTCCATTTCTTTATTAGGATTATTTTTTAAGACAATTAAACTTCATACAAAACAAATTCACATTAAACAAATAGTCTCAAGTTACTACCTCCCACCTCCCCAAAATCCCCCCCTCGGCCCACCCCCGACTCTCTCCATGTATCTGTCTACAGTCCTACCCCCTCACCTTCCCTCACACTACCTTCCCTCTACCATCCTTTTGGCGTATCTCGATGATTGCTTGTATTTTACCCAGTCTTTCCATCTCCCTTCAAACCCTTCTTCTCCTCCTATTTCACCACTAAACCTTAGGAACTCCATGTTATAAGTTTTTTTTTGTTAATTTTACCTGGCCAACTCTTCAATGAAGGGCTCTCGGGGTCCTTCCACTGTCGGGGGATTAAACATTTTGCTGCATTTAGGAGATGAGGCAGCAGTGATCTCCTATATTGTTTGATGGACATACTAACCCCATGGAACAAACAAACCCTTGGCTCCTCGGATATTTTAGTGCCAGTAATTTCTTCTATTGTTAGTATTACTTCTTTCCAGTATACTTTTATTTTAGGGCATGTCCACCAAATATGGAACATAATTCCTATTTCTGCACATCCCCTCCAACATAGGTTAGAGGCCTCACTTTGAAATTGGTGTAATTTATCTGGAGTTATATACCATCGTGCCAAGCACTTGTAATTCATTTCCAGGGAGCTACAATCCAATGATATAGCATGTGTCAACTGTAATATTCTGCAAACATCTGCCTCCATGCCTCCTGTTCCCATCTCTTCCTCCCATTTTTTTTTTATAAATGGCAGGGGCCCCAATATTTTTAATCCATTCAAAATTTTGTAAATCCTCAAAATCCCTCTCCTGCTTTCTGTCGCCAAGCACAGCCGCTCTAATGGAAACAGGCTGTCTTCCGACCTTATCGGTTGGGGGAGGGACTCCACAAAGTGTTTCAACTATGCAGACCTCTACCTATTTATATCCAAGACATCTTTTTTGTTGATCAATTCCTGAAAGGTGCATATTTTACCATTGCTTATAATTAGGGTTGAGTGAACCCGAACTGTAAAGTTCGGGTTCGTACCGGACTTTTGTTTTTTTGGTACCCGAACAATTTACTGTATATGTTGGGGTTTTAGTTCGGAATTCGGCAATGTAATGGCGCATTTTAAAAAGCTGCAGGGCAGCCAATCAACATTCGTTTAACTTGTGTGCCCTTAGAAGCCATCGCAGCCATGCCTACTAATGGCATGGCTGTGATTGGCCAGTGCAGCATGTGACCCAGCCTCTATATAAGCTAGAGGCACATAGCACAGCACATCACTCTGCTTTAGATAGTGTAAGGAAAGGTTGCTGCTGCTGCTTTGAGGGAGAGAATTAGATAGAAATCAAATTACTTAGCGATCTACCTTGATTTTGTTGTGTGGGTGTAGTGCACAATCTTTTTACCCTGCCCTGAGCCCAGTGCCAGAGAAAAGATTACTTTTATCTGTCTGTTAGGTTGGCGTCGGCGGGCATTTTATGCAAGCTCAGTGCACTAGCACTGCATATTTTACTGTTAGATAAACCCTTTAGTATAATAGAGCAACAGTATCTAAAGGGTGTATCTCACACGTACAGATATGCAGGAAACACTGCAAAATATTTTTTTGGCCCTAAATGGGCGTTTTTAGAATAGCAGAATAGAGCAACAGTATCTATTCTAAACACACCCATTTAGGGCCAAAAATATATTTTGCAGTGTTTCCTGCATATCTGTACATGTGAGATACACCCTTTAGATACTGTTGCTCTATTCTGCTATTCAAAGAAAAACACATTTAGGTGAAAAATCTTAAATTGCGGCCTAGTCTGTATGTGTGAGTTACACCCTTTAGATACTGTTGCTCTATTTTGGTATTCAAAAAACACCCATTTAGGGCAAGATCCTAAATTTGAGAAACATGAGGAGAACGTCAAATAAGGGACGTGGCAACGGTCGTGGTGCTTCTGGTGGAGCTCCTGTTGCAGGGAGAGGATGTGGTCGATCTGTGCCAGCTACACACACAAGTGAAATGCCTTCCTCAGGTGCGAGTAGGCGACAGAGCCTGCAGCAGTATTTGGTCGGGCCTAATGTGGCTCTACAAATGTTGAGGCCAGGACAAGTACAGGCGATAGTAGATTGGGTTGCTGAGATTGAGTGCACCAATGCCCAACCACTTATGTTTCAAGATGAGTACATGGGAGGACCATCGCAGCACGTTTCGGATGATGAAGAAACACAGGAGCCAACTGCTGCTGCTTTCGCAATTGTGCAGACCGACAAGGAGGGCAGGGGTGAAGACTGGGTGGAAGATGATGTGGAGGACAATGAGGTCCTCGACCCCACATGGAATCAACATCATGCAGGTGACCTGTTGTTAAAAGTGCTGGAAGCAAGATGGATGAGGTTGGGGAGGTGTAGAGTGTGAGGAACTCGACACTCGGAGAATGTAGCATCAGATGTCCCTTCCTCCTTCTGAGGCCTAACCATCCATATTTTACTAAGATGACCTGATCTCTGAAGCTGTAACCATGATGTCTTGACTTTGCTGAGAATAAACAACCTTGCAAGTATTTTGGATGAGAAACTGATTCTTAATAATGGTATGAGAATGCTGCCTTGAAACAATACATACAATTCTCTACACACACATCCTCTAGGAGAAGAGGCTATTGACTGACACATTGAAACAGACTTTGCTAATTCATCTTGAAAACGCTCCTGTAAGTAGAATGACGAGATAGAGATATTTTCTCTTTTCCTCCTCCCTTCACCGTTTTTTCAATGTCGAGCCAGGCTGAATGGTCAAATTTTTTCCCCACTCCTTGACAAAAGGAGGGAAAATGAAGATAATGAATGTCAAGTCACGGAAAAAAAGATCTAAGAACCTAGAAGGACATTTTCATCAAATGAAAGCAAAAGTCAAAGCGTGAGTTTTTTTGTTTGTTTTCTCACCTAAGAAAAGAAAAAAAAAGCTACAGCCTACGAAGTTGATTGACAAGGCCAGATGGACGGGACACTTCAAGCTATTTTCGGAAAATCCATTGACTTTGTAAACCTAACGGTAAGGTATGACAAGATATCTACCAAGGTTAGTTCCTATGAATATTGGGTTGTTGCCCAAGAAGAAAAAAGTGTTGAAACAGGAACGAAGAATTCAAGTTATTTGAAAAAGCTGCCATATATAGATGTAAAACTAGGAAAAGATTCTGGAGCAAGAAGACACTGTTCCAAAAAAGGAAAGCGGCTACTATGTGGAGACATATACTGATCGAGTCAAATTAATTTAAATAAAGGCATTTTATTAAACACACTTGTGTACTTCCCATATAAAATCGGTTATATAAATTCCAGATAACTGGGTACCAGTGACTAACAGATACTGACAACACAATACAAGACGTAAACAAACACCATATAACAACAGATGCACCACATGAAACAGCAGCAGCGGACTATGTCCAGTTTAAATAAAGTGCCTGAATTAAATGCAAATAGTATTCAAACTATAGTAGAAATTCATATAGATTATCAAGATAAATTCAAACACAAACTGTTATATGCCTCAAGTCATCATCCACAATGGCTGAAAAATGGGATTCCTGTCGGCCAGTTCCTCCGCATCAAAAGGAACTGTTCTGACCCAACCCAATATAAAAAAGAGAGCGCAGAGCTGTATACTCGATTCCGGGAACGTGGCTATTCCCATAGCCAAATTAAGAGAGCCAAAAAAAAGGCCGGCCTGAGAAACAGAGGAAGCTTGCTACAAACTACATCAAGACATGAGCCACTTCCTATGACATCACAGCCTACTTCACCAGAGCCCATCAGAATTATTACAACTTACGGGTCTCAGTGGAATGAGGTTCGAACCGCTTTGGAAAAACACTGGGGGATCCTAACTGGTTCCCCGGCCCTTGCTAAGATTGTGGGCAGTGCACCCAAGCTCGTCGCTAGACGAGCGAGGAGCTTGGGTGACACTTTGATACAATCAGAGTTTGTCAAGGAACCTGACTCGACCTGGCTTTCTGACTACCCCAGAACTAAGGGAATGTTTCCCTGTACGAGGTGTCAGGTATGCCCTTTTGTACACCGCACCTCAACTTTTTCCGATGCCCTGGGCAAGGACAATTTTAAAATTATTGATCTCATCAATTGCTCAAGCACTAGAGTTATATATATGATAACTTGTCCTTGTCCTAAAATCTATATAGGAAAAACAAAACGCTCGCTTAAAATCAGAATCGGCGAGCATTTAAGGGAAATAAGAGAAAAGGGCAAAATCCCAGAAAAAACATTTTTTCACCCATCATGGGGGTGACACAGCAGGGCTAACAGTCAAAGGAATCTATCTTTTAAAGTTGCCACCAAGACGTGGCGACTTTGATAAGATATTACTTCAAAAAGAAAAATGGTGGGTGTACCGTTTAAAATCTTTGGTTCCACTAGGCCTCAATACGGAGCTGAATTTACAAGCTTTTTTGGAAACCCAATATATTTTTTTTTTTAAATGCTTTGGTAACATATTGAATAGATTAAATTTGAAAGATCCCCTAAAAAATTCCTGTACACTAATTACAATGAATAAACAATACAATCAATACAAAAAATATAAAAAATCTTTTCTAAAAAATAATACACAGATTACTTATACAGATGCCCCTTAGATTTGCAATAACCAGATACAGTGTTTATTAACCACTTTAAAGGAAGGGAGTGCAGCGCTAGGAAGTGGATGGTAGTAACACCGTTCAGCTGTAAAGGTGAATGGCGGTAATACCCTTCAACTCCTCAAACGATGATTAGAAGAGTGAAGTGTGAACATATATGAACCTAACAGATATCTATTCCTCTAGTAGCAACTATAGGAAAAAACCTGTGAAGCAAAGTGCAAACAATGATAGTGGTGCACACAATGAAAACGACCATTGACATGTATTCCTCAAGAATGTCTGGAGAGAAATAATGTGAACCTGGAACAAAAAATCAACCACACAAATGGTAATATTTGGAGTGTATACATTAAAGTCCCAGAAACGAGTCCTCAATACTGATTGGGGAACCAATTCATAGGTGCGTTTAAAAGAAAAATTATCACATCAGATAATAATAAAACAACAAAAGTCCAAAGTAGTGAACTGTGGATGGCTTGAAAACCCAAAAGGTCCTTTAACCGAATCTTCAGGTATACACACTTGGATGTGAAATAGTAAAGATGTACGCTTACCGGAACTGGTGGACTCACTGTCAGCAACAGAGAGTCAAACGGGCATAAAGAGGCTCTAGGTAGCCTACAATCGCGATATCCCAAGCAGACAGACGAACTGTGCAGAGTCCCTTACAGCTGGGCAAGCAGGATACACTCTATCGAGGGGGGAGCGGCTGTCATAGAATCTGGATACCCCTGGACGAGATGAAAATTCCTGGGCGGCCACTGGATAGATGGATAGTAAAGTGGGCAGATGGTGGACGCTCACTTGCGAATGAAGCAAAAAATGGGCTTGGAGTACTCTCCCAATCGATGTCCAACCATGCAGAAAAGATAAATAAAAGACAATCGGAGAAGACTCCAATAGTATAGATCAATCGAGTAGGTTTTTATTAAAAAACCGTTTACAAAAACAAAATGGTAGAATAAAAGTGATCACAATTAAAAGCAGTGTGGGTGTAGGTATGTCCTGGCCCGACGCGTTTCGTCTGTAGCAGACTTCAACTGGGGCATATAACCATTCACCTACACTGCACATATATATATAGATATCTAAACATGATTATCATCCAATCAGGGAATGTTAACATGTGACATGATGGTGATCTAATCAGATAGGACCAGATCCGATCATGTGATGGGAAGTGGGATCCCCCGGGTAATAAGGTGGCCAATAGGATACGATTATGGCAAGATGGGAATCCCCCTGGGGCGATGGCCCCCTCTTTACAGGTGTTTCGTAGTTTGGTCTTACAGGACCTTGAGAGATTGCCCAGCAAAAGGGTACATACCAACAATCAGGTTAAAACAGGACTGAAGCAATTGTGTGATCGAAAGAATCTAATCATTAGGCCAGCCGACAAAGGCGGTGGTATAGTCGTTCTTGATAAGGACGACTATATCAAGGAGATGAATACCATCTTGAGTGACACTGACACGTATACTCCTATTCCCAACGACCCTACTACTCTCTTCAAAAGGGGTTTGACTGCCCTCGTGGAGGAGGGTTCTTCTCTAGGCATTCTAGATAAGAAAGAGAGGAGTTTTCTGATACCCGTAGTACCCCGGATTCCCACAATCTATTACCTCCCTAAGGTACATAAAAATCCCGTCCATCCCCCGGGGCGGCCGATAGTCAGCGGGATTGACTCCGTGACGGCTAGAATAGGCAAATATGTCGATTTCTATCTGCAACCGTTGGTCAAGCTCGTGCCTTCATATTTGAAGGACACTGGCGATACCATCAGAAAATTGGAAGTAGTCACCCATCTTGATGATACCCTATTGGTAACAGCCGATGTGGCTGCACTTTACACGTGTATTCCGCACAATTTAGGTTTTGAGGCAGTCGAACACTATCTATCCCAGAGCGTTTCGATACCTCTTATACAGCGGAACTTCATCATGGACCTGCTTAGATTTGCGGCCCAGCATAATTATTTTTGGTTTCAAAACAAGTTTTACTTACAAAAGCGCGGAGTGGCTATGGGTGCCAAGTTTGCGCCCAGCCTCGCGAACTTGTTTATGGCCAAATGGGAGGAGGATGTCGTCTATGCCCTCAGGAGACCAGAATTGGTCTTCTGGGCGAGGTACATAGACGACATCCTCCTCCTATGGAAGGGCAATCGAGAGTCACTTGACACATTCATATCTCTGCTTAATTCCAATGACAGGGGCATTCGCCTATGTCATGAGGCCAGTTCTGTTAGTGTCAACTTTCTGGATCTTGAGATCAAAGTTGTCGATCAGAAGCTACAGTTTAGTACATATTTCAAACCTACCGACCGGAATGGGTACATCCCGGTCGATAGTTGCCATCATTCCCAATGGCTCAGGTCAGTGCCTCGTAGTCAATTCCTCCGTTTACGGAGGAATTGTACTAGAGTGGAAGATTTTTCCAGACAGGCCGCTGTACTTAGACAACGTTTCTTGGAGAAAGGCTATAAGTCGGAAGATCTTGATGGAGAGATTGACCGTGTTCATCAGTTAGATCGTAAGGCCCTACTAGAAACACAAACCAAAAAGACCACTGATATGAAATTCAAATGGTCTTTTTTTACCACCTTTTCCGTACAGTCAATGCAAATCAAACACATTATAAAAAAACATTGGGGAGTACTCCAGAACGACAGAGTTCTCCACTCCGCAATACCTGAAAAAGCGGGTGTTATATTCAGGGGTGCCAGATCTATACAGGGCCAGATCGCCCCTAATGTTATCGATCCCCCCAAAAAAGTTTCCTTCTTTTTTCAATGCAAGGGATATTTTCCCTGCCGTAGGTGTAATGTGTGTTCACACAACATCAGCGGCAGGAGAAAGAGTGATACGTTCCACTCTTCCATCACTTCACGTATCTACTCTATGAAATGCTTCACTACTTGTGCGACTCGTTATATTGTGTATCTTTTGACCTGTCCATGTAAAAAACAGTATATTGGACGCACAATTAGGACTTTTTCCATCCGGGTAAACGAGCACATTAATAATATCAAAAAAGGCAAAACAAACCATAGTGTTCCCCGACACTATTTAGAATGCCATCAGCGCGATCCCATTGGGACACAATTTCTGGTCATTGACCAATTTGTCCCCCATTGGAGAGGAGAGTCCCGTGTGCGGGGTGTTTCTCGCCTCGAGACTTACTGGATTTATGAGCTCCGTACCTACTCGCCATTCGGTTTGAATGTCGAGTGGGACATCAACTCTTTTATTAACACAGCTTGATTTGGTTCAATACACTTTCCATTCATTATTGCTTCAGTCCTTAAGTACTATTTAGTTTTTTATTTTTACATTTCTTCTTGTGGCCTCAGATATGTCCATAAGATAGATTTATTAGTCTTTGGTGGATGCAGTTTGTGGTCCACCTGCACGTTGGTTTTCTCACATATTACTTGTGTTCATTTGACCCATCCTGATTCAACATTCACTCTGAATGGGTCTTTATTATGTTAAGTCTAACATTTCGAATGATCATCCATCCATTATGCTAAATTTCCACAAGATGGCGCTAGCGTGTCCTCTTTATCCTTTTTACATTCACTATTAGTTTTCATTGTATATCTCACATGTATATTTTATCTCACCACTAGAGGTCAATGGTTCAGACTAGGGAACAAGGGGAGGAGCAGCCCTTATGAAAACTGTGTTCTTACACGTTTAATTGTCCAGTAAAGATGTGTTGTTTTTTTGCATTTAATTCTGGTCCCTTTGAGCCTAGGATCTGGCGTCCTGCGCGTGATGTCATGACGCACGCGATACGGTTTAGCGTCCTGCGCGTGACGTCATGACGCGCGCGACAGGGTTCAGCTTGGTCATGTGACCTTCACTAGTCCCTAGACGGCTCCCTCTGTCACTCAGAGTGTTTGCCGTTATTTTTGATTCGCTTAGCGCCTTTGGCGCCGCCCTCCTCTTGGTCCTGAACATCCATCTGACTTCTGGTTTGTCAGGTGATCATATGCCACGTGATCGGCGCGGGATCTTCATTGATTTGAACGCCTGCCTTATCATTGGATTGCAGTGCACATGTGACATCACTGTCCGGTCTCATTTGACCGGCCATTTGGCCAGTCGCATGTGCACATATTGGAAGATGCGAGTGAGCGTGGCATTGGCATTGCCCCATTGGATGTTACTACCCAATAGAGATGTACCTTTATTTTGGTCACGCCCGTTCCTGTTAGATGTTCACTATGTGTTGTGTCATTGGCGGTTTCATGAGACCGCCCATTGGCTTTTATGTTGATTGGACTAGAGCATGTTTTGACCAACCATTTCCGATCAGATGGGGACTGGGGACCCCGCCCAAGGGGTTGGATCGATCATTCATTGGCTTCCTTCTTGGCGCCATTTATCACATGTGCCTCTGTTTAATTGTTTGGGGATGGTACGGCTAGGTTGACACCTATCAGGGTTTCCCATCTTGCCATAATCGTATCCTATTGGCCACCTTATTACCCGGGGGATCCCACTTCCCATCACATGATCGGATCTGGTCCTATCTGATTAGATCACCATCATGTCACATGTTAACATTCCCTGATTGGATGATAATCATGTTTAGATATCTATATATATATGTGCAGTGTAGGTGAATGGTTATATGCCCCAGTTGAAGTCTGCTACAGACGAAACGCGTCGGGCCAGGACATACCTACACCCACACTGCTTTTAATTGTGATCACTTTTATTCTACCATTTTGTTTTTGTAAACGGTTTTTTAATAAAAACCTACTCGATTGATCTATACTATTGGAGTCTTCTCCGATTGTCTTTTATTTATCTTTTCTGCATGGTTGGACATCGATTGGGAGAGTACTCCAAGCCCATTTTTTGCTTCATTCGCAAGTGAGCGTCCACCATCTGCCCACTTTACTATCCATCTATCCAGTGGCCGCCCAGGAATTTTCATCTCGTCCAGGGGTATCCAGATTCTATGACAGCCGCTCCCCCCTCGATAGAGTGTATCCTGCTTGCCCAGCTGTAAGGGACTCTGCACAGTTCGTCTGTCTGCTTGGGATATCGCGATTGTAGGCTACCTAGAGCCTCTTTATGCCCGTTTGACTCTCTGTTGCTGACAGTGAGTCCACCAGTTCCGGTAAGCGTACATCTTTACTATTTCACATCCAAGTGTGTATACCTGAAGATTCGGTTAAAGGACCTTTTGGGTTTTCAAGCCATCCACAGTTCACTACTTTGGACTTTTGTTGTTTTATTATTATCTGATGTGATAATTTTTCTTTTAAACGCACCTATGAATTGGTTCCCCAATCAGTATTGAGGACTCGTTTCTGGGACTTTAATGTATACACTCCAAATATTACCATTTGTGTGGTTGATTTTTTGTTCCAGGTTCACATTATTTCTCTCCAGACATTCTTGAGGAATACATGTCAATGGTCGTTTTCATTGTGTGCACCACTATCATTGTTTGCACTTTGCTTCACAGGTTTTTTCCTATAGTTGCTACTAGAGGAATAGATATCTGTTAGGTTCATATATGTTCACACTTCACTCTTCTAATCATCGTTTGAGGAGTTGAAGGGTATTACCGCCATTCACCTTTACAGCTGAACGGTGTTACTACCATTCACTTCCTAGCGCTGCACTCCCTTCCTTCATCGTTCATTGAATTTTTGTCTCATTCTAGTGCTGCTGCTACACTTCACTGTGTTTGTTTGAGTTTAGCGCTGTAATTCTCCCCACCCATACATATTAACCACTTTAGCCCCGGACCAATTGTCAGCTTAAGGACCAGAGGTCTTTTTTCAATTTCGCACTGCACTACTTTAACTGGTAATTGCGCGGTCATGCAATTTTGTAACCAAACGAAATTTGCGTCCTTTTCTTCCCACAAATAGAGCTTTCTTTTGATGGTATTTGATTGCCTCTGTGATTTTTATTTTTTTGCGATATAAACGGAAAAGGAGCGAAAATTTTGAAAAAAAAAGAGATTTTCTACTTTTTGTTATAAAAAAAAATCTAATAAACTCAATTTTAGTCAAACATTTGGGCCAAAATGTATTCAGCCACATGTCTTTAGTAAAAAAAATGCCAATAAGCGTATATTTATTGGTTTGCGCAAAAGTTATAGCGTCTACAAACTAGAGTACATTTTCTGGAATTTACACGGCTTTTAATTTATGACTACCTATCTCATTTCTTGAGGTGCTAAAATGGCAGGGAAGTACAAAACCCCCCCAAATGACCCCATTTTGGAAAGTAGACACCCCAAGCTATTTGCTGAGAGGCATGTTGAGCCCATTGAATATTTTTTTTTTTAGTCCCAAGGGATTGAATAAAGACAAAAAAAAAAAAAAAAAAAAAATTTTTTTTTCATAAAGTTGTCACTAAATGATATATTGCTCACACATGCCATGGTTATATGTGGAGATGCACCCCAAAATACATTTTGCTGCTTCTCCCGAGTATGGGGATACCACATGTGTGGGACTTTTTGGGAGCCTAGCCGCGCACGGGGCCCCGAAACCCAATCAACGCCTTCAGGGTTTCTAAGGGTGCAAATTTTTGATTTCACTCCTCACTACCTATCACAGTTTTGAAGGCCATAAAATGCCAAAATAGCACAAAACCCCCCCAAATGACCCCATTTTGGAAAGTAGACACCCCAAGCTATTTGCTGAGAGGCATGTTGAGTACATGGAATATTTTATATTTTGCCACAAGTTGCGGGAATATTACAAACTTTTTTTTTTTGCCCAAAGTTGTCACTAAATGATATATTGCCCACACATGCCATGGGCATATGTGGAATTACACCCCAAAATACATTCTGCTGCTTCTCCTGAGTACGAGGATACCACATGTGTGGGACTTTTTGGGAGCCTATCCGCATACGGGACCCCGAAAACCAAGCACCGCCTTCAGGATTTCTAAGGGCATAAATTTTTGATTTCACTCCTCACTACCTATCACTACCTATCACAGTTTTGAAGGCCATAAAATGCCAAGATGGCACAAAACCCCCCCAAATGACCCCATTTTGGAAAGTAGACACCCCAAGCTATTTGCTGAGAGGCATGTTGAGCCCATTGAATATTTTTTTTTTTTAGTCCCAAGTGATTGAATAAAGACAAAAAAAAAAAAAAAAAAAAAAAATGTATTCAAAAAGTTGTCACTAAATGATATATTGCTCACACATGCCATGGTTATATGTGGAATTGCACCCCAAAATACATTTTGCCACTTCTCCTGAGTACGGGGATACCACATGTGTGGGACTTTTTGGGAGCCTAGCCGCGTACGGGGCCCCGAAACCCAAGCACCACCTTCAGCATTTCTAAGGGTGTAAATTTTTGATTTCACTCCTCACTACCTATCACAGTTTCGAAGGCCATAAAATGCCAAAATTGCACAAAACCCCCCCAAATGACCCCATTTTGGAAAGTAGACACCCCAAGCTATTTGCTGAGAGGCATGTTGAGTACATGGAATATTTTATATTTTGCCACAAGTTGCGGGAATATTACAAACTTTTTTTTTTTTGCCCAAAGTTGTCACTAAATGATATATTGCCCACACATGCCATGGGCATATGTGGAATTACACCCCAAAATACATTCTGCTGCTTCTCCTGAGTACGGGGATACCACATGTGTGGGACTTTTTGGGAGCCTATCCGCATACGGGACCCCGAAAACCAAGCACCGCCTTCAGGATTTCTAAGGGCATAAATTTTTGATTTCACTCCTCACTACCTATCACTACCTATCACAGTTTTGAAGGCCATAAAATGCCAAGATGGCACAAAACCCCCCCAAATGACCCCATTTTGGAAAGTAGACACCCCAAGCTATTTGCTGAGAGGCATGTTGAGCCCGTTGAATATTTTTTTTTTTAGTCCCAAGTGATTGAATAAAGACAAAAAAAAAAAAAAAAAAAAAATTTATTCAAAAAGTTGTCACTAAATGATATATTGCTCACACATGCCATGGTTATATGTGGAATTGCACCCCAAAATACATTTTGCTGCTTCTCCTGAGTATGGGGATACCACATGTGTGGGACTTTTTGGGAGCCTAGCCGCGTACGGAGCCCCGAAACCCAAGCACCGCCTTCAGGATTTCTAAGGGTGCAAATTTTTGATTTCACTCCTCACTACCTATCACAGTTTCGAAGGCCATAAAATGCCAAAATAGCACAAAACCCCCCCAAATGACCCCATTTTGGAAAGTAGACACCCCAAGCTATTTGTTGAGAGGCATGGTGAGTATTTTACAGCTCTCATGTGTTTTTGAAAATGAAGAAAGTAAAGAAAAAAAAATTTTTTTTTTCTTTTTTCAATTTTCAAAACATTGTGACAAAAAGCGAGATCTGCAAAATACTCACCATACCTCTCAGCAAATAGCTTGGGGTGTCTACTTTCCAAAATGGGGTCATTTGGGGGTGGTTTGTGCCATCTGGGCATTCCATGGCCTCCGAAACTGTGATTGGCAGTGAGGAGTGAAATAAAAAAAATTACACCCTTAGAAAGCCTGAAAGCGGTGCTTGGATTTTGGGGTCCCGTACGCGGCTAGGCTCCCAAAAAGTCCCACACATGTGGTATCCCCGTACTCAGGAGAAGCAACAGAATGTATTTTGGGGTGTATCTCCACATATGCCCATGGCATGTTTGAGCAATATATCATTTAGTGACAAGTTTTTGTAAAAAAAAATATTATTTTTTTTTTTTTTTCATTATTCAATCTCTTGGGACCAAAAAAAAAAATATTTAATGGGCTCAACATTGCTCTCAGCAAATAGCTTGGGGTGTCTACTTTCCAAAATGGGGTCATTTGGGGGGGGTTTGAACTGTCCTGGCATTTTATGCACAACATTTAAAAGCCTATGTCACACGTCACCCACTCTTCTAACCACTTGAAGATAAAGCCCTTTCTGACACTTTTTGTTTACATGAAAACATATTTTTTTTTTTGCAAGAAAATTACGTTGAACCCCCAAACACTATATATATTGTTAAAGCAAAGGCCCTACAGATTAAAATGGTGGGTGTTGCATTTTTTTTTTTCCACACAGTATTTGCGCAGCGATTTTTCAAACGCATTTTTTGTGGAAAAAAATACACTTTTTTTTATTTTAATGCACTAAAACACACTATATTGCTCAAATTTTTGATGAAATAAAAAATATGATCTTAGGCCGAGTACATGGATACCAAACACGACATGCTTTAAAATTGCGCACAAACACGCAGTGGCGACAAACTACATACATTTTTAAAAGCCTTTAAAAGCCTTTACAGGTTACCACATTAGATTCACGGAGGAGGTCTACTGCTAAAATTACTGCCCTCGATCTGACCTTCGCGGTGATACCTCACATGCATGGTGCAATTGCTGTTTACATATGACGCCAGACCAACGCTTGTGTTCGCCTTTGCGCAAAAGACGGGGGGGCAGGGGTGCTTTTTTTTTTTTTTTTTTTTAGTTTTTCTTTTTATTTAGCTTTTTTATTTTATTTTTAAACTGTTCCTTCCATTTTTTTTTTCTTAGTTGTCATTTTTATTGTTATCGCAGGGAATGTAAATATCCCCTATGATAGCAATAGGCAGTGACAGGTACTCTTTTTTTGAAAAAATTGGGGTCTATTAGACCCTAGATCTTTCCTGTGCCCTCAAAGCATCTGACCACACCAAGATCGGTGTGATAAAATGCTTTCCCAATTTCCCAATGGCGCGGTGGGTATGCCCACCATTAGAATACCTCCCTTCATCCACCCACTTCTAATGATGGGCATACATGCACCATTTATATATGCCGAAGCATGGGGGCATCCTCCCGCAAAAAAAGTTATGCCACGTATACATGGTCGAAAACAAAGTAACATTACAGTATAACAGTAAGACCTTACCATACCATACCTGCAAAGCAAATACCAAAAAAAAAACATAGTAAAAAATAAAACATTTTGTTAACGCAACCGGTGCCTAAAATATATATATGCCGAAGCATGGGGGCATCCTCCCGCAAAAAAGTTATGCCACGTACACATGGTCGGACTTTTTTCGACCGTATGTACGTGGCATTAGGAGCAAAATCGCTCCTCCGCCCTCTGCTGCCCCCATGCTTCGGCATATATGCTCTTTTTTTTAACTGTGGTGGTGAAATCACCTCCTACAGCGTTGGAGTCGCGGCTTTATGTATCGTGGGAGCAAACGCTGTTGCTGTCAAGATAAATAAATCCACGCTGCAACTGAATGGCGTACCTGCTAAGCAAATAATGGTTAACATTAAAACAAAGTAACATTAGAGTATAACAGTAAGACCTTACCATACCATACCTGCAAAGCAAATACCAAAAAAAAAACATAGTAAAAAATAAAACATTTTGTTAACGCAACCGGTGCCTAAAATATATATATGCCGAAGCATGGGGGCATCCTCCCGCAAAAAAAGTTATGCCACGTACACATGGTCGGACTTTTTTCGACCGTATGTACGTGGCATTAGGAGCAAAATCGCTCCTCCGCCCTCTGCTGCCCCCATGCTTCGGCATATATGCTCTTTTTTTTAACTGTGGTGGTGAAATCACCTCCTACAGTGTTGGAGTCGCGGCTTTATGTATCGTGGGAGCAAACGCTGTTGCTGTCAAGATAAATAAATCCGCGCTGCAACTGAATGGCGCACCTGAAAACAAAAAAATGGTTAACAATAAAACATACCTGAAAAGCAAGCATGATAAAACATAATAAAACATTGCAGAATAGAATAGAGTAAAAAAGAGCAACAATAGAGAGAGAACAATAAAACGACAACTATTTTTGGTTTTTTATTTTATATTTTTTTTTTGGGTTTTTTTTTTTTTTGTACTTTTTTATTTTATTTTTATTTTTTACACTTTTTTTTTAAACTATAACTATAATTTTAACTGTAACGGTCGGGTCTCAAAATGCGATGGCATTCTTGAGACCCTGTAACTATAATTTGAACTGCAACGGTCGGGTCTCAAAATGCGATGGCATTCTTGAGACCCTGTGAAAGTGTATCCTAGCCTGTGAAATGCTGTACCCTACGCTAATACCTCACTAGTTCGTGGTAGCGTTCAAAGCATTCACCAACGCAGAGACCAGGATTGTCAGGACAGCGTGGACAATAATAACGGGTGTCACGCCTAAATCCGCGCTTGCTACAGACACGACATCTTCTTTGGGGGGCTCGTTGGGTAGGGGTACTCTGGAGGACATGAGGATAATGCCTCTCATGCAGCCGGCTTACTGCATTTGGTAGGGGATGGTGAGGTGTGGAATCGCCTGGATACAGGAGTTCCATGACAACCGCTCCCTGGAATTCAAGGAAGGGTAACGTCCCGCCTGAAGCTCCGTATAGCACATGAGCATTCAGCAAAGCCAATTGGAATAAATAAATAGACACTTTTTTGTACCAGCGTCTAGCCTTACGGACAACTAGGTACGGCGCCAACAACTGGTCGTTGAGGTCCACCCCCCCCATATTAAGGTTGTATTCGTGGATACAGAGGGGTTTCGTCACAACACCAGCCGCCGTACGAATTTGGACTGTCGTGTCTGCATGAAGGGAGGTAAGAACGAAAACATTCCTATTATCCCTCCACTTCACAGCGAGCAAGTTATTACACTTCAAGCAGGCTCTCTCCCCCAGCCTAAGACGGGAATCTACAAGCCGCTGGGGAAAGCCCCGGCGATTAGGTCGCACGGTGCCACATGCTCCAATCTGATGATCAAACAAGTGACTAAACAGTGGCACGCTCGTGTAATAATTGTCCACGTACAAGTGGTACCCCTTTCCGAATAAGGGTGACACCAAGTTCCACACTATCTTGCCAGCGCTCCCTATGTAATCTGGACAGTTCTCCGGCTCTACGTGACTATCTTTTCCCTCATAAACCGAAAAGCTCCACGTATAGCCTGTTGCCCTGTCACAGAGCTTGTAGAGCTTGACCCCGTATCTGGCACGCTTGCTGGGAAGGAACTGTTTGAAAGACAAGCGGCCAGAAAACTTAATCAGGGACTCGTCAACGCAGACAACTTGATTGGGCGTAAACAAGGCTGCAAAACATTGGTTGAAGTGGTTTATGAGGGGCCGAATTTTGTAGAGCCGATCAAATTCAGGGTCTCCACGAGGACGACAAAGTTCATTGTCACTGAAGTGCATGAACCGCAAGATCTGTTCGTATCGTGCCCTGGACATGGAGGCAGAGAACACGGGCATATGGTGGTGCGGTGAGGTGGACCAATAAGACCTCAGCGTCGGGAATTTGTGTATGCCCATGTTGAGGGAAAGGCCCAGAAAGGTCTTAAATTCGGAAACCGTAATTGGTTTCCAATCTCTGGCAAGGGAAGGCACTTGGGGATTAGCGGCGATGTGTTGACCAGCGTATATATTACTTTGGTCCACAATAGATCTATAGAGATCTTCCGTGAAAAACAGCGAATAAAAATCGGATGGCTTAAAATCAGCTGTTTCCACCTGAATACCGGGTTGGCCAGTGAATGGGGGAAGTACGGGTTCTGCAGAAGTGGTGGGCACCCAATCAGGATTGGCGAATTCTGCAGGAAGGACACTATGTGATCGACGGGCCTGCCTTTGTCTTCTTCTTGGTGGCAGCGGGACACTACTTGTGCTTGCCACCTCGCCAGCTTGAACTGCACTTATGGGACTCGCCACGTCACCAAGTGTTACTGCAGTGCTGGTTTGACTACGTCCAGGGTGTACTAGGCCGCTGGTGCTTGCCAGTTCACCAGAAGGAATAGCGGCGCTAGTACTTCTCTGCTCCATACGAGAGACCTGCGGTTCCTGCACCTCAACAACATCAGAAGATCGGGATCGGGTACGCCTGACCTTAGCAGGGACCACACCTTCGTCGCCAGAGCTATCTGTCATGGAGCCGCTGTCGTCTACTGGATCGTATTCTGAGCCTGATTCTGACAGATGAGTGACCTCCTCTTCACTATCTGACATACTCAGAAACAAGTAGGCCTGTTCACTAGTGTACTTGCGATTTGCCATTTTGGGCTCTAAATTTAGTAGTACACTAGTGAGATTCACAGGAAAAAAAGCTCCTAGGCTGCTGGCGAATGAATCAAAACGCTACCAAAAAAACTGTTAGCGATCGCAGGGATCAGGCCTGACTCTGCAAACGCTGCAGTTATGTGTGCTTAGTGTTTTGGAAGTGACAGTGATCGATCGATACTGCACTTGGGTGGGCTGGGCTGGGCTAGGCGGAGGGGGAAAACGCAGGTGCTAGCAGGTATCTGGGCTGATCCCGCTAACAATGCGTTTTTTGGAACCCTAAACTGCTGGGACGCTAGTATAGATCTGATCAGATCAGATATTGATCTGTTCAGATACTATACCACTAAGGGAGGTGTATGCTTTGCGCGTGGGTGTTTGCGGTACTGGCACTAACCTGGGGCGACGCAGACCTTATTTGACCCTAACACCTAATTGATATCACCCGCCGGGCGATCAGGGGGTTAAACCGATAGTTGGGTAATAAATGGCGGGTGCCCTGACAGTATAAAAAAACAAGCTAACTAACCAGCGTCACCCGTAACAGTTATACGGTGATCACTGGTGAAAGGGTTAACTAGGGGCAATCAGGGGGTTAAAACCTTTATTAGGTAATATATGGGGGTACCTGACACTATATAAAAACCTGACGGGGAACCTAAATAACTAAATAACTAACTGGCTAACCAGCGTCACCAGTGACACTTATACTGTGATCACTGGTGAAAGAGTTAACTCTAGGGGCAATCAAGGGGTTAAAACCTTTATTTAGGTTGTAATATGGGGGTACCTGACCTATAAACCTATTTATAATCCTATATAAACCTGGCGGTTACCTAAAAAAAAAACTGGCTACCTAGCGGCACCAGTGACACTAATAGAGCGATCAAAATAAACGATCGCTTAGTGACACTGGCAAAAGGGGGTGAAAGGGTTACCTAGGGGGCAATCAAGGGGTTAAACCTTTATTGGGGGGGGGGTAGGGGGCTACCTTGGACCTAAAGGGGCCTAAAACTAACTGCCCTGACAGTTATTGCAGTCACACTGACACTAAATGCAGTGATCAGTAAAATAAATGATCACTGCAATCAGTGACACTGTGACAGGGGGGGCAGGGGGTGATCTGGGGGGTGATCAGGGGGTGACAGGGGGGTGAAATGTGTGCCTATGTGTACCTGGTGTCAGTGTAGTGTTTGTGCACTTACTTGATGTCTTCTCCGCTCGGCGTCCCGGTCAGAAAGACCGACACGAGGAGCGTGACATCACTTCCCCTTGCCTGTGTTTACAATTACACAGGAAGGGGAAGGAAGCGGACGAATCCTATTGGCCAGAGCGATCGGGAGGGGGTGGCCAGAAACGACTGGCCGTTACCTCGTCCCGCATCGCTTCTGAAGCCATCCCGACCGTCCCCGCCGGCGGAGGGGGGTCCGATCGGACCCCCCAACCGCCGGAAGAATGTCACGTACAGGTACGTGATTCTGCCTGTACGTGCCATTCTGCCGACGTATATATACAGGGGGCGGTCGGGAAGTGGTTAACACTGCACACTCCACTGCAGATTTCTGCTGACATTTTGTCAGTATTCCTCTTCATCCTTTTATCCTTGTTTCGATGGTATTAGGCCAAATGATAACACCTCTATAGACCATTCTGTGGCCATGCCAGTTAATCGGCCACCCCGTCCTCCAATAGCGCTCCTTCAATGTGCAAAATGAACCCATTTCACCCTCTTTATAGTTTCCTCTCCTTTACTAACTCCTCACCTCAACATAAATGTGCGCATCATCTCGTGAACAACCTTGCTATTTCATCAGATGCTGTGGTATTTGTTTAATTGTTAATTTGTTGTTATTATTCTCTTTGCCCAGGCCATAGTAAACCATTCTGACCAATGTCATAAATGGAGCAAACAAAGGCTATAATCGTTTAAAAATCCTTTGGCTCCTATAACTTTATGAGAACTTTTCAAATCACTGACGAACGGTCAGAAAGGTCACAACACTCTCATTGTAGTTAATCCTTCTGTCAACACCTGTTGATGCTAGCTGATTCACAGCATAAGAAGGCATCACCGACACCTTCCCAGCACACGTCAGGAAGAAGCAACCGCAATTTACGCCCTTTGCCAAACGCGTCACGTCACGCACCACGTGACGGGCAGTGGACCAGCATTGCATAGAGCGGAGGCTCCGAGCACGGAGCACGGAGCACGGGATACGAAGCACAGCACAGCACGACCTGGTCTAACCTCGGTAAGCCGCGTACGGCCCACACAGACCAATACCTGGTGATCATTTTGGTCCCTCTTTCATCACTTGCCATTTCTTCATCCAACGCCACACAAACAGACACCTTCACCCCGGATAACGGTGCTTGATAAACCGCCACGGACACAGGACATTCTGGCGGACGGCGTAAAACTTACAGACAGACCTCTCTACAAATGATGATGACAATGAGGTAACGTTACCTATCTGTCTATGTATTTGACTGTCTGCTCAATAGCATATCGCTGTCAATAAGTGTCTCACTGTACCGGAATGATATCTGACCTATTTTTCGGGACTGTGTTGGTTAACATTTCACATTGAAAAGGCTGACGAGGTTCATGACACAGCTGATTTCTATGTCGATAGCTGTAAGCTGTTACCAAAACCGTGCTGTATACCACAGACTTGTCTTGTTCACCAGGTATCTCTTTACATATGCTGTTACGGTGTTGACAATAATGAGAACAGCTGTTAACATCCATACAATCCACAAGTGTCACAATTTGGAATCTATTTAGTAAAGAGCTACAATTGTTACAAAATGGAAAAACGCTCTTTTCTTTCCTAATAGAACACTTCCTTTGGATGTTAACTCAACAAACAGTTAACTTAACCTGGTCCATAGCAAGCATAAACAAATGTGTGATCTCACAAGCTCATTAGTAACAACCATTTTTTTCTCCTAATTATGCTTAGGCATGCAATGCTCGACTTTTTGTGTTTGAATTTATCTTGATAATCTATATGAATTTCTACTATAGTTTGAATACTATTTGCATTTAATTCAGGCACTTTATTTAAACTGGACATAGTCCGCTGCTGCTGTTTCATGTGGTGCATCTGTTGTTATATGGTGTTTGTTTACGTCTTGTTTTGTGTTGTCAGTATCTGTTAGTCACTGGTACCCAGTTATCTGGAATTTATATAACCAATTTTATATGGGAAGTACACAAGTGTGTTTAATAAAATGCCTTTATTTAAATTAATTTGACTCGATCAGTATATGTCTCCACATAGTAGCCGCTTTCCTTTTCTGGAACAGTGTCTTCTTGCTCCAGAATCTTTTCCTAGTTTTGCATGTACTATTTGGCTACGGCGACTTCCAACTATACGTTAGTTCTGATCGACAGCCGATTTATTTTAACTCGGCAGTAATTGACAGTATACTGCCAAATCTATCCCTTCCACCTCCCCTTTTCCCTTACCCCAATCCCCTAATTAATTTCATATATAGATGTACACTATTGGGTGAGCTGATATGAAAAGTCGGATTTTTGACGCTTGAAGTTGGAATCTCCATGCACACAGGCTAAGAATAGATCTAACAGGCAAACGCATCACACTACACAACAAAGACACAATTCAAGTAAACAAGGCAAAAAAGCTACAAGAAAATGATGCTTAGAAGAACAAAAAAAAGGACATTTTAAGAAGAAGCAACAGCGAAAGAAAGGCAACTATGAAAGAGAGGACAACAAACATCAGGCAACATTTACGGACATATATTTATCTCCTTGTTTTTTTAAGTGCATACAGAACTATCATATTTACAAGGGGTGAGTGTGTTTGTTTAATCAAGAAAAAGGAATATGGGAATGGTTAAACATCTCTAGGCTCAGAAGTAAGTTTTAATAAGATCAGGAAATGTATAAATTTCATATATATACAGAATATAGAATACATGCAGAAGTAAGGTAATTAAATTATGCCAGAGAGTAAAGAAGTTCTATAATAGGAAAACTAAGTTTAATGCAGCATGTAAATGTCTATGAATATTTTAGCCCTGAACAACAGAAAATGTGTGTTATTACATGTGGTTATTCTAAAACACATACAAAGGGGCAGAACAAAGTTTTAGAGAAAAACTATTGATTAAGATTGTGGAAAGGACTGTATGAAATTGAGATAATGGAAAACATGATGTTTAGTGTTTTAAAAATCCTACAGATTTGGTTGCAGGAAATATTAAGTTAAAGGATTGAGCAATTTTTACAAAATATTGCAAACTTGGATTTGGTTATTAAATTAAAAGTAGTAAATTGTACTAATTTACTTAAGGTATAGCCAGAAAAAATATTAAAATATGAAAGATTTGTTCAATCTAAAAATTGTAAAAAAAAAAACTATTGTTAAGTTTTTGTAAAATAAGTATTTCTGATAAAAGTAATGATTTTGGTTGGGGAGGAGTTTTCTCGGGGAAATGGCGCCAATCACAAGTTTTTGGGCAGGACTCAAATTGTGAGTTTCACGAGATTGTCTTCTAAACAATTTTTTGTCATTATTATAATCAGGAAAGTCATATAATTGTAATGTACATTATTTTTGGTAGATGTACAAACAAAATATGTTTAAAAAGTGGTAAAAAAAGGTTAAATATTTTAAAAAACGAGAAACCAGATTGGTAACAAATTGTACAGTCAATGACAGCAGAGATTGACAGTTCAACAGATCATTCTCTGAACAGTATGTGTCATGTGAGAAGTGTATTTTTACCAACAGTAAAAAGTAGATCATGTTACACAAAATGGTCAAGACACTTGTGAATCAAAGCACAATAAATGTTTGTGTTTTATCTTTCAGATACTTGAAAGAGGGATTCATGGATGTAAAATATATTTAAAAATAATTATTACTTACAAAAGTAATTGTTTTTAAAAATAAGATTTTGTGGGCCTTAATAACTTTTTGAGAGTTCATTGAAATTTTTGCAAAGTTTCTGGGTAAAATGCAATGAATTATATAGGCTTACTGTAGGACAAATATTTTTTAAATAACAAAAGATAACTTATATACAATAATTTGAAGATCTAAAGAAAACCCTTATTAATTTAGTATTTTTGATAAATATAAAGAGATCTCTCAGTCATTTTTATACTTAAGTGTATGTGGATGATGAGACTATTCCTTTTAAAATGTATAAATAAATTCTAGGAGTGCATTTGTCCAATGCTATAGATTAGAGCCACCAGTTGTTTTAAATAAACATTGTATGTTTAAAGGTGTTATTACAAGAACAACAACAGGTGTCAATATACACAGTTTTGTGTATTGGCAATTGAATGTTAAAAAGATCAGTTATAGTGATATATAAATACACAATGATTAAATATATGCAGTGTGAGGGATAGAGCCACAGTTAAGTAAATTAATTATGAAAAGTCATTTTTTTTACTTTTAGTGGATATTTATTGAGAAAGAAGCACAAGAAATTCTATAGATGGATCCAAATATTGGCACAATGGAATTACAATATTAACTTTCTGTATGTGTCTACATTAATAGCTGAACTTTAGACTGCAATGTGATGGTTTAGCAGTCAGCTTGACAGCATGTGTGGTTCATTCAATCACATTGTATGAGAGAAATGTTTGGTTCTGAAAAAAGTTTCAACATGATCAAATTTCTTTCAGAAATATAATATTTAGGATAGCCCAACCTAAATTGATGATCTTTTACAAAATTAAATACATTATCAGTGTAAAGTAAAATACAATAATCTGGAAAGATTATTATTTTATGAGATTTTAATTAATTATACAGAGAGGGGCTATGTTTGTCTTAGAGTCAGTACAGACTGATTGTAAAAAGAATTGATTCCAAAAATATGGATAGAGTTATTTTTTACATGAATATATTTTTGCATATTCAGGTACCTGACTGACAGACTGATTGATTTTTTGTTTAGCTAAGGAAAATGATTTTGAGCTACTCATTTTAGAACACTTTGTCATCAAATTTCTGAACAATGTTTTATTTGTTTATAGAATTATCCAAAAGGAAACCTGATACTGCAAAGTATTGAAGGATTTGTCAAATCTATACAGATTGATTATATTAGTTTTTTCACCTGCTAAAAGAGGATATAAGGATGTCGTTTTTTTAGATAATGTTTCTTTTTAATAAATTAATTGAGGCAATTTTAGAAAAATTATATTTTTAATAAAAGCTAAGTTATTGTGAACTTATGTCATATTCCATTGGGGTTGGTTTTTCAAACCATGGAATCAGATAATAATTTAAAATTTTATAGGACAGGTAGCGAAGGTATGCAATTTTAGGTTTAGTAAAGTTTTTGTTTTTTATCATCTTAAGTACTCAGGTATTGTAATAGTAATAGTATTATAAAGTCTAAATAGGGTAAGATGATTCAAGGATAAGGTAAATATTGGATGACTTATTTACCTGTTATAGTTTAAAAACTTTATTATTTTCTAAACATAGGGTTTATTAACTTTTATTAAGTTAATGACAGGATATCTTTTAAGATTGGCATACTTAGTTATTTATATAATCTGTAGTATAGAAAGAAGTGTGGTTGCAAACTTTGCAAACATGTACAGGTATTTCAGAAGTTTGTTCACAAAACATGACTAGGCCTTTGCTAAATTTAAATGGAAATGATGTCTTGAATGAGATTTCTATTTCTAATGAGTATGTTGAATAATGAATTAATATAGCTAAAATGATGGTTAAATATTATAGATCTGAAGTTACCAGGGATGTCAACAGAGATGTCAACTGGGATATCAATTGGGAAGATTATTGTGTTATTTTTTAAGGTACATTGGGATTATAGGTATTTTGTTTCAAAATAATTATAAAAATTAAAATAATATTTAGTAAAAATTTAAATAATTGACAAACATAAGAATAAAATGGGTAAACATAGAAAGGATTATCAGTCTAAAATAAATTTAAATTGAATAATGAAAATTATTTAAGAAAACAATTTTTTTTATTTTTATTTTTTATTTTTAATTCTTCATGACAATGCAACAAGTTCAACTAAATTTCTATTAGTTACTACTTCTTGTTTTTTGAAAAATTATTATTTTTTGATTATGATATCAAGGACTATCATTTTTGGTGTAAACTTTAATGATTTATTCATATAGACTTGCATCAATAGCGACATATTGATCGGTTGATCATTATGTGAGGGGGAGTTGGGATGTGTTTCTCATATAAGAATTTTTTTGTGAATTATCTGAATAATGATGATAGTAATAAGATAATAGGAAAGACAAAAAGTTATAATTAGAGTATATGAACAAAAGGATTTAATATTTCTAAACAAAGTTACTGTTGAAATTAAAATAATATGGAATGTTGAGGAAAAAAGGAAAGAGTTACTTGCTGGTCATGGATAGATAGATAAATAAATAGGAAAATAAATAAAAAGATGATAGAATATATGAAAATTCATTTTTTGTTTTTTATGTATCTACTTGTCTAGTAGATTACTTGTCTAGTAGATTATTTATGTTTATAATTGTTCAGTGTCAAGGTTAATGTATAAAAACTTATATTGTAGAAATTATTTAATTATTGAAATTTCCAGGAATGGAAGAAATTTTATTTATTAATTAAAAATTTATATTACAAAGTAATATAATATGATATTTCAAAGATATCATTTCTTCTTTATATCAAAATAGTTAAATGATATGGTTAAAGTAATAAGAGTTTCACAAGAAGTTAAATACATTTATAAAATCGAAGGAAGAAAAATCTTTAATATTATGTGATTTAGATGGAAAATTTATTCAAATTAATAAATATAATAATTTATATTTTCTCAATGGAATGAAATAGTTAAACATTTTCCAAAACTTATAAAAAATGTTTATGTACAATATCTGACATACTAAAATGTATATTGTATTAATGTTTATTGTATTAATGTTTTATTGTTTGTATTGAAAAAGTGGATCAGAGACATTTTATCATTTAAGATGAATGCACTTATTATTTGTTGATCATAGTGCATTGAGGGGGAAATGTTAAAAGTGTAAATTCATTATATTTTAAGTGATATAGGTTTCTGATAAACACACAAAAATATATATAATACTTGGGGTAGGTTTTGAAGGTCATAGGACATATACGACAAATGGTATAGACAAGATATGGTTTTACTGTAAAGGTTAATTCTATTTCCGACATAACTACGTCAGGAAACAGGCCTATGGGTGGAGCTATGCTATCTATCCTTAGACTGAAACCATGTTGGGTATATATGCAAATTTGGGTGTCACCAGGGAAGTGCTGACAATACAGTATGGGACAGTATAAGAATGGTAGGGAGAAGAAGCTGGAGAAGAAAGAGGGGGAGGTGCTGGAAGCAAGATGGATGAGGTTGGGGAGGTGTAGAGTGTGAGGAACTCGACACTCGGAGAATGTAGCATCAGATGTCCCTTCCTCCTTCTGAGGCCTAACCATCCATATTTTACTAAGATGACCTGATCTCTGAAGCTGTAACCATGATGTCTTGACTTTGCTGAGAATAAACAACCTTGCAAGTATTTTGGATGAGAAACTGATTCTTAATAATGGTATGAGAATGCTGCCTTGAAACAATACATACAATTCTCTACACACAAATCCTCTAGGAGAAGAGGCTATTGACTGACACATTGAAACAGACTTTGCTAATTCATCTTGAAAACGCTCCTGTAAGTAGAATGACGAGATAGAGATATTTTCTCTTTTTCTCCTCTTTTCACCGATTTTTCACCTGTGTAGTTCGGAGGAAGAGGCGTTGGTCGCACAGAGCCACCAGCGCAGCAGAAGAGGGAGCACGGTGCAAAAGCGGAGCGTCCATCCCCTAGACAGTACGCCTGCTACTGCCCAACACAGCAAGGGACCGAGCACACCAAAGCCAGGTCCAAAGAGTTCCCTAGCGTGGCAGTTCTTCAGACAATGTGCTGATGACAAGACACGAGTGCTTTGCACGCTGTGCAATCAGCCTGAAGCGAGGCATAAATGTTCTCAACCTGAGCACAACCTGCATGACCAGGCATCTAAGTGCAAAGCACAAGCTGCAGTGGAGTAGACACCTCAAAAACCAAGAAAGGTCTCTGGCTCCTCCTGCTTCTCTTCTGCTGCATTCTTGGCCTCTTCATCCACCTCTGTAGTGACAGTGGCACCAGCAACACTACCACCTGGGTCACCAACCATCTCAACAATATCCCATGGAAGCGTTCAGCTCTCTAGCTCCCAAACACTGGAGCGGAATAGGAAATACCCCCCTACCCACCCGCGATCTCTGGCCCTGAATGCCAGCAATTTCAAAATTCCTGACCTTCGAAATGCTGTCATTCCGTCTGGTGGAGACGCAGAGTTTTAAAAGTCTGATGGCATTGGCTGTCCCACAGTACGTCGTGCCCAGCCGCCACTACTTTTCCAGGCGAGCCATCCCTTCCCCGCACAACCAAGTGGGGGACAAAATCAAGTGTGCACTGCGCAACGCCATCTGTGGCAAGGTCCACGTAACTATGGATACGTGCACCAGTAAGCACGGTCAGGGACGTTATATCTCCCTGCACACTGGGTAAATGCAGTGGCGGCTGGGCCTGAGGCGGATAGCAGTTTGGCGCATGTCCTTCCACCACCGAGGATTGCAGGGGGCTTAAGTTTGCCTCCTGTTGCTAACTCCTCCTACTCCGCTTCCTTATCCGGTCAGCGTAACACCTTAACCACCAACTTCAGCAAAGCCAGGGGTAAACGACAGCAGGCAGTTTTAAAACTTTCCTGTTTGGGGGAAAAACCCCACACCGTGCAGGAGTTGTGGAGGGACATGGAACAACAGACCGATGAGAGGTTGGTGGCAGTGAGCCTCAAGCCCGGCCTTGTGTGTGATAATGGGCGAAATCTCGTAGCAGCACCGGGCCTAGCCGGTTTGACGCACATCCCTTGCCTGGCGCATGTGCTGAATTTGGCGGTGCAGAGGTTCCTTAAAAATGACCCCGATATGTCAGAGCTGCTGCAGAAAGTGCGGGCCATCTGTGCGCAATTTCGGCGTTCTCACCCTGCTGCTGCTCGCCTGTCAGCGCTGCAGCGTAACTTCGGCCTTCCCGCTCATCGCCTTATATGTGACATGGCCACAAGGTGGAACTCCACCTTGCACATGCTGGCCAGACTGTGCAAGCAGCAGCAGGCGATAGTGGAGTTTCAGCTGCAGCACGCACGCGTGAGTGGCTCTGCGGAACAGCACCACTTCACCACCAATAACTGCGCCTTCATACGAGACCTATGTGCCTTGTTGCGTACTCCACCAACATCGCCAGTGCCGATGATGCCGTTCTCAGCATTACTATCCCAGTTCTATGCCTCCTTGAAAAAACGCTTTGGGCAATGATGGAAGAGGATGTGGCACAGGGGGAAGAGGGATCATTTCCAAGGCTTTCAGGGCAGTCATTCACAAGTGGCTCCGAGGGTGGGTTCCTGCACCAACAAGGTACACAATTGTCCAGCAAGGGCACAGTTCTGAAGGATGACAAGGTGGAGGATGAGGAGGAGGAACCATGTTCACAGCAGAGTGGCACCCAGACCAGCTCATGGCCATCACTGGTGCATGGCTGGGGGGATACAGAGGACACAGACGATACACCTCCCACAGAGGACAGCTTTTCGTTGCCTCTGGGCAGCCTGGCACACATGAGCGATTACATGCTGCAGTGTCTCCGCAACGACCGCCGAGTTGCCCACATTCTAACTGGTGCTGATTACTGGGTGGCCACTCTGCTGGATCCCCGTTACAAGGACAACGTACCGTCCTAAATTCCCTCACTGGAGCGTGATTGTAAGACGGTAGACTGGTAGACGCACTGCTGGTGGCATTCCCACCTGACAGCGGGGGCACATTGGAAGCACAAGGTGAAGGCAGAGGAGGAGGAAGAGGTCGCCAATGCAGCCGGGGCACTGCCAGCACCTCAGAAGGCAGGGTTAGCATGGCCAAAATGTGGAAAAGCTTTGTCAGCACGCCACAACAACCAGCACCACCAGCTGATATGGAACGTCTTAGCAGGAGGCAGCATTTCACTAACATGGTGGAGCAGTATGCGTGCACACGCCTACACTTACTGAATAATGGGTCTGCCCCTTCAACTTCTGGGTCTCCAAATTGGGCACATGGCTTGAGCTTGCCCTTACGCCTTGGAGGTGCTGGCCTGCCCTGCAGCCAGTATATTATCTGAGCATGTATTATGCACGGCGGGGGGCGTTATCACAGACGAGCGCAGCTGCCTGTCCAGAGCCAATGTGGACAAGCTCATTAAAATGAACCAGGCATGGATCCCACAGGACTTGTTCATACCTTGTGCAGAATAGACATGTATATCGGATAGTGTCCGCCCCATACTGTGCAGGCGCAGTACGGAGGACAAGGAGATTCCGAAAATCTCTGAAGATGAGCGGCGCTTGCGCAGTGAGTGCAGGTTCAAGCCCCACCATCCAAGTGGACATACGGTAGCACATAGTAACAGGGCCCCTCGCGGCCTCGCTTCGCTTGCCATGCTTCAGGCACGGCCTCGCTTCGCTCTGCTATTTTTTATTCTAACTCTATGTTCACTTGGATGCTGGGGCTTGAACCTGGACTCACAGCACAGGCGCTGTTCGTCTTCGGAGATAGTCGGAATCCCCTTGTCCCCAGTACTGTGCAAGCGCAGTACAGGGCGGACACTATCTGACGGGGGACAGAATTCGACACATCACCGGCCTTAACCAGCCATTGTTGTATTTTCTCACTCTTTTGGAGTGTACCACCGCTGCTTCCACCTACACCGCCACCTCAACCTCCTTCTCCATATGGACCTCGTCCTCCTAGGTCAAGATTATTATTTTTAATTTTTATGTATTTTATGTTATTTCCCTATCCACATTTGTTTGCAGAGCACTCGCCATGCTCTTAACAACATTTTGCTGCCATTTGCAGCCCTCTAGCCCTTTCAATTACTTTTTTAGAGCCATTTTAGTCCTCAAAAGTTCGGGTCCCCATTGACTTTAATGGGGTTTGGGTTCGTGTCAAGTTCGGGTCCCGAACTCAAAGTTCGGCCGAACCCGTCGAACCCGAACATCCAGGTGTCCGTTCAACTCTACTTATAATATCTTTTAATCTTTTTTTTTTAATCCACCTACCAAAAACCTCTCTTTCCCTGGTGCAAAATAATGGGTGTCGCCTAGTGGTATCAGTGGGAAATTATACCCCCACTTTTCCCTTTTGTGTACCCCATCCCACATTGCCATAGCTGTCTGTGTATTGTGTGCGTGTGGCCGTCTAAATCTCTTATGTGTGTAAAGATCCATATCACTTTCCCGAGAGTTACTTTACTGATCATACTTTCGAATTTGACCCACCTTTTTTCTTTATTTATTTTTTAACCATTCAACTACCCCTGCCATAAGAAATTAGTTGTAATAAGTTTTAATATCCGGTACCCCCAAGCCTCCTTGTGCCTTATCTCTTGTAAGTACCGCCAAACTTATACAGGGCTTTTTGTTCTGCCAAATAAACCTACGTAGTAGCGTGTTTAATTTTTTAAAATGTATATCTGGGATTGAGATTGGTAGCATTTGTATTTTATATAATATTTTGGGTAGGATTATCATTTTAAAACGGTTTAGCCTACCAATCCAAGACCTTTGTCTGGAAGCTATATTATTTAAGTCAGTTTTGATATCATTCAGCAGAGGAATAAAATTTTGATGATAGATGGTTTTGAGAGTAGATGTTATTTTAACTCCTAAGTACTTTAGCTTAGTGTCTCTCCATATAAATGGGAAGTCCTGTTTATAAATTCGTTCTTCCTGTGGCATAATGCTTATACTAGGTATTTCTGATTTTGAAGGATTCATTTAGAAATTTGCTACATCGCCGTAAGTTTTGAGAGTTTTCAGTAAGTTAGGGAGGGTTATCCTAGGGCTGGTAATGTTAAAAAAAAAATATCGTCGGTGTAAGCCGCTATTTTGTGTTCCTCATTATCAATCTATATCCCCTAATATCGGGATTCTGTCTTACCCCGGCCGGCGGCGGTTCTATTGATAGAACAAACAATGGGGACAGGGGACAACCCTGATGAGTCCCATTATACATTTCGAAGGACTCAGATACTGTCCCGTTTTTTTTTACCCTCGCTGTAGGGTGGTTATATAGGGCATTTATCCAGCGAGTCATCTCAGGGCCCACTCCAAATGACTCCAGAGTGTTCTGCATAAATCCCCAGTCTACTCTGTCAAACGCTTTTTCGGCGTCTATACATAGTAGTAGTCCTGGGGATTTACTCTCTTTTTTTTATCTTTTGTAATAACAGAAGGGTTCTAATGCCCTTATCCCTACTTTCCCTAGCTGGGATAAAGCCCACTTGATCAGTGTACACCAGATTGTTCATTACTGTCTAGGGATATGGGCCGGTAACTAGAACACAACAAAGGGTCCTTACCTTCCTTAGGGATGATGGTAATCACGACCTCTAGTGCTTCCCGTCGTATTTCCCAGTCAGCGCCTATCCCGTTCATATACGACCACATTTTGGGCACTAAAATGTCACTAAACTTTTTATAATATGCGGTCGACAGCCTGTCGGGACTTGTATTTTTTTCCGGCTGGTGACTCTAAAATTTTAAGTATCTCCGCTTCCGTTATGGGATCCTCTAGGGGGCAAAATTTGTCCAGAGGTATTCTTTTTAGACCAATTTTGTTCAATAGTGCTCTAGTGTTATCTAGCCTCTTTTTTACCTTATCTGGGGGATCTTTTTGAGTTATTGAATATAGTTTCCCATAATACTCTTGAAAAGCCTGAGCAATATCTGGAGTTGAGTATACCTTTTCCCCGTTACCGGTTTGTATACTTTCAATAAAGTTGGCCCTAATTTTCTTTAATATTTTGGATAAATATTTACTCAACATATCTCCCCATTGGTACCTCTCTTTCTTGAGCCGATAAAAAAGCGCTCGGTTTTCCTGTTCAATAAGGTCTTTTAATTCCTCTCTCTTTGTAACAATTTCCAATTCTGTACCATGGTCACCTGTGTTTTTATAACTCTGTTCAAGGTCATAAATTTCGTTATTTAACTCTTCACCTTTCCGCCTACTTATTTTTTTTTCGCCTTTTTTGTCGCTCCTATTGCGATCAAGATCCCCCTGATATAGGCATTGTGGCTTCTGAAATAGCATCTGAACTGTTTGTTGTAAAATACCATTCTAGCTCTTTTTTTATCCTATAACCTCTATGTCCTGTATCAGTTCTTCATTCAGTCTCTATATATTAGTCCTATTTTGTTCACCCTCTATCTTTAGTTTTATTGATACTGGGGCGTGATCTGCGAGGGTCCCAATTTCTATATTTGACCCTTTTACCGTATTGAGCATCCTATGCTCTACCAGAAATAAATCAATTCTCAAGTACGTCCCGTGTACAGCGGAGTGGAAGGTGTAGTCACGTATTTTTGCATGTTGTATTCTCCATACCTCCATTAATTGATGTTGGTATAATTTATTTTTAAGTGACTTCCACTGAGCCGTCCCAGTCAGCTGTGCACGGGATGTACAATCCACTTCAGAATCCATGCAAAAAGTCCCCAGCCATGATTGCCCAACCAATCTTAAACTCCATAAACTTTTTCGCCACCCCTAATAAAAATGTTATTAGATTCCTATTTGGTCCATAGATATTTGCTATGGAGTACTCTACTTCATTTATTCTACCCCTTAGAAGCAAATAGCGTCCTTCCGGGTCCACCATTCTCTCTTCAGGGGTGAACCTTACTCCTCTAGCAAATCCTATAGCGACTCCCTTAGCTTGTTTGGTTGGAGAGTCCCCATAGTAACATACTGGATAGTCACTTGACCAGATTTTAAGATTTGAATCCTGAGAGATGTGCGTCTCCTAGAGTAAAACCACATCGGCTTTGCAGTACTTCAGTTCTCTTAAGATGTTAGCCCTTTTAGTGGGGGTATTAGTTCTGTTCCTTGACCTTCCTGGAATGACCCTCCTCTTTCTTCTTTCTTTATCTTCCTCTCCCCTCCACCTGGCAGTGTATTATGAACAGGTTATACAGTTTGTATCAAAAATATTGTTCAACAGTGTTCAGCGATGCATCGATTCCTTTCCTACAAATAACTTGGCATACAATCTCCGAGCTATGGTCACTCTTAGATGCTCCTTTAGAAAAGTGTATCCTCTCACGGTATTCTCTCCCCTAAGTAGCCAGTTATATAATATTGATGTCTTAATGTACTTACAAAAGCACTGAGCCCTTTAATAAAAGCTTTAGCCAGTTAGCATTCTTTTTTATAGGTTCCAGCTATACGGTATACAATTACACTGTTGTTCAGCTATTAATTAATTTTAGTATATTCAAGTAGCTCTGCGTATTTCCCTGTCAGGTGTTGCGTGTCCCTTTAAGAAACTGAAGGAATCTGTATTCTATCTCAGGATTCTCACACAGTAAATGGCCAGTGTAATATCAATGTCCTTGTCTTAGTGTAAGTACAATACAGAGATACAGAACCTCCCACAGGTGCATTGTGCTATAACCTGTTTACAGTCTTTTCTTACTTTCAAGCATTCTCCTATCGAGCCACTAGGGGGAGCATAAGAATGTCCTATAAAAGCTGAGGACACAGTTCTATCAAATGTTATGTTCTGGGACTCACCCCCTCAGATGTTTTTTGGCATAAGCTCGCCTCAATCCTGGATGGCTAAACAGCTGACTTTATAGTGAACACCGCGCTGCTCAGGTAGGGGAAATTGGGGGGGGGGGGTGTCCTCTAGTGATCTGATGGTCTTGTGGATAAAATCACTCAGGCACTCCATGTAGATCTCTCCCGGTGTTCTGCCGAGATGGTTCCCCTTGGCGGATTAGTACAGATCTGTACTGCGCATGCGCAGCGAAATTTCCGAAAAATTGCCGAACCTAAACAGATGCGAGGGAAGTGTACACCGCGCACGCGCATTCGGTGTACGTGACGATGCCGGGGGAGTCTAACTAAGGGGCGGGTCTATTATAACTCTAAGCAAGGGGCAAAGGAAAAATAAAAATAAATCGTTTAGCTGTGGATATAGAGGAGAGTAATAGAAAACCTGTGTTTTTAGAGTGCTATCTGGGGTTTTTCCTTTCAATTAGGAGTGTGTTTTTTTAAACTTTTTTTTTTTTAAACAAAGAAAATCAGCTGTGTGGTGTACACTTCACTGGAATCTGTTTAGGTTTGGCAATTTCCGGAAGATGCCTAGTCGTTCGTACTGTGCCTGCGCAGTACAGAGAGGAACCAATCCGCCAGGGGAACCAACTCGGCAAGACACCGGGTCTCTGCTGAATGTAACCTGGCTCCGAGGGGGGACAACGCTGAAAGACTGTAGATCACACAATTGCACGCTCTCGATCAGCCACTCAGCCCCCGTCCAACCGCAACAGTCTGCACGCTCTTCCTCCCCCGCTGGATCCCTGCTGGTACCGAGCTGTTCGTTGCTCCTGTAACTGGGGAGGTACTGAAAGGAATGTTCTGCTGCTCGGCCAAGCCATTTTTCGCTTCAAGCGCACTTGACTCATAACGTGAGGCTAGGTAAGCCAGCCGGGAACTGGCTGAGGGTGGGAAGAGTTCATCTTCTCAGGGCTACATCTCGGGAGGGGATTTCGCGGGCCTCAGGCTTAGCAGCAGCACCTGCGTGACGTCCACATCGGACTCCTCCCTTTCCTCTAAAGTGAGTGTTGTCACCTTTGGACAGGAAGATGACCTTATATATACTCTTATAGACTCACATTGCAAACCTCTCTGGCTTGTTTAGCCTTTATGCTCCAGATTGACTATTGCAGCATGCTTTTTGTAACTTTTTTTTATTTCTACCTTTTTTTTTTCATCCCTTTTATTACTACTGGACTCAAAATAGACATATTTACACTGCACTGATCATTTCCCCAACAGATAACACTCCGCAATTTTAGGCACTCTTGTTTTTTTTCACTAGACTTGGCTTGCCCAAATGTAAGTATGCCATGTCAAGTTATTTTTCCTCACTTCCCCATTATATATTTTTTCCACACTTCCCTTCCTCCCTTTGACTTTTTCACACACCTCTAAAAATTACCAGTAGACCATGCCCCTTGTCAGACACCCTCCCTACCTTTTTTATTTTCCCCTCTCATTCTATCTCCCCAAATCCCCCCCCCCTTTTCCATCCACATTCTCCATCCCTTTTCACCACCCATTCCTTTCCCCCCCCATGCCCACTTTTTTCTCCCCCTCTTCTCACATTCCTTCCCCTACTCCCCCCCCCCCCCCATATTTTTTTCATTTTTCCATGCCTTACCTTTTCATTACCAGTCCCCCCTTTCCTGTGCTACCACTCCCTTTCTTCCTTTTCCCTTTCCTCCCCTCCCCCTCCACCCCCCCCTCCCCGCTTTCACTCTCCTCCTTCACCTTTCTCCGTTTCCTCTTTTATGTCCCCTCTTCTCTTTTGTGTTTTCCTCCCTCCCTCTTTCCTTCTTCCTCCCCCCCCCGTTTTCTCAACCCCCCCCCCCCCAATCCTCCACTCCTTTTCCCTCCTCCACTTCACCAATTTATTAACTTTAGATTATTTTTCACTTCCAAATACTTCCCTGAACAGATATAGGCTTACCTGACCCTGTTCTGGGCATTTTCCAGTCAGCTTGCTCTGCATGTCATCCAGTGTCTGTTCTCTCCATCTGACATAACATCGAGTCGCAGGTAATAGTCTTTTAGGCAAATGATGGATATCGGGTGGGGCGATCAATGACACATTTACTTTATTGTTTTGCATTATGAAATGTATATTGCTCTTACTTCAGATCCCTCTGTAATCTTCTTCGAGTGACTGTTTTCCATCAACCTTTTGGATGTGTAACCATATCTGCATTTCTTATGTACAGTCAATGCTTTTAAATATTTTCTTGATGTAATAAATTCTGTCTTTATTTTTATATACTTTGAAAGTGTTGTAATCTGACTTCCTTGCCTGGCACCTTAAAAATCGCACCAAAAAATCTCGCCCTGTTCATTCAATATATCATTTAGTGACAACTTTGTGCAAAAAAAAAAAAAAAAAAAAGTTTGGAATTTTCCCGCAACTTCTGACAAAATAAAAAATATTCCATGGACTCAGCATGCCTCTCAGCAAATAGCTTGGGGTGTCTACGTTCCAAAATGGGGTAATTTGGGGGGGGGGCATTGTGCCATCTTGGCATTTTATGGCCTTCAAAACTGTGATAGGTAGTGAGGAGTGAAATCAAAAATTTACGCCCTTAGAATTCCTGAAGGCGGTGATTGGTTTTCGGGCCCCATACCCGGCTAGACTCCCAAAAAGACCAACATATTTGGTATCCCCGTACTCGGAAGAAGCAGCAGAATGTATTTTGGGGTGTAACTCCACATATGCCCATGGCATGTTTGAGCAATATATCATTTAGTGACAACTATGTGCAAAAAAAAAAAAAGTCTGTCATTTTCCTGCAACTTGTGGCAAAATATAAATATGTATATCAATATCAATATTGAGGGTAAGGGGAGGGGAGGAGCTCTCACATGTAGTGAACCCAGCTGAGTGCCGGAGCCCTGCCTCCACCTGACCATCCACCCAGCTGACGCTTCAGCAGCGAGGAAGGAGCGAACTGCGGAAAGCAGGGGAAGTTTGAACTACTACCCATGGCTTTATCTGAGGGGAAAGGCGCACGATCTGCTTCCCCCCTGCTTTCCCCCCACGGCTCTCTGCCTAGGCTTTGCTCCACGCACCTCCACTGCACTGAAGGGGACAGAGGAGCTGTGGATATCGGGAGAGCTTCAGAGTATACCCGATCATTGGAGCCGACGGCGCAATAGTCCCAGCTCTGAGGAGGATATCGGAGGGTACAGGAGCCACAACGGGCGATTGCCTACCCCCCCTTTACCCCCCTGGCTGTGGAGGGGATGTGGTAATGTAATGCAAAACTGATACGTAAGTAACGTGGTGACTGATCTGTTTGTCCAGAACTGCATGAGAAACCGCATGAGAAAACTGCTGATACAGTATCTGTCTATTTGCTTGCTAATGCCACTGAGCCATCTGGCCTGCTTTGCAAACTGTTACTTCTGTCTTTACCTGCTATGGTTAAAATATCTCTAATGAGAATCTACATGGCGCTTTCAATGACTGCTACTTAATGCTACTGAGCAATCTGGTTTTCCTTTTGCAAAATTGTTATTGCCGCTATTGCCAGTTACAGATAAGTGCCTCTATTTGCTGGAAACCTTTATGGACCCTTAATGACTGCCGATATCTGCTGATACTTGTTACCTGTTATCTATGAAGTCTGGGGAGTATTCTGATAGCTATGTGGAATACTAGTGGCTGATTGATGCGGCGATCTCCGATGCTCGCTACTTCTAAACAGAGTAGTTACTGATAAGTATCATTATCTTTGTTATAACCAGCCTTAAGCAAACCCTGTGTGGGACGAGGACGGCTATTATCTATTGTCTATACCTGGCGGGGAGGTAACGTGTTTTTCTGCTACTAATACACTGAGGGGAACTATGGCTACAGCTTAATTACAACTGGGGCTGAGAATTGAAGGGCTATCTGTTCCTAACTCGCCGGGAGGGTGAAGCCTACGGGGGTTGCTGATAAAATATTGCCATAGGTACTACTGTTGGATAAATCAATATCACCCATAATGAACGGTAATTGATAAATATTGTCATTCTTTATCAAACTTCCTGCTTGAAGATAAAAGTAGTGGGTAAAATCACTCCCAATGGTGGATAAGCTCCACTCCCAGCTTGCAACTGGGGCTGCCGTTAAATTATATCTGATATATACCCTGTCATCTCTGTAAACAACTGCTGCTATGTATGTGGCCATTTACTATGAATAACTACTGCAACATATCTTGTTAATTTTTTACGAGCAATCATTGTTACATACCTTGTTTGAATAAACCCCAGAGGAACGAGGAAAGAAGGGAAAAGAGGGAAAGAAAAAAAAAGAGGAAAAAGAAAAGAAAAGGAGCTAACCAAAATGAGCCAAGAAAATCGGCCAAAACAGGAAAACACCTATTGCAAGTCCATGGTGGAGAATGGGCATAGTAGTCCTAAGCAGGTAACTGTAGCCCAGACGGGGACTGGCAAGTCTAAAGTGACAGAGGAAGAACTTAAAGTGGGGAAAGTTAATGACACGTCAGCCACACGGACAAGAAACTCTGGGAATAACCCCCAAGGAAGTGCTAAGACACACAATGGGGAGCAGAAGAGGAAAGGAGGGGTATCCTCAGAGACTGAAGAGGACTTAAGGTCAAATGTGACCCAAGCGAGCCTCTCCCAAATTAAAGAGATGTTGACTGAGATGTTATCTAAAGATGAAATATCACTGAAAGCAGACATAGTGGCAGTAAGAGCAGACATTGGGCAGGTTCTGGGGAGAGTAGAAGAAATAGAGGAGAGAATGGATAAATATGATCAAAAATTGGTGGAAATAAACGCACAAATAGAAGCTCTCCAAAATACAGATCGCTCCTATATAAAATCGAGGACCAAGAAAATCGAAGCTGAAGAAAAAACTTATGGATAAGAGGCATACCAAAGAAATATAAAAATGAGGAATTGACCAAAGTGATGCAGGAATTGTTCAATCCCATGCTAGGGAGATAAACAACAGAAATATATATATTTTTTTTTTTGCCACTTCAGCGCAATATTTCGGGAGACTTCAAATCAACTACAAGTTCATGAGTGTCTCATCGCTATTCACATCATTGTAGCTATACTTTATCTGCGTATGTCTTTTTTTTTTTTTTTTTTTCCTCCTTTCCTCCCCCCTCTCCCCTTTTTCCCTTTCCCTCCCCCCCAGGCGAGTGGGGTTTTGGTCCACAGTCGGCACATTATCTCTTTTACTCCGCAGACTCCCACTTTCCTGTTAACCCCCCTCCGACCCCCCCCCCCTCCCCCTATACCCCACCCTGGCCTGACTAGTATTTGTTTTCAAGTCTAGCTAAAAAAAGAGAAAAAAATAGAAAAGAAAAAAGAGAGAAAAAAATAAATCCCTAAAGTTTCAATCTACTTTTTCTTCGTGATCCGATTTCCCTCCTCTTATGAATTTAGGCTCTAAGTTGTTCTGTATAACTCCATGATTTTTTGAATGTCCTCCAGCCTAGCCATTTATCTCTTTTATCCTCCTCCCTGTGTCCCATCTCCTCCTGTCCCCTTTCCATGCTATATATCCCTTCTACTTCGTCTACCCATTCCCATATTGTTGGGGCTTCCGCCTCTTGCCACTTCTTGGGTATTACTTTCTTCGCTGCATTTAGGAGGTGTGGGATAAGTGAGCCTTGGTACTTTTTAATGCCTTCTTTTGTCCCGTGGAATAGAATTGTCCATGGTTCCATTGGAAGTTCTATGTTTGTTATTTCCCTTATGTGGTGTACCACTTTCTCCCAGAACCCCCTAATCTTGGGGCAGCTCCACCATATGTGTGTCATAGTACCCGAATCTCTACATCCTCTCCAGCAATCCCCTTGATTATCCCGTTGGTATTTGCACGCTTTGTCAGGAGTGACGTACCATCTTGAAAGCATTTTGTAATTAGTTTCGCAGACTTGTTATCGTCTGCGGACCTATGTGTGAGTTTTAAAATTTTCTTAATAGTGATAATGTCGCATTGTGTCCCCAACGCTTTCTCCCATTTTGAGATGAATGGCGGCATCCCCCCTTCCTCCCCGTCCAATAGGAGCCTACACCACCTAGATATCGTGCCCCTAGTGCTGTTATTCAGGCACACCCGCTCAAGCGCTGTTAGGTCTGTCCCTTCCCTCAGAGGGCGTGGGAGACTCTGCATGAAACAGGTAAGCTGGCGATACCTCCATTCATCTATTTCCTCAAACCCGTCCTTACTTTTTAGTTCCTGAAGTGATAAGATCTTTCCGTCCTTTAATGTGTCCTTGAGCTGTGTGTGTTCGTGTTTTATCCAATTCCCCCCATTAATCTTCATCCCCGATGCAAAAAAATTATTTTCTTTTAAAGCAATAAGTGGTGAGTTGTAGTGACCATTGAATTTTTTATATATCCCGTCCCAAATCCTTAGTGTATTTAGTGTAAGTTTGCTACTACTTAAATCAATTACCCTGTGTTTAGGAGGGTTCCATATAATGCTACCTAAATGTGCCTTACTCAGGGAGAACTCTAGGTTAACCCATCTTTTTTCTTTTTTATTATCTTTTATCCATTCTGTGATTCTTGAAAGTACTATAGCTTTGTAGTAAAGGGATATGTCTGGGATTGCTAGTCCTCCTTTATTTTTTTCCCGTTTTAGGGTGGCAAAGGCGATTCTGGGTTTTTTCCCCTTCCATACAAACGACATTAGTAGGGTTTTAAGCTTTTCCAAGTAATATTTAGGGAGTGAGATGGGCATCATTTGGAATTTGTATACAATTTTGGGGAGTATGAACATCTTAAGTGATTGGATTCTCCCAAACCATGATAGGGGTCTGTATACTAATCTTTTGATTTCGTTCTTAATGTCGTCTAACAGTGGGATAAAATTTAACTTAAAATTTTTTTTATGGTTGTTGCTAATTTTATGCCCAGATACTTCAGTTCTTCCCGCCAGGGAAATTTAAATTCCTTTTGGAGTGTGTGTTTTTCGATGTTTCTAGTGTTAATATTTAGAACCTCCGACTTCCCCTGATTGATTTTAAAATTTGATATCTCGCCATACTTTTTAATTATCTCCATTAAACGGGGCAACGTTTTACCGGGTCTATTAATGTAAAATAATACATCGCCTGCATATGCAGATAGTTTGTGTTCCTCCTTTCCTATCTTGAATCCCGCTATCCCAGAGTCCCCTCTAATTGTAGACAGGAAGGGTTCAAGAGAGAGAACAAACAGGAGGGGGGACAGTGGGCATCCCTGTCTGGTCCCGTTTCTCATTTCGAAGGGAGGGGAGTCTGTGCCATTGATCTTAATTGTCGCTGTCGGATGATGATATAGCGTCCTGATCCACCTCAACATATTTGAGCCAAAGCCCAACTCCTCCAAGGTCATAAACATAAAGGACCAGTCTACCCTGTCAAAGGCCTTCCGGGCGTCAGTTGACCGGAGTAGACTGGGACCTCCTTTCTCCCTCTCATGTAGAAGCAGGAGCAGAGTACGGACCCCATTGTCCCTACATTCTCTCCCGGGGACAAAACCGGCTTGGTCCGGATGTACCAATTTACTCATCAGGATTTTTATTCTGCTTGCAAGTATTTTGGCAAAGAGTTTGGTGTCTGCGTTGAGCAGGGAAATTGGCCGATAATTGGAGCAGCAGGTTCCATCTTTGTCTTCTTTTTTTATGACCGCAATCGAGGCTAATAAGGCCTGTTTGCTCATTTGGTATTCTGTTCCCAGGCCATTCAGATACTTGCATAGCCATGGGATCAGGATCTTCTGGAACCTCTTATAATAAAAAAACGTGAACCCATCCGGTCCTGGGCTTTTCCCGTTCCCAGTATCGGCCAGTGCCCTCTTCTTCTGAGATTGGTCCCTCCAGCTCATCTCGGTCGTTCGCAGTCATTTTTACTAGGCCCGCCTGACTTAAAAAGGCCTTAGCGTTCCTATACTTATCCGTTCCTTCCCCTTCCCGTCCGTGTTCTACTGCATATAATTCCTCATAATAGTTCTTGAATGTTTGTGCAATTCCCTTTGTGGTATATTCTAGGGTCCCGTTATCTGCCTGTATTTTCTCAATAAAATTTAGAGGTTTTTTTTCCTGTAGCATTTTTGCTAAATACTTTGGGGATTTGTTGCTACCGTAGTATTTTTCCCTGGCGAGGAGATAAAAACTTTGTTTAGTGTCTTGTTCCATGAGTCTTTTAAATTCTTCCCTTTTGTTTATTATTTCTTGGTGTAGCGTTCTGTCGGGTTTCTGAGACATTTTGTGTTTCTGTTCTAAGTTAGCCATTTCCTCTGTGATTTTTTTAATCTTCCTGGCCCTATCATTTTTTTTTTTTTTTTGCCCCCTCAGCGATCAGGATACCTCTTATGTAGGCTTTGTGGGCCTCCCATAGTGTCCTCCCCGAAATTCCCTCTGTGTCGTTCGTCCTGAAATATTGTTCCAGCTCTTTTTCTATTTTCTCGGCTCCTGCTGCCCCTCTTATTATTTCATCATTTAGTCGCCACCTGGGGGATACCTTGCGCTCCGAGGTTATTTGTATTTTCATCCAGATCGGGGGATGATCTGATAGTGAGATTATCCCGATGTTAGACTCGAGCACCCTTTCTAATGATCTATGTTCCAAAAAAATATAATTGATTCTAGAGTACGTCCCGTGCGCATGGGAGTAGAACGAGAAATCTTTGTCTTTGGGATGTTGGCTTCTCCAAACATCTGATAGTTGGTGTTCCAATAATTTTTGCTTAATTCTGCGTAATTGCACGCTACTAGTCCCCGGTGCCCGGGACGTACTATCACATTGTGGATCCAAACAGAAATTCAAGTCCCCCATCATGATCAGCATTCCCTTTTTGAACTCCGTTAATTTTACCAAAATTTTGATTAAATAAGTCCCAGGGTCGCTGTTCGGGGCATATATGTTAGCCAAGGTAACTTCTGTATCGTCTAGTTTGCCCTTCAGAAAGAGATATCTTCCCTCTGGGTCAGACTCACCTTTCTCCAGACAGAATCTTACTTTCTTTGAGAAACCAATAGCCACTCCTCTACTTCTAGTAGTGACTGTGTCTCCATAATACCACGTGGGGAATTCTTTAGAGTATAGCTTAATGTTTGAGTCATGTGAGATGTGTGTCTCCTGTAAGTAGGCCACGCCTGCGGCGTACTGTCCCAGTTCCCTCAGGATTTTATGGCGCTTATTGGGTGAGTTGAGCCCTTTAACGTTATATGTTAAAAAATTTATGGTTGACATTGTTTTCTAGTAGATAGAAGAGATTCAAATCATCTTGTCCCAGGCTTACAAATTTTCTGGTCAGGCCCCCTCCCCATACCCTCCTCTAACCGCCCCCCACCCCCCCTACCCCCCCTCTTACTCCCATCTCGGGGTCTACTCCCCTCCCCCCATACGGCCCCTCTATGGCCCCCGGCTCGCCCATGGTCCCGAAACTCTTGACCATCTTTGAGCCGCCCTTTGAGGAGACCTGTGCGTTTGACCCACCCCCTCCCGCCCAGGCCTGACGGGTCTGGTGCGGGAGGGGGGAGGGACACCCCGCAAACCCCCCCACCCCCCCCTCCACCACCCCCCCGCGGCAGTCTAGTCATCTGACCAGCCTGGCAGCTCTGGGATCGGCAGATCCAATTTTCCACAAAAGTCTCGTAATTCTTCCGGGAATGCTAATTTTGCTGAGATCCCCTCTCTGAAGCCAATCAGGAAAAGCCAAGGAAAAAGTTTATAGTAAATAACGAATTACAGTATTATCGGGTGAATGTGGCTTAAAAAAAAAAAAAAAAAAAAAAAAAAAAAAAAAAAAAAAAAAAAAAAAAAAAAAAAAAAAAAAAAAAAAAAAAAAAAAAAAAAAAAAAAAAAAAAAAAAAAAAAAAAAAAAAAAAAAAAAAAAAAAAAAAAAAAAAAAAAAAAAAAAAAAAAAAAAAAAAAAAAAAAAAAAAAAAAATAAAAAAAAAAAAGAAAAAAAAAAAAAAAAAAAAAAAAAAAAAAAAAAAAAAAAAAAAAAAAAAAAACAAACAAAAAAAAAAAAAAAAAAAAAAAAAAAAAAAAAAAAAAAAAAAAAAAAAAAAAAAAAAAAAAAAAAAAAAAAAAAAAAAAAAAAAAAAAAAAAAAAAAAAAAAA